>CM056388.1:30673189-31273189 GCA_029718625.1 Synaphobranchus kaupii | reverse complement strand
TGCTGTATGACAGGATAACATACTTACAGTCTGTTCATTGATTTAATGATTTAAGGCAAAAAAGTCAGAATTACAAGATATTGCAGGAAATCAAACCTATAATTGGTCATTGGGTCAAATCATTGTGCAGCACCAAGACATCTCACTGTCAGCTAGATACATTACCCCTTTTCTGCTGCTCTGATAAAGCAATCTCCAAAAATGACACTTAACAGATGGTATTATGCCCCATCAACAGGAGAGGATGTACAGAGGGGAGCTTCCTGAGTGTGACTGAGGCTCATAGGGAGAGAATATAACCATGCTTATCTCTGTCTCCTCACACACACACACACACACACACACACACACATTTGCATACAGGCACGCGCACAGATGCTCACCCATACACACACAAAAGCACAGAAACGCACACACATAGACATGCACACATAAAGGCATGCAGACGTGCAATCACACAAACGCACACCTGAACACACATGCATTCAGACAAAGGCACGTGTGCACACAAAAGCACACTGTCAGCGTGTTGCTGTGGGTGAGTACAGTGAGCAATGTGCTGTGCATGGGCTGTCAAAACAAAAGGATGCTCCATTAGCCCTCAAAACAATGTCCAGGTTTCTCTGGTTTTTAAGTTGTATGACTGAAGCTGGCACCTCATACACCACGGCAGCAGTGACAGGTGTCACATTCAGTCACTCAAAGCGCAGCTGTGCTCTAGACAAACCCATTAGCTTAGGTAATACCTCTTATGAAAAGTGTGAGTGTGGTATCTCTAGAACGGGACAGGGACGGGGTTATTTGGAATTTGTTCACTCTTTATTGATTACGAAGGCCTATTGCAACAGCGTGCCCCATAAGTCTGTGTGTAGCAGTTTACTGTGTTATAGGTCAGGGATGGGCTGGGACGATGAAGTAGTCAGCAGTGATGTGCAGCCTGCGAATGAGGATTGCTGTTAATCAAAAGTGAACACAAACCAGAACGCTCTCTACCTGCATGTCTGACGTTTCTGGCTATACTACATGGTGGCCAGCCCTGTGTGCGTATGTGTGTGTGTGTGCCCATGTCAGAGAAAGAGAGAAATAGATTTACATCCCATTTTAGCACATAAAACATTTATCCTAGCCCTTTTATGCTTAACAAGCCAGAAAAGAGAGCTGTGTATATTTGGCAATCTGGAAAGCTGCAATCCTCTTTGCGTAGCAGTACAGTGTAGGCTATTTAGAGACTGGTATGGTGACATCATAACCTCGAGTTAGTAGTTCTATACAAATTTGGCTTTCCCCCCCTCAACACACTACTCAGGTTATGAAAAGTTAAATCCACCCTAACCAACGAACTGTTCTGTATCTGATTGTCTCTAATGAAAGACTGCCAAAGGATTTGGTAGTAATCAGTCAAATTGTACATCAGTTCAGATTTTTGGGGTTTTTTCACCTCAGTAAACCATTACACATGGAGCTCAGAATGAGATTTGATTAGAGGCATTGAGCAGATCCAAATCATTCTATGCTTGTACTGTAGATAGGACGGACACACACGCACACACAGACAATTCAAAAATATACAATATAATTCTCCTGGAGTTGAGAAACACTGAAAAAATGCTTCTAATCAAAGATCAAAGACAACAGCCAAACTTTCCTTTAGCCTACTGTTTCCGTGTGCCCTTGAGTGTCTCCTGTCATAATTTAGGGCAACGTGGTCTCACGCGGACTCGTCACATAGCGACGCTTCTGCCCAAGCGTCGCTATGTGACGCCAAAGGTAGCCTTTTGCGTCGTATATTGACGCAGCCTTTTGCGTCGTATATTGACGGTTGTGGCCACATAATTTGTCTTTGGTTGTGGCACTTCAATATTATGCTTTTTTATTTTTATTTTTTCTTCATCTGGTAGAGAGTTACGTGAACTCTTGTGGTTGGGCTCGCCCACTATCTTAACAGTTCGGGCATGAGCCCGAGTTACATGAACTCCTGTGAGGTTATGTTTAGGGGTTGGGGGTAGGGTACGGGAATCACGAACTCAGAAAGATCTCCGCGCACACGGCGAAGACTGAGCGGGCATGCTCGCAGTCGGTTATCATGAGCAAAGCCTCGCCATAGTAGGATTCGTAAATTCGAGACGAGTGCGTCAAATAATGACGCAAAAGGCCTCCTTCTGCGTCTAAAGGATGACGCCGTAGGAGCTGCCCAAGCGTCGCTATGTGACGACTTGGGAGTGAGACCAGGCTGTTTAGGGTGATTTTCTTATATTGTGGCAAAAGTCCAATTATATGCTCCTGACCTAAACCGCACCTTCACCAGCTCCAAGTTAATCAAACTCAGAAAGAGTCCACTCAGACCCAGAGGGAGAAATAAACTCCTCTTTATGCTCTACACAAAGAGTAAACAAAGCCGAATCCTGGGGTATACACACGTTTCCTTTCAGACTCCTCGTCCTTGCCTAGGGAGAGCGCGGTTCTCAACCTGAAGTGCTCTGGGGAATGCGCTCAGGAGCTACTGCAACTGACGCGGTTTTTCTTCTTCTTCAATTAGTAACGCCATGTTCTCTTTCTCGCGCTCCCTCTGTGCACTTTTGAGATCAGTGTGAGATTCCTTCACTTTAGTTACGATTCAACCTTGTCACTATTACCATGCGTTCTGCCGGATATGTGCATTTGATAGCCTACTGACACCACGACACTGCATTATGTGGACACTGGGGCCGGGTTTATAAAAGCGCCCTCCTTCAGCCCACACCTCTCCCCGCACCGTGACAGAGTAGCCACTTTCAAAACAAACTTTTGTTTTGATTATCACGGAAGTCCCTCTGCAATAGAAAATTGTTGTCAGTGTGAATAACTGTGCACAACAGTTCTCTTGTGGAATCTCCACACTACTAAGTTAGACACCTTTTGGGACAGTCTTGAGAAAAAAGAAATTAGGAAAGTCGCAGAGCTTAAAAACACGTAAATGTATAAAATTGTATGATTTAGGAGAGGGGCGGGGGAGTCCTTGTCCAGAGCAGGCGACGCAGTGTTGCGTATTGATTTTCATTCACCAGTGAGCACTCACATGCTGCGAAGGCGGACACACGGATTTTCAAACTCCTGCGTAGTATTTGAAAAGGACCTCCTTCGCTGAACTGTGATGCATAACGGCGCATACCTCAACAGTGAGCAACTGCGCCTGTTAGTCAGTGCGAATGATCTGCCACAAAATGAAACGCCGGGTTCAGAATTATTGAGGATACGGCGAAACCGACAGCTTGACATTTAGTAAAATGCAAAACAAGGGGTAACCCTAAAGCAGCTGAAAAAGTTGAATGATTTTTCTCCTGCGTGTTGAAACCACGTTATCCAACAGGAACAACCTTTATAAACTGTCGGATTACTTGAAAATGGAGTTGGAGGAATGCAACATATCCGTGTGGGTTTGTCGGGAGGAGAAGCTTGTTTCTGGGCTGTCAAGACGCACTACCTGCGCCGATGTTATCAGAGTGCTGCTGGAGGATCAGAACTTACAGCAAGGCGCTTCTGCGGCTATGCTCTCCGGGTCTCCACAGTCATATTGCGTCGTGGAGAAATGGAGAGGGTTTGAGAGGATTTTGCCGAACAAAACAAAAATCTTTCGTCTCTGGAGCGCGTGGGGTGATGAACAAGAAAACGTTAGGTTTGTTTTGGTGAAGAATGCAGCGTCTTTACCCAACAACGGACCCCGGAGCGCGGAGGCGCGGGTCGTACTCAGCAAGGAGAGTCCTTGCGTGTACAAGGGAACCGCCAGGGTAACGATGGCTTTCTCCCAGGAAAAGCAACGGCGTATTGTCAGAAAGGCGTTCAGAAAGTTGGATAAAATCAACAAAAAGAGAGAGGAAACATTATCCAAGGACGCATCTTCAGTGGAGAAAATGGAAACTTTAGTACACCTGGTAATATCGCAAGACCACACCATCCGCCAGCAGATCCAAAGGATTAAAGAACTGGACAGAGAGATTGACAGGTATGAGGCGAAAGTTCACTTTGACCGGATGAAACGGCATGGTATCAATTATGTGCAGGACACATACTTGGTCGAGGGGAAGCCGGAGCCTGAGTCACAGGGGGACAGCGACAAGCCGTGCTCCGCGGAGGCTCTTGCTCAGTTCGAGGAGTACGCCAGCAGATGCGAGGAAGTCATTAGACTGCAAGAGGAGCTGGCCGAACACGAGGCGCTCATGGACAGTATTACGGTGGAGATACAGGAGGAGCTCAATCAAAGGTGGATGAAGCGAAGGCAAGAAGAGCTCTCGAATGGAGAAGCAGAGGGCAGCGTAGAGGAGCCCAATATCAGGGTAACCACAGCTATCCAGGTGACGGAGAAAGCCCCTCCAGAGCTTGACATTTCATCGGAAAACGAGTTGCTTTTTGAGGAGGAGAGAATCAAAACGCAGCTGGACACGAGTTTATATATTGGACTTCGCTTGAACACGGATTTAGAGGCTATTAGAGGTGATTTGGACATGAGCCAGGGGCTGTGGGATGCGAAAGTAAAAGAGCTAAAGGATTTGCTGGAAAAAGTAGAGTCTCTAGAATTTGAAGAAGTTGTGAAACCGTCAGTAAAGGGCAAAGAAAGTGGCTCTGTGGTAACCGAGACCGAAATGTTGCCTTCTTTAGAGACGAACAGCGGGTGGGTGGAACAGGCTAGGGGTCTTTCAAAGAAATGCGACACTAATGACGAGGACTCGGACACTGGACTCAGCTCAATGCACAGCCAGGACTCGGACAACGCACCTGTCTGCGAGTCGCTAGTATAACTAGTTCAAAGGGCTTACTTATTCACCCAATAAACTCAGGGAAACGTGCATTTCACAACACTAAAACGTGTTATTCCCTCTGTTAAAAGGAAGAGAAAAAATGCCAGCATGCGTAATAAGTTACATAAATTGTAGCATATCTATGATGTTGAACCATTCGACATAGTTTGC
Source organism: Synaphobranchus kaupii (assembly GCA_029718625.1). Lineage (NCBI taxonomy): Eukaryota > Metazoa > Chordata > Actinopteri > Anguilliformes > Synaphobranchidae > Synaphobranchus > Synaphobranchus kaupii. Next base: position 31,268,246 of record CM056388.1, on the reverse strand, counting down.
CACTAAAATACTCACCAGTAGTTTCACTGAGTTGTTCAGTAACCATATAAATGCACAAAGTTCGTATTCCGTCCATACCACCAGGCATAGTATTGAAAAGCTGAAAAATTCATTCAATTATATGCTTATTTGTTCCAAATGTATGTGCGTGAGTCGCAATGTTATTTATAACAAATGTGTAGAACTAAAGAACAATGGACGACTGCATTGTAATTGCTGAGAAGAAAAACGTGTTAGTCAGATGGATTTTGGTTTGTAAACACAAAGGTTGATGTGGAATTAAAGGGGGATTCAAATAAGCATGAATTAATTGTTTCAATGCACGCACGTGCAGGTTAAATAATTTACGCACGGCCCGGGTCACTCCACATTATAAAGAATCTTGCATGGCTTATACCTTTTTTACTCGAGGTTTGTTAGACTAAACGTACTCGGGTAATGTAGGTTATGTTACATAGAAAAATAAATACTTTGTGTACAGTAATTAAAAAGCTAATCATAGTTATTATGTTAGGCTACCTATTAACCGCCCGCAGATGAAAATAATTCCGTTTTTAGACCAAAGTTCGGTTTTACATTCTTCCAACAGATTGCTTACTCGATACGTGTAGTGTGGACCAAAATGTCACGCACCGTTGTGTTTGCTTAATTTGAGTCATGCCTCCAGACCACCGGCGCGTGAAGAGATATTATTCTTGATTGTTGCACGTTCTGACCGAGCTATGACGTAAAAGCAGACTTTAACACATCAACAAAACCTTATATGCCAACAGTAGGAATTCCAGACAGGTAAAGTGGTGTTGGATTAAATATTAGTTATATAGATGGATATTTTCTTGGCACATAATACTATGTTACACATGACACTTTGCCTCATGTTAAGCAAGTCTGTCATAATCATATGTGGTGAAAATATGCTTTTAAAGTGGATCCTTTGCTGCTTAAAAAGGTTCACTGGTGTGATGGGCCTGGTATATGATGTTGAATCACTTATTTACAATACAATTAACAACTACCACACAGCAACAGCTGTTCTTATCAACACCTGTGGATATCATGGGATTTTGCTGTTTCACAGAAAAAAAGAATCATGAATGCAAAGTATTTGGTGAGAAATAGTGCAGGGATTAAATTGCACACAAAGGGTCTAGTAGACAAGCTATCAATGCTTATGAAAGACCCACAGAAAATGTGCTCATCTGAATCCAACATTGAGCCAGCACTTTGTGGTGAAACTGCCAATCACTATAACTATGTGTATGGGGTAAAGTAGGCCAAACTTGTATGTCTTGTGCTGAGATTATAAGTAGTGTGATGTATGAACAAGTTACCGCAATTCAGCAAACAACATTGATATAATGCAGCAATAGTCCTGTTGTTATATCGTGCTGGTAAATATTCTTACCTAGGTCTGCTAATTGGCACAATGAGGGAGTGTTGGTTATTGACATATCATTGTACATTTGAATGTTTCAGTGAATTCACCATGGCGAGTTACACACAATGACTTTTACTTGTATGCCAAACAGCCACCAAGACAGGTGTAACAAAATGTATCTTTGTTGGCAAGTCTTTTGACATGATCAGAAGCAATATAACAATTTGCATGTGAGTATGGTTGGATTTTAATGCAGTCAAGATGCGGGTAAGTTTAATGCAAATGCAAACAGTTTCAATTTGCCTTAAGGTACATTTACAGCCATTAGAGTATTTAGAATTATCCAGATCTGCTGATGCAGTAAAAATGTTATGTCCTAGCATTTTCATAAGGTATGCTTTCACTAGTGCACATAATTAGGAATTGACATTCTGAAGTCATCCATGCTATAGAAAACATAGCTATTGAGATGCAGCTACAGTGAGCACCATAATTCATTGGACAGTGACACATTTTTTGTTATTTTGGGTCTGTACTCTAACACTTTGAGTTTGAAAGGATACAATGACAATGAAGTGCAGACTGTCAGCTTTAATTTGAGGGTATTTTCATTCATATCAGATGAACCGTTTAGAAATTATACAACCTTTTGTACAGTCCCCACCATTTTCAGGCATCAAGAAATATTGGACAGTTTAACATAATGTAGAATAAAGTAATCATTTTTAATATTTGGTCACATATCCGTTGCATGCCATGACTTCCTGGTGTCTGTGACCCAACAATATCAAAAGACTCTTGATACCTTATTTTCTGGTACTCCTACAAGCGATACTATAACCTCTGCATTTGAATGGATCTCTACGGGAATTGGGGGGTGGGACTAGATTTAACTGTAAATTACACTGGAACAGTATGGAACACATGGTTGGCTAAATGGCTCCAAGTCATCAAGGGTCTGACGTAGCAAACAAGCCTTAAATCATCACTGCTGCCAGATATGCAGTAGATATAGATGGATAATTTAAGGGTTTCTTCTCCTGACTTATTTTTCCACAGAGTTCAATAGGAAAATTTGTCAGGAGAAACAACCTTTAAAGTGATCCATCCATATCTACTGCATATCTGGCAGCAGAGTGATGGATTGAGGCTAGTTTGATACTTCAGACCCTTGATGACTTAGAGCCATTTCGCCAACCATGTGTTCCATCCTGTTCCAGCATAATTTACAGCTAAATCTAGTCCCACCCCTCAATTCCCATAGAGATCCATTCAAATGCAGAGAAGTTATAGTATCGCTTGTAAGAGTACCAGAAAATAAGATATCAAGAGTCTTTCGATATTGCTGGGCCACAGACATCAGGACGTCATGGCTTGCAAAGGACACGTGACCAAATATTAAAAATGATTACTTTATTCTACATTATGTTAAACTGTCCAATATTTTTTTGATGCCCGAAAATGGGGGGGGACTATGTACTAAAGGTTCTATAATTTCTAAACGGTTCATCCGATATGGATGAAAATACCCTCAAATTAAAGCTGACAGTCTGCACTTCAACCTCATTGTATCCTTTCAAACTCAGTGCTAATGTGTCACTGTCCAATTAATTATGGTGCTCACTGTATTTTCCATTTATAATTCTCAAGTGAAACAAACATTGACATTAATCTTGCATGAATTCCTGCCGATGGAAATGTAGCCATTGTTTACTTTGTGGCACCACAATACCTCACCTTTGTGTACCATAAGGACACATGAAGAAGCCACTAGCTGCAATCACAGTTACCATGGAAATCATGGAATCTCATTCCCTCAGTCATGGAACAGCAAAAGAATATCTCACCTCCTCCACTCCAGTAAAATCAACAAGGAAAGCCATCTTAAACAGGCATTCCATGGGGATCACCAAAACGAGCTGCAGGCGACAGCCAATCAGCAGAGACAAGGCATGCGCCACCCAGCAGTGAGGCTAACATGAAACTCCCAGTCTCCTCAGAAGAGTCTGAAAGTAAATGGGAAGCGTAACAAATTCAGAGAGAGAAGGCAAGAGAAATTACCAGGGGGGAGAAAGGTCAAATGATGCAACATCGTTAGCGGATGGCGGCGTAATGCTGGGGCGAGAGCTGACGAGGCGAGATGAGCGGGATAAACAGCTGCTGGGACCGCGCAGCGGGAAGCAGGAGGCCCTTACGTAACGTCCCCGATGTGGGCCAGCATCGCGTCAGGGGGCAGGGAGCGGGACTTGCACAAGCGAGGACAGGGCAAGGAGAGGTCAAACGGCTCTCGACAGGGCAAATGTGGGAGGGGTTTGACCCCCCGTCACCCAGGAGGGGGCCTGGAAATGACTCAGAGGGAGAGGTGCATTTTCTGGCTCAGGTTCCCAAACTGTACTGGGGTCCGGGAGCCCCACAGGAATCCATTAAAAAAAAATCTTTTGATTATATTTACATTTTCAGATATTTGCATTGCAGTGAATAACTACAACATAAACAGATGCATTATATTGTGACTTCACGATTTAGACATGCTTTCATGTACTAATGTGTTAAATAGCCACTGTATTTCAACCTTTACCGAGTACTGAAAAACAATGTCCAAATTTAACCAGTTTATTGAGGTGGGGAGTCATTTAGAAGGCTTCTGAGAGGAATAGGGTTTTGGTTGGCAATGTAGAATAATGGTTAGCATAATGTAGCATTTTATCATTGAGCAAGGCACTTAGCCTGAATTCTTTCAGTAAATATCCAGCTGTGTAAATGGATTGCATGTACTAAGTTGTAAGTCAAGTCGCACTGGTAAGAGAGTCTGCTAAAATGTAAAACCTGTGCTGTAGGTTACATTATTGGGATCCTATAGGATGAGCCTCCTTATTAAAACCCTATTCTCTGGTCGGCCTGTTTAGCTCGGCTCTCACAGTGACATGTGAACGTGACACTTCTGAACCCTGGCTGGAAGGGGTCTGTAGGGGGGTCAGGCGGGGTGCGGGTCGGGAGTGCGTGAAATCTGCCCCGTATGGCCTCACCCTGAAGGGCTTCTCACGAAAACCTACATGCGTGGTTATGAGCCCGGGAGCTGCTTGGAGTTGATTAGGGGCGGGCAGCCGAACTGGCGCGCAGCGGAATCCGTCGTGCGGAAAGCATGCACTGCAGCAAGGATTCGCCCCTTTTCCCGTGGGCAAACCCTCTTAATCGAACGGTGCCACTCCCAGCTGTACGATGTGTGGACCTACGGCACGTGATCATCGTCCCACACGACAGCAGGGGGAAAACAGTGGCGATTTGAAGGCCACGCAGTCTTGAGCGGAGCTCAACGTCTGCACTGCGCTGTAAGAAGGAGGGAGGGGGGGAGACGATAAGCGAGGGATGAAGGGTGAAGAGATAAAGAGATTGAAAAGAGGGTTTAATAATGAAAATGTTCTGTGGTCACGGACAGGGGTTCAAAGTTTGGATTTGTGAGGATGAGGCCAGGAACATCTGGTTGGTTTTGTCCGCGGTGAATGGAAAGGAGGGGGTAGACGCCAGCTGACCCAGGGATACGCCACCTTTTGGAAAAGTACTGAACATCTGTCGGGGGGGGGGGTGGGTCTATCGATACCTGCATCTCCAAAAAAACAACAACAAAAAAAAAACCTTCTTTGTGTGTGGGATGTCTTAAAGGGGAATTTAAACATTAACTGCTTTTTCTTTATGATTTTTTGATTTGTGCCTGTTTTGTGTGTGTGCCTGTGTGTGCGTGCGCGTGCGTGCGTTCGTCTGAAGAACACAAAAACCCAAAGCACTATTGTATCCAAATAACTTTAAAAATGCCATTAGAGCTGTATCACTGTACTCTTGGTAAAATTGTGTGTAAGCCCTAAGAGCTAACAGCCATCTACTGAACTTCAGTCAACATTGGCTCATTTAGCACAGATAATTACTGCTAACAACGGCTTTGATTAGAGTGAGGCTGTTTACAGAGTTTTTAAACACTTTTGATTCACGCTGACTGAAAACCACATATCCCTCCGTGAGGCCATTCATTTTAAAAGGAATGAAGTTTAACTGTGGGAGCCCATATTGGGATAGACGTTTTCATTCGGTTCAGCAAGTGGCGCGGATAAGAACCATTCACACGTAATCCCATTCTGGGGCTGTGTAGGGAAAAATGCACGGCAACATTCCAAGAGTTCAAATACCTGCTACTTGAAAAAGTAGGAAAAAAAGGTGCATTGTGAAATTGTATGCCCCGTTTAATGGTTACATTTTCACTTGAATGCGAGTCTGTGCTTAGGATCCCCTTCGATTCTCCGCAAAGAGGTTTGGCCTTAAGATCTGGGGAGTAATCCTGCCCCCTTTGTCCTTGATGATGGCTATAAGGCGGCAACATTTCTGAACATCTGCCCCGATCAACACAAACAACCTTTAGCTGGGATCCTACAATTTAGAACGAAAGGCACGTTGACCTGACACTCGCAATTACGATTCACAGCTCATGCAGAACGCCCATGTTCAAACATATGAATTGGTGTCATTTCCCGATTCTCGCCAAAACCATATTTACATACGGTACGGCACGACGTCACTGTAAAAGTCCCCTGTAATCTTACTGCACCCGTCCAGAAACACAAAGAAGTATTTCACCATGTGATCCTCCCATTCATTTTGGAGCAATTAAAGTGAGACAGGTGTTAACAGTCCAGCCGTACATTTTCTCCTGACAGGAGAACGAGGAGGATAGGTTGGGAAGTAAATGCACGGCGGTGGTTGATGCGCTTGGGGAAGTTTAGGAGCAGGGGCGGGAGAGCCTGTCAGAGTGGTTGATACACCTCGGGAGGTTTTGGAGCGGAGGTGCGGGAGAGCCTGTCAGAGAAAGTGAAACTCGCTACCTCCCAAGCATCCCAAGTTTCGGTGTAGGCCCGCTCTTCATTTCCAGATAGCATAGCCTACAATACGCACACCTGGTTGATAAGAGGTTATCATCCGGGCAACCATCAGTCTGAGACAGCCTGCAACAGCCTAACACTAAAGCCTTAGTCCTGTGTATTTTCATGTGTTTTCATTGAAATACAGTTTGCTAATCACATCCAACTTCAATCACGTCCAAATATTTTGTTTTGAATATGCAAATTATTTCTCACCCATTTTATTTTTTTTAAAATTGCATATTTAAGATGGCTCCGTACCAACCTTTGATGGTAAATCATAGAATCTTATGTAGTAATATATGGAAGATTCTGGTTAGGAATACGGTTAGTGTCAGGGTTGAGGCAGGATTTAGGTTATTCTTAGGACCTAGTCTTTGTTTTTGGATAACTGAATTATTTTTCACTTTTTTTCAGTGAAAAGATAGTGTTGCCATTTTTCATAATAAATGACTTCAACCACAGTATACTACATTAAAATTGCTTCTCACATATCTTAATGAAAAAAATAACATGGCAAAACAACGTTTAAAATGACTCCATTTACACCTTTTGTTGGTAAGTCGTATAGTCTTATGTAATATGGCGTGTGCTGGCACGCCCAGACCTGGCTCTGCTCTTACACTTGTTTATTTCCCATGGAGTCGTACACCTGCCTCCCAGAGCATATGAAAAGCCAAGAGAACCACCTGCAGAAATGGGTGGAAACAGAAGAACCGTGACCTATTTAAACTCAATGTTTCAAGGTCTTTTGTGTGACGTTTGTAGTAACTTAATTCCTTTGTAGAAAAAATAAGTTGCTTCTGAATCCCTGCCTGGGGAGTAATGCAGTAAACACGTCACAGAAAGTTCTGATATTGGAGGCCCACTCTGGAGCTGCGCGTGGCCCAGAACCGGGGCAGATTACCTGGGCTGGCTGCTCAGGGATGTGCCGTTTGCAGACATACAGGCCGCTGTGATCGATTTCCGGGGGCAGTGGCAAGCGACAAATTGGTTGTGCACCCCTCGGGAGTTAAATTCACAAGCTGAGGGTGAAATTCGCAGAGAGGTTTCGAGCTTGACGTCCACCCTTTCCATTTCTCAGGTACCCACAGCCCACTGCCAATTTTCCATGCCATTTGACATTTCCCCAGAGTTGTCTAAGTTAAATAAGATGCACGGTCTTACTTGTGCGTGCCCATTCTCTTTGGGGCCATAATCAGATACTTCCAGGTCACTCTGTAAAGAACAATAAGAAAGGGGGAGGGAGGGAGAAATTAATTGCTTGGAGTTGGGTTTCGTGAATGGCGGGTTCTGGGGGGGGGTGCTGATCCGTTTCCAGAGCAGTTAACGAGGCGTAATTACTCCCGTCTCTTTGATCCGACCGGAGCCCTTTCAACCCCTTAGGCCCCCCCTCTAATGAGACCCTGCCTCAAATTCCCACACGCACCATTACCCTCCACGCCATTAATGCGGCAGGTATGAGCGCGCGGTAACGAGCCAAAGCCACTCCATTAAACCTTCATTAACTGCAGTCTGACAGTGTTCCCCCAGCCATCATTATATTGTGTCAGTTCTTAGGCATAAGGTACTTGTCGGGACACACCCAGCTAAATCACACAATGCTCGCCAGCCCCACCAGGAATCCCTGGGTTATCCGAGGAATTTCAAGGGTACTTCTACCCAAACACTTCCAGATTCTCATGGAAGTCCTGGAGAATTGGTTCACAGAACAACCCTAGGTGCAGTGTTGGTTTCAGCTCACTCTTGGAGCTGTAGGACGTTAGTCATGTGTGCCTTATGTCTGAGCTACTGCACAGTGCAAGGATTTTTCTATGAAAGTTTAATAACCTGAGGGTGCACATGGGCATTTGGGGAAATGTGGACTTTTAAAAGTATATATCCTTAGACGCACGCCTACCTGGTTTGACTATCACCTTTGCATTTGTAACACACACACAAAAAAAAAAAACATTACTTAAAATATTAAGCCAAATTTTTTTTTTTACACCATTTAGAGTGCAGTCCAAAAGTGTTAGGAGTGTGACACATTTTTTGTTGCTTTGTCTCTGTACTCCAGCACATTAAAATGTAGACTTTCAGCAATTGTAGCCCTTTTTACACATAGCCGCCCACCCCACCCCACCCCCCCACCTCCATTTTAGGGCACCAAAAGTAATTGGGCAAATCAACATAAACTTAAAGTCATGATATTTAATATTTGGTTGCATATCCTTTGCATGCCATGACTTCCTGATGTCTGTGACACAACGACATTCTCTTGAAAAGACTCTTGATATCTTATTGTCTGGTACTCTTACAAGCAATACTATAACCTCCCTGCATTTGAATGGATCTCTATGGGAATTGGAATTGGGGGGTGGGACTAGATTAAGCTATAAATGAAACAGGAATGATATGGAACACATGGTTGGCTAAATGGCTTAAGTCATCAAGGGTCTGAGGTATCAAATGAGCCTCAAACCATCACTCTGCTGCCAGATATGCAGTAGATTTGGATGGATCACGTTAAGGGTTATTTCTCCTGACTTATTTTCCTATTGAACTCTATGGAAAAATAAGTCAGGAGAAACAACCCTGAAAGTGATTCATCCATATCTACAGCATATCTGGCAGCAGAGTGATGGTTTGAGGCTCGTTTGATACCGCAGACCCTTGATGATTTACAGCCATTTAGCCAACCATGTGTTCCATACTATTCCCGTATAATTTACAACCTAATCTAGTCCCATCCCCCAATTCCGATAGATATCCATTAAAATGCAGAGAGGTATCACTGACCTAACACTTTTGGAGTGCACTGTATTACCAAACTGCAAAAAATATACTGCATGCCATTATAATTTCTTATAGTCTGCAATTTGATAAGAGGACCATGAGGGTGCATGCGTGAGAGTTCCCTTGTTTCCAGAAAAACCCAATACTTTACATGTTATGATATTACATGATGTACTTTAATAATGAATTACCTGGAGGGGACATTTTGGCTCTAATGTTTCCTTTTCATTGGGCCAATCGCTGAGCATAGTGTGGGACTAATCTGGAGGTGGGAAATGCTCATACGGTATTACTAACATATAAACCACACTACATCACAATACACGCATAATACGCGACACGCTTTGACCTTACAAATGTTTGACAGTGACAGTGATTCTTGCAAAAATAAAATAAAATACATTTTAATTGAGTTATCTTGCTGCATATTTTTTGTATGGGGGTAGGGCAGGGAATGTGAAAGCCCACACCTTATGAGTATGGAGAAATGACAGTTATTAGTTTCTGGCTGTAATGACAGAGAGATGGCAGCGATAAGCGGGGCTCGTCTGACTGCTCTGTTCATCGGTCTCTTATGATGGGCGCAGTCAGACGAGGATCGGCTTTATGAGACTCTGATGACAGCTAGCTGCCCAGGCGCCATCTGACAGGCCAAGTACACACACACACACACACACACACACACACACACACACACACACACACACACACACACACACACACACACACACACACACACACACACACACACACACACACACACACACACACACACACACACACACACACACACACACACACACACACACACAAATTCCAAAAAAGATGGGACAGTATGTAAAATGCACATAAAAGCAGAAAGCAGTGATTTGAAAATTCTATTTTACATATATTTAATTGAAAACAGTACAAAGATATTTAATGTTTTACCATATCAACTTTATTGATTTTTAGAATTTTAGAACTTTTTTTCACCTGTTTAGAACATTCCACAGGTAAAAAGGTGATGCTATCATGACTGGGTATGAAAGGATATCTTATTTTCAGGTACTCTTACAAGCGATACTATAACCTCTCTGCATTTGAATGGATCTCTTTGGGAATTGAGGGGTGGGAATAGATTAAGCTGTAAATTACACAGGAATAATATGGAACCCATGGTTGTCTAAATGGCTATAAGTCATCAAGGGTCTGCGGTATCAAACGAGCCTCAAACCATCACTCTGCTCAGATATGAAGTAGACATGGATGGATCACTTGAAGGGTTGTTTCCCCTGACTTATTTTTCCATAGAGTTCAATAGTAAAATGAGTCAGGAGAAACAACCCTTAAAGTGATCCATCCATATCTACTGCATATCGGGCAGCAGAGTGATGGTTCGAGGCTCGTTTGATAATAAAGTCGATAAAGTAAAACATTAAATATCTTTTCTTTGTACTGTTTTCAATTAAATATATGTAAAAGAGAATTTACAAATCACTGCTTTCTGCTTTTATGTTCATTTTACATACTTCCTTTTTGTAATTGAGGTTTGTACATACACACACACACACACACACACACACACTTACATACACGCACGCACACACGCTCAGGCATGCACACACACGCACACACGCATACATACACGCAGACACACACATACATATGTATGCGCACGCACGCACGCACATGCGCACACAGGCTCACACACATCACAATATTGCACTTCAGCTCCAGGCCTGATTTGGGTTTTGAATCTGGAGCAACATGTGAAAAGCAGAGGTAGCAGGCGGCCCTCTTGGCATGGAAATCGCAGGTGGATTAAATATTTACCTAAAGGTAAATGTATCTGCGAGGCCTCTGTGACCCCGGCGTTCCACTCCTCTGTCAAAAACAAATAAACTACCGTTGCAGAACATTCCAGAGACCTGCAACATAGCAGAGCACAGTGTGTTTCACCCAAATGAACTATGTACAGACCCAGCGCCTACAGGTACATGTCAATGTGAAATAATAAAAAAACAAACTTCTGAAAAAGCCCCCAAAAAAACACTCATGTTATATTAGTTTTAGTTTCATTGTGTCTTACTTTATTGGTCATCATAATGAAACTGACAGCACACAGCTGATAATGCAAGCTTATATTTAGGTATCAAATTCAAAAATTAGAAAAGAAAGTGAAAGGAGGCAAATGCAATACACAAGACATGAAATGTACGTACATTAAAGCCGCCAAGAGACGGGAGTTTAAATTACTGCTGATTTTAAAATGCCTGCAGGGGTGAACACCGGTAAGCACAATAGACTGGGCTGTGGGGTAACTGAACCCGCACTGGTGACAATGGGCAAAAAAATAAAATAATTAAAAGAATTCTATGAATAGAAAACATAACAAACGTCGCCGTGGGGAAATTATGTAACAGCGCAGGACTCTGATTCTCCCCGCGGATGCTTTGTGGAAGGCAGCCAATGACCAAGCAGATTATTCTCAACCTCCATACTTAAGGCTCAACCCCCTTTTAATAGCCCTAGATTGAGTTTCTCCTGCCTTTTGTATTGTGCGATCACCGTCTGAGTCCACATGATATTTCTATCCACATGCACTTGTGTTACATGTGGTAATTCTGATGAAAATGATGACCTTTGATGATCTTTTCAAGTCTTTCATTCTTTTACACTCTGCCTGCAGAATGGCCCATTTGATCTGAAAAGTGAAAGCTCTAAAATAGTTTTTCTTTTGTCAGATTCTTGGTAGAGGTAGTCAGAAATGGCTGCACAGCCTTGCTTGTTTGCTTTAAGGCACCACTGTGCAGACAGAAAGCTCTGCTCCTATCTCTGACCTTGAATATCCTCTTTGCGCAAAGGAGGGGGTGAGGAGATTAGAAAAACGTGAGTACCTACTCTCTCTCTCCCTCTTTCTCTCCCCTCTCTCTATTTTTCTCAGTTTTTAAAACATCTTTTTTTATGGCAGAACAGGCAGTAGGACAGCCACCCTCCTGCTCTTTTTATAGGATCAAGCGTAGACCTCTGCATTATCCCAATCTTCCGGAAAACTCTTCCGTTGTCCCAAAAGCATGCCTGGTGGCGGGAAGGCTCCTGAGAAAAATTTACTAAGGGTGGTAAATAATTCATTTGCCCTCCGCGGGAGTTTTCAATCACAAGGAAGCTTCAGAAACCCACGGTATAAACAAGCTAATTTGACAGATATCCCACTGGCGGCTCTTGTAGCACCGCACTTAAAATAACCGAGTGCTACGTAACACAATATTGGGTAAACTTTGTCTGAAAATGAGCCTTTGTTATTTCCCCCTTAGGTGCAAATTCAAAATTTCGTCTTGTTTCTTTACTTTGAACACCCTTGAGGATTTCATTATAATTATTCAATGCTCTCCTTTTCTGCTGAAGAAATCCCTACCAGGAAACTAACTGCAGGAACCGCTTGGGAAAAAAGTCTAATCCTTTCCAAATGAAGGGGAATATTTTTGCCTCTTATGAAGCCATCTCACTTTATCCATGCTTTGTGGCCAAAACATCAACAGACACCATTTCTTGTGGACAGTGTATAGATGAAAAGAAAGTTGTCGGTCATCCTCTGACACAAACCCTCTGTTTAGCTTTCAACACACACTACTTATGTTATTTTTCCATTTTTAAAGTTATTGTAACCTGGCAGAACCCATTGGAAAGATCACCGTCAAAGGCTGACACTGCTTATCCGTAACCAGTGGAGAAACCACGCAGCCAAACAAAGCAGGATGAGTCATGACATTTAACGACGAGCAGGGAGTTCTCCGAAACGGGAATTTTTCTAATTAATTATGCATGCCTTGAATTAGAGCTTGCTAATGAGGCCAACTGAGGAAGACAAAACAAAGACAGCTCACACAGACTGTGTGCAAACACATCACAGCCGTCCTCGTGAAGGACTGCCGAGCATCAAAAACAAAAAACCGAGCAAACAAGCGCAGGGAACCAGCGTCCAGATTACGGTTTAAAACTTACCAAGCCATCGAGGTGCCTACAGAAAACATTTGAGAATCGTAAATTGAAATAAATAAATAAATTGTGTCACATTCGAAGAAAAGACCAGGGCCCATATGCATAAAGCGCATGGGCGTAGTAAGTTCTGACCTTGGGTCAGGTTTCCCTCATCCATATCTCAACTGTATCCAGTGCGAGCGAAAAGGGAAAACCTGATCCTAGATCGGCTCTCCCGATCTTAGATACTTTATGAATACGGGTCTAGGCCACGCCGTGAGAAGCTCCTGCTCAGGCTCCAGGTGCCCTGTCACAGGCAGGTCAAAGAAGGCCCAGGGCAGCGGTGGGTATTTATGATGACCTGGGTCAGCTGGGTCCCGCTGTGCAGGTGAAGCAGCATGTCCTGGAGGCAGCCCACAGGCCCACAGGAGACGATAAGGATGGTCTTGGAAATGAGCTGCTCAAGGCCAGCTGGGCCGAGGGAAAGGGCTGCTCAAAGCACGCAGTTGGGCTAGTGTACGCCTGCAAACGCCAACAAAGCACTTTTCCCCGCATTTCGTTTACAATTATTTATTGACCCGGTAGAGGAAAGGTCATTCATCTGGAGCCGTAATTGGGAGTTCATAATGATGAGTGATAATGGCGAGGTGATTTATCGATCCTCTCGCAGAGAACAACGCCAGGCGTCCTTGAGGCAAGAAGCTTGACGGTACCGCGCCTCAGGTCCGCGTGTTTCTCGCAATGCAGTTCCTCTCACAGACGGCCGATAGCACGCAGTGTTTACAGATTGCAGATCAACCACAGAGATCAGGAATCTCGCTGCTCTGGGATCCACCTCCACAGGCTTTAGCCAATCAGAGAGCTGAAAAATCACCACCTCTTTAATTAAACAGCTGCACTTTCATATTCAATTCAGAGGTGACAAACAATGCGCGTCGCTGGACTCTTATGGCTGAGGACCAGTCATGAGGAAGGGGAGGTGGGGGTGGGTACTGACTTGCACACGGTTTGGGGGGGGGGGGGCGTCGGGCACGTGCTCGCACATATGGTGTGGCGGTGAGGGCTGACGGCTGTAAACAAAGGCGTGAGCGTGCGTCACGTTTTTGCCCGCCAGATGCACAGGATGAGTTTTTTTTAATGCAGATACCAGCCCAGGATTCTCAGGAAGCAGATGCGAATCTTCCCTTATCCTGTCTAACCACTTCCCATGACTCTGAGGAGAGGGAGGGCTTTTTTTTCTTTTTTTTTTTAAACCCCCCCCTTCCAAAAAAAAAAAAAGGAGACGACAAATAGCACCTCTGACCTCTGGCCAATCCTGGCTGTCCCAGCGCTGGTCCGTCGGAGAGATAATCATCCACGGGTACATTCCCGACAAGCCCTAATGCTTTCTGTCAAATCGGGGGTAGCGGGAAGTTTCATACAGGAGGCGTTAAAGATTAACTTCCAGGGAGCATCACTCCGTCTGTTTCCGTGTAGTAAAAGGGTCGCGGTTTACCTGTCGGGGTGGCGGATGGGGGGGTGGGGGGGGGTGCGGCCGTCAGAGGACAATGTCAATAATTAAGCCCTTCTGCTTTTCCTCTTGATCACACAGATGTTAGCGGTTAGCGTGACTTTTAACAAGGGCTGTCATACCGCAGCTCACTTCAAAGGAAGGCGCTTCTGACGAATTGCACCCTTTTAACTGAGAGTTCTGCCCTGAAGGATCCCGCTTCCCCCGTCACGAGTCTAAAGGGAAGTTTTGTGAAACCGACAGTCGAACAGGGGGAAAGAACAGTGGATTCAAACCGGGCTTCATAGTTGAAGGGGCTCAGAAGAATTATGCATCAAACGGGAAATCAGAACGTGAGCATTTATGCATCTGCAGGCAATTTCACAGGAGAACATTTAAGACGCCTTCGATATACTGAGGGGATGACGTGATATTAGGGCTCCCGTGGTGGTGCGGCGGTAAATGCGAAAACCCGATCTTGCCAGATCCGAGTACGGCCGGTGCCTTGCGGGAGTAGGGGGAAGGGACTCAGCAGGGGGGAATAGTCACATACAAGTGGCCCCGGGCAAGCAGGAACCGCGGTCAGTAGCTCAGAAAAGTTGCACGCGGCGCCCTCCTTCCTACTACCAGCTGACTGGGTTAAAGCGGCGAATTGAATGACATAGGGGTACAATTGGCTACCATATTGGGATAAAATGGGAAAAATCTGAAACAAATTTTAGAAAAAATTAATAAATACTGAAAATTTCACACTGTAATTTGGACTAAATCACTGCCCATTCCTCCAAAACTCCAACTGAACGAAGACTCCAGGGACTGTCTAGCATCAGGAAACAAAAGACATCATTCATGCCCAACAGAAAGATTTGTGTAACAGCATAACTGATCTGAGAGCAGTTGATGGTGGGCAGAGAGCGGTTTGGAATGAAGGTGGTGTGCTGTGACCCCGGAGACCTCAGAATATCCCCATTTAAAGGGAGGTAAGACTTCCATCCCCCTCCTTGGCTAAGGGAGGGCTGAGGAAGGAGCCCCCATTCAGCCCCGCCCCTCCACTGAACACTGCCTTTGATCCTGAACTACCAGGTCACAGTCATTACAAGGTCACTCAGGCCTGTTCACTGCATTCCTCAGCTTAATAGATCACCACTCTAATAGATTATTAAGAGGGAGAAACAAGAGTCACTGAGATAACACAGGTGCTGGGTATTATCACTGAGAGAAACACATGTACTGGGTATTATTACTGAGAGAAACACAGATATTGGGTATTATTATTGAGAGAAACACAGGTGCTGGGTATTATCACTGAGAGAAACACAGGTACTGGGTATTATTACTGAGAGAAACACATGTACTGGGTATTATCACTGAGAGAAACACAGGTACTGGGTATTATTACTGAGAGAAACACAGGTACTGGGTATTATCACTGAGAGAAACACAGGTACTGGGTATTATTACTGAGAGAAACACAGGTACTGGGTATTATCACTGAGAGAAACACAGGTACTGGGTATTATTACTGAGAGAAACACAGGTGCTGGGTATTATTACTGAG
This sequence comes from Synaphobranchus kaupii, assembly GCA_029718625.1. NCBI lineage: Eukaryota > Metazoa > Chordata > Actinopteri > Anguilliformes > Synaphobranchidae > Synaphobranchus > Synaphobranchus kaupii. Next base: position 31,252,179 of record CM056388.1, on the reverse strand, counting down.
AGAAACACAGGTACTGAGTATTATTACTGAGAGAAACACAGGTACTGGGTATTATCACTGAGAGAAACACAGATACTGGGTATTATTACTGAGAGAAACACATGTACTGGGTATTATCACTGAGAGAAACACAGGTACTGGGTATTATTACTGAGAGAAACACAGGTGCTGGGTATTATTACTGAGAGAAACACAGGTGCTGGGTATTATCACTGAGAGAAACACAGGTACTGGGTATTATTACTGAGAGAAACACATGTATTGGGTATTATTACTGAGAGAAACACAGGTACTGGGTATTATCACTGAGAGAAACACAGGTGCTGGGTATTATTACTGAGAGAAACACATGTATTGGGTATTATTACTGAGAGAAACACAGGTACTGGGTATTATTACTGAGAGAAACACAGGTACTGGGTATTATCACTGAGAGAAACACAGGTGCTGGGTATTATTACTGAGAGAAACACATGTATTGGGTATTATTACTGAGAGAAACACAGGTACTGGGTATTATCACTGAGAGAAACACAGGTGCTGGGTATTATTACTGAGAGAAACACAGGTGCTGGGTATTATTACTGAGAGAAACACAGGTGCTGGGTATTATTACTGAGAGAAACACATGTATTGGGTATTATTACTGAGAGAAACACAGGTACTGGGTATTATTACTGAGAGAAACACAGGTGCTGGGTATTATTACTGAGAGAAACACAGGTGCTGGGTATTATTACTGAGAGAAACACAGGTGCTGGGTATTATTACTGAGAGAAACACATGTATTGGGTATTATTACTGAGAGAAACACAGGTACTGGGTATTATTACTGAGAGAAACACAGGTGCTGGGTATTATTACTGAGAGAAACACATGTATTGGGTATTATTACTGAGAGAAACACAGGTACTGGGTATTATCACAGAGAAACACAGGTGCTGGGTATTATTACTGAGAGAAACACAGGTGCTGGGTATTATTACTGAGAGAAACACAGGTGCTGGGTATTATTACTGAGAGAAACACATGTATTGGGTATTATTACTGAGAGAAACACAGGTACTGGGTATTATTACTGAGAGAAACACAGGTGCTGGGTATTATTACTGAGAGAAACACAGGTGCTGGGTATTATCACTGAGAGAAACACAGGTGCTGGGTATTATTACTGAGAGAAACACATGTATTGGGTATTATTACTGAGAGAAACACAGGTACTGGGTATTATCACTGAGAGAAACACAGGTACTGGGTATTATTACTGAGAGAAACACAGGTACTGGGTATTATCACAGAGAAACACAGGTACTGGGTATTACTACTGAGAGAAACAGAGGTACTGGTTATAATTATTTTGCAAAGAAAGTGGTAAGACCACATCAAGCTCCTGCAAAGCTGGAAGACACGTGCAAAGGAGTCACATTTGATCGAGCAACCGAAACAAAGCATCAGGTGTCAGTCGAACTGAAGATGACTCAACTTGCTGTATGAATAATTGGCAGGTTTATATTGCAGTTTAGCATGACAAACAAACCGTTCTGGGCCTGTAAGCTAAACAAAGGGGCTGTTGAAGGCTAATTAAAAGCAGTGTGACATGTGCATGCATAAGAAGCCAAGGTTAATGAGGGATAATCACCGCGGAGCAAAGGGAACAGGGTTTGTTCTCACAGCGTTTTTACTGCAAGGTTGATTGAGTATCTGTACGTGGGTTCAACAGAGACCTGAGAGCAGACACGCCTCTCCCTTATGGCTGTGTTTGCTCACAGGCTGACAGGCTTTTAAAAGCGCTAAACGACGTCAAACCAGGGGCAACAGAAAAAAGGCTAGCAGCCCCAAGATTGACAGAGGGAGGGAGGAAGAGAAATAAAAAAAATAAAAAAGCCATTGGATAAAATACAATGAATAAGAGTCGGCATGTCCTTTATAGCTGACTAAAATGGACGCGGAGCTGAAGTGGCGTTCCGTGCACCTGTGACCGGCTGCGACAAGCGTTCAAACGCCACAATGTCAGCCAACAGCGCTGACACTCTCTTAATAACTGGCTCTACCGGTACTCTGTCCAAAACATCTACGACACTACTGCAGTGAGCTCAGTCATGGCCTCCCTCCCTTTGCCTCTATTACTCATACCGAAAATATCCAACATCTTGTCAAAAGCTAGATGATGGTTCCCATGGCAATCCTTCATAATGGGGTCTGAGGGGATTTCCCCGAAGGCCGTTCCATCTGGGCCGTCTTACAATACGAACACCAGACCTCCCTGCGGTAGGCCTGTGAGCAGTTACCCTTCTTCGGCCCTCAAAAACAAGATTGTTTTTTGTCCTGGTGCCTGGTGATGCATGAAAGAGCCCCCTCACTCCCTGGACCTCCCCGTCAAACGGCACGGGGGTGACCCCAAAGCGGGCCCCGTGCCTACCCCGGGACCCCTCGGTACAAGGCACGGAAGGCGGGCCCCTCTCCATCAGGACCTCACCAGACAAACACCAGGGCCAGTACACAATTAAAGGCTCTGTCCCATTTGTCATCTTATGAAAATAGCACGGTGAATTCCTCGCTTGGGTAAACAGCCCACTGACATGAGTGGGCGTTCTACAGATAGCTCATACCGCCGCCAGTCAAATCCTCCACCCAAACGCCTTTCTGACGGGTTAACAGAATAATAGGAGGGAATCTGAGGTTCAAAGAAAAAAACAAACGTGTTAAAGCACCAGTGATCCTTCCCTCCGGACACCTTTCAAAATGGCTGCCCACAGTCAAGATGATCTTGTGAATTATTAACAAATGACCAGTTGAAAATGTGTAAATATTTTATTATTCCAAATCTATTAAAAAAAATTAAGATTTAAAGACAGACATTTGCACGACTATGGCAACGAAAGACATACATAACAAGATTATATAAATTCAGTTCTACTTGTTGGAGATAAAATCAACTGCCACATAAAAGCTATCCTAAGGCAGCCTGTTTTTCCGTTCCCAAATAGCCTATGCAATTTTAGAATGCAGCTTCAGTGCCCCCGCAAAGCAAGTGCATATAATTGTTGCATATCTTTGAAAAAAGAGCAGTCTTTTGGAAGGTCCTACCTGATACACTGATAAGATACCATTTCTAGGGATGTCACTCCTTGAGTTTACACTCAATTAAGTTGTAATAACAAAAAAATGTAATGGCACCCTATTACTTCCACTTTGACAGTTGTGCTGCATATATGGATCTATGAGCTCATTAAGTCGTGAATCATAGGTCAGGAAAAAAAATCGCTCAGCCCAGAGAGCTGAACCTTGGATGGAAACAGGTCGCTTCATTTAAAGTGTTATGTAAAGAAGCACCAATCATCAACACTGGCACTATGGCATTTTAAAGGATAAATGTGGCGATAAATAAATGTAGAAAACTGGCAAGCCAATGACCTCACTGGTGTTTAAGATAGAAGCTTTACATTTGAAACAAGTTGATTTGAGAAAAGTAATGATATAATGTATTACATAACATGTAACACATATATTAATGCAATATTATGCAGTGTTAGTTGTGCAGCTGAGGCTTTCTGTGTGAGACTGTAAGCGGTGAAACCGTTCCTGAAGACAGAGATCTTCCGCACTCTCAGATGAGCTGGGACTCTCGGACGTTCTCGGGGGCGTCGTTTGCGTCGTCTGGCACGTGACGTCTAGATGACAGCTCCCTTTGACCCAAGAGAAAAGAAAGTGATTAGTGTGCCAGGCAGGCCGCCTCTCAGCGAGAGAAAATCAAATAAATATTTATTTATATAGCGTATTTCACATCCAAGTTGTCACAATACGCTTCACAGAAAAAACCCAGCCTAAACCCCCACAAGAGCAAGCCAAAGGCAACAGCGGCAAGGAAAAACTCCCTGATGTACAGTATATAAACCCTTACTGTTGCTTCTTTACAAGAGTCACACATCCCGCATAGCAAGAGTTTCTATACATGAGTCACACATCCCTTCATTTTAAGGTCACGATTCGATTCGATTTTCGATTTTTTTTCAGCACAATTTATTTTCCAGCACTATAGTCGAGTCTTGATTTGTAAAGAAAAATACTTGTTTCTCAATAAGTAACTTTTACTTGAATAATAACAATTATAAATAATAACAAAAATATGAGAATATTTAAACACACCTAAACAGTTAAGAGCTTTATCAAAACTAGACTCTAGAATAAACAGTTGAACATTTACCACGCTATTAACAATTTACACATTGGTTTTATGCCCTGACAACGGTCATTTACATTTTCAAATTCTTCTTTAAAAAGATGAGCGTGTTCACATTCTTTGAACAGTTGAGAGCTTTAACAAACTAATATCTGAAATAATAAACAGTTGAACATGTACCACGCTATTAACTATTTACACGTTTTTTTTCATGCCCTGACTGTCATTTGGGTTGTCATTTGAGTTGCCTGTGTCAATGTTTTTTTCCCAGTCAAATCTATTTCTTTGTGATGCCTGCGAATGTGTCCTGCCATATTTGACGTGTTGCCTGAGGTGGCGTATGGTACTCGCGTGTAGCATAGCCGACAAACTGTCGTTATTTTGTCAATGACGCGTTCGTTGTTTGTATAACTCATGGGGAAGGCAAACTGTTGCCACACCGGTGACTTGAGGGAAGCAGGAGGATTTTCCAGTTCTGTTTCTCCATCTCCGACTCCGGCAGTGGCCATGGTGTGTCGAAAAGTAATGCAGGCTACCGGTAAGCTAACATTAACTAGCAGCTGTGTCTTCTTTGAAATATCAGTGTTTCCCCTACCATTATCTTGGCCGGGCGCTCACCTGCCGCCCGGCTTGGACAAGAGGGAAAATAAATAATTTTAATGAAAAAATTTTTTTTTTTTATATTATTCTTTTTTTAAATTTTTTATATAATCTTTTTTTTTATGTAGCTGCAATATTTCCCTTACCGCTGATATTATGAGGGTGTAATTATAGTTTCCGCCTCTACGCAAAATGGCGCACTTTCACCGCCCGGCCTGAAAAAAAACTAGGGGAAACACTGAATATCGTTGTTTTTTTTCTTCGGACTCACGCCTGCGTGGACGAACAAAATGCAGTGGAAGGCGTCAAGTTTCGTTTTGTCGGAAACGCTTACATTAGAGATGGCCAAGTAGGCTACTTTTTTTACATTTTACCCATCACATGAAAGGCTAAGAAGAGTGCGTGGGGGGCGGGGTGGAGAGAAAAAAAAAACTTGGAGAATCGCGAACCAGCTTGTGATTTCGAAGTTCGAAATCGAACGCTCATTTCGATCGATTTTCGATTTCGAATCGGTATCGTGACACCCCTAGTTTATATACATGAGTCGCACATCCCACACAGTAAGGGTTTAAATACATGAGTCACACATCCCGCACAGTAAGGGTTTCTATACATGAGTCACACATCCCGCACAGCAAGGGTTTATATACATGAGTCACACATCCCGCACAGTAAGGGTTTATATACATGAGTCGCACATCCCGCACAGGGGGATTTCTTTATGGCTAGAGAGCTGGCCGCCCCTATGGATGGCACCATACATCTACCCACCTCAGACTTTTACTTGTACACATGTGTACAATATTAATTCACATGGAGCACAATCATAGCAGATTTCGAGACAAAGGGTTTGCCAGGACGGTGGCAGTGCCAGGAGTCGACAGGGAGGGCTTAATATGTTTGTATTTTTATGTCATTTTCAATTACTGCATTTACATGCACACAATATACTGGATTATGGGCCTTATCCTGGTTAAAATCATATTCCATATACTTTGATATTCCTGTGTACATGGCTATCGAGGGTATCCAAATTAAGCCTCGTTGACAACATTCGTGAAATTTCACAAAATATTGCATGGGAGAAATGCTCAATTTTGCAGTACCTTGTGTTTTTTCCCACTATTTTATAAAATAATTCAGGAAAAGGTGTATATCAATATCAAAAGGAATATCTAGCATCTTTTACTGGCCACATAACTTGGTTACTGCCTTATTTCGGTCTTAGTCGTCAGCTTATGAAAGTAAGGCATTTACATGACTTTTTATGACATGATTGTCATTAGTTGTAAAACTTGAAAATCTAGGTTAACATTGGAATATCAGTGTGCAAGTACACAAAAGCCCTATTCGGACAGGATAAATTTTCAGGACAATGTCTGTAAAGTAATTATTACCACAGGACGTCTGTAATGTTAATGGCCGATTCGGACGGGATAAAGTATCTCCGTAATCAGCGTCTAGAATTACAGAGATGGGAGTATCTACTCCATGTTGTCGTCACACCGAAAATGTTCCCCACAAGTCATACAACGTTACACATCCTATCTTTACTGCAAACTGATTGCTTCTGGTAGAAAATCGCTGTCAGGGAGCAATTGAAAAGATGCAGGCGCCAACAAAAAAAAAAAAACTATGTGGAGACAATGTTGGCATGGCAAACATGTCCACAAAAAGCGTGAGGAATCCTGCATTACACCTCTTTATTAACGTTAGCTTGAGAAAAGCAGTGTTAGGCCATAACGTGTATGTAAGACTATAGATAGCCAATAGCTTACCTAAAGCTGCCACAAGCGTTGCCCCACTGTAGCCTACTTCTGAGCCTGTTTTTTTTTTTGTATTTTTTTTGCTCTCTGTCTTCTTATTTAATGTGACGTTACATTAATTTAGAGGTGGGCCAATAGTTGTGGCTTGCACTTGGACCGAAGAGAGCACAACCAAAGGCGTCCTCGAGTGCTTACGTGAAAAACCAGGAGAAAAGACTGGGGAAAACCAATTTCGCACAGGAAATAACAGAATTTTACCGGACATGTCAATTCGCACGGGATTGCTTTAACCTGGGGTAATTTTTACAGGACATTTAACAGTAAAAAACTCCGGAATCTTTACTGGCGTGGGAGCATGCAGTCCGTAAAAGTTACAGACATGGCAGATTCAGACGGGACTAAAATAGCGGAGCTCCTCCGGTAATTATTACATTACCCCACCTCCCCCTGTAAAACTTATCCCGTCCGAATAGGGCTAAAGACAGTTACAGTGGATACATTTAGGCCCTGATTTACTAGGGCCTTTAGCATGTGCATAACCTTTTAGCGCACGCAAAACCAATAACATGACCAATGATTGGTCATGGTATTTGTTTTGCACCATTGGTTGTGTTATTAGTTTTGCGTGTGCTAAAAGGTTTTCCATATGCTGAAGGTCATCATAAATCAAGCCATAAGAGTGCAATACAGCAGGGGTTTATATGCATGAGTTACACATCCCACACAGCAATGCCGGATTTACACCAAAAGCGTTTTGCCGTGTAGTGTCGCAGGTATGCGCCGCTGATACTGAAAATGACAGTGTTGAAGTACGTAAGGTGGGCGTTCCCTTTTGGTATCAGTCAGGTTCGGAGGAGATTCGCTTCAGATTTTTCTGTAGCTGTATTCTCTATGGGAATTGGGGGGTGGGACTAGATTAAGCTGTAAATTACACGGGAATAGTATGGAACCCATGGTTGGCTAAACGGCTCTAAGTCATCAAGGGTCCGAGGTATGAAACCATTACTCTGCTGCCAGATATGCAGTAGATATGGATGGATCACTTGAAGGGTTGTTTCTCCTGACTTATTTGTCCATAGAGTTCAATAGGTAAATGAGTCAACCCTTAAAGTGATCCATCCATATTTACTGCATATCTTAGCCTCACATTGAGAACATAGGAACTGTTGTTCCAAAAACAAGCATTGTGCATTGTTCAGAGAATACAAATCTGTGTAGCTTAACAATCACCCTTTTATTTCACTGCTTAAAATCAGCAGTTATCAATATACAAAATAAACACTGATCAATTTAACGTGAAAAGATGCATCCCTAATTACATACACGGACCGTTCTTTCACAGGAGTGCAGAGTTTCAGTTGTGTCAGTTGCTCGTTTGTGATCGAATTTCTCCTCCAAGGATCATAACGGCATATTGCTTTCTTTGCTGCAGTGTAGCAGGGAAACAAAAGCCTTCATGGCGTCTGTGCAACATGGGTATTAAGGGGGAAAACGTAAATAGAAATAAAAGGAGTTGTGTCTATTCAGGCTAGAATTAAGACCGCGCTGAAAGCCCGGTGTCTTCAAGAGCTTCCTTCCCCTCAGGCCCGATAAGCACTTCAGCGTCGCGCGCAGAAGACTGTCGCAGGCGAATGAATCGAGAGAATGTTGACGAGGCCAAATAATATGCAAACAAACAGCATCTCGAAACTTCTCAACACTCTCACACTTTCTTTTAAATTTCTCATTTTTTTGGACTGCAAAACTGCTGTGGGCATGACTTTTTCAGATTTTAAATGCTGTCTTTTGGCTTTTCCCATGCTCCGGGGCTGTTGCAAATATGGGGATTTCCACCTGTCAGGGTTTTGAACACTGTTGGACATGGAAATTCATCGGAAAGGTCAGAAGACAGACGACTGAGCGGCTTGGCGCTCAAATCCCGTTCTTCAGGAAATTGAGCTTCAAATTGGAATTCTCCCCATCTCGACAAAAACTCGCAATGTCTTTCTTCACTCCCTATTATCATGGCATTACAATGATAGCTTTAAAGGTAGATCACACTTTAGTTATAGTACGCTAATATACTGCAATTTATTCAATCATTGAACTGAAATGTCTAGATTCTATCTGATAACACCAGACTGCAGTAATGTGGGCTAAAAAGACCAACTGCCATCTGCTCCAGACAGGGGCCTCTTTGAGATAAACCATAAATGCCAGCCTGTCTTTTTTAAGCACCGCCCACCCACCCATACTTGAATGATGGCTTTCTCTGCATCTCATGAATACTTGGGCCTGGCAGAAGAGAAAGCATGTCCCCCCCCCCCCCCCCCCCCCCCCCCCCACTCTTTTTTTATTGCAGGTTTGATGTTTAGGTCTGTGACGAGCACAACAGCTGCCGTGCATCTGACTCCCATTGTCCCGGGAGCCATTGGTGTAAAAGAGATTACCCTGAAGATTTTCGCCACGGCGGATTAGCGCTGGCGCTATGAGGCGGTAAGACCAGGGGAGGGCCATTCGGGCCAAGGCAGGGGCGCCTGCACAACGTGGCCCCGGCACAGAGAGCAGCGGGAACGGCCTATCAGGAGCGAGAGCCGTTCTGTAAACGCACCTCTGCCGCAGACATGCGGCCCAGAATAGAAATGAGATCACAAGAAGGCCTAATACTTTTTGACAGCTACAGAACCTTTAAGACTCAGTATCCCCCGCCCTTGGCTTTCCAATGTACGCTGGAACCTCTAGCTTCTCTCAGATGCTACGCTTCGCTAATTCTACACCCCGTTTCTGTTGACTACCCTTGCTCAATGAAATCACTTGGCTGACACACAAACAGTTTTTGAAGGAATTTTTATATCCACTTTTCTTTGTTCCCTAGTTTGGAATGCCCATGCGAAACTGCAGGCTTATATCACTGCCACAATGTCCTCTATCAATTGGGTGGGCCCAAAAATGGCATGCCCTTCAAAACAGCCAGATAGCAGGTGCCTGATCGACCCCAGGAGTTTACATTACACAGTGAGCTGACTGAAGGCCTTACCTCCCTAGTGATGCTGTAAACTGTAGCTAATTATAATTATGTGTCACTACTTGAGATTTCAGACCACATTTGGCAGTAATATGGTGAAGATTTGGTGGTGCATATCACTGCACTTTGATATTCCCACACCAAGTGTGTTACCTGAATGCACCATCTAGGAGCCCCATTTGAACTAAAAGCCAATATAACATCAATGCTGCCCTTCCAGTGGTGGAAACAGCAGCTGAAGGCAACCTGTGATGCTCACTTTGCTTAGGAAAACAGTATTGCTTAGGAACAGACATTGCAGCCTGCGGTCAAGGGGGAAGGCTTACAGTGAAACACCCACAGTTCCGTCCTGGCTGTAACGGGAAGGGATAAGTGGGAATGAGGCAGGAGAGCCGCAAGGCAGAGAGACTGAGAATGGTCCCGGTCTGGAATCATCCCACATCGGTGGGGCTGGCGTCTCAGGCAACAGCTCACATAGTCTCAGTTCTGATAATCACCTTGGGAAACTCCTTAGCAAATTAAGTCAGTTTAGCTGAGTACATCTCACTGTTTCATAAAATGTTGTAGACTCAGCCTTTTTTGCAATTATTTGGTTTATTTTTAGTAGTATGAATTGCATTAGGTTCAAGAGGCTCTGTCACATACAATGAACTCTGAAGGCAGTGCGGTTGAGATAATTTCCCTGAGCCATCAACTTCAGGTAAGCAGAAGAGGGTGAAAGCACAACAGGAATTCTTTTGTGAAGCAAATTCACAGAGTTCGCTCTTTTATATGGGAAAAGCTTTGCAAATGCAGTTTTTTGTTTTTTAAACACCACACCGGCTCGACACAGTCACAATGAAAGGCCAGCATCACAACGGCTTTCAACCACCGGCTTCCATGGCCGAGTATCCGATTACCACATAGGAGGAAAGAATGTTATTATTCCTGCTTTTGGCCAGGCAGAGATGTACAAAATTCTCATTTAATCCACAAACAGCGGGGAAAACCAGACAAGCAGGAGAATGGGGTGACATTTCACTTCTCTGGGCTGATGAGTAACCGGGACTTCCCCCAAAACAGCCGTGCTTAGACTACATGGGCACCGCAGGGCCAAAACAACCCACGGGCGGGGTAGGGGTCCTCCTCAGTAGGGGTATGTGTATACATATGCATGTGTGTGTGTGTGTGTGTGTGTATACATATTACATGTGTGTATATATATGTGTATATTTATTTACTTTAATTTGCCACTGTGCTTAATTATTGTTATAATTATGTGTATGTGTATCTGTATGCATGTGTATATACATGCATATATGTATGTGTACGTATGTATGTATGTATATAATGTATGCATCTATCTATTTAGGTAAAATGTTCCATACTTACATGAATATAAGTAACATATGTGTCACTTATATTGGCTGAATGAATGGACATGTATCTTTGTTTACAAACCAAGTATAACATAATACTTACTGCAGTCTATAATTTTGATATTTTTGTGTGAATATCTTTACCATTCTTAGGTTGAGCAGACACCTGTTAGTAACCTGTGTGTGTGTTTGTCTCTGTGTGTATGTGTGGGAGTATATCTGTGTGCTTAAAAAGATTATACATCAATTTTGAAGTCCTGTTTCACACAATTGTTATGTCTACCCATTTGTCTTAAATGGAAAGCAATAATAATAAATATACCAAAGAAAAAAGAAAACAAAGCAGTGTATGTCATGTATACACTGGCCTTGAAAATAATTTGCACCCTTGATAAAAATGAGCAAAAAAGTCTATATGAAAGGCTACATAAAACCAGACAACACAGGTAATGAGCCATATTGTATGCTCAAAAAATGGACAGTTATATTCTTTTAAACAAATACATTTTTTAAACTTTTTAACAAGCAATAATTGTACGTCCCAAAAAGATGTGTGAAAATGATTCAGACCCCTGTTAGTACCCTCAGTAGTTTGTGTACCCTCCCTGGGGTTTAAAAACGGAAAGTCAGTTTCAAGTATGAAGACTGAGATGGTGAATGCTGATCTTTGATTGGAACCAGGTGAATAAGCCAGATGAAACCAAAACTGAGCATTTTGCCCAGGTAGAGCAGTGGTGGCTTTGGCATCAGAAGAAGGATAATTATGTTGAAAATGACATCATAGTTATGGTAAAATATGATGTTGGATCTTTGATGTAATGGAGATGTTTTGCATCTACCGATTTTGGGGGGGGTTAAGGTCAATGTAATCATCATAATCAAACTCCAGAAAGTACCAAGATATTTTGGTCAAAAACCTGGTTTCACCCCAGGAAGTTCACATTTGGCCATGAAAGGAACTTCCCACAAAACAATCATCCCAAGCACACATCAGAACCAACCAAGAATAGTTACTGACCACAAATTATTGTTTTTCAACAGCCATCTTAGGCTCCAGACTTGATAGACAATTCAGGCCAAAATGGTGGTTTGTTTTGAATAGGGGCAGTCTCTGAAGGACAAGACTGAAGGATCTTGAAATATTCTGTAGACAAGTGGCCCAAGAGCACCCCTCAATATGTTCACCAATCTCATAAAACACTGTAGAAGATCACTATAAGTAGTTATCTCATAAAACACTGTAGAAGATCACTATAAGTAGTTTCTATCTTTACGAAGGGAGGGTAGACAAAGTACTGAAAACAGGAGTGCTGATCATTTTAACACCTATCTTTTTTGGGAAATAAAATTATTCCTGGTTAAGAAAAAACTATTTCTCTGAGCAATTATATTAGCACAAGATTTTGTATAGAATATAATTTTGTGGAGAATAATATTACATTGAATTATGTGACTAAACCAAGGGGCCAAGACTGGGCTTCCGTTTTGAAGCTCACTTCCTGGTTGGGCTGGGAGTGGCAATTGTGCCGTTGTTCACTAGCGCCACTGCGATTGGCTCCAGTATAGGTCTTTCACCATGTAAGTCAATGGCAGCAATGTGGTCAAAATACTCAGTCAATACATTTTTCCCACAAAAAAATGTAATTGCAATAGGTGCCTTTCCTTCATCTAATGCCTCTGCATGTGCTGATTTTTTTAAATATTGCGTCGTTTGGACAGGGTATTAACATTTGTTCAGGACCAATCAGAGGGACAGGTTGAGTCCTCTTCGGCTCCACGGAACAGACACAGTTTGTACAAACCGGCGGCGAAAAATGCATCCGGAGCTTCAATTCGGTTTTTACGAGGCCGTGGGAAGGCAATGGGTGACGTCACAGTGACTTTGTCCATATTTTCATACAGTCTATGGACTGAACACATACTGTATTGGTTCACATATCTCTAGTGTCTACAGAATGTATAATGTACACAGAAATCCAATCTCTTATCCTTAAGTGTCATGCTAGCAATTCTTCTGTCGGCTTGCCTCGAATGCTATCACGTGACTGCCTTTGTGCATGCTTACATTTATTCATGCCGTGTGCCCAATTATTCCAAACAGGGCACACCTGTGCACTACAAGGCGGTCTCTACAGAAACAGCCCAATGATTGGCCGCCCACTTAGACGTGAGCAGTCGGTGCTGGGAGCCTGTTATAAATTTAATTTGTCTTCCTGTTATATAAGCCCCACACTGGCGCAAGGAAATCCCTGAGCTGCGCTTTGGAGAATGTGAATCCTTGTGGAAAATGAGCTCCACATGGCTCCCTCGTTCGCAGTGCACACTGTGTATCGTCCCTGCTGCCAACCACGGCATTTCCCGCACGCTCGCGATGCTGCTGAGTTTATGCTTTCACTGGGCCCAGGAAAGCCCACCAGGTACCCAGTACCCTGTCAGGTACCTAGCATTGGGGTAGCCCGCTGTGTACTTAGCATTGGGGTAGCCCGCCGTTTACCTAGTATTGGGGTAGCCCACCATGGACCTAGTATTTGGGTAGCCCACAGTGTACCTAGCATTGGGGTAGCCCAACGTGTACCTAGCATTGGGGTAGCCCACTGTGCACCTAGCGTTGGGGTAGACCACCGTGTACCTAGCATTGGGAGAGCCCACCGTGTACCTAGAATTGGGAGAGCCGACCGTGTACCTAGAATTGGGGTAGCCCACCATGTACCTAGCGCTGGGGTAGACCACCGTGTAACAGGTACCTAGTATTGGTGGAGCCAAGGAAGGATCTGAAGGATCTTGAAAAATTCTGCATGAAGGAATGGTCAAAGACCCCCCCTCAATCCCCCACCAATCTCATAAAACACTATAGAAGATTACTCTCTGGAGTTGCCCTTGTGAAGAGAGGCACAAAGCATTGAAAATATGGGTACCAATAATTTTTCCACCTTAATAAAAAGACTTGTTTAAAAAAGAGCATAGTTATGAGAATGAAATACAGCCGATTATCTGTGTTGCCAAGTGTGCCTTTAATTCTGGACTGTATATGTATATCCCAGCATGAAGGTGCAGAAAGAAAATTCTACTGAAAGTTTAGAAAAAATAAGTTGACTAATTAAATTAACCCTTTATTGTACCATCGTACCAAAACCCCCAGAAAAGGTGGCTGGTTGAGGTTAGTATGGCTCACAGCAGCCCCCAGACGTAGAAACACTTGCGAGAACTTTTCCCCTCACTGGAGAGCCTGGTTACTGATGCGATAACCTCACCGCCCTGCTTATCCCATCCGCCTCCCACTCGCACAGGCGATCACACAAATGCATGTGCACACACGCGATCACACAAACGCATGTGCACACACGCGATCACACAAACGCATGTGCACACACGTGATCACACAAACAAAAATCGCACACACACAAAACTGCATGCACGCCACACACACACACACACACACACACATGCGCACGTACGCACACACACACACACCCCACACGCACAAAATTGCATGCACGCCACACACACACACGCGCACGCACACGCGCACACACACACACGCACGTGCACACGCACAAAATCGCACGCACACCACACACAGGGCAAGGCGAGCTCAGTGAAAGGGCAGGGCATTGTCTCGGACGCTTTGAGGCAGTGTAAATCTGAGAAGCGGAGGTCAGGCGCGATGTACTACCCTGCGCCTTTATCTCCGCTGCGGCCCTTTGTGGCCATAACACTCACGTAATGGGGGGACAAAGGCAGCACGATCACAGGGGCCAGACCCCCCTGACTCCGGCCCTCCAGAGGGGTGGCCCCGTGGCACGGGGGGCCGGAGGTGCCTGGTCCCAGGGGCCTTTGTCTCTCTGAGGACTGGAGACCCCGGGCCTCCGCGCTGTCACTCCAAAACAATCGACTCTGCATTTCAGCACGGCTCCCGGGGGGCGGGGGGGCTTTCTCATTACTCAGCTTACAGTTCCTTCCCCAGCCGTACGGACAGCAGCGTCAGAGCAGTGTGGGAATGTAAACACACACTTTTCCCCGTACGTGCTCAGAAAGGTTCAGCCTTCAACCGGCGGTCACGCATCTGCTCCGGCACAGACCTCACGGTTAAAAAGGAAAGAGTATGGCGATAAATAACCGTTTAAGGTGTACGCATTAAAATCACAATAAAGCCTCTGCCTACAGAGGGCAAACACCGTTATTAGGGAAACTGTACGGCAGTGGTCCCCAACCCTGTTCCTGGAGATCTACCGTCCTATAGGTTTTCACTCCAACCCTAACAAAGCGCATTCAACAGCTAGAAATCTCTTTGAGCTGCTAATTGGTAGAATCAGGTGTGCCAAATTAGGGCTGAAATGAAAACCGCTGTACGGTGAGAGCCAAAAAACCGTGAGAGGCGCATCTTAAAAACACAGGCCTCTTTTACAGAGAACTTTATGGACGCCTCACTTTAAATAGAGTGGAACCATAATGACTATACCATGCAGTTCGCTTGGGCAGGAAAACGCAGGCAAACATGAGCCCCCCCGCAAACTCTGCCCGGATTAGCCCGCAACGATGCGCCTGGAATCCTTACAGGAAGTGGGGAGCCGACCAGACCTGACCAAAGAAGTGCGGAGTAAACCGCTCGGCTCCAGAATCCAGAGACGAAAAAACAAATCAGTTTCCCTGTCTGGCCACAAAATGCTGTGCTTAGACATGCTTAGCTGGAGAGGGGCGGTGGAATTGTGCGAACGTAGATGATAAACAAAGGCCCACAAACCAGACGCAACAAAACGTGCTCAGTCGTGTAGGACATTGTTTAACCGACTGTACCCACCGCAGTACACCGTAACTAATCGTTTCACGCATCAGCTAACGGAAGCACTAGCCTAAGCATAAACAAAGAGTATGGCTAAATAATCAACATCTGTGGACATGTCATCACGATTAAAACAAAACAAACTTGTTAATTTATTTCAAAACATGGCTCTCTTACTATACGGTTGAGTCACGAAAATTCCCTTGCTGCTTTCATTCGAGCTACACGCACAAAAACACCGAAACACACTTGTTCTGTTTGTTTCCTACCTCTAGTTACAATAACCAACATTATTCTAATTTCAAATGAAAATATGTTTTTCTGTCATTTCATTCAGCTTCAATTAAGAAAAGCTTCAGTCCGAGCAGTTGGGACCAAAAACGTCTTTTCTTGCACCACACCAAACACAAACATTCATCACCCAGTTATACAAAACCTGCCAAAGGCACATGTCAAAATTTGTCACATTTTAGGGATCATTGAAAAAAATAAAATATATATATATATCTTTTCCAAAAAAAAATAAAAAGGTACAACTGGTAACTTAAAAATGGTATAAGCTTGCTCCTGAGTCTATACTCTAAAACCACCCTGACACAGGAAGGCACTTTCCGGGGAAGCTCCTGTTCCGCCAAGCATGTACAAGCTCACACTCAAGCGGCCCGGTTTGGGAAGATTTTCGTTTAAGGGCCCCGGCAAGCTGGGTAGGCGGCCTATCGCGGACGGTGCGCCACAGCAGTGGAATGGAGCGATACTGAAGAGAGGCGACAGATTCACAGGGCGCTCTAACCAAACTTCTCAAGTTTCAGGAGTGACTTACTTAACGAAAAGGAAAGGCTCTAACGTGCTTCACCAATTCCTCACACAACCACCTGTTGAGGCGACTGACAGACTGATACCAGTTTCATCAGTATGTTAATGACCTAGTGCGATTAAAATCATATACACTATGCAGTAAGCACCAAAGAAAAGACCTACATGTATGATATTAAGCCTAATTTATTCAGTCCAGATTTCAAGTGGGTGTTTTTTTTATCCTGAAAGCAACAAAGATCTTTTCCTATCCACTACAGGAAGTATGTATTGTATCGTATTTGTATTGGTCATTTATTGCTTGCTGTTTAGTGGGTAGCCAATTTGGAAGTTAACGTGAAATGAATATCCATACAAAAGGGACGTGCTGTGCCAGAGAAAGTGGTTAGCCAGGTCTGGCGCTATTGCTCGGATAAATCAGGTCAAAGCATTTATGCTCTCCTCCATAATAAGTCGCTCTGGATAACACTGTCCACTAAAGACATCAACCTCTCTGGTTTAGAAATGTAATGCATTACATCAAAAGAAAATTGTAACATTTTCCTGTTTATACGTGTGAAAAATGTAAGTGTATATCTGTATCTTGTGGTTTAATGGACACTTTAAATGCAAGAAAAAAAATAAATAAAAAAAGCAATTCGGAAAGAACAAAAAGTAGCTTCCAAAGTATGGCTGAATAATGGACAGAATGGGCGATCTTTGGCTTCCTGAGTTTTGGTAGAAACTCAAAACAACCATCTGAACGCTCTTCTGGAATACACCAGGGGCCAAGTTCTGACAGTCCCTGTGGAAGCGGCTCTTGTGTTTCACCGTTGCGTGACTCAGCATTGAGAGATATTTAGCTTCATCAGTCAGCACAGTTAATGCTCCTGCAATTCAGGGATGAGCTTAGAGAGGTTTAAGCGATTAATTATATCAGCCATTACCACTTTGATTCAAGTACATAGGGCTCTAGGGTGTGTTTTCTGAAACTCAACCAGATCTACTCAAATTCAGGAGCCAAGGACACGGTTACAAAGTTTAGGTAATTTCTGCTTGCGCCCAGTTCGACGTGACAGCAGTCAAATGGCGTGCTTTCAGAGGGATTATGTGATTATATAGTGCACAGCGGAGATAGAGAAAGCGCACATGCGTAAATGCAACCCGAAAAGGAATTGAGTCTAATATTTTGAACGACGCCCTGGATTTAACATTTTCTTGGCATCGTCCCACATCCCCATTAACCCACCATTCTTGTTTCTCTTTTTTTACGTTATATTTTTAGAGCTTTTCAGTTTTATTGGACGGCACAGTGCAGAGAGACGGGAGGAATGGGAGCGAAAGAGACAAAGAGACATGCAAAAAAAAAAAGGTTGTGCGGCCGGATTCGAACCGCCGACGTCGCGGCTCGCAACGAGCATGTGGACGGTGCTCTGACAGGCTACATCACCAAGACACCACAACCTGCCGTTCTTAAAAGTGGGAAAACGGGACATTTTAAAACCAGAGTTCAGGTCAACCTTTTATTTTGTCAACGGCCGGATTCGAACCGGCAACCCCCCTGGTTTGAACTGCTGCTGGGGAGGAGCCGGGAGGAGCCACCACCTCGCCCAGGTTAATCCAATGGAGAGGCGTTTGTTTCCATAGCTGCAATGATTCATCTGCTTTCCGGCACTACTGTCCGGCAGAACGGCCCCGGGTGTGCGGAGCCGGCACTACCGCGTATAAATACACACGGAACACCGCTGGGCAGGAAGGGCAGGCGTTTACGAGAGCCGTGACATTTGGGAACTCGCTGAAGGCTGCTGTCATTTTTCGCGAGGTTTTTCGCCTTCCTGCCTCACGCCTCTGGGCTTTCCAGCCTCCGGGCCCGGGACGGGGTGGGCAGGGGAGTTGCTCGTGGTGAAGTGCGGTCGGCGGGCACGATTTGGGCTATTTTTACATCCCTCTGGGGATCATCCCCGCCCCTGAGCACCATGGAGACGAAAGGTCATGAAAACAACAGGGCGGACGGGGATGCGCTAACAGCAGGCGAGATGGGAATGATGCTGGACTGCAACAGAGTGTGATACGTTTGTGCGTGTGTGTGTGTGTGTGTGTGTGTGTGTGTGTGTGTGTGTGTGTGTGTGTGTGTGTGTGTGTGTGTGTGTGTGTGTGTGTGTTTGCGTGTGTGCGTGTCTGTATGTATGTGTGGGCGTGTTTGTGTGTCTGCGTGTGCGTGTGAGTGTGTGTGTGTGTGTGTGTGTAGGGTGGGCACACAGGGCAGCAGCTCTGCATGTAAAGCCCCTGTCGCTTTGATTCAGAAATGCTATTCACATAGTGCCCTTGCGTGTCAGGAAGTATTAGGTCTCCCTTGAGAGTGTAATTATTTTTTTTTTTTATCTTCCTGGAATGTGTCACTCAGGGTTGCTAAGTTAAAGCGGGAGCCATGCGGCTGTGCCACTAATTAAGGCAGGAATTCCGCAGCACTGCCTTTCATTAAAGGGGCCAATCAGGAGGGAGGGGTTGGAGGACAGGGCCTGCTTAATGAATAACCTGTGGCTTGCTTTCAAGAGGCCAACGACCCAGGACGGGTCTCTGCCATAACTGCAGTACAGCCTTGTCCCCACGGCAGAGGGGCGGGGGGTCCCCGTGACTACCGCCTGAGTGACAGCCGGGAGCCACCGCAGAGCTTCAGTAATGGGCTTACAGGGGGGAGGGGCTGAGACCAGCACGCTCGTTAGGGCTGCTCCTAACGAGCCGACAAGAAGAGCAATTCCCCAGATGAGTTAACCCCCCCTGCCCCGCCCCGCCCCATTCTGCACTGCATTACTCTGTAGTCTCCTCTGAAGCGGCAGTCTTACGTTGGCATGCTTTGGAGGTTTCTGTACGTCTCAGTCTCGTCTCCCTGATGGATGAGTCGAGACCAGAGGCAACTTTACAGGCTAAGCGGCGGACGGGTTCAGCCGTCTCGCAGGTGAGGCTTGTTTGAGCTGCTGTGAGCTCTCACATTGGGGAATGCTCGACGCGGCGTCAATAAAACACGCTTTTTTTTTTATAGCGCGCTTCTATTCAATTTGTAAAGCGCTTTTTACGGACACTGTCACGCTTTACAGTGGAAACAAAACAGAAAATTTGGCAAGAACCAGGCCTGAACCCCCAGAAAGTGAGCAACTGAGGTAAAAAGCAAAATAGGAAATTCATCTATGCATTATGTAATTATGTGAAAGCTCCCGTAACAGAATATTATTTACCTCTTCATTGCATTTCCTGACTAATGGGCAGAGGATGCTAATTCATGTTTCCTTTTTGCTCAATTTCCCGTATAAGGAATCTGTATTTTGTCAGCGTGATTAATAATCGAGGAGAAACCAATTAAACGGAGAGCGCAGATCACTCGCTCATAATTTTTAAAGAAATGCAGCAAGCCTCACTTCATCAAAAGTATGTTACTCTCCAAACCAAAAACTAATTATCCCACCATCAAAGCCACCTTTATTAAAAGGAAATTAATATCAACCTTTCTAAAGTAAGAAAAGCGATTGTTAAGAAGCAACAACTGAAAAGATTCAAAGCAATACGGTTTAACCGTTTGAGAGCTAGGAGGCAGAGTTGCTGATGGTGATTGGCCAGTGTTAATTAAATGTTATAGAGGGTTGTGACGTGTTGGTATTTACCTGAAGGGTGATGCTCCAGGTGAGTTGCTGGGGTCTGGGGGTGGGGTGCTGGGGTCGTTGGGTGGGGCGGGCCCGGGGCTGGTCCGGGAGCGGAGGAGGCCCAGGGACTTCCCCCTCGGGCGATGGCAGCTGCTTCTACGTCGTGCTACCCGGCCCACGGGGCCTGAGCTCCTCCTCTTCAGCACTGGCTCTGGGCTGCAGAGAACAGGGCCCACAGTCATACAGCCTCTCAGGACAGGATGCTGATCTGGGATCAGTCTTAAGGGCTTTTTACAGGACGCGACAGTCGCTTGGTCCCCAGTCGCTTGGTTCATTTTCAGTGAGAGGTAAGCGGGGAAGCGGGTGGACTGGCAGGCTGAGAGCGGCGCGGGCTCGCCTCCGTGCCCGTATCCTGCACACGCCCGCACACCCGCCCGCCCGCCAGGGAGAATTGAATTTAATATTCTGACAGCGCAGGTTTACTGCTACTATAAGTTGCCCAAGCTAGCACATAGACCGAGCTGGCAGCACTCTGTTGTGATACGCTACTCCTCTACTGAGGTAAATGGGGGTCGAAAGTTGCAATTGAACAGTTTGTTGAAAATACACGTGAAATAAAGAATATAACATTAGCCAGCTACTGCCCCATGTTGAATTCACATAGCGAACGTTAGCTAGCCAAATTTTGCTGTTCGCCAGTTACATAAGCATAAGGTTTCAGGGATTCCATAATAAATATAGCCCACATTTTTTTCCCCCAACAGGTAAGGTAACGTTACGTGCCTAGCCACTATTTGCTTATCTAACAGGCTAAATGACAATATTGTTACACCTTAGTTTTCCTTAGTTCGGGATTGTAAGCTTCAGGCCGTTTCCATGGTAACCCATGCGGAGTGGCGTCTGTGTACTTTTTTCCCCTTCAAAGCCCTTCACAGCGTGCGTGATGGATGGCGTACAGCGGGGAGGCATTTTCGTCCCCCGTGTAAAAAGCCCTTTACATTGAGCTCATAATGGATACGGATAGCATAAGGACAGGGCAAACCTGATCTTAAATAAGCCCTCCTACTCCGAGGCCCTACAGTATATATGACTATGGGCCCTGGGGGTTTCAATCAATACTCACACTTTACACATACCCTACATCAAGACTTACACATCATGGGCTTTAACCGCATAACCGGCCCAAAGTGGTTTAGTTCATTTGCATTAATTTATTTGCGTTTTTTTATGGTGAAATTTTCAAATAATCTAGTCACACAATATACCATTTGAAAGTGTTAAAACTCACAATTCTATCTGTATTAACTATTTTACGACCGCAATTTTATAGTGACAACAGTTCCTTATTTTGGAACAGGCTCAATCAGAACGACGACTCCGTAGGCTACGTGTTCCATGGAAATCCACAGGTGACATGAATAACGGTAAAGTCGGTATCCTTATCCCGGCAATTTTTTATTTATTTATTTTTTAAGTTTAGGCAAGAAAAACATCCGCTGTGTTTGAGCTTCTGTTACTTTGTTTCAGTAACACTTAGGGCCTGATTTACTAAGATCTTTCGGGCTTGCGGATGTGCTAGAAAAGGGGTTAACTCATGAGACCCAACTATAACAGAGAAGGCTTTCGCCTCGGTGAGCTGATGTAGCTACCTCATATAGCACATTACATCACACACTTACACATCTGTATTTCAATGGAAATAAGCAGTGTCTCACCAAGGATTAGACTGTACACTAAACGCTACCACACACACTTTCACTATTAATAACTTATAACAGCAAAGCAACAGTGCGCACAGACACACACAGACACATGCACGCACGCACAGAGACACACACATATACTCTATCTTTCTCGTTCTCTCTCTCTCTCACACACACACACACACACACACGCACGCACGCACACAGACACACACACACAAAGCACAAGACAAGATGAGATAGAACACGAAAACAAAGCTCGCTCTCCTCTCGCCAGGTATGACATACTCCTTCTCGGGGAGTTTAATTAGCTGGTGTGAAGCCCAGCCGAGGCTGCCGCAGGGCCGCTGTCGCGCTAGTCTCGTAAACGTCAGGGCTGCTTTCTCCTCGGGCCTTTTGGCTGGGAGCTGGGACAGGCACCTGCAGAACTGGAGGTCCTCCTCCACCACAGCGCCCCCTTTTTTATTTATTTATTTATGCTATAGCAGATAAAAAAACTGAACGAGCAACAGGGTTACAAGTCAGCATTTTGAGAAAGAAATTAAGTGGGTAAATCAATGATCTACAGCTGCCCTGCCTACCGCCCAGCTCTCACAGAGAGGGAGAGGGCAGGGGGTGTCAGAACAGGGGCCGGAGGGCCAGGCTGTCCCCAACTCAAAGAGCCCCAACTTTTAATGGGGCTTCAGTGATGCCATTTTACTCTATGGCGACTGAATACTTTCAGCGAGTTCACGCCTCTCCTCCGACAGGAATTCAACGTAGGGCGACGGGAACGTTCGAACGAACGTAAACGGCGAGCAGAAACGGTACGCGACGCTCTAGTTCTGAAAAGGGAGGTGTGACCAATCCGCTCTGAAACCATGCGAGCAGCTCCATTCTGGATTGAAAGGATGACGGGGCAGCATTGGCTGTCCCAAACGCACGGCGGTGGGAGGAGTTTCGTTCGGGAGAGGCCTGAGAGGAGGGGAGACAGCAGTGTGAGGGGAGGCATCAGACGGGCATCCCAAGAAGAGAAGGGCAGTTTTTCCCCTCATGCTAAATCCTGCAGTCAATGGGAATGCAGGCGAGATGTGTCGCACAGTCAGCAGGGGCGGCTGACTCAGCCCTGGCCAGGCGGGGGTTCCATCCAACGCCATGGCACCTTCTGAGCTGTGATCCCTTCTCTATACGTTACCCTCCCAGTAAAGCAAAAGAAAATGTTTTAATGGTAAAGGAGGGCAAACCATCCGCTCTCCTTTTAGATGGAAAAGAAAAAAAAGGGCTCCAGCTGGTCCACCCTGCAGGGATGAGCACCAGGAGGTCAGACAATGGGAACAGATTAATACTGTCCCAAATCACGGCCACTGGACCCAATTCAGCCCTGTGCAAAGGCAGTTGGCATGGTGATGGTGAATCACATGCGTATACACACACAGTCAGACACACAGACACACACACACACACAGACGACCCCCCCCCCCAAACACAGAAACACAGCTAACCACAGCAGGGTGGATGACACATTCTTTGCACCTGGTTGCCTCTGCAGTACCAAGAGCAAGCACTCTGTCTCTGCTCTGCTCTGTCAGCAGGCTTTTACCCAATGAGAAGCCTTCGGTACCAAAACTGCATAAATCCTCAAGTAAAATAACTCCAGCTGAGCATGTGCTCATGTTTCAGCTGAACGTGAGAGAGCGCATGGCTTATGGAACACCTGCAGCAGGGACAAAACAGGAATTTCAGGAACAAAGAAATGTTGTACATAGCAATCTTACTTTCTTGGACTTTCTGTAGTCACTTTCAACTCCAACACTTCACTCTGTGCTGTGATCAGAGGTTCAGAGCCAAGCGAACTGCCTTGGGACCATTGACCAGGCCAAGGGAAGGAGTTGACCAGGCTGTTGACCAGACCCATTGTGCTGTTGACCAGGCCCATGGGGTCCATTGACCAGGCCCTGGGAGCAGTTGACCAGGCCCATGGGAGCAGTTGACCAGGCCCATGTGAGCAGTTGACCAGGCCCATGTGAGCAGTTGACCAGGCCCATGTGAGCAGTTGACCAGGCCCATGTGAGCAGTTGACCAGGCCCATGGGAGCTGTTGACCAGGCCCATGTGAGCAGTTGATCAGTCCTAAGGGGTCTGTTGATCAGGCCCTGGGAGTTGTCAGCTCCAGTCATGTTCGCATCGGGCTCTGAGAGATCAGCACCTCGCTGAAAAGCAAACAGGGCGTGTGTCCACCGAGCGAAACAGCAGCTCAGCTCTTCGCTGCCCTAATCTCACGCCACGTTAGAATAATCCGGCCGGCGACCCCGGGTGACCCGGCTGTCGTTCGAGCAATTTCGGCCACTTGACACTAACAAGCGAACTGCGAGGAATGAGCGGTATGCACCTGCTCCGGTTGGGCCCACTGTGAGCATTTTGTCTCTGGGCAGAGATGTGTGACATGTTTGTCTTATTAGACCGTGGCTGCCTGCCAACAGGAAGAGAGCCGGTCCAAAGTCGGGACTCCTAAAGTGTTTGCCTAGAATTACTTGGAGGCTGTGGCATAGCTGGAGATATGTTCTCGAAATGTCTTCCGACGTTTTTGAGAATTAGTCCTCCGTTGAATAGAAAAGGACTGTCTTATGTATCAAATGTAAGAACAATGACACAATGGTTTGTGTATGTGTGTACCTGTATACAAGTGAATTTAACTTTGTGGGCAGTTTGTGCACGTGTGTTAATTTTGTGGGCATGCATGTGTGTACGAGTATTAGCTTCGTTATAGAAACATCACTTGCTGAAACGGAGCCTTGTTCCGCCCAAACATCCAGAGAGTGCTCAGTCTGTTCCGGCCCGTGATGCTAAGCGCTGTCTCTTTGATGTGGGCTTGGGGAGGCCACATACTGCCTGCACTGCTCCCTCCCTCTTGGACAAAACTCAACGCCACTTAAAAGCAGGCCTGGGTCCGGACAGATGGGCCTTTCTCCCCCAGAGGCTCGGTGATGCTTTATTACGCCGGCTCGGGTCTGAGCGAGGCGCGACGTTCCCGGCGCTGCGCGGAGGCTCCCTGTGGCTGAGCTCAGGTCGCTTTGGGCTCCGACCTCCCTCTAACTTTCGCTCTGACCTTTTATGCAGGCAAAGCCGACGAAACTGGATTTGTACCACGGCCTGTGCTCCCAGAACTGGATCGAAGCGGTTATGTCGTCAAGGCTTTGAACATTTCTGGCACCATTTGCCTGTACCTGCAGTGTTCAAAACCAACTGGGAGGGCAAACCAAAGTAAAGGGTCTTGAAACATATGTACCAGAACAAACAGTGCAGTCCGTGAGTATTCGGACAGTGACACAATTTTTGTTGTTTTGGGGGGCTGTAATTCCAACATGGATCACTGGACATGGATGTAAATACCCTCAAATTAAATCTGACAGTCTGCACTTTAACCTCATATCCATTGTTTAATTTCAAATCCAATGTGCTGGAGTACACAAAAATTGTGTCCAAATACTTATGGACTGCAATGTATATGGTCTTCCTGCCCCCCCCCTCCCCCCACCACCCCTTTTTAATTAAGCATCTCCTACCTGTAAAGAAGTGGATAAATTATAGATGCTAACATCGTGTCAGGAGATGGAAATCAGACACACCGCGGTAGCTCCACCTAGCAACGGAGGGGGTCATGGGAACCGTTTACAGCTGGGAGGGGTGAGGGGTGGGATCAATTATCCCCACCAATTACACTCAGCGCTTTCCTCCGGCGCGCAGAAAGAGGATTAGGCGGATGGCTCCGGCTATCGCTTACACAAAAGGACGCAAAAAGCGCCTGGGTGTTCCTCAGACACACTGTCTGGCTCGGGATAGGAGAGGCACAAAACAGCCGCTCTAGAGAAGAGACACAAATACAATGCGCCGCTCTGGAGAACAGAGAAACAAAAACGCCACTCTGTATATGGAAGACAAGACCCCGACAGTTCCCGCTTTTGTCTCGTCGTACGGAGCGCAGTCCGTTGCCCCTGAAAACGGGCCTCTGTGACTCCGCCCAATTTCTCGGGGGTTCCTTCATCGCGCGTCCTGGCCCCCGCGGGAATTCAGAAGGGGAAAGGGAGCCACCTCTGTTAGATGAGGTAGGCCTAAGTGAAATCAGTCATGGTGGCTGCCACAAGGACGTTTTTAATATGGTTCGACAATAAAGAATCAACAAGCATTGATCTTTTAAGCTTCGGTTGAAAATAAAGATAAGATGCCGGAGAGAAACATTGCACACAAAAACATCTACGGCAGGCACTTTGATCATTTAAAGACAACTGAAAGACTTGCAATAATGCTAATATACAACTACCTTGTATTTCCTGTTTAGGTACCATTTTTCACACGCAAACACACAAGTCATTCACACACATACATACGCAAACACACACATACACATATACAAGCACAGACACATATATACATTTACGCACATATATATTTACATACACACAAACAGACAGACACACACACACCTATTCTAAGAATGTCTGATGGCTTAAAGCTATTTCCCAGGGTTGAGATGAAGAGCTAAAGTAAGAATCAGAACAAGACAGAGCAGAAAGACAGACTATAAAAATGTATGACTAATGATATGCAATGCCCTACTTTCCTGCATGCCTATAGTTGTGCTTCATACCCTCGACTGCAAACAAAAGAAGAGCGCTTTGGCATCAAACAGCAAACATCACTAATATGCCGTACTGGTAATTACTAAATTTATGACTGTCTGACTATGTCGTTCCCTTCAGCAAATCTCTTCACCTGCACTTTTCAAGCATATGCCAGCCAGTCCATCGCCCATTCTGAACTGAGCTAAAGTAGTTTCAGCCAAACGTAAGAGGCCCATCGAAACAGAGTTCTCTAGTTCAATAACTGAGTTAACTTGTGAAAACCCACTCAAAACCACCCTCATTAAGACATGATCTATCAGAGTACAAGTCGGGGGACTCCAGTGCTGCTGGCACATCTGTACTTGTGCAACTTCACTGGCCTCTCAAATATGAAATATTAAGATATGATTCTTAAATGTAGTTTTAAATGTGATTTAAAATTCATATTGGGGACGGGTTTTGTCCAATAACTGCTTTGTCTCTATCCTTAATCCACAAAGCCATATGCTTCTCATTCACTTTACTGAAACAACTCCCCCCACACAGGAGATATTGAAGAATCACACAAAGTTAAAACCACATCATAAGTTTAATGTTACCGTAGCGGGCAACACACCCAGCTATAACTAAAAGACATTTGCTGTTGAACTGCTTGAGTTCCTTTTATTAAGCTACGGTGAATGTAAAGGTGTACATCACTGCACAGAACGCCTGAGGCCTACCCTGTGTCTGCGACCCCTCCATCCGAATCCTGAGAGGGGAGTGCTGCCCTTCTTCCCCGTCCCACCGCAAGGCGCTGGAACGTCCCCCTCTGGCTCTTCTTTCGGGATCTTATCTGGCAGGGAAAGGTGGAAGGCCAACACGGGTCAGACAGGGGAACGGGAAAACCGTGGAGACAGACCAGTGTAGAGGGGAAACCATGGAGACAGACCAGTGTAGAGGGGAAACCATGGAGACAGACCAGTGTACAGGGGAAACCATGGAGACAGACCACTGTACAGGGGAAACCATGGAGACAGACCACTGTACAGGGGAAACCATGGAGACAGACCACTGTACAGGGAAAACCATGAAGACTAATAGTGTAGATTGGTCACCATGTGTTTGGGGCCCAACATAGCCTGAGATTAATCACCACATAGCCGACACTGCTACCAAACAGCCATTCCCTGACTCACGGTACCAGTGCGTCAGTGTGTAAGGTAAAGAGGACCGGCGATTATTGCAGTCCGGCGCGCAGCTGATCTGGACTGAGATAAGGGCAAACAAAGAGGGGAGAACCGTACATTGCCTAAGCTTGGCTCCAGATAAAGTTTCACTTCAAGGTGGGGGTTTCATTAAAACACAATTGCACATGCAAATGTACAGCCATGCACAGCTGGTATGACGGGATAAATCCTCTCCTGTTGGGGTCTTGTAGGTACTTTACTTTGAAAAACAGTTTGACAGTATAATCAGTTTAATAGGTACATTCTTTGTCATTGCCCCAAGAAATGAAATGAAATGCCTGCATATTTTAGTACACAGAATTTCAAGTGTATGGAAAACCACTATAAAAGTCCAAGAGAAACCGGCTTCTTAACATGAAAAATCTTAAGACCGCAAAACTAAAAAATATGAATGCAAACTTCTGCAGAGATTCTAACTTACTGTCTATTTAATATAAGATGCAAAAAAAAAAAATGTAGAACACCATTCTGTACCTGAAACGACAAGCACAGAAAAACAGCCTTCTCTCTTCCTCTCCATCTGCAGAGCTGGCACGAGTGAAAGGCTTCTTTACCAAAGCCAAAATAGCTCACACTAAGCTGGTAATTACAGTGTAAATACCTCACATTTTCCACATGTTTTCAACTCTCATATTAGCGACTGAAACAAAAAAGAAAAACAAAAAAAAACAAACAAATGAATTGTTCTGGGGCGTGGAACCTTTACTGTGATGTTACTGTGATGTTAGTGTCAGCGCGTGACAAATGTAAATCTCTCAATACCATTTACCGAAAACAAACCCAAAAAAGCAACATCCAAATATATCACAACAAAGAGGCCTTATCTCCTCTCCATGGCGATGGCTGTTAAGCCCACCTCTGACCTTTGAACTTCCATCCACCCACAGCCCACCATTATTGGGGAGAAAAAAAAAATCACCTGCTCTAATTTCACACCAGGGCACAGAACTTCTTAAACAGAGCGTGCTAAGAGCCACAGGAGTGTGAAAAATTCATTTATGGGCCGGCAAATTAGCTTTAGTCTTAGCAACACAGTCGGAAGCCCTGTTGTTTCCGCATGTGCTTTTAGCTTAGCCTTAGCATGATGGACAGCTCATTTTGCTGCCGTGGGCATGCTCACAGGGCTCGTCACCTTAGGGATGAGCTGGAAACCTGTGGTTTAAATAATTAAGGCGCGCAGAGCAACCATAAATGCGGCCTGATAAACACGCAGCTTCCTTCCAGGTGTGTGCTAGCGAATTTGACAGCGCATTTCATGGAGACGTCGTCGATAAAGAGACAGTTTGTGGAAATAGACTCTACATATCATTCAACAGGTGGAAACATTTGAAAAAGACCAATGATAATACTGATATTAGGTTCCATGCTCCTGGAAACCAGTTCACAGAAAGGAGAATGTTATCTTTCTGTATCTTTGATAAGATTGCCCAAATGTCACGGCTATGTTGAGAAAAAGCAAGTTAGCTGAGGGCGCTATCTCTATGAGAGGAGGAGGAAACTGGACACCCACGCTCCCATGGGGCGGCCATGATGGCTCCATATCTGGGTGGGTGACTTCTATTGTCTGCTCCTTGAAGCGAATCCTCCACAAAAAAGGGAAACATTTTTAGCTCCAACACGTTTCTCATGTCACTGAATTTGCCCTTTCTGCCAGACATTTGCCCTGTTTTGGGTGTTCCCACGCTTTCTTTCCCTCCTACTCTGCGTTGTCGACCGGGAAACAAAGGCGATAAATCAGGCAAGCGGCCTCCCACGGGCCGGACGGCTCCTTTGTGGGCCAATATTTACAGACAACAGGCCGGACCTGGGAGAGCTTGCATAAAGGGCCGTCTTTTGAGTGCATAAAAATGGGTTTGAGCACCATGAGAAAGCATCTGGACCTGAACGCGTGCGACGACTCCTGGGAGGACAAGGGACACTTGCGCTCCCTCTCCACCACCCTGGCACCTGGTGACGGTTTTCGGTTGGTTAACGACCTGCCGTTTGTGCGCAACAAACACGCGGCGTCACATGGTGGCCATTAGCGAGCTTAATAAGCATAAGGAATGGCTGCCCTCTGCCTTACCGGCTGTCCTGTAGCACTGTTGTTAATTAGGTGCTGCATTTCCTGGATTCCTTAGGCTTTCTGGGTGATGCTAACAGCGCCGGGAGTTTTCTGTTTACGGAAAGCCGAGACTGGCCGTCGGTGAGATGGGAGCGGGGCACGTTGGAGATCCACGCACGGTTCGTCTCTCTCCTACCCTCGCTCTTCTCCTCAGTTTCTCTCATTCCAGTCCAGGCCCCTGCTGTACGTATAGAGATTTTGCCCTGCTCTGCGGTATGGTCTGACGAACCTCTTAATTAGAAACTGAACTGCGCAGACTCCGCCCCCCATCAACGCACAATTGCACGATCTGCCTCTACAGGTGTGAGATTGGTTACCGGGCAGAGAAGCGCATGGGAACTGGTCCTCCCTGGCAGGAAGCAGGCATGGAAGCACTTGAGATGGGAAGTTGGCAGCGAGACCCAATGCAAAAGGTTATCTG
Organism: Synaphobranchus kaupii; assembly: GCA_029718625.1. Classification (NCBI taxonomy): domain Eukaryota; kingdom Metazoa; phylum Chordata; class Actinopteri; order Anguilliformes; family Synaphobranchidae; genus Synaphobranchus; species Synaphobranchus kaupii. The sequence continues at coordinate 31,222,010 of CM056388.1, read as the reverse complement.
ATGGGAGAGTGCTGAAAGGGAAAGGCCCCGGGAAAGGCCCCGCCCCAGAAGGCTGTGGATACAGTGCACCCCATCCAAAGCCTACTGTTTCATACCATGGGCTCTATCTTGACGATCTTAGCGATTGGTCTAAAACGCATGGCGCAAGTGCATTTAGGGTGTGTCCAAGTCCACTTTTGCTAGTTAGACGGCGTGTTATTTGAGCACAAGGTAAAAACGTGCTGAACATAGTCTCTTCATTAATTATAGGTGTGTCTTGGGCATAACATGCAATAAACCAATCAGAATGTCATATCTCATTCCCTTTAAAAGCCTGCTTTTCCACCTTGGCAGATTGCTTATGGCGAAACTGACATGCTTGTGCTTGTGTAGTTAAAGCGCAAGGAATAGGCTATATGGATCAATTGTAATATCAATATTATTCGGACCAACCATTATGATGCGTTTTGATATACACAATAATAATCTTTAACATTAAGGTTTAACACAGGTTCCCAGTAATTCCCGACAGTGCTGTTATCTTAGAATATATATGCGGTTAAATGCGGTTAAATTTAGTTAAAAAGCACCTGCAACCGCTGAGAATAAGCTAACAGAATATGGCTTCCGTCTCACCTTAGAAAACGCCAAATTAGCCTGCTTGTTTAACAAATTTTGTTTGATTATACAATGAAGCATTGTCAAACATCAATTCCATTTTCTCACAGCAGTCAGATGACAGACAATGCATTTCAGCAAGCAAAGTTCAAGCTTCATCCGAAATTCATATTACATGCATTCTCATAACAACATAAACAGCGTTATTTTGGCTTAATGATGACGCTAAATACACTAAAGCTGTCAGTTTGGGAACCCAAAGGTTCACGCATACTTCCCTTGTTTTATAATGTCCTGCTTATGGAAATATGACCAACGTGTTTTTACTGGTTAATGCTTTAAAACGAGCCCATTTCCCCCAGGCGAGACAACTTGCGTCTATTGCGGGGGAGAGAATATTTATTTTTGGGGAAAATATTAATCCCTATTTCACAATTTGACCTTGATATCTTGTATGCATGCTTGTGTGCGCCCCTGCATGTAACAGACAGGAGGGTGTACGTGCGTTGTGCACATGCCTATGTAGACGCACTTATATTGCGCTGATAAAATAACAGAAATAACTGCGACATGACTTTAGACCAGTTTTGTGGTGGTTTTAGTGCAAACGCTTTCTGCTGGCTCAAGATAGCAATACGTCAAAAATGATCCAGACCACATCTCATCTTAAGACCAGCCCGCCCAGTTCACTTACTATGGGCGCAAGATCACTTGGTAGTTAAAAAACGTGAGCACTGGGCGCTATAATGACACCTGCGCCAGGTGTAAGATAGCAAAGACACTTGCATTTGGGTAAGTGCCGGGTGTAAGATAGGGCCCCATGTTTTCTTACATTACTTTGTCACATGCTCCTTAATGTGACAACCTAAGGCAAATATCTGATACCGTTAACCCACAACTGCTCTGAAGCAAAACTGTACAGAAGCCCTGAATATTACGGATGGGTTCTAGACTTGACGTTCATGGCTACGGACAGCTGCTCAACAGTCGTTTCAATGACTGTTGGTATGCACTTATTGTATGCCGTTTTGGATAAAAGCATCTGCTAAATGAATGCAATGTAATGCAATGGGTTCAACGAAAGGGAGTCAGTGAACCCTCGCTCTGGTTTTACTGGGAGAATGAATGGATGGTTGGCCCTTCCCGTGCGACCGGGCGGCGGAGCGGAGATGGCCCGGATGGGCCTGCTGCGCGCATCTCCCGCGCGGCCTTGCGCCACGCTGACAGACCTTCCCCTTGCCACTGCTGACACCAGAGAGGAAGTTCCCAGGGTCTCCCGCTGTGGAGGGGAACTCCAGGGAGGGGAAAGCCCTGCTGATAGGGGAAGGCTGATGGGCCAAAGCTCTGACATCGGGGGTCACAAGGCCTCTCTCACCACACACACGCACTTAAAATTAAATGAGGGCATTTGAATGAAATTCAGTACGATAAAGAGAACGCAACACTGTATCATTCATACGTTGATAAAATTTTCAAGACTGAACTGATGCTTTAAGGAGGCTACACAATCTGCCTTGTCAATAAACTCTTGTATGTGTACAGTACAGAGAACAGGCTATAGAGTTGTGGTTTCCTTTCAATCAGCAGCCATTTTACGCTTTGGCAACAGGATGCGCAGACTCTTTAGCCAATCAGTGACTTAAATTAAGCACTTACGTGCAGGAACCAAGACTGGGCTTTTGTTTTGAAGCTCACTTCCTGGTTGGGCTGGGAGTGGCAATTGTGCCGTTGCTCACTAGTGCCACTGCGATTGGCTCCAGTATAGGTCTAGTGAATGGCAGCAATGTGGTCAAAATACTCAGTCAATAAATTTTTCCCACAAAATTTTTTTATTGCAATAGTTGCCTTTCCTTCACCTAATGCCTCTGCATGTGCTGATTTTTAAAAAATATTGTGTCGTTTGGACAGGGTATTAACATTTGTTCAGGACCAATCAGAGGGACAGGTTGAGTCCTCTTCAGCGCCACGGAGCAGACGCAATTTGTACAAACGGGCGGTGAAAAAGACATCCGGAGCCTCAATTCAGTTTTTACGAGGCCGTGGAAAGGCAATGGGTGACGTCACAGTGGCTTTGTCCATATTTTTATACAGCCTATGGCAGGAACACATCAAAAACCAGCAGACACAGTGGCCCACTGGGATTTGCTATAAAGTATGTGGCTTTTACTTTGTAATACAGGGTATTCCATTAAAAAAAACACCACTTGCTCACAAATAAAGAAATCAAGTTGTCTCCACATAAAAAAAATGTTCTAAGTCACAGACGACAAGGCCTACACGCTTCCTTAACACTCAATTAGATTAGATAGAATTTCCCCAGGATTCATAGAGTGCTTGTAGTAATAAAATAAACATAAAATTTATAATAATTTAAAAAAAGATAAAAATACAAATAAAAAAAGTGCCTTAAAAAAGGCATGGCCGTATTTTAAACACTGTTATTATAATCAGTGGGCGAAGACTAAACCTTTGTCTGAGGATGTCATAACATTTAAGTGAGGAAGGTTTAAACTCAGCAAAAGGCAAAATGTTTTCAAATATAATGATTTAGCTACGTCTTTACAAATGTTTGATACGTACAATATGACACTACTGCAGAACGTACGATACTGTAGCTATATGAGTTCAACTAAATGCATAGGCGAGTGATGGGAATGACAGGAAAAGACCAGAAATTCAACGCTTTCAAACCGCAGTGGCCCCAAAAATTGGCACTCATGGTTGGTAAACAAGAAACCTGTTTTCTCACACCCTTCCGGCGCGCAGACAACTTACTCCTGAACAGTGGTGTGAAAAAATAGCTTTCGACTTCGAAATCTCAGAAGCGGCTGCCAAATAAACCCTCTCCAGCCATTTTCTTACCCGTTTTCAAGAGAGAACGACAATTGCGAGCAGGACACAATCAGAACTAGACATCTGTGGAATACAAAGAGCCAGAAATCGCGGCTCTTAAGCCCGTATTTAGATATCGGAGCATGACAATGGAGCCATGTGCCCCGTGACGAGCAGATTGATTTGCACTCTGGATGTGCTGCCCTGCTCGATACCGCCAGACGCGTCTCCGAGAGGCTCTTGTTGCGATTCCATTCTGTGTGATATTAATCAAAGCCTTCAAGGCCACTGTAAATGGCGTATTAAATTTCTTGAAGGGCAAAGAGCATTGGAAGATAGATTGAGTTCTTTCATCCGATATTAGTGACTGAAGCATGCTGTTCCTGCACTTTCTCAATACAATATTTGGGGAATGAAATTACCGTGGTGCCACGGCAGCATTCTACCTTCGATGCAAAAGTTCACTGCTTTTTCCTTTTGCAAAGAATAAACTGAATGGCTAAATAACAGCTGTACTCACTATGGATAAAACGTACACCCCAGAAAGTTTAATTTGAGTTAATTGTAAGAACAGTTTTTAAAGCTCATTTTCAGACTTTCAGACTGCAGACCAAATATAAATCAAACAAAAAAACACAGCTGTTACATTAGAAAGAGGAAATAACATTTCTTCTCTAAGGAAACCACCGGATACAGTGTGCTCCCACACAACCAGCACTAACCCTGCCCACACATGCACACACGCACGCACGCACGCACACAAAACACAAGAAGAAAGTGCAGGAGATTGAGATTGCAAAATCATTCATTTTTCCTTTTCACTCAGGCAATGGAGAGGGGAGCCCGGGTCCTCGCTGCCCTTAGCCCCGCTCACCTGCACGCGTGTGAGGGAGGAGGAGGGGCGAGCCCTGGGGCTGCATTTCGGGGGGGATGGCTTGCTCTCGGCGCTCTGCCCCCGGCCCACGTCCCCCAGGTAGCGCCTGGCTATCCGCAGCATGCGCGTGAACACATTCTTAGCGCCGCCTCCCATTTCTGAAGACAGGTACAAAGCACAGACACACCGTGGATCACATCATATAACATTCAACAGAACATTACCCAGAAGAATCGCTCAGAACACAGATAGCACAGACAGCGATTACAGAGCTTATCTGAAGGAATCACACTTATATTTGACTGTAACACCATCGGTAGATCTAAAGAGGCATCCTCACGGTGTGGTCAGTGCTTTAGGCCATAAACGTTATCGCCGTCCACCAGATTCACACGCAGAAAGAGATTCACGTCAAAGGGAGGAAAACGACTACAGCTTGCTATCCACGTGCGTCAAACCTTGGGGTCTAGAAGGCCCGTCAACAAACTATCTTCCACCGCAATCTGGTCTAGGGACAAGAAAAAGAAAAGTCGTTCTCTGATAAAGCCTCGGCTGACACAGCTGGCCGGCGAAGACGCTCCCCTTTCTCCCGTGAAATTTACGGCGCGTCAAAACGCTACGCGCCGACAACGGCTCCGAACGCGCCGCTGTCGCCCGGGGGTCGCGAACCGCGGCGTCGGCCTTGCGCGCGCAGTCATTCATAACCCGGGCTCCCTGCCAGGCGTGAAGGCTTGGGCCCTTTGTTTTATCGCCTTGAACGCACGCAGTAGACTTCCCCGCACAGCTCTGCCCCTCGCCTCCACCTCGACAAAATGAATAACGTCTGAGGTGATTTATCGCGGGGCGGGGTATAGGCGGGTATTATTACGGGAGGATAAATCAATCAGCTCACAACAACAATGGCGCCATGTTTGATTTGCGCTCGAGCCGCTTAGGCGGATTCCCTCCGTGAATGGAGAAGGGATAGGGCGGGTTTGCGTGTAAAAGGGGGCGGGGCAGGGCGGAGTCTCAGCGTGGGTATGAAGCAGGCCTGCACCCAGAGGGGGGAAATCCTCACGCTAAACCCACGTTCGCCTCCCCCGCATCGCAGCTTACCTTTCTTCGGCGGCTTCTTTGCCTCCGCTGCAGGTGCTCGAGCGAAGCGCTCTTCGTCTTTCCTCCCGTCATCGGTGTTCGTCCGCGGCGGTAATGGGCTGTTCTCCTTTTCTGAAAAATACAATTCGTTTATCACGCGTTTATACATAGACTGCATTCAGTAAACGTTAGCATTGATAGTCTTCTTTGAAGTTCCATAGGCAGCTTTGCAGGGATTGACTACAGCTGGGATTAAAATGCCCTTGCGGTCCCTCTACGTGAAATAAAACAAAGGGAAAACAGTTTAGTTGGGAAAAATCTCTCCGTCTCATAAGGAACAATGCGCCCTTGGTACATTAAACTAAACATTTTCCCTGGGATTGATTATAATCTTAAGTCAATTAAAATGAATTGCAATTTAATTACAACTTTTAACAAATATGTTGTCGCGATACCAGAATTTTTATTGGCCATCTGCCCATGGCAGATTCACAATCAATTCCTAATGCAGTTTAACATTAAAAAATGTTAAAAAAAATAATAAAAAAAACATGGGATTGCCACTACATATCCAAGCGGTATGTGATATTTTCCGCTCCTAATTAAAAAGTCTAAACATAACATCAAACTCTCCAGTCAAACGCAGTAATGAGGCCGTGGCAGTTAAAGTTTTCTTTTCTCTCCCTTGCTGTTGTGAACTTCAGGGGACGGCAAGTAGCAGCATGCAGGCGAAGGCTACGACTGTGCCGCAGGCCGGGGGTGGGGGGGGGGAAGCGGATCCTCTCCCGTAGCGCCCCGGGCGGTTCGGCTCGCACCATTAAAAAGCGGAGCGGGCTGGTACTCCAAATCCGCCTTTGAAAAGGCTTCTTTCATCGTCGACTTTCTGGGGAGCTCAGGACGTGCGCATTAGCGCCGCGCGGGCACATTAGCGCTGCGCGGGTTCGCTTAAAGATTTCCTTGTGGATGAGCGTTGATGAGGACGGGGGGAACGGTGAGAGATGCTATCTGCTCCTGCGGTTCAGGTTAATGTAGGGGAGCCACCGCTGGCCTGCAGGGGCGCCCTTTCTAAAGTCTGAAAGCATTAGCGACCGTCACAAAGCAAAGGTTTGGCTGTGGCTAACGGCGTAATGAGAGCGGCATGTTTTTGATGGATGATGGGTAATGTGGCAATGACAGGCAGGTTTCTGAGGGACTCCGAGAACAGGGTGGGGGGGGTTAGGGGGCCGATCATAATTCGGAGGTTCTGCACAGACGGGTCACGGGAGGACCTGCCTGCAGCACAGTCCAGACATGTTTACCGCTGTGAGCCGCGCCCATGACCCCCCCACCCCCAATAAACATCTATAAAAACCACACTTATCTTGTGGCGTAGCGCTCAAAGGTTTCACCCAAGGTTGTATTTCTCCTGCTAATACAAGGCCTCCCCACCGGCCTCGGGGTATCAGGTCATCCGAGAGCATATGGACCAGGATGCACCTGGGGCAGGGTGAAAGACGCTGCTACGGGCTTAGAGCACACGCGCTGTAACATGAGGGTCCAACTGGTATCGGTGCACAGAGTGGGGAAAAGCGTACAAAAACACAACCGTATAGGTTGGGCTTCAGATACAGCGGTGTTTCCGCATTTCCGCAGCATCTTGGGAGTAATGAGTTTCCCATGCATGGCTCAAGCAGTCCCCCCCTCCACACACACACACACACACACACCCCCAACCTCCCCAGAAAAGCATAAACTCATTAACTAGAGGCGCATGTGGGGTTTCCTGTCTGACATCCTGTGCATATCCAGTGATTCATGGGAAACTGCGGGGGACGCACGGGTACGGTTAGAGCGGCCACTCATCAAAGCGCGCAATTCCTGAGATTTTAATTACATACGGCGTGGCGTGCCCAGGGAGCGCTTGAAAAATAATATTTACAGTAGCTGTTCCTGAGGTGGATTCTCACGCGGGTTTTGGTTGACTTTACCTTGCCACGGCTGTAAGGTTATCGAGCCGTGTCTATGTGCTCAATCGAATTTGGAGTGTGTTTAGGGCACACGAGAGTGTGTGTCCAAGAGACAAGAGTATGAACATGTCCTGACTTGCAGCTCCCCGGAGGGCATGTAAAAAGCAAAACGTAGAAAGGCCAAGCTTCAAGTAGCAGACCCGACATATACATCCACTGAAAACAACATGGGAAATGAGCCATGAAGCTCAACACTGGGCTACGGGTGGAAGAATCAACCTAAGTTCTTATAACCTGACATATCCTTACACGTTTTGTGGTCTCGGAAATTCATGAACGTATTATTGAAATGGAAAATTTAATTCTGATAATCGTTTCATTTAAGGCCAAAAGCACTATGGCGAAATGCCCCATAACATAAGTCTTGTAAGAGCTTTTCCCATAATTTGAGCTGTAGTGAAATCTACATACCACTTTCTAACAGTGCAGAAAAAAATCACTGCCCCTTTAGGATCTGCTTTAAATGCAATGGAATAACCATAATTTACCAACATTGTTGTTTTTTTAATTCAAAAGAGAATTCCGGCTGTCAGGGTAACTCCCCCACTTTGGGTGGGACCTCTGGGTACAAAAGGACAGCAGATTTTGAGTTCTGTTTATACACAGCCACTGTAAATCACTCTATTCTCCCACTTTGAGGAAACGCATCAAAATAACATTTTACAGTCGTTTCTACAAGATAAAACCGCATAAGTCAGAATGTGGGGGGGGGGGGGGGTTAAACGAGCTGTGATAATGTATCACCTGCGGCACAGTTATCGCTAGAATAGCGCAGGATGATAAAGTATGCGGCTAATTGCTTTAGTGTCCTGAGATAAGGCCAGAGAATGCGCTTTGCACACCGCCCCAGGTATCGTGTTTCAGACATCCTCTCCCCTCCCGGAGCGTGGAGGCACCTGCGGAGAGTTCCGGCGTGTTTTTTACCGCTCCGCCTGGGTCTCTGAGGTAAGGTCAGGGGATGACGCGGTTGGCACGGCGCCGAGGCGGTGAGTCACAGAGGATGATTGACGGGTCGTTCTCCTCCTCCGAGGCCGCAAACCAGCAGGGTCCTGTGGCAACGGCCTCTTTCCCAGGTTACAAAAACAACAGGCCTTTAAAACGGAGCGACGCGCGTGTTCCCGCCAGGGGTTTATGTGCGGTTCGCTCTTCGTGCCCCAAACGCGTCCGCGCTCTTCGGGGGCGGGCACCAGTCTGATGACAAGAGTCGGGCAAGCGCAGGGCCGATCAGGTCAGACCTGTGATTATTATGTCTTTGGAGGCAGAGGGTTGAAAGAAGGCCTTCAGGCGGCCCGCTGACGCAGGGCTGAAATTACACACCTGCCATTTCAAGTGCGGGGGATGAACTCACCTCAGGCCGACTTCGGCTGGGTTACTCTGCGTTTAACATGTACGTGCCTCAGCGACCGATGTGGAGTCCAGTGTTGACTTTTAGACACTTCGCTCAGATTTCCACAATTACAAAGCCTGTTTTTAGATCATGCAACAGAACACATTTCTGAGGTTTTTGGTGGAGTTACTTTGACACTAGTCTCGCGAAGGACAGAGTTTTGCCTAACGCGGTAAAGAACCGATTCCTCAAAATCGTACGCCTTCGAGCTTATCAATTCTCTTATCGATTCCGAATCGGATCGATAAGCGGAATCGATAATGGCATCGGTATTAATAAAATCTAATGATTCCCATCCCTAGTCTATGGTCGAATCAGAAACAGCGCTACAAGAAGAACAGACCCGCGTGAAACAAATGTGATTTACACAAATGACGCGCGATCACCAGTAAAACAGTCCATCACACCGAAGAAATGTCGTGAACTTCAAAAACTTTCTTCAATCCAGCGTTAAGCTCCTAGTCTTGGTCCGAAACACTCATTGTTCTGGATGAATTCGCAGCATTCGCTAGCTACCGATTAGTTAGGAAAACTTGTTTCCCGGCAGACTGATAAAACCCAATGCGTTGCGTCGCACCGGTAATAATCACACACTCCTGTGATTGACAGTGCTGCTAGCCAATGAGTGTTGACTTTTAGACACTTCGCTCAGATTTCCACAATTACAAAGCCTGTTTTTAGATCATGCAACAGAACACATTTCTGAGGTTTTTTGGTGAGGTTACTTTGACACTAGTCTCGCGAAGGCCAGAGTTTTGCCTAACGCGGTAAAGAGCCGGCCGCTTTGATAAGATGGCGAGTTCGATTGACATGCATTATAACCAACCACAGACCGTCTATGGTCGATTCAGAAACAGCGCTACAAAAAGAACAGACCCGTGTGAAACAAAGGTGATTTACACAAATGACGCAGCGATCTCCAGTAAAACAGTCCATCACACCGAAGAAATGTTGTGAACTTCAAAAACTTTCTTCAATCCAGCGTTAAGCTCCTAGTCTTGGTTCGAAACTCTCATTGTTCTGGATGGATTCGCAGCATTCGCTAGTTACCGATTAGTTAGGACAACTTGTTTCCCGGCGGACTGATAAAACCCAATGCGTGGCGTCGCACCGGAAATACGCACACTCTCTTTATGGACTTTGTCCATATTTTTATACAGTCTATGGTCCTACCCAGCTTATGCAAGCCTATTCATCAGATGCTGCATACGAAGTGCGTCAGAGCGGCTGAGGCTGAGACTACTTTGACACTCAAAGCCACGTAAAGCACGAGCTAACCTCGCCAACGGCGACCAATGTGGAGTACGGTTTTGACCGTGGGAATCTGCTCAGATGACCATTAAAACAAAGTATTTTTATTGATACCGATATTCCACGCCACAGAACAGATTTTGTGGGTTGTGTCGTTGAGGGTCACCCAAAAAGTAAGTAGAAATGCAGCATGCTGGATCAGTACAAAGATCAATCTTTATCATGCGCGCCATATTTTGCAAGCATTTTCATGCACTAAGCTGCCGTGCAAACGGCCTTCACTAACAGCACAGGTATAAATCACCTAGCGCATTCACTGCTGGGGACGCGAGACAAACGTCTCCATCACTCACAGGGAGCGGGCGCCCATTTTGATGTGGGGCCAAGCCCCGGGTGCCATAATTCCTCTCCCAGTCAGAGGTATGCCTTCATATGGGCCGAGCGCACACGTGTGCCTTCTTGCCAAGTGTCTCTCAAAAATAAAGGCCCGGGGGCGATGTCGCATATTTTTAAGACCCACCACTCAACTCCGTATTCTGAACATTCAAAGTTATGCCTAATTTTAATGCATCTTCTGAAAATGTATGAAGGGGCATGGCCTAGGAGAGTCGTGTGACAAATGTGCCGTACTGTAATGCAGAGCCGGTAACTCCTGGGGTTAAGAACAGAGAGAGGATGGAAGGCTGGGAGGAAACAGGGGCCGAGTATAGTGAGTCTAAGGAACTGATACTCACTGAATAGACAAGACAATATCAACAACCTTAAATCACCATCTGAGATTTACACATTATTCACGCAACTACCCATTAAGATCCCTTGTTAAGCAAGCACTGTAATTTAATTAATGATATGGAACAATAAATATATGGATGAAAATAAAAGTGGAACTGCAATACTAAGGCATGAGGTCTACAAATCTACTACACTCATAGAGACGTGTCAACACCTCCAATGTTTTGATTCATTGGGTTTCTCAGCCCCACACAAACACAAATGCACCTCAAGTGCTCTCTGGGGAAGGCTGCTCCAAGGATCAATGCCTGCCTCAGAAACACAGGAAGTGAAATCAGTCCCCAGCTAACACGTTCTAACACCAGCAAAACCAATGGGTTGGTACACAATTACACTAGGGCTGTGTGAATGTTTCGCTAGCGCTGAGAGAACATTACACTAGCGCTGTGAGAACGTAACGCTAGCGCTGTGAGAACGTTACGCTAGTGTTCGAGAACATTACACTAGCACTGTGAGAACGTAACGCTAGCGCTGTGAGAACATTACGCTAATGTTCTGAGAACATTACGTTAGCACTGTGAGAATGTTACGCTAGCACTGTGAGAAGGTTATGCTAGCACTATGAGAACATTACGTTAGCACTGTGAGAATGTTACGCTAGCGCTGTGAGAATGTTACGCTAGCACTGTGAGAACGTTATGCTAGCACTATGAGAACATTACGTTAGCACTATGAGAACATTGCGCTAGCGCTGCGAGAATGTTACGCGACCCGCAGGCTCTCCTTACAGGTCTCAGGTGGTCACATGACAGATCCGCACAAGGTCTTTAACACCCTGTCAAAAAGACATAAAGACTTCAGAGAGAGAAAGAGAGAATTGGAGAAAGATTTTTAAAAAGTTATTGGATAAAATTACAATGGATCAGAGCTGGCAGTCCTTAAAAATGGATGAGGAGCTCAAGTGGCATTCAAGTCTGCAACGTGTGTGTGTGTGTGTGTGTGTGTGTGTGTGTGTGTGTGTGTGTGTGTGTGTGTGTGTGTGTGTGTGTGTGTATTTGGCGATTCAGAACTGGCGGGACCCAGACAGACGCTGGCAATAAAACGCTGTGTGAATCAGAGCAATCAATCAACATGGAGACACGCGAGGGGTTCTGTGACATTCTGCCGATTGACAGGCTGCATGGTGCTTGAGCGCAGGTGTGGAGCCGCCTGTATTCCTGCCTACGGCCCGGAATAAGAACAGGGTGAGAGGGTAAAAGAGCCGCCTGTATTCCTGCCTACGGCCCGGAATAAGAACAGGGTGAGAGGGTAAAAGAGCCGCCTGTATTCCTGCCTACGGCCCGGAATAAGAACAGGGTGAGAGGGTAAAAGAGCCGCCTGTATTCCTGCCTACGGCCCTGAATAAGAACAGGGTGAGAGGGTAAAAGAGCCGCCTGTATTCCTGCCTATGGCCCGGAATAAGAACAGGGTGAGAGGGTAAAAATCTGAAAACCATCCTTTGGCCACTAACTAAAACAAAACAAAAAAACTAAAATCCCCCACAACATTTCACAAAAATAAGTCTCAAACTCTACCTATTGACTGTCGACACAATCTATTTCAACACTGAGAAAAGCTGTATGCAGTCCAAGATGTGGAAAAAATAACACCAAATTACAGATATATTACACAGAGGATTAACCCCCTCTTTGTGTCCATAGGTGAGTGTATGGGAGCTGTGGATTACGACCCAAATAAGACAGGCCGCCCTTTAAGATGGCAGCCACAACCAGCCTCCAGCCTTAAACCTGCTTCTCTCCATAAAAGAAAACCCCCTTATCTTTATCTTCGAAGGCCATGTCTGAATCCCAGTGTTTGTGCGTCACAGCCGTATGTATGCCGACCTTGAAATGGTGGTCTTGCTTTCACAGGCACGTGACCACGTAAGAACAACCTGCGATAGTGAGAGGGTGTGAGCAAAAGGCAGTGCTACACCAATGACGCTCTGACTCTCACATATCACATCAAATAAAACCTGTCAACACTGCTGTACGGTGCAAGATCGCGTAAGAACAGCCCACCGTAGTGAGAGGGAGTGAGCAAGCACATAGCATTACATCATTGCACTACCCAGAGCGATACTCTTGACTCTCACATAAAAAGTTCATATAAAACTGCTGGTTTTAAAACCTGTGAATGAATACAGCAGTACAGAAAAGGATCTCGCAAACCACCTGAAAAGCGAGCCGTGACCCGTGCGCCCCGTTATTCGAGGCACGTCCGATTGCGGGTAGAAATTCCCAGGAATCCCTGCTTCCGTGCCGCCGTCAAGGCACGGCTCGCTTATCTTCATTCCGCCACCGAGAATTAATCAGGCAGCGCTACAGCCCAAGGTCAGGGCCAATATCTGCTCTTCTTATTAACGGTGGGAAAGGAGGGCAAATTAGCTGGATTTCATTATTCATTCACTGACCCCGGCTTTGGCTCCTACGGAAGCTCATGTCAGTCCAATGGCCGATATCAGGCAATATATTACATAAACGCAAATTCTATAGCTATAAATATTACCCAAATGAACATGAAATGCATTATATTACTAATAATAAATAGCAAATAGTTATATACACATCAAAAAGAAAATCTGTGCAGTTAAAGCAACTGTCATGAAATATGTTGAAAATCCCCAGGAACATGAACTAAGGACTCATAAATTAGCCAGGAGACAGCTAATTGGGGTGCGCTGGCAAAAGACAACAAAGTCGTTTCGACATGCAGAAAATTGCTTGCCTTTACTTCACAATTCATGTCTTTGTATGCTGAATACCAAAGTAAATGAAATTGAACAAAAAATAAAATACTATTAAATTATTGCCAGCAGCATAAATAATAATAATTAAAAAAACTGAACAGGCCACCCTACATTGTTGTCATCCATTTCTCATTTGATTTCATTTTCATCAACTAAAATTTGAGAGCGGACTCATATTTGTCTGAATTGAATTCTAAACAATGACCCTCAATGTTTCGCCTGCAGTTGCTTTCAGGTTTTTTTTAGATTGCATGCCTCACAAATAACGGAAATTGAATCCCTGAATATAGAACACAAGGTACATAGCACTTAAATATTATTGCTATCGCCTATACAAGTAATTTGAAGCAGCATGCATATTTCCAAGTAAAAAAATAAAATGCAGCTACCACTTTTATTATTCTCTCACATTTCACAATGTTCCAACACACTGGTATCCGTGCACAGGCACAAAATTAGCGCAGCACTTTTAGTAAAGATAATACCCTTTAAGATGTGATGTGCAAATGACCAGATATTTTTCTAACACAAACATTTTACTCATATAGTTTTTTTATACTTACGATACTAAATACTGTATCTATTAAAAGCTAAATATAATATATATTTAATAAAAATATTCATATTGCAGATTGACAAATGTAACAACATGGTATTAAAGTTTAATTCCAGTCTCAACATTAAGCAAAACAGAACCAATGAGCAGAAGTGAAAGGTAGGGGTGTGGCATACGGTAGGTTAGTTGGACTTTTGATAAGAGTAGAGTGTAAGTAAAACCTTCTAGATTTGGGGGCACAGGATATGGGACAGCCTTGTGCATGCAGAGAGCAGCCAGGTCACTACAGAACAGCACACACAGTCCGTTCCTCCCTCGCTGCTGTTGGCTGCCTCTTCTAGAAAGGTAAACAGTGTCGGCCCGGCAACCTGTTGCCAGGGCATCTCAGAACAGGAACTCTGGGATAGGGAGATTAACTGAAGCCGTATACTGCAACGTAGGCCAAGATCAGCAACGCTAGTGGCGGAACCCACTCAGGTCAGCCTTCTCCAAAACTGCAAGGTTATGGTGTGCTGTTCATTTTAGAGTCCTTCAAAAAGCTCTCCTAAATCGTGTTTTGGAACAGAACTGCCATTTTCAATCCATTGGTTGTTTGTCAAGCAAGAGATTTGAAAAACTACACATATGAGCAAAGGAGTAGCAGTGGAGTATCATGGTTAGGGAACTGGGCTTGAGGTTGTGGGTTAAATTCCCAGCTGGGGTGCTGCTGTTGTACTTTGAACAAGGTACTTAAAGCTGGAGTATGCAAAATATTTGTCTAAAAAAATTTAGACAAATATCTGGGAATGGCCATGCTTAGTTGGTAGCAATCATAGAAAGAAATGTTCTGATAGAAATACACAGTGTTTATACCTTCAAATTCCGCCTTCTAAAACCAGTGTTTTGGCCAGAATTTTGTTTTCAAAACAAAGTGGCTTATGACATAAACCAATTGAAGAGAGAGGCCGGTTCACATCGCGAACCAATCAACAGTGAGATTGACCTTGCAAGTTCACCAGCTAGAAATTGCACAGTAACCCGTTATACTGGCGCTATTTCACGCAAAGAAAAAGGAAATAGAATTGGATAAAGCTTGCTGGAAAAGTGGAGTAAGCATAGGTGCACATTTTAGAAGGTGACGAGATGTTCAGGGGCACATTGGATTAAAGACAGACGTGGAGCTCCCATATTCTACTGGACAGGTAGGTCAAAAGTTTCAACACTAATTTACCTGGACTTTCTGATTGCCAGCCAATTGTAATTACCTATAATGAATAGTAGCTAGGTTGTTATTATTGGGTCATTCCGTGTCACTTCAACGCGATTTTGCACCGACCCTCACAGATTGAAATTATATTTGGTGTGATGATTTGCCTATATGAGAAACCCCCAGAACTGAATTTCTTTGTAATTTGGCTCGTTAGTTTTTGCGGTACGGGTCAACGAACTTTTGACTAATTAGCATGACCTCCAAACTTTAAATACTTGTATATCCAAAAGTATAGCACCTTAGCTATACCAGTCTGTAATCCTGCAATCTTATCTAGAAAACTTGTTCACGAGGTCTGTGGAAGCAGTGGGGTGGGGGGTGTGTCTCATTCTCTGAGGGCAAGGCCAAGGGATGTTATGACTTGCATGGTACTTAACCTGAATTGCTTCAGTAAAATATCCAGCTGTATAAATGGATTGTATGCAAAAATGTCGTCTGTGAAAGTCGCTCTGGATAAAAGAGTATGCTAAATGCTGAGATGCAAAGAAGCGGAAACCTTCTCCAGAAGATTGGCACTTTAGTATGAAGGATTAATCTGGAGACCTGGAAGGCCTGGAAGACCATGAACAGGGAGCAATGTAGTGAGGGAGAATTGTTTACTATTTGTAATGTTCGCTGCCCCACATCAAGAATTGTGCAGCCCGTAATGCACAAACTCTGAGGAGCAAAGCATATAAGCTTTCAGTGCAATTCCAGGACAAGGAGTTCTGCTTCAAAGCACAATTTGTCAATGTCTCCTTGTAAATTAAGAAAGAACTAAATCGGGGGTATCGCTGGCCCCATTCATCGGATTTGTTACAAAAGCACACGGCCAAAACTTTAGAAAAAAACATCCCAGTGGGATTTTCCAAGGTAGCCTGATATAATAGCAGGCATGGTAACCAATATCTGTGCCTGGAGGAAGACAATGGGAGGCGTGCGGACTGCGATTAGGTCACTGCACTACGGCTCCAGGGCGCTCCTTCTGCACAGACAACACACTAACCAATGTGGGGACAGACTTCAGGGAAGAGGATTTAATCTTTCATAAACTTAAACACAATACCACACTTCATCACGGGAAGAATGACACTGCAGTCCTGGGCCTCTTTAATGGAGCTTATTCTTTCCCTATTCACTTGTTCCGGGAACCACGCTGTAAGAAAGCTCAGGGAAAAGGTGCAAAGAAGGGTAACTAAATAGTTAAATAGTTAAATAAAAGCAAAAGTCATGAGGAAATACTTAAGATACTTTTTTTTATACATAAATTTGCCACCCAACTCTGTGCTGTATATATCCAATTCCCACGCCAATCTGGAATGTCCAACTGTCTCAGCCACGTTCCATGTACAAACCACCCTACCAATTCAGGAGAGCTGGGACATCCACGGTTCTCCTCTAAAAATATGCTGCTATTTTTCATTTCGTGCCACAAGGGATGCGTGCCTAGGGCTCACGTCTGCAGTGCGATCCCAGCGGAAGTAACAGCGGCTTTAAAGCGGAGCCTGAAGATGAATAGGCAAAAAAAAAAAAACCCCAAGACCATTCAATCAGACAAATTTAAAGAGAGGCACTGCCGTAAAAATCCCAGGCGAAACAGTAAATCAACATTAACCTTAACGCGTGGGTCATGCGTACGGCATGTCTCCGCACAGGGCCGAGCCTGTGCTGTTTGCAGTAGAAACAGCTGTTGGTCAAACTGCATTACGCCAGCCAGCGATTTTCGCGAGTGGAGGAAAGGCCTGACATGGCAGGAAGTCTGATAAGGACAGAGGGGAGCTCGGCGAGCGCGGCCCTGAGCAAACAGCGGGAGTTCCCAGCCAAAGAACACGGAGGCAGAGTGAACTCGGAGAACGGGGACTGTTCCTGTTTAAACAAAAACAATCACAAAAGGGCTGCACCTTTCCAGAGGCCTTTCAACTGTATTATTTATTATTGCAGTGCCTCAAATGTACCGGAGTTGGTAAATGGCTAAATGTAGTTAATGTTACATTTAGTTAAAACTCTAAGAAAGGGGGTCTATGACTTCTCTGGCCCATATCTCCTTTAAACAGGCGCTTGGTTATATGGTTATATGCAAGCGTAGGCAAGACGGACAAACATTGCAACTTCTCTCTGGAGAGCGCAGTCTTTTGTCCTCATATTTGCGAGTGCTAACCCCTTTAGGTAACTGGATCTCTAAGAAATCAGAGCGCTTCCATGTGTAAGTTCTGGAGGGGATAAATCTGACCTGGCTCATGGAATTCTAAGCAGCCAAGGGGTGGGGGGGGGGGCGTTCCTGTGCAAAGTGGGCCGAACGAGACAGTGCCAGTTGGGTGGGAAGCGGCATGCCAAGTTGGCTCGGGCAACAATTTGCGCCAGGGTGCCCAGACTCCCAGAAAGGTCTGGCGCGCATCAATAAACCCTGGTCTTTCAAAGGCTGCCCTGTGGAACTGGGCAAGGCTTCCTCCTGGAGTCGCGCTTCCACCGCTGCCACCTGCAGACTGCCGCTCCAACGGAAACGACGGGAAAAGAAAGAGGGACGGCGAGCACCTGCGGCCCCGAGGAGCCTGATTCACACGGACAGGTGAAAGGGCAGCACTGACTCACTCGCTGGAGGGATGTGCCGGTCATGCACATCAAGTCGTTTCCCGACAGAATGACACAGCCAATTACGCAACTGCCAAGAAACTGGGGGCCCTGGGATTCTTGTACACACAACTGGAGATGACCTGAGTGAAAGACAGCAACACACACACACACACACAAACACATAGATTGACACAAACAGACACACACACACAGACACACACTCACACAGAGACAGACGCACACAGACACAGACAGATGCGCGCACACACAGATATACACAGACGCACACATACACACACACAGACACAAACACACACGCACGCACGTACACAGAGACAGACGCGCACACACACAGATAGACACAGGCAGACGCACACACGCACACACGCACACACGCACACACGCACACACATACACACATACACACATACACACACACACTCACGCACACAGAGACAGACGCACAGACAGACGCGCACACAGACAGACGCGCACACTCACAATGACAGGGATGTCCGCAGCATGCTCATACAGGCTGGCAGTTCTCTATGATTTCACGGATGGGCGCTTTCTATAGGTGAGCCACTTGTGAATGCAGAGCACAGGCAAGGCCTGAAATATAACTCGTATCGCTCCAGGTTGCCTATGCCTTAAGTCCCAATTGCACAATTAGCACAAAACTGCAGTAGTGGCTGTTCCACCCCCACCACCACACCCCCACACCCCCAACTCCAACAAACATGTTACCACGGGAACACGTGAAAAGACCACACATTACTCCAGCAAACAATCGAGCATACCCAACGCAGAAAACTGAATGGAAAAAAAACATGGAAAAATATGGTGTGCTGTACAAGTTCACGCTCAAATTCTCCTAAGAGTTGCAATATACGTTAATCATATAATATACAGTTAACCCCTCGCAATTTAGGAACAGTCCATTATTCTAAATACTCTGCAATTGCTTTGCAGCTGCCAAGAAAATAGCATTTTTAGCAATCCCGGCACAAAGAGCGAGGACCTGTTCTAGTTAACGCAGTGATACGTGACTGCTAAAACTTGTTTTACAATAAAATGGCACATTTTCAGCTTCAACCTACTCTGAATATGCCATGATTTAATGCATAGTAGGTTCAGTTTTGTGTCTGAGAAGATTGGTACGTGCGGTTAACATTTTTCACTCCACTGTGCATCGCTGCAGTCCAAGATTCGTGAAATTGCAAGGTCATTAATTTACACTAATCTGAAGCCACAGTTCATTTTTGAGACAAAAGACAGTAAAGTAATGTAAACTACTGTCAGTTGGGAGTCATGACCATTTTAATCTCCTGCTCAGTCTATCAAACAGCATACATAAAGTAAAACAGCTTTAGATTGCGATTGATTAACAAGACAAATACTGTAAAGAGCAACAAACTTTGAAGTCTGTTATCAGCAAATGTACTGTATATCATCTGTATATCATTTTTAGGAGAGTTAATTACTTTCTTGGAACGCAAAGGGATTGATTGCCATGCCGATACACTTCAAATGTTATCAGTCACATTGGGGTGATGAACTTAACGAACTCAAAAATGAGCTCATATGTTTTTATGCTGCTGAAAGCGATTTAATCTGGGAGCTTTGAAACATTAACAGACATCGGTAAAAAGAACATTTAAAATGTGTTTGCTAAGTCTGAAAGGAGAAACTAGGACAACACAGCTGCTGGCTTCCTCCGATTATGCTAAAGGAGTCCTTTCACACTTTTCTCAATAGAAACGGTTCTCATTACAGCCGGACAAATCAAAAAGTCCCCACGTTCACCAACGGCCTTCATTGTTGGCATTAGAAGCAAGTTGCTAAGCTATCAGACGGCAATTCAAAATGTGCCAAGCTCTCATCTGCGGCAAACCCTATCAAAGGCCACAACGTTCTAATGAGTCAGATCTGCTGCAGATCTATAGCGGGCGCTCTCTGGTGTGACGACCGCCGCTTGGCTTTTCGCTAACGTTGACGGACTTGGGAACCAACAATAACACAGAGGGGAACGGGATACAGCTACAGGACAGGAAATCCACCCTCGCGGCTCCCACTGGCTCTTTATCATTTCAGCGACCTCCCGAGCCCTTTACGAAAAGGCCGTTTACATTCCAGCCGAGTCCCGCTCAAAGCCAATTTCTCGGAGAGACGGCCGCAGACGGCGCCTGTGCTTCGTAAATTACTGGCGGTTTCCCAAACGTTTCGCTCTTTTGTGTCCTTCCAGAGAAGGCGGTGCGTTAAGCTTGCGGGCTGAATGGCCCGGGCCTTTCCTGTTTCTGCTTTTTCTGTGCGAGTCCGCTTTCGGGGAGGCAAGACTCCCTGAACACCAGGGCCGATGGGATAATGTAGATGCTAACTTGGCACTTTGGCCACGATGCTTCTCGGAGACCCCCCTCTTCCATCGATCATTGTTGGGTTCCCTTTACCTGAGAGCCGGCCGTCGGCTGTCCGCCTCCCCCCGGTGTGAGGACACGTCGCCGCGCTCGCTTGAAGGAGTCTACTCCTCCGTCCTCCTCCTTAGCCGTCTAGGATGTGAGCCGGCTCCGGTCCGGCTTTGCATGCATCCCTGACGTGCAACGCTCCCGCAGCACTTCGGTAACGCCGACGCGAGGTTGGCGCCGTTGCACAGATTGCCTAGCACAGATTGCGTATCACGTATCACCGTGTTGTTCCCCTTCCGCCTGGTTTCGCCCCTAAGCCAGCCTGTTAGCCGTGCTAACCGAAGTCTGGAGACCATCCCGTACGGACAATTGGAGGACGTCAGGAGAAAGCCACCACTCTCCCATCCCTGAGGGCCGCGTACATTTCCATCAGAGTCTCAACAGTTCAAACGGCAGCGGTTCAAATGATTGTGTCAGAGAGACTGCCGGTCCAAGCTATGGGGAAGGCCAGACAAAATGGAGGCAAACTGAAGTAAAGCTTCTTCTCCAATGGAAATTTGGGTCAATAGGGGTAGGGAGAGGAAACGTCCTTGCAAAGTTTATGGAGCTACAGTGGAGGAGGCTTAAAGAAGGGACTTGGACAGCAACCCAAGACAGAACGCTCAGTGCTAGTTTCCTCTGAGAAAATTCACATTATACAGCGTTAGGGCCAGGTCACGCAGAGATGGACGAAATCTGCGTAAACCGCATCCCCATTTTCACTGTCGCTTCCTTAGAAAGCATAGCAGAGGCCTGGCACTTTTATTTTGTATTAAATAGGTGGGTTCTCCAATTTGAAATTGGGAGGTTAGAGTAATCAGAAAGTCGCCAAACATGGATCTCGACAATAAACTTCTGGCTGTTTGCAACTGGCTAGCGGATGGTTGACGGCCAAACGCGTGCAAAACTTCAGACGAGGCCGTGGAAGAATGGCGGGCAGCCCTCCGTTCTCTCCTTCCTCTGTCAACACACGAGCCCTGCAGAAATGCATTAGAATGCGTTAGGTTAGACGGATGCGAAACCTGCGTGTGTCTGCCCCCGTAGACTCAGCTCGGCTCATTTCCGTGGGGATTAGGCGTAGTGCGCCGGGGTTTAAAGTCGGATGTCAGACTCCCGCGATGCATCATTTACGAAGCCCGGTCAAATTAAGACTGTTTGCAGGCACCCGTTCCCCTGAGCGCTGCCTATTGTGTCCACATAACATCTCTGCAATTAATTACGGTGCTTTCATATGATTCATATTACATACGGCTATGAGCACTGGAGTGGCTTCTCCAGGCAAAACACGGTCATATTTAATACATTACACAAAAAGGTGGGCTTCGCAGACTCAAGCTTTAATTACATTCATCAATGCAGCGGCTGATCTACATATAAACGCTGAACCTTCATTCTGTAAGGTTGTTTCAGTGTCACCGATACAACACAGCCCTCCCCATTCATCGGCATTAATCTCACTGGCCCTTTTGCTGCAGTCGTTTGGATGCCACTAGTAGAGCTAAACAGGGTGTTACATCTCTTAAGAGCCAGAGGAAATACAGATCCTTTCCAAAAAATTAGAATATCATGGAAAAGTTTTTTTTTTTTTTCCATAATTCCATTCAAAAAGTGAAACTTTCATAGATTATAGATTCATTACACATAAAGTGAAATATTTCTAGCCTTTATTTGTTTAATTTTTCATAATTTTGGCTTACAGCTCCAGAAAACCCCCAAAACAGTATTTCAAGAAATTAGAATAGTGTGTCGAAAATCAGCATTTACTTCAGTTATTTCAGAGAATGAATGTTTTAGACTGAGTGTCACACTCTGTACGTGGTGGTTTTTGAAGCACTGACTCCAGCCTCAGTCCACTCCCTCTGCATCTCCGCCAAATTTTGGAATCGTCTTTGCTTGACAATCCGCTGAAGCCTACGGTCATCTCTTTTGCTTGTGCACCTTCTCCTGCCACATTTTTCCCTTCCACTAAACTTTCTATTGATATGCTTGGACACTGTACTCTGAACAGCCAGCCTCCTTAGCGATGACCTTTTGTGGCTTACCCATCTTCTGGAGGGTGTCAATGATGGTCTTCTGGCCATTTGTCAAGTCTGCAGTGTTCCCCATACTGAACCAAACTGAGATACCTGTCCAATTTAACAACACACCTGTAGAAAAACTTTGTAGGTGTTTTGAGTAAATTAGATGATTAGAGTGTGACACTCAGTCTAAAACATTCGGCTGCGCCTCGGGCAATTTACTACCTCCGCGTCTACCTCGGTCATTATTGCTTACTTAATACTCACTACTTTCACTAAAATAATACTGGGAAAAACACAATCGCTTTAACAAGGCTATGTCTCGCATTAATCAATCCACTCCAACGGCTTGTGAGTAACATGCAGGATTACACACCATACACAAAGTGTTTCTGTGTCAGGTCACAAGCCTGCAGCATTTTTTTTTTTTTGCCAAAGACCACCTCATATGCACAACAGTGGCTCAGCCCTCTTTGAGAAAGAGATCATTTATCTAGTGTAGTCTTTGTTTTACTAGACAGCTCTCTGAAGATACATACCCGAATTGTGCTTGCGCGCGCACGCTCGCACGCACGCACGCACATACACGCACACACAGTTCAAATAACTGTAGGGCTTAAAGCCAAAGCTGAATGCGGATTGAGCTGGCAGTATTCTCAGGTTGAATCGTATAAAGCCTCAAGTGACAGGTTGAGAAATGGAAAAGTCAACCGTAAATACGGCGGAAACAAGCACTGCATTCATTTTTAAGAGGGGAATATTTCAAAATGCTCCTTAAATTAAGTACACCGAGGTGTGTTAAAACAACAGCTGAAGTGCATACCCCGGCCTTCCGGGCAGGCCCACAGCTCTGTGTTTCCCTGAGTTTCCGTGTCAGAGGTTGTTCTGTGATACGGAGAGACATCTGCGTGTCTGCCTCAGGTAAAGAAAGAGGGGGGGGGAGAGAAAGAGAGGGAGAGAGAGACGGATAGCGCACTCCTCTGCCCTGTGGGGGCCTCTGTATCTCAGTGCTTGAGCATGTGGGGGAAGGCAGAGAGGGAAACAGAGAGCAGTCAGGCTCCCAGTTGAGGCTGTGATTAAAAATGCGCTTCAGCTCTGTTCTGCCCTATCCAAAGGCTCTAATAGTCTCTGGAGGCTTTTCCAACCCCCCATACAAGAGGCTGATCTGATACTTGTGCCCAATGAACCCCCCCAAACACACACACACACATACACACACGTTCATCTTTGTTAATCTGGCAAACCCCCAGATTCAGAACCGGGGATTTAACTGGGATTGTGTGTGTGTGTGTGTGTGTGTGTGTGGTGGTGGTGGTGGGGGGGGGGGGATTGGCCCCTGTGACAAAGGCCGAGTAAGGACTCTCATCCCAGGGACCCGGTCTCCAAGGAGTCTGAAGAGGGGGAGGACGGCTTAAAGACAATCCTGAGCATTATAATGTGCATTTTCAGTTTGCTCCTCAAATTTGATGTATAATCCGCAATTATAACCAATTATTCAGTAGTCTGTCATTTTCTCGTGCTTCGCCAAATGTTTGCGGCACGCAATAACAAGTTGAGGAGCTCCGCCTGAAATGTGTTCCCCTCAGAAAAGAGAGGTAATAACAGCAGGCATCCGTGCCGATCCCACCCCCAATCATACAGGGGTAAAACACGCCAAAAATTGAAATCAAATAAAATTAAATAAAATATGCATGGTTTGGGCAGGTGCCACACAAGGATTCCGGTTCATTTTGCTACCCTTGTCGTTGCTGGCGATATCTCTTTGCGAAAGACGATGATGACAGCGATAATTGCAATAACGACATCACGCCGGTGAGCGCGCCCACTGGAGCACGGTATCCTTAGCATCCGTCCGGTCGTGCTATCACTGCGAGTCGTAACGAGATGTTCTACAGAAAGCACGGTCGAGGCTCGCAGCTAAGGCAAAATTTTCCGTCGCTCCCAGGGGTCTGCATGTCACGAATTTCGGCCGACGCGATTCACCCGCACAGGTAACTGCACGGGTCACCCGCAAACTACACTTCTATTAATGCCAGACTCTAGTCAAATAAAAATTATCTGTAATCACTGCTAGAGCAGAAGGACAAATAAGCACCTGGAGATTTGTCACAAACCAAACACATTTAGGTGTTTCACAGAGCACAACCCCTTTAGGCACTACCTGTAAGAACTCAAACAGAAACCAGCATGTTCAAAGGTGCATTATGCAGGATTTTTAGCCTTGCTGTGGTCCTGTGTTCACAATCAAAGAAGTCTAGCTCCTCCTCCGTCCTAAACCCTGACCACTCACCTCCGTTGAGGGCAAGAAACATGCTCAAGTGCAGCAAGCAAAATGTCAAGCGAAGAGGTGAGGCGATCAGAGATATATTGAAAATAACATTTTTAGCAACATGCATTGTTCTATATGGATGGTAACAGTAATTACACTAAGCTTTACACTACAAGTGCACATTGCAACATTGCAACTAAACTTCAGCTTAGCTTTAAACAATCCTAGGTCGACTGCTTCTTGAACGCGCCCTGTTGGCTTTTTGTCGGGCTTCGCTGTACCTCCGCTTCACCTCCACCATTGCAGTAGCTAGCAGGCAACAAACACTCTACTGAAAGTAACCTGATCCCACCCCACAGGCTCTGTAGCCAAACCCATCACTCCCCACACATAGGAGTGCCACGCCCAGAAACATCCCAAACACATCTTAGAATAATAAATACCGGCAGATCAGCAACATTTCGGCAATTCTTTTTTTCGACAGAGATTGCCAGTGCATCATAGATATGACTAAGCACGGTTATTTTATTACAAAAAAAGAAAAAAAGAAATTAATTAATATGAAATAAATCTTCAGGTACAACTTAAGTTATAAATAATAAATAGAGGGTGAGAGCTAATGAGGTATTTAACACACTTTTCAGACTGGATGTGACAGAGCTTAAGGCAGTGCTGGAAAGCCACTGTAACCTTCCAGTTGGCTGCAGATCTTGGCACACGTTAGCATCATTAAAAGAAGAAGACAAGAAAGAAAAGCAGACGTGTTGCCAAGTCAGTTACATTAGGGGATTTTTTTATGCACACGCCACATTTTTTAATCACAGCGAAAGATCACCGGAGTAAACACAGACATGCTGTGACATTCCCGGAGTTACTCCACAGTGAGCGATGATCCCCGTTAATCCCGGCCAATGATTCCCATTACTCCGGGCCACTTGACTCGGTACCGGCCAATGATTCCCATTACTCCGGGCCACTTGACTTGGTACTGCTCCATTCACCATGTGGGGCGGCAGTGTAGTATAATGGTTAAGGAACTGGCCTTGTAACCGAAAGGTTGCAGGTTCGATTCCCAGGAAGGACACTGCCGTTGTACCCTTGAGCAAGGTACCTAACCTGAATTGCTTCAGTATATATCCAGCTGTATAAATGGATAAATGGAATAAGAAGTTGTGTAAGTCGCTCTGGATAAGAGCGTCTGCTAAATGCCTATAATGTAATGTAATTCAAAGTGGCATCTAAATCTCCAGATCATCGGTGTCACTCAAAAAAACCCATACGCGAAAACGGGCTCGTCAGGGACAGCTAAAAAAAAAACGCTTCTATTATCCATCTAGCGACACAGCAGCAGCACAGTTTAGTCATTTATGGAACACTAACAGCCAGAGCAGCAGCGCAGTGTACTGGTTAGGGAAATGTACTTGTAAAAGAGCTGGCAGGGTTGATTGCCAGGTGGGTCACTGCTGTTGTACCCCTGACCAAATAATTTAACCTCCAATTGTTTCAGTAAATATCCAGCTAGCTATATAAACGGATTTTATTCAAATATAATCTGTATTGGTGAAGAGTGTAATTATAATGTATACATAAGACTGAGTGAAAACCATTAAGATGCATTAAAAAATCTAATCTAGAAAGAAAAAATGACACCAACAATATGTGGCAATAGTACAACTCTTCATAGTATCCTTGAGGTGGGAGTTGAGTTCCCTTATCCTGTATTAGGGAATCTGCCAAGCAAATAGTCATCTGTATCCTTCTGAGGGACTTTATGGGGGAATTTGTGAGGAAAGACGAAGGATGACAATATAGCAGTGCAGGACGGATCACTTCAAAGGAAGTGAAGCGCTAAGCCCCGGGCTGCTGGGAGTGCCCGCATACATGCCTGTCAAAAAAAACCAGAGACAGATGCTCTCTAAAATGAAACGCTGTCCGGCGTTATGGTACATGCGGGGCATATGCTATGTCTCTCACCATTTCAGCCCAGGCTGAAATGGCAGTGCCCAATTAAGCTACTCACTGACACTTTCGACAAGTGCCGTTCGACAACAATGAAGTTGTTGCACAATGTCTGCCATTAATACTGCAGCGAAGGCCTGTGGGGAGGATTCTGTTGTCTCTGTGGTAACGAGATGCCAAGTTTACATTTGTAAACTGTCTAATCACACCGCTTGACAGAGTATGAAGGCGTCAAAATTATCGAGGTTCATGACAGTGCCGAGCGACATTTATTTTATTTTATAATTTTTTTTAAACCACTTTTGTCAACACATTTTGGTGCAACACTTGTGTGACAAAAAAATTAATTGGCCTTAACTAGCCATCCTGACTGCTCGCATTCTGAATCCGAAACGTCCTTCACTTGCTTCAGACACTGGACTTAAAAGAGAGGGATCTGTTGGGAAAGGACAGGGAGGGGCCTTTGGGCCCTAAAGTGGCTTCTTACCAGCATGGGGGACTACTGATCTTCCCTCGAGCTGAAGAATTTCACCTTTCTAACCTCACTAAGCCCCAGCCCCAGTGCACTTCCACAGCTCTTATGCTCTTATTTGTCATGCGTTCTGGGTTTAATGAGTTCATTAAGAATGGCGCTCAACAAAACAGTAGCTGAAATATTCAGGCTCCGCACAGTTTAATGAACTGGAGGGCTGGGAGGGAGGGGTATTTGATTTGGGTAGAAAGTGAGTGTGACAAACAAGATAATGAGAAGTTCCCGAATAAGACGACCACATAATTTCTGCCGTGGAAAGCCTCGCACCTAAAAAGCGGCAAGCTGCCTTTGGGTTTGGGATAAATGTGCCACCTGCAGACCAGCAGGAGCGCAACACAAAAAGTCACGCGCAGCCTCAAGGTTTTTCTTTCTTTTTTTTTGTTGTTTTTTTTTCTCCTCTCTCTTCGACTGGCGTCGTATTTCCACATCTCCGTTTTCAGTTTAAAAGCAAGCTTGGTGAATCGCGACGCCTCTCGACCTTTTCTGCTGGAATGCTCCCAAGGTGACTGAAATGGACCGACCTGCGGTTATTGAGCTGGGGTTATTTGGGCGAGCCGGAACAGCCCAAGCTTTTCCGCCGGTAGGCGCTTCTTCGCCACGTTCCGCCCGGAGCTTCAATTTCAGTGGAGTCTCCGGGATTCTGTCCAAGAGGTCAGTACGTTCCCTCACAACTTATCAAAGAATGGTGGTACAGAGGATATCAGAACATTTATTCCATTCCCGTGACAGGAAGGAGGCACACTACTCAACATTTTTGCTTATGCATCTATAAGAGCCTGATCCTGTTCCTGACCAGGTACATTCAACAACTAAGCCCCCTCGTGTGACGTACTTCACAAGTCTCCCCTCAAAGGTCACATTCGCACATACGCCCACGCCCTGCCGTGTGATTCAAAGGGCGTGGCCCAGACACAGTGCACCTCTCAGACTACTCTTTCCGTGCTGCCGTGAGTTAGTGCGCGGCGTTTCCGCCGCCCTACATCACTCCTCCCTTCAGGCTGTGCTGTGAGGCCTTGTGACAGGGCCGTCCGGCTGACTGCCCCTGAAGGACGGTCCAGGGCCAGTGCTGACGCGGACAGTCCCAGGCTGACATTAATCCTGTCCTGCGCCTCGGGCGGCGTTCGCCTGTCCTCCCGCCCAGCCTGGTCCTTTTTATAGCTGGAGGAAAGCAGCTGATTCATGGTGCTGGGGATGTGAGCCTCGCTCGGGGGCGTGTGGGGAGAGCTACAACGAGAGTAATCACTTCTGCTGCGCTGAGGCGGCGCCCGAGATTCGGCAACAGCGAACTTTCCTACGCCGACAAGCAAAATATAATCCCCCTGTTTATGCGCCAGGTGCAGCAGCCCACCTGCCCCGCACGTGTACCACGGCATCTCCAAAACTTTTAAAAACCACCAAACTGAATCCGCAAGTGACAGACGGGAGGATGTTGGAAGTTTTTGTCGATTCGAGGAAAAGCGACAGAATTGTAAAGGGGGCCAAGGATCGGCCAGGGGGAAAAAAGGCGAACGCCTCGTTACAGATAGATACTTCTTCCGGCGCCTTGAAAATGCCATGCGCGAGGCCTGCTTGTGATCAGCGTGAAGAGAGACAAACGGTTGGGGGGGGGGAGGGCAGTTGCAGCGACCGTCTCGGGGGGGAGGGGAAGAGAACAACAGCGCGCACCGTGTGCTTCAGCTGCGTTCGGAAGGAGGCTACGCCGTTCCCCGCTGGGGAGAGGAGGAGGGGTTCAGTACCGTTCCGATTTTACATTTAATGATCACCTCTTCAGTGCTTCGGAGCACAACATTTGAGCTCATCAAAAATGCATGTCTGGGACTTAATGCTGCAGGATGAAAAGGCCAGGATTCACTTTCAGACACTTATCAAGTTAAGCGGAGATTTAAGAGTGCGGAATGGCTCGACGGGGCTCTAAAGCACTCAGCAGGAGTGCTACTCAGAAAAATGAAGTCATTTTCCCAGAATACAGCAGACACGGTTGTTAGAAACGTACTACAATAAGAGTCAATGAAGACTCTGTATTTGTCTAATGGGACAGTGACCTTGGTGCTGAACATCATATTATTTAGATAAAAATAAAGAAAGATTTTTTACAACTCGCGCAAAGGGGCTGTTTACTTCCTCTTTAACTACTCCAGCAGCCAAGACTCCCTCTCCTGCTCTACACAAGGACAACATCTACAGTATGCAAGGATGATCCACCGGGACACACACTCACATATTCTCACCAATCAAAATCCTCACAGCTTTATTGGCATTTGTTAATTTATAAATCATAAGGTAACTGACAACAACCCTGGCGCCCTCACACCTGGTGGAGAGTCACGTGCAGGATGTTACAGCCGATGAGTGAAAAGTGCAGCTATAGAGAGAGAGAGAGAGAGAGAGGTAAGCATCTGCTGTAACATTAACATCTTTAGCTGGACCCATCTTTCACCTCAGAGATTACACTTCACTTAATCTCACCTGTAAGAGTAGAGCGGAAAAGCAGCTACTGTGTATCTACAGCAGTGTCAAGAGGAACGGACTGCACAGCCAGATTCACCACTGCAGAAGGACTATCAGATTCACCACTGCAGAAGCACTATCAGATTCACCACTGCAGAAGCACTATCAGATTCACCACTGCAGAAGCACCATCAGATTCAGCACTGCAGAAGCACCATCAGATTCACCACTGCAGAAGCACTATCAGATTCACCACTGCAGAAGGACTATCAGATTCACCACTGCAGAAGCACTATCAGATTCACCACTGCAGAAGCACTATCAGATTCACCACTGCAGAAGCACTATCAGATTCACCACTGCAGAAGCACCATCAGATTCACCACTGCAGAAGCACTATCATATTCACCATTGCAGAAGCACTATCAGATTCACCACTGCAGAAGCACTATCAAATCCACCACTGCAGAAGCACTATCAGATTCACCACTACAGTGATGTCCTGTGACTCACTTTTTTGAATGGTCGCGTGCAACTTCTTTCAGCTTTTAAGTTTTCAGCTCTGGGTCTTTGCATTTGCACCATTAAACTGTTAATGGGATTGGGACATAACCCATGTAGTTACAATGCAGGAATTCATCAGGAGCTTTTAGCCAAAGCCACTTATGGAAGGAGCATTTAACACAGCACTAATAATACCTCTAGATCTAGAGATAAGCAAGTGAACTAACCACCCAGCTACACAATGCACAGCTCTAGCACTCCAGTCCCACTCAAATAAATCATCTTAAGAAAATGAGTCAGTCGGATGGTGTAAGGAGGGAATTACTGACAGTAGCACGACGTTGCTAACAGCTACCGTGCTAATGGCTGCGGGGGCTGATCTGAAGCCTGGTGCGCGAGACGCAGGCTGAGGGTCCGCCACTCGTTCTCATTGCGGGTTTTTCACTGATCTTTACTCTCCCCGCCTTTCCCCAGAGCCACAGGGTCCAGACGGAGGGATGACTCACGGGCCGGGCTGGGGGAGAGGCGCGTGCTTTTCGAGGCTCGTTCGTCAGTGGGTTACTACTCGTCTCGGGCCCTGTGAGTCACCGGGTATGGGGAGCCAAGCAGTTCAAACAGCGCGAACTAGACACACATAGGCTTTTGAACTAGCTCTCCATAACCGGGAAGCAGTGGAGCGCGACAGGCTGCCGCTTTCGTGTGTCGAGTGAACGAAAGGGGGAATTCTGGGGCGGGCGTCCAGGTCGTTAAAAAGCACGGCGGGAAATCATCCCGGGGAGACGTTTTTATCGTCGTCTCTCCCTGTACGCCACCCAGCCAAACACAAGATCTGAATCCCGAGGGCGGTTTAGAAAGCCGGCGTCACACTTACAGTACACGAGCCCTGCAAGACGACCTTCTGCTGTGAGAATCGACATCATAAGTGCCAGAGAAAGCGCCATAATGGGGAACAGCGTGGCTCTAGAGAGAACCAGACAGAGGTGTTCACTAGTAAATGACAAAAACCCAAACACAGACAGGACGTCCCTGCAGGCCTGACCCAATTCACTCCCAACCGTCTCCTGCCTCGGCTCACAGAATGACATCACCCATAATCTCGCCCCTGCGGTCTGTGGGCGGTCAGAGGATGGGCCCGTGGACCTTAACCGCTTCCCCGAAGAGCCTGTTAGTTCGCATTTACCATTTTTCCTTATGGGGAAAGGCATCCATTTTTACATTATTCATGTGTTCAGTTAAGATCTAGGCATGTACCAGCAGGTTCTACCACACCAAAGCTTTATAGAGACAGACTAAGTCTTATCAGGAGAACACCTTACAATTGTTTTTCCAATAATGTTACATTTTACTAATTGATAATTGACTTAATTGAAAAACACCAAAGAAAGTGCTCAGCTGGTGATAAAGCACAGACTGTACGAAGTCAAGGGCTCAGACGAGGCTGATTTACAAACGTTTGTCACATACGTACAACCAAACCCTGTCCCAGGGTTTTCTTTTTCGGCACCCAAGGATCTTTCAGCTCTATTCACTGGGCTGAGCTGTTTCAGGCTTTGGCTCCAGGTCCTGATTTCAGTGGCAGAGACGGTGGGAAGAGGACAAAAAGGATGAGTCTCCGATGCTATCTGAGCAAGGTGGCTAGGACCGGGGGCCCTGGAGGACCGGGGTTCCAGGGAGAATGGGCCACATTGTGCGAACCTCAACAGCACAATCGCTGAAATCTAATCTGCTGATTGAACGTCCCAAAGGGTCCGGTCTATTGACGGCTTGTCTACATCTGACCAGACAAAATGTTTCCTAATTTCCGAGGGTAAAGAAGGTAGTGTTGTGGTATACGGGGGCTTTCAAGGACTGGGATGAACACGGAGGGGGTGGGGGGCTCGGTGGAGGAGGACGAAGAGGCACATTGTCCTCTCGTACACCTGTTCAGACAGGTTTGAGGGTGATGATTAAATAGGCTTTGATTTCTGCCCATGCAATGGAAGGGACAGATATGTGCCCACCCTACCCCAACGCACACACGCAGAACACAGATACACACACACACATGCACACATTTACATGCACTCGCGTATAAACACACACACACACACACACACACACACACACACACCTTGCGTTTTATGTGAAATATCTCTGGTAAAGACAAGCTTATCTAGTTGGCCGTACTGCGTGTTATTATAGACTCTGTTGAGGTATCGTCAGTAGAGACCAAACATACCATGGCCGAGCTGTCTCAGGTTACAACTGTCAGACTTTTACACTTGACCTTCAATTCTCCATCCATGTCTCCAGTTACACATTGTACAGGCCATTGGGGTCTATATTGCTTTGTTCTTGCTCTGTGTTTACAGTACAATCAATTTGGATTATTTTCCCTGCTTGATCTAAACTCTATACGCACAAGCATGGCATGAATAAAAAGTACAGATTATGAATTTTTCATAGTCACTCGACACAGATTTTAAATTACCATTAGTTGAATTACCATTCATAGTGTGTCTACTGACTCTGGAAGCACTGCTTCAGGTGATCCACAGTGACTGTGGACTGCATCTGTAGACTGTAGTGAGTATATAGAGTGGAGCAGGGATGGGCAACTGACGGCCTCGACCAGATGAAAAATAAATGAGGTCATTAATTAAAATCAGATCAATGTGTGTCAGCACCATGCCGGTACAGCAGGTGGAGCTCTTCGTTGAAAGGCTTCTACAGCCACAAATAGAAAAACGGCAGCGAGCTAAATTCGTTCAGTGGCAAAATTGGTAAAAGGAAGGTGGATTACGATAACGTAGGTTTTCCAGAACAAGTGGGAAAGCGATTATCTCTTCATAGAATTTAATGGCAACAATGCCATAAACGACAATGCCTTGTGTGTTTACAGGTTGTTTCTGTAATGAGAGTACAACTTGAACTGACACCACCATATCCGCCCCAGTGGCAAATACACAGGCGAAAGGGCAGTTGTCATCGCAGGCTTAAAAAGTAAAGTTCAGATAGGCTACAATAGGACTGATTCACAAAATTCACAACTGCTCAAATATCCAGTACCAACACATCATACTGTGTAGCATGTGAGCTAGCAAAAGCAAAAAAGGCCATGTCTGACCGTAAAGTGTTGCGCAGTTCAAATGTTTCAAGGGGTTTTGGCAAAGAAAACAATGCAATCTCTCGTCGCGCAGTGACACGCTGAATTGTAGCAATGGACGTCCAATAAGTTGGAACAGTCACAAAAACAGTAACAGTAGCCTACAATATGTTTAAAATCCAATTAATTAATTAATTTTATGAATTAAAAAATAATCATTTTACTTATTAGTCTTTTCTGAATATCGAGATGTTTTCACATTCTCTTAACTGAAGTTTTTCCAGCACTTACACAAGCGTGTGTGGTGTGGGGGCGGGGTGCATACGCACGTGTGTAGTAAGATTGTGCTGACTTTCGGCCCCTACAAAGTACCTTCATAAATTTTATGGCCCCAAGGGTTACTAAAGTCCATCCCTGGTGTGGACTGTAGCGGGTATACGGCGTAGAATGCAGTGCGAGTGTACAGTGTAGACTGCAGTGTACCTTGCTGGTGCTGTCCCACGCTGGTCTCCTCCAGCACCAGGCCATTCATGCAGTCAATCTCCCACTCCTGCACCTCCGTACCCCACAGAGCTGGGACCAGCACACAGTGCTGAGAGCTGGGGGGACAGACAGACAGACAGAGAGAGAGAGAGAGAGAGAGAGAGAGAGAACGCATGTTACCACACTAAGACGGTAGGAAGACAGAGAGAAAGAGGGCATGTTACCACACTGTAAGACGGTAGGACAACAGAGAGAAAGAGGGCATGTTACCACACTGTAAGACGGTAGGACAACAGAGAGAAAGAGGGCATGTTACCACACTGTAAGACTGTAGTACGACAGAGAGAGGGCATGTTACCACACTGTAAGACTGTAGGAAGATAGAGAGGGAGGGCATGGTACATCTGCACTTGACAGCAGTGAATAGGAGAAAGAAAGCACGTGTCACTGATTTCACATGCTGCTGACATGCAGCTGTCAGTATTCTGTGACTGTCCGAACACTGACGTATTACAAGAATGACATTCAGATTGCCTTCCACACCATTGGATTGGATTTCTAAACTTAATGCTTGGAGAAACACCGAAATATAAACTTAATACTACTGAACCGCTAGCGATTACTACTCCCGCCGCATCCAACGGCAACGCTCTGAGCAAACAATCCCCTCTCTGTTTTGATCGACTTGTTTTGAAACGCACCCCCCCCTCCCCCCCGGCCTGCACCGGCCTCATCGTAATCACGCGGTCAATGAGCGTGTACGCTTACGCTCTGAAGCTATTACCGCGGGCCACATAAGAGGGTCAACCTATTCCCACCTATTTAGGGGGTGTTCTATTTAAGGCCTTATAACTCCAGGAGTGAGCATCACAGAAACTTGGAAAACAAATGAAACAAGATAGTTTTATCATTTACATTACTAACTTAGATTAGTTTATTTTCATAATTTAGCTCAAAATAAAGTGCCACAAATGCAAAGAAACTTTGGAAAAACGCAATAAATAAATAAAAAATAAAAAAAAATAGTGTTTCTTTAGTTTGCAATGAAATACTGAACGCTACATATGTGAAACAGGTATCATTCCAGGATCGTTCCAGGATCATAAACTCCATGTCCACAAGTGTGCAAAATCTGAGGGTGATATGCAGAACTACTAAAGGTCTATGTTGCAAAATATAGGCAGTGTACCCTGTTGTCCCTTCTTGTCTCCAAAAATATCCAAAATGGCTAAATTGTGCACTGCTATAAATCATAAAATAATGATATATTTAACTACAAATCAACTGTTTTGGCTCATAAAACTCACTTTTGCATAAGTTCCAATTAGGAATTACTCTCTTTTCATCAGTATAGGGGGATAGATATTTATGGGTCCAAAAACCTGTCCAAAGCCGGTCATAAAATGAATTAAATATTTTTGTCCATTATAAAGCATATACACATTCATACACACTCCAAGGAACATTTTACATTCATCTTGCAGATATGCGCAGTCAATTTGAATGAGTACTTTCCATGCCCTAAGTGACAAGTATTGCCCAGGGAGATACGAATACACCAGTGTATATTATGTACGATAAGATTACAATAAAATAATATTCCACCACCAGGAAAATGCTGGCAAATGTTAGCTACCATAGCATTGATTCTGTTGGAGAATATGCATGAGGGATATTTTCCTTCATATGTAAGTATTACTGCTTGTGATATTTCAAATGTGTATGTTAGTTTTTCCACTCCGCCACAGTGTTGTGCCATATGTTCGATATTGTTATTTTCGCAATTTGAGTGCATTTCACATACTGTAGTGTAAGTGTTCATAGGTGGCTCAGTCATGTTTTATGTTTGATTTGCCCTTAAGCTAGCTAACATTTGCCAGCATTTTCCTGGTGGTGGAATATTATTTTATTGTAATCTTATTGTACATAATATATAATATATTATAATAATATATTATATTTCTTATTATTGTTATTACAAGTTATGTAAAATTATGTGTTCTGCTCTATTCAACTTTGCCTGGTATTTTCCATTCGATAAGGGCTGGCTGGGCAATCGTGTGAGCTAAGTGTCAATATATCACAGGCTGGGGCCTATCCTCGACTCCTACAGACCTTGAGCGAAAAAGGGAGTGTGCAGCACAAAGTTTAACATTTCTATGTAATGAGCTGGTTGACCTTAATGCTGGCACGAACACGATTGTACAGTCCCTCTTCGAAGGTATAAAGGATTATTGTAAATAATGCTTTTTTAGTATGGTGATGTTTCTGGTTTTTGTTCCATCTGAGCTTGATCGCAAGAGTTTGATGATGACTAAAAGTCTGAGCCTGAATATTCATAATGGTGAAACGCTGAGTGCATCCAACACATAGACACCTGCATTCATTAAATCTGATTAATTAAAATGAATCCAGTTATGTAGTTATAGGTTTGGATGGAGCAAAATCCAGGACCATCTCTGGCACCCCAGGACCAGGGTTGCCTGCCCCTGATCTAGCAGATGCTCTTATCCAGAGAAACTTACAATGGAGAAGAACACAAGCAAATTCACCCGATAGTGCCAGACTTGTCTAACAACATTCCCAGATCACCAAGTATGGATCCGGCATCACCAAAGCACTCGTGCAGGCAACCAATCAAGATATGCCAGTGCGGTTAAATGCAAGGGGTCCAACAAGGGGACTCGGGAAAGGTGAGAGGGAGGCCTGCCTTTTGTCAGAATCCAAATGTAAAAAAAAGAAGAAAAAGAAAACACAAAAAACAAGAACACCAGATGGAGGAAGCCGACTCCTTAATCAGTTTAGTACATAATGGTGCTGGTCTTCTCCACTTTGCGCATCACAGATTGGATTAGGAGATAGGAGAACCTGTCACAGCACAGGTGGCGGTAAAGAGCCCGCGCACATCCGATATCCTGGGGCTGTGACACTGAACGCCTGCGACCTAAAGGCACCTCCCAAGGGCCTATATGAGAGCTCTCTGCTCCATCCCTGTCCTCCAGAGAGCTCAGGTTTATGCACTGAATAACAGTGTGAAAAAGGGAATAAACAGTCTACACAGTGCCTGCTGCAGTGTGTAAAAGGGAATAAGCAGTCTACGCAGTGCCAGCTGCAGTGTGTAAAAGGGAATAACCAGTCTACGCAGTGCCAGCTGCAGTGTGTAAAAGGTAATAACCAGCCTACGTTGTGCCAGCTGCAGTGTGTAAAAGGGATTAACCAGTCTATGCAGTGCCAGCCACAGTGTGTAAAAGGGAATAAGCAGTCTACGCAGTGCCAGCTGCAGTGTGTAAAAGGGATTAACCAGTCTATGCAGTGCCAGCTGCAGTGTGTAAAAGGGATTAACCAGTCTATGCAGTGCCAGCCACAGTGTGTAAAAGGGAATAAGCAGTCTACGCAGTGCCAGCTGCAGTGTGTAAAAGGGAATAACCAGTCTATGCAGTGCCAGCTGCAGTGTGTCAAAGGGAATAACCAGTCTACGCAGTGCCAGCTGCAGTGTCTAAAAGGGATTAACCAGTCTATGCAGTGCCAGCCACAGTGTGTAAAAGGGAATGACAAGTCTACGCAGTGCCAGCTGCAGTGAGTAAAAGGGAATAACCAGTCTACGCAGTGCCAGCTGCAGTGTCTAAAAGGGATTAACCAGTCTATGCAGTGCCAGCCACAATGTGTAAAAGGGAATAACCAGTCTACGCAGTGCTGGCTGCAGTGTGTAAAAGGGAATAACCAGTCTACGCAGTGCCAGCTGCAGTGTGTAAAAGGGAATCACCAGTTTACGCAGTGCCTGCTGCAGTGTGTAAAAGGGAATAAGCAGTCTACGCAGTGCCAGCTGCAGTGTGTAAAAGGGAATGACCAGTCTACGCAGTGCCAACTGCAGTGTGTAAAAGGGATTAACCAGTCTATGCAGTGCCAGTTGCAGTGTGTAAAAGGGATTAACCGGTCTACGCAGTGCCAGCCGCAGTGTGTAAAAGGGATTAATCAGTCTATGCAGTGCCAGCCACAGTGTGTAAAAGGGAATAACCAGTCTACGCAGTGCCGGCTGCAGTGTGTAAAAGGGAATAACCAGTCTACGCAGTGCCGGCTGCAGTGTGTAAAAGGGAATAACCAGTCTACGCAGTGCCGGCTGCAGTGTGTAAAAGGGAATAACCAGTCTACGCAGTGCCAGCTGCAGTGTGTAAAAGGGAATAACCAGTCTATGCAGTGCCAGCCACAGTGTGTAAAAGGGAATAACCAGTCTACGCAGTGCCAGCTGCAGTGTGTAAAAGGGAATAACCAGTCTACGCAGTGCCGGCTGCAGTGTGTAAAAGGGAGGTAGGTGTGGCGAGTCTGTGTGCTCCATAGAGGTTTGCGCAGCTCGGTAATACGCTAACGCCAGGTCTGGGTGCTATAGGGCCCTGTATGTGCTGTTGATAAAACTGGACATGATGGCACGTATATGCTAAATGGATCGTTTGCGCAGCCTCCAGTTCCAATACCTCTTTGGATAAGCAGTGAACAATCCCAAGGTTCGGCAGCAGAATTTGGAGAAACGATCCAAAGCAGTGGAAAACATTGGTTGCACGGGGGCCCCCAATATTACAAATGACTGTGCTGAACTACTGCCACGTCAAACAAATACAATCTGCCTGCCGGATACTTAACTAGTTGGTTCGACGTTCCCCTAAACCAATCAGCACCCTGTTTTAACTACAGTGGGGGGGGTCCATGCTCGCTGTACCATCAAGTGCACCTTAAAAAGGCCAGTGATTAACAGGAATAGGGTAACCAATCATGCAGGCCAACTGCATCCTTATAGGTCTGTAGCTTTGAAGAGCACGTCGTGGGGCATGCACCGATTATACGGGAGATCCATCACACAAACCACAAGGGAACTGCCAACAGGTCAGAACAGCGACGTTGGGGAGGAAGAAATCCGTAACGAATGAAAGCGCTGGGCTCTACAGCGCAGTGGTATAAACCAGAGTACACGCAACAGTATGGAACTTCAATACAAGCTCTTCTAAGTCCAGCAGAAATATGAAATTTTCATCACCATTCAGTGGGAATGCATTCATATTGCATGTCAAAGATAAATATGCTGGAAAATCCGTTGAAACCTACAACAGTATTTGTATGCATTTGCCGGCAAGGTGCTAATGCCGGACATCTATATGGGTATCAGTTTAAAACATCACAGTTTAGTGTAATGTCTGAATTGCGTAATTTAACATCTTACACATAATCATTACCTCATCTGCTGTTTTTTTCTCCCAGTTTGGAACACCGTATTGTATATCGTGTCTCATTAATGGACCCTCCGCTATCGATTTGGGAGAGTGCAGACAAGCACGTGCTCTCCTCTGAAGCAGACGACGCCAAGCACCGCTTCTCGTCGCCCTGCACCCCGCGAGTCGGGCCCGCGCAGAGGTTAGATTAACGGGCGTACTTGCAGGCGCCCGATCGACCAGCGGGGGTCGTTAGAGAGCAACGAGACGCAGATCCTTGGCCGAAGCTACCAGCAACGGTCGGGATTCGAGCCTGGACCGTGGGCCCCATTCCACGCACAGGAACGAGAACGGCGCCTTGGCTGGACGAGCCACCCAGCAACACCCTCTTTTCCATTTTTGGCGGTCTCAAGCTTGACAGCTGAATGGCTTTGCACAAAGACACATCAACAGCATTAAAACAATGAAACAAAGCTGCTCTAAGGTTTAGGGTTATTAGCGTTACAGTAATCCTATAGGTGCCTCTGCCTTGCAGAGCTACATTATTCATTTAGCAGACAATGCCTCGTTATGGCTTTATGACCTATGCAAACTGAAGCCAAAGACTGGATCAATTGTGGAAACCTGAATCTGCCCATCCCTCTTCTTAACATATAATGAGTGCGATTAAGGCCTACACAAGCTGTCCAAACATTTTTTAAATTTATTTTGAACAGCTCTTGTGAGAAAAAGCCAACAAGAGTAAAATAACACATTAGACCAGTCATGTGTTACAAAAGCCTTGTCTTGGGTACTCAGTTTTTAAGATCTTATGAAAAATTTACTTTTAAATTATTATATATAAAGAACCAAAGAAAACAAACAGTAATATATTATTAATTTGAGTTTTTTTTTTTAATCATGAAGAAACTGTTTTAATGCTACCCACTACAGGAGGACTTGCCATTTGTCATTTGGAGACTGAATTAACATAGCACTTATATTTTAACCAACTGGTGGTGTGTCCATTTAGTGACACTTCAAGAAGTGGACTTGAAGTGACTATGCAATCTGAACAGACATGCCAAGTTAGACCTCCAGCTCTTGTGTTTAGAAACGACACACTTGAATCAACAGGACATTGTATAATTTTCCCGTAATTAATTTGACAAGAGTAAAGAAAGTATCTTGTGGTTTAAACGATACTTTAAATGCAAGAATAAATTGATCACACAGGGTCTTCAAGATGGCCGCTTGGCCATGTTTCTAGCTTGTTCTGATATTTTGGAATGCGTCTGGCTGGCTTTAAGACATGCGTTGTGCCGCAGTACATTACACGGTTAAAGTGCCAGGTGTGGAGGATCGGGCTGGCCATGACGGCTGTCTAATCTGAGGTGTGTGTAGGTACAGCACAGACTCTATGACTCGACGTGCCAGTGGGCGGGACTTGGAGTTCAGAGCTTCTGTCAGGACAGCTGTTTGCTGAGGACTCAGAGGCCCACGCCCCAGCCAATCACAGGTCAGAGGCATTAAGTGCATTAGCTTACAATTAGGGCAGCCCCGCTGTTAAAACGGCACTTTGAAGTCTCCCAACATCTGCAGAAGATGAGAGCGCTGGAGACAAATTGGTTTTTGGAACGCGGGCCGAGTTTCCTCCACACATGGCGAGCGGTGTCCCGCCTTCCTGGTTAAACTCAGCTTTGATACTCCTTGCGTTCAGCCTCATTTGATTTAATGGGGATCTGTAATTGACTGTTGCCTTTCACAGATGGAGCGGAACATTTGTATCGTAAGAGGGAAACAGAAAGAGTCCTCTCTCTCGCTCCGACACACTGAAACCATTGCTCTAAATTGATTAACGATTTGAGAATCTCTGCATTCTGAGGTTGCAATAAATAACTTGTGTATCGTCCTCACAACGTCCATCCTTATTACTGTATTTCAGCTCTCAGTGGTCTGTGATGGCTCTAGCCTTGTCAGAGGTTTTAGGGAAGTAATGGGACTGGATTGAATGCTTATTGGTTCCAGATTTTTCTGTTGCTTTCTTGTAATGGCTAGCTACATTTCTTTTTTATTCTTTGCGGTAAAACAGCAGAGGGGAAAAACACTATTAGTTGGGAGTGGAGGCTGAGGGTAAGGGAAGTCCGTCGGTTCAGACGTGGGCGCCAGACCGTGGAGGAGGGAAAGGGCAGAGAAGCGACCTCGGCAGCCCTATGCCTCCTGACTTCATTTGCACAGGAAAACAAGTACAAAATGTCCAAGCTAAACTACAGACCATCTCTCAATTAATCTGATTTATAAACAAAAATACAGCTCCCGAATTAGCGGTGCAGTTCGCTCATGGAACGCGCCTGCAGTTGCAGACAGTTGGACATTCCAGATTGGGGTGGGAATTATATACACAGCCCCAGGTTGCGTGGCGAATCTATATAAAAAAAATAAACAACAGTGCATAGCCAGTAATTCCAGGTCATTAGGGTAGTGGACGAACATTGGTAATATCCACCTAAAAGTCATCTCCAGCACTGAACACAATGGGCACCACATCAGGGGGAGTGTTACAGCTCACAGTCCAACAGCAGTAGGTTAAAGACCCCATGTA
Organism: Synaphobranchus kaupii; assembly: GCA_029718625.1. NCBI lineage: Eukaryota > Metazoa > Chordata > Actinopteri > Anguilliformes > Synaphobranchidae > Synaphobranchus > Synaphobranchus kaupii. The sequence continues at coordinate 31,180,596 of CM056388.1, read as the reverse complement.
ATCAAAACCCATCAAGATATACAGTCATGGATGAAAGTGTTGGCACCCCCTGTAAAGATGAGCAAAAAGGGTTATAAAAAATTCACCGTTTGGTGAAGTAGCTTAATCTCACACTGAAAAAACAAGAAGAATCCAACCTTTAATTGACGTTAATTTATTATGAGAAAAAAAATCCCACATCAAGAAATAATGATTTTTAACAAAACCACGTTGGCCACAATTATTGGCACCCCTGCATTTATATATAGAATAAAGTAATAATTTTTAATATTTGGTCACATATCCTTTGCATGCCATGACTTCCTGATGTCTGTGACCCAACAACATCAAAAGACTCTTGATATCTTATTTTCTGGTACTCTTACAAGCGATACTATAACATCTCTGCATTTGAATGGATCTCTATGGGAATTGGGGGGTGGGTCTAGATTTAGCTGTAAATTACACTGGAACAGTATGGAACACATGGTTGGCTAAATGGCTGTAAGTCATCAAGGGTCTGACGTATCAAACAAGCTTTAATCCATCACTCTGTTGCCAGATATGCAGTAGATATGGATGAATAACTTGAAGGGTTTCTTCTCCTGACTTATTTTTCCATAGAGTTCAATAGGAAAATTTGTCAGGAGAAACAACCCTTAAAGTGATCCATCCATATCTACTGCATATCTGGCAGCAGAGTGATTGTTTAAGGCTTGTTTGATACCTCAGACCCTTGTTGACTTACAGCCATTTTACCAACCATGTATTCCATACTGTTCCAGCATAATTTACAGCTAAATCTACTCCCACCCCCCAATTCCCATAGAGATCCATTCAAATGCAGAGATGTTATAGTATCGCTTGTAAGAGTACCAGAAAATAAGATATCAAGAGTCTTTTGATGTTGTTGGGTCACAGACATCAGGAAGTCATGGCATGCAAAGGATATGTGACCAAATATTAAAAATTATTACTTTATTCTATATATAAATGCAGGGGTGCCAATAATTGTGGCCAATGTGGTTTTGTTAAAAATCATTATTTCTTGATGTGGGATTTTTTTTTTCTCATAATAAATTAACGTCAATTAAAGGTTGGATTCTTCTTGTTTTTTCAGTGTGAGATTAAGCTAATTCACCAAACGGTGAATTTTTTTATAACCCTTTTTGCTCATCTTTACAGGGGGTGCCAACACTTTCGTCCATGACTGTACGTATAAGAAGAACTGGAGACAGCTTCCGCTTACCGTTCCTATGGATTCCTATGAGAGCTGCTCATTAGGGCATGAAGCCAATTCAGGAGGCTGTCATATTAGACTATGAGAATTTTTGGAACCAGAGGAGCATGCGCACTGGGTACCTAAAGATGCGGACCCAATTGGAATGAAAAAAAACTTCTTTGGGGCGCACAAAAAAAAAAAATATTTTAATAAAACATACCCTGGATAGTAATTAGTTTGGTGTGAAGAAATTTTTTAATTTAAAAGAACTGTCCAAAATAGTATAATTTGGCCCGGGTAATTTCCGAGTTTTTAAATGGACTTCAATGGGGAAATTTGCTTTTTGGCACCAGAGGCTGCAATACCTCCGGCGACCACTGGAGTTTGCGAGCTTCAAGGATTTCAATCCCTGGTCCCCTGTCAAAACCACATGACGTTAATTTTTAATCCTGAAAGCGACAAAGCTCTTATACAGCTAACTACAGGAGGGTTTGTGGTATTGGCCTTTTGGAGACAATGTTTATTGTGTAATTATCGTAGCAATTAAATTAGAGATCAGAGATCAGATAAATTAAATCAGCAGAACGACCGTTAACTGAGCTGCCAGTCATAAGTGAACTTGAAGTGAATATCCATACTGAACAGACATCCGGTTCTCTCCGTTTTAAATCAAGAATAAATGTTACTTCCTGTTAACAGATTTCAAAGAAAATGAAGAATACATATTAATCTTGATGCTTAATGAACAGTTTAAATGCTGTTAAAAAGTGTGATTGAACTGCGATTGATTGGGCCTTTCATTTTTCCAGCCATGGCGCTGACGGAGGACGGAGCGCTCCGTGTTCAGCACGGCAGCGCGGTCATACGGTGGCGGTTAGCAGAGCGGAACGGTGAACGCGGTTTATTCAGCCAAAGGCAGAGGCGCTGGCTTTATCGGCAACCTCAGGGCACAGCCCACAAAAGGGGGAGCATGGCACTGTTGCCATAGTTACAAGTTACACCCCCACCCACTGGCCCAGGCCGGTGGATCAGAAACGGCCGTTTAGCGCAAAACAATGACCGACGGCTTTGGTGAGCCTGAGGGACCTGTTTTCTGTCAGTTTCTTATCAGCTGAGGGCCGCTCTCTGTGATTACGAGAAACTGTTTGAAAGAAGAGCAAGGGTTCACTCTCTCTCTCTCTCTTTCATGTCTCTCAGTTCAATTCAATCTTTATCAGCTTGGCATATTTAAGAAAATACTACTGCCAAAGCTTGTGTAGTTGCCATAACAACTATCGTCATGGCAGTTAATATAACAATGGAAACAAAAACAACAATTAAAAGGAACAATAACATAAAGCAGAAGTTCAATCAGTAATAAAATGTTTAAATCTATTAGTTAGCACGAGTCTCTCTCTCTCTCTCACTCACTCTTGTTCTCATTCTCTCTCTCTACTTTATGTCTGAACAAAACCATGAATTTCAGTAGCCATTTCTTTACACAAAATAGGATGTAAAACATTCATTATAGCAGGGAGCTTAAAATTTCAAATGAAAATGAGGGTGCCCTTCCGTATCAGTTACTGTGTGATTGTGAGCCAAGAAAAGCCCCTTTGTTGCTGTGAGGTTGCCAAGGTAACTTCTAAGAATATATAAAAAATGTTGAGCTCGTGCCAAAGTTAAACTGATTGACTAGATGCCATGTCGGAGGTCAGAGCTACCAGACTGCGTTGTGCAATTCCAAGCCGTGAGCTTTCAATACCAATCATCAAGATTTAAAATCAGGCAAATGGGTACTATGGGTACTAATGTGAAATTGTTCACTTATTTTTGTACAAAGTGCTCACAAAATTCCTTTTCCTTAATTGGCTGCATTTCTATTGTGAATGACTTTGAATGACAAAGTCTTTCTTAAAAAAAATCTATATGATCATGATCCAACAGTTAAGTCAAGTTTGTGTTTCCTTCAAAGCTAACAAAATTTTAACAAATACTTTTTACTTTTTATTTTATTTTATTTTATTTTTTTTTTAAGACTGGGATTGGGCTACATCTAGATCTGAGCCAGTGGCCAATAAGGACAGAGATGTCCAATCCCAGCACTCTAGCCTCCACAGCAGTGGTCCGCAACCCTGTTCCTGGAGAAAACCTACCGTCCTGTAGGTTTTCACTCCAACCCTAACAAAGTACGCCTCATTCAACAGCTAGAGATCTTGTTGAGCTGCTAATTAGTAGAATCAGGTGTGCCAAATGACAGTTGAAATGAAACCCTACAGGACGGTAGATCTCCAGGAACAGGGTTGGGGACCACTGCTCCAGAGTATCCGGCTCCCATCAATAAGGTGACCTGCCGTCACGCTGTAGGCTGAGGTGAGAATAGTTACTCCCTGGATTCATTCTCATCAGCGGTGTGGCGTCTGGCCCCAGCCGCTATGCGCACGCAGGGTGTGAAACTCACACTTCCACAGGCACTCGCAGCAGGGTGGGCAGCATCAGGCCGTCGTCTGCCATCTGCAGGAGGCGTGGCTCCAGGAGCTCAAGGATGGCCAGGCCCACGCGGAACATGGCCAAGAGACCTGGAGAGGAAGAGAATGAGAGATAGAGAGAAAGTGAGAAAGGGGGAATGAGAGAGAGGAAATGAAAGAGAGCATGAAAGAGGGAATGGGAGAGAGAAATCGTTATTTATTTCAGAATGTACACAGATTGTCTGACTCATGATTGAAGCAAAATACAGCTGTGTAATAAATATAGCCTTCTGAAAAACCTGCTGCAAGGGACATGAAGCAAACGCAACCGGTGCAGACCACAGTCTATGGTGCAGACACACAAGTGGCATGCTGTGCTGCTTACACACCGCGGCCACTACGCCTGCGGTATAGTTGAGCCTTCAGGTTTCTGTTGCATATGGGAACATTCGCAAGTGTTCAGTAAGTGGAAAGCTGTGGCAACATTTCCAGGTTTAGTGTGTCAGTCTCTCCAGCGGTGGGGACGCACGTCGCTGTTTTTAGCATGAGTGCCCTATGCTTCGCCTGCTGTTCAGCCGTTTCCGAAGACCTCCTAGTCCAGTGGGAAAGGACCCCCGCTGCCCTGTTAACGGCAGTGCTGTGGAATGAATGCGATTCAGAGGGGGACGGGATCTGCGAACGGGAACGGAGAGCGCCAAAATCTGGGGTTGCCATTAACCGCCAATTCGCACCTGCCGCTCATCGGCGCTGCAAGCTCAGTGACACAGAAACGGGAGCTTTGTGGCGTGTCATTCGCCCGATGCACCAACCAATCAGAACACCTCTCCCGGGTGCAAGGGCACACCATGAAAAAGATATTTAGCAAAATGCTCACACGTTGTTATTGAAGAGATAAACGAGTTGGGAGGGGTGCTTACACCCCAGGTGCCCTTTACAACAAGTTTGCAATTAACCATTCCACTTACTTTAAATGTAGCATTCCAGCATATGTACAGTGGGGAGCAAAAATTTGGGCACCCCTTGTCAAAATGCCTTAACAGTTTATTTTATTGTCTTGTCTTGCTGGAATACCCAACCACTCTTCAACTTCAATGTCTGGACTGACCTTCGAACATTAGCCTCTAGAATTTCTTGAAATTTGGTGGAATCCATTCTTCCTTCCACCCGCACAATATTTACTGTGCCCCCCGCTGCCACACAACCCCAAAGCATAATGGATTCACCTCCATGCTTAACAGTTGGCAAGGTGTTCTTCTCTACAAATGCTTCACCGTTTTTTTCTCCAAATATAGCTTCTTTGGTTGTGGCCAAAAAGTTCAATTTTGGCTTTGTCAGTCCAAAGCACATTGTTCCAAAATGTTCAGACTTCTCAAGGTTTTCCTTTGCATACTTCTGACGCTTTAAGGCATGGCAACTCTGCCATGTAGGTCTTTGTTGTTTAAAGTACGTTGTATTGTTGTCCTGCTACTCTTTTTAGTAACTTCTTAGTAATAGCTATGCATGCCATGAAGAATAAAAGTCCAATATTCACATTGTGCTGTATTGTAAACAATTAAAAGAAGGTAAGAAATGTTTTAACTGATCAAATTAAAGACTGAGGTGAATCAATTGGCTCATAATTGGTGAAATTGTGGACACATGGCCACTAAAACTAACCGTTTGGTAAATAATGAAGAATTCAAAGACAAAGCAAATGATAATGAGCCAAACCTGCATTGTGTTAACAAGTTTAAGGAAAAAATTATGAAGGAACTTAAACTTGTGTTCAATTACCTAATTAGGAGCCTATTCACCTGAGTTCTTACCTCTTCTTTGTAATTGTTTGCAATATAACACAATAAGCATAACGAACATGGGATTTTTTTTCTTCAAAGCATGCATAGCTATTGCCAACATAACGTGGCTTAAGAGAGTAAAGAGTTTAAAGTGTTCTCGCTATACAATAAAAACACCTAATTAAGAAAAAATAACAGCTTGTTAAAATTCTGGTATTGCAATTGTGGTTGGAACGAAAACCAGCATACACAGGGGGTCCCCAGGACCAGGGTTGAGAACCACTGCTTTAGAAGGTATGGAGTTACTTCAGAATAAATAGTTCAGCCCTGGAATTATATTCACCTGACCCATTGAACTCCTAACGAGTAAATCACCTGGGCCTGGGCCTTAGTAATCATCTTTTTAAAAAGTAACAAAGAATAATCCAAAAGGGTTCCCAAAATTTTGCACAGGGCCTTTTTCCTTTTTTATTATTTTGAAACTGTAAAAAAATTTAAATAAAAAGTAATCTTGCTTTAAAATTGTGTCATGTTTAAATGCGTCTTTGTACCATTTAGAGGTCAGGTCAGCTTCTGTTCACGTAGATATTAATTGTAAAAGGCATTTTGACCAAATTTTTGCACCCCACTGTATGCTACACTTAAATGTTATATTCCAGCATATGTATGCTACACTTAAATGTTATATTCCAGCATATGTATGCTACACTTAAATGTTATATTCCAGCATATGTATGCTACACTTAAATGTAGCATTCCGGTCTGCCTCCATCTCTAAGGCGGGGGGGGGGGGGGGTGTCTGTCTCCAGAGTGGGGTTTTTCTGTGCCGTGCCACCCAGGTGTGGGTTTCAAGAGAGCACCAAGGCATCAATTCAATTCAATTTAATTAAATTTTATTTGTATAGTTTTTTTACAAAGCCACTGTCACAAAGATGCTTTCAAGTGGAAATACAAAAGAAAATTGGGCACCAGGTCTGAACCCCCAAATAGACCACATGGGGGTGTGTCTGTAACGCCGGAAGTTGGTACCAGGTAATTTTCCCATAGACAATTTCTCTAATACAATTTTTGTAAAAACAAGAGATCACTGAAACGTCTATCCTACCAAGTGTCCTTATATGAAGTAATAACTACAGAGAGAGCAAAAACTACCTCCGTAGTATCCTCATTTGACAAAAGTACAAGCGGGACCATTTTTCTTGTGAACAAAGTACACGTCCCTTCAGTAGAGGAGATTTAGGGAATTTACGTTAATGTTGCCACTGCCATTAGACTCTATCCTGTCAAGCTTTCAAGTGCCAAAATATCAATAATATAAAACCGACAGTTGACAAACACTTTTTGTACATAAATATAGTTATACGTACTTTATTCTGTATAGCAGACCGTTACAAAAAGGAAATGACGTGGGGTTATCAAGCGTGGTATCGCTTCAGGCTATATAGAAATGTAGTCCGTTTGCATACTATGTCCAGGAAAGACGTTTAGGGCCTGATTTACTAAGACCTTTAGCACGTGCAAAACCTTTTAGCACATGCAAAACCAAGAACATGAGCAATGATTGGTCATGGTATATGTTTTGCATGTTCTAGATTAGCTATTTGGTTGTAGTAGTCACCCTATGTTTCTGCAGCTCTGTCTTTAAAAAAAATAAATACAAGCTTGCAGGGGTGGATGGGGGATGTAAGTCTCAAATGAAACTACAATGACAATTAATCTAATTTAGGTGGTCTCAAAGAAAACTATAATTATGGGTTGATTGAAAGTTAAGAATACATTTAAATAACCCATTTGTTTAAAACATTAATTAAAATTACCTCCAAAATCATATTGCTAAACTTTTAAATGTTCTCTTAGCCGAATGACGCTCACAAAGGCGTTTTTTGCCTGTGACTGTTGTAAGACAAATGTCTTCAAAAGGTACGGACCCCACAGAACAGTGGGGTCTTATTCACTGACAGACCGCTCAGTGACTAAGAAAAGATGACTGGAAGGAAAAAGACACGGGTCCATTGGAGTGACCTGCTCAGAGATATGTGGCAGGATGGCTGCTAAGTGCCCCTTTGTGTTGTTTATCTCAGTGTCTTTTTGTGAAAGTGCTTTTGGGACAAACCGACTGGCAAGCATTTTTTAAAACATGCTCTACTGGAAGTGAGCCAAGGATAAATGATCCCTATGGCACTAACATTCTAGATCTGAAAGTCTGTAACGTTGTCACATCGTGAAAAGGACTCCAGGAGACTCTCAGTGGGTAGTGACTACCCACAATGCTACACAGGATGCTCGGCTGGGGCGGTTGTGAGTAAGGTGATCACTTGCGTATCGGACTGTCGGGATCACAGATTGCAAGTATGCAGGTGGTTTCGGGGCTGCTCTGATCTACAGTTACATTTAGGCATTTAGCACATGCTCTTATCCAGAGCAATTTACAAAAGTGCAAACATACATGTTTAAGCAAGAAGTAGAGCTAATGCCAAGTCAACAGGGCCACAATTGATAGTAATAGTTATAACTATAACATAATGTTAAGTGCTATAGTAGGTACAAAAGTGAGATTGAGAAAGTAGGGCTTTAAGCAGCAAATTGGCTTGAGGGTATAGTTTTCAGTGCATCATGGGTAGGGCAAGTAAAGCCTTAATAAATGTGTTTGGAACTTCATTCTTTCACGACACAGAATTCCCCCCAAAACCCAAATGGAGACACCGTTTCCTTACCATAGAAGAAACATATATAGAAGTGCCAGTTCAACCAAAAACTTTCCATTTATGTTGAGTGTTTTAATTAAAGTTATTAAAAAGTTGTGTCATTCAATTTTCGTTCAAAAAATCTCGCCGAACATGCAGACATTGTCGCTCATTGAACTGAACTGAAAAGGAGAAGCGCTCCGTAAAAGCCCGTAGGACACCTCCGTGTGCCCTGTGGGAACGTCTGCGCGAATGCAGATGAGCGGTCTCCCTCACGGCCTGCCCGCGGCGGCACGTCTCTCTGGGGACCAGATGTTCCCCAGCCCAACTGTTGACCGCACAATCAACCGCTGCCTCGTTTGTTTCACACTCCAAATCCCAGAGGTTTAAGGCCTCCAAACAACCATTTTACCTCAGTGCCGTTCCATCAGATATTACAGCTATGCCTCTCGGCCAATCCAGGGCCTACAGAAAAGCCCCCTCCAGCGGGCCTCAAGCCCCCCTCACACAGGCCTTAAACACCCTTCACCTCGGCCTTAAACACCCTTCACCTCGGCCTTAAACACCCTTCACCTCGGCCTTAAACACCATTCACCTCGGCCTTAAACACCATTCACCTCGGCCTTAAACTCCCTTCACACTGGCCTTAAACCCCTTTCACACAGGCCGCAAGCCCCCCCACACGGGCCTTAAACCGCTTTCACAGAGGCCTTAAACCCCCGTTCACACGGGCCTTAAACACCGTTTTCTTATTAGCGAATACCGCAAACAGGTGCTATAGAAAGCAGAGTTTAATTTTTGATTGACGGGGCACAAGACTGAGACGGGTTAATCCGCCTCAGAGGAAGAGAAAAACACCCCCGGCGATTCTGCCTTCTTTATCGCCGATTAACAAGCAACGTCGATCAAAACAGTCGAGTCCATTTCAGAAACGTGCACGGAAATGAATGGCGGTGCGGTGCCTGACTGAATCCTGTGCGTTTTGTGTTTGGAGACAGGAGATGGAGTTTCAGTGCGGCCGAGCCGTTCTCCTGTGCTGACACAGACTGCTCTGAAACTACCACAGCTTGGGAAAGGCTGAATGGATTCCGAGGCGCGTGGAGAGTGATCGTACGAATGGACTTATGGAATTCGGGGTGCTGAGGAGAGTCGAGGTACGCGCCCCCGTGCTGGGGGGGGGAGGGGCCTCACCCTGCAGCATGATGACGTCCCAGACGGCCAGCACAGAGTCCCAGCAGGGCAGGGAGGTGAAGAGGGTCAGGAACCAGGGCATCACAAAGTGCAGGGACGACACCCCCAAATCCTCCTGAGAGGAGGGGGGAGAGGGACAGAGACAGGAGAGGGGCATAGGGTGAAAGAGAGCGAGAGAGAGGGCATCTTATTACCACACAGCACAGCAGCGTGATGTAACAGCAATGTACTGTACTTATGGTCTGACTAAAGAATGAATTTTGAAGAGAGAGAGATGACAGAGAGAGACTGAGAGAACAGAGAGAGAGAAGGGGGTAAAGACGTATTATTTGCTGCGTCAGAGCCACAGTATCCTCAGGACAGCAGTAATACTGCCCAGTATTAGGACATTAACACCCAAATACTGCTGATCTCTGTCCTTCAGAGGTGACACTGGAATCATGGGCTGGAGGCTAGCTCAGCCTCCCTGGGGCCCCACAGTGCGCTCCGTCCTTCTGCTTCAAGAGCCACGCAGCCAAGTGGCACGAGCGACAGAGCACAGCGTTCCTTCAAGGGTTGGGGCCTCACATAGTCCCCAGAGCTGCTGTTGTTGGGGGGAGTAGGAGAAAGCTGCCGTGCCGTGACCGGTGGCCGGTGGCCAGAACTGGTCATTCCATGACCAAACCTGGTCCTGGCTCCTTTTCCTTTTCGCTGAGACAGTGTAACTGCTCAGTCTGCATCCCCGTTTCCGGTTTCCGGAGGCATTACGATGCATCGACCCCTTATTGGACAAAACTATCACATGATTGTACACTATAAGTCTTTTCACACTGCACAGTAGTTAGCCCTGGGCTATCCTTAGCCCCAGGCTAGGTATAACCCAGGGCTAGCTCTTATTAACCCTGGGCTAAGCGTTAGCCCTGGGTTAAGAATTCACACTTTACCCCTAAGCCCTGGGCTAACTTTACCCCTAAGCCCCTATCCGTTCGACACTATTGGACAGTGAAAATTCTATGCCTTGCCACAATGGTTACCACTGACCCCGTTTTACACTGGCTATTTTAGCACCGTGTTTGAGGAGATTTCTGGGGGTAACCCTGAAAAGTTGTTGCTAACCCTGCTCCGGAGCAGGGTCAGCTAGCCCAGGGCTAAGGTTGGTGCTAGCCCACTTTAGAATGTGCAAGTGTGAACACTCGCTTAGCCCTGGGCTAAAATCTCTCTTAACCTGTGGCTAAGGAGGCTCTTAGCCTGGGGCTAAGGACAGTGCGAACAGGCCTTTTGAGACATAGTTTTGCACTTGCGTACGTGTAGTTAGTTAGGCTACCTAGCTAGCAGTTGTGAATTACAGTAGCTAGCTAACATTAGATAGCTACGTGGACACAGAAACCTAGGGGAATGATTAAGGGAAATATTGCAGAGTAAATTACCTAACAAGCTACTTATACTGTCCGTAAGTATTTGGACAGCGACACAATTTTTGTTGTTTTGGCTTTGTACTCCAGCACATTGGATTTGAAATGGAACAGTGACTGTATAAAAATGGCTACAATTGCTACACCGTTCACCCGATATGGATGTAAAAACCCTTAACTTAAAGCTGAAAATCTGCACTTTAACCTCATATTCACAGTTCCATTTCAAATCCAATGTGCTGGAGTACAGAGCCAAAACAACAAAAAATGTGTCACTGTCCAAATACTTATGGACTGCACTTAGATATCTAACATTAGCTAGTTAGGTACCCAAATATAGCTAGCTTGAGAGCTGATAAAGCCACATCAGATTAGATTCAATTCAAATCACTTAAATGTTGGATTTATCTTGCTTGCAATTGCTATACTAACTTATTTCACCGGGAGTTTACTAACTGGCAAGAATCTCACACATAATTAGGCAAATACGTACTATGCAAGTGTAAAAGTGCGTTAGTGTTGTATCCAATAAGGGGTGGATACATCACATGCCTTCAGAACCAGAAACAGAGGGATGCAGACTGAGCAGTTACAACGGTCCTTTTTATTTGCCTTGATTTACGGTGTGGAGTAGTAGCTGGCTGGTTAGTATTAGAGCCTCTGGTAGTGACTGCAGTGTGTGTGGGGGGGCGGGGGGGGTGCTGTAATTGGACAAGACGGTGAGAGACTTTTGTCCACTGTAGAGGGTTGCAGGGGTAAGCAGGGTGTGAAATGAAGTTTTTCACTTTTTGTGGATTATAAAAAACACCAGTCATTTTACCAGCCACATTACCTTTTACAATATAGCACAATCTGGTTTGTTACCGGCCAAAGTGGCAGCTCGAGTAAAAATTACCAGCCACAATAAAATTACACCAGCATTTGCCCGAGGGCTGGTGCTAATTTCACTCCCTGGGTAAACAGGGAAGGGTGCAGATGAGGTAATCCAAACAGCACTGAATCTCTTATCCTGGATCCGCTACCCTTGTTAAAAAAAAAAAAGAAGACATTTGGGGAAAAAATCGCTCTCTCTCTCACTCAGGATTACGTTAGTGCTCTTTAACAGTGAAATGAAGTGCATCTCTTGGCCATCTGCTCCTGGCAACAGTGAGCGGGACTCTGAAGTGTCTCACACCATTGTACCAGCTCCCAGTCTCTCATGCCTCCTCTGCGGCCAATCATACGCCGCTTTGTTTGCGACAGCCTAAGTCTGCCTGCGACCCAGAGCAAATGAGATGGGAGGTCGTGAGATTTCACGATTAAGGCACTGGGCTTGTAACCAGAGGGTGGGTTATGTTCTGGAGCGGTATAAATGAACGACATGTAAAATCATCAGGCTTCCTCGACATACTGGGGTTGGGAATCGGCAAATAAAACATTTCACACGCAAACTAGGCATGACTATTTAACGGCAGACGGGCTGCCCTGGAATATTTACTCAATCGAGTAAATTCAAGATGGATGCACTACAGACCTGTCCAATAATTTGTTGAAAGTTGAAACACTAATTATAACTGTATAGACATATAAATAATATATAATAAATAATATAAATTCCAGCGGATTATTGTCAATTTAGAAAGAAAGCTCTATTTTCACCCAGATTCTGAACACAATTCTTCTTTCTTATGATTGCACACCTTTTGTTCAAATATTTTACCAGACCTGCAGGAGTTTGTTTTTTTCTCCAAATTTTACCAGCATTTAAACAGTTAAAGTTCAGATGCGTATTTGACCCAGGTCTGGGTATTGTCTATCCTGCTGACCTGGCCTGGTGTGCTGCCCTGTCCAGTGCAAATACACATTCATCCAGCGGCTCGCATTCACTTCCTGCAGCAGAAACGGGAAAGCTCTAGCCTCCCTTTACAGGCCTGTAGCCTTACAGCACTATGGGCCTGAGCAGGCCGGCACTGATTTGAGAGAAGCCTACCAGCGTGCCTTGGATGTGCATCACTAACGAGCCAATCGTCAGTTACTTTATAGTTATGACAAACTATGAGTGGGCGGGGCTCCAGGCAGCTGGTGACAATGCCTCAAGCCAACTCAGCGCTGCTGCTCATGGTAATCTTCTCCGTTTCCAAATCCTCTCTGCTGCTGTTGTGATATCGCACTGCTGCAACTGAATTTGCCTGAACCTGCTCACAGACTACAGATTAAAACTAGCTTGTTTTGCTAAATCAGGCACTCATACAAAGACATATCTGAGGAAACTTTAGTTGTTCTGTGCACCTCTGTCTCTGCCAAATACGTCTAATGAAATAATATACCCATTGACCTATAACATAAAGCTCATTATAACATGGTAGGATTAGACTGCAGGAATCTAATCGCACAAACTGTAACTTCCCTTTTCAGACAAAGCGAGAGATGGTATCTGGCGCTAGCGTTGCTATGAAAGAGTCTCTCACTCACGATGTGCTGGTAGAGTAGCGGTTTTCTGTGCTTAAGGAGCTGGTGGAAGACCCTCGCCTGGTGTTGGATTCTACAAAAGAGAAAAGACTGCAGGGTTAGACAGGCTACACCCCCCTCCGTCTTTGGAAAACAAAAAAAGCACACTGTTCCATTACACGCTTTTCAGTACGCACAGAGCAAAAAGGTCTGAGGTCTTCAAGGGAAAACATTACCTTCTGCTTTCTGGGTAATACTCTCATGCCCTCTGTTTGTGGAAGATGGTCAATTAAATGCAATAGAAACTCAATACCTACAGTCATAATACATACAGTATATACCTATTGGTCATACCAAGTACAACTCAAAATTGGCAAAACCTATAGTGTACATTATTACATTGGCATGTGCAAGTACAGCCTACATAAGCATACCCAGTGGATTAACAACTTTAAGAGCCCTTACTTGTCCATTGAGTGGTCAAACAGCCCTGACAGGTATTTAGGTCTCTCTAATAGAGCAACAAGAGCCCAGAATGCATCCTCTTCCGTCAGGTTCATGAGAAGCACAGCTGCAATGTATGACATTCCTAGACAAAAAAGAGAGATAAATACAGCTACATAATCTTACCTGCATGATTTTCTCTATCCTGCTATCTATTATTCTGCATTTGCAAATTAGAACTCCAGACCTGGGTGCAACAGCCCATTTTTTTTTTTTAAAAAGCATAAATTGTTCTCTGCTGCCACCGTGTGGCCAAAAAGTAAACTTGATTTACCCCAGTTCAAAATCAGAATGGTTTTTTGTTTTTTAATGAAAATGTATACATTCTAATAAAAAAATATAAAAAAATGTTTTAACTCCCCTTTTTCTGGGTGATTTGGAATGTCCAATCAGATTTTTATCAACACTCGTCGACACAACCTCTGCAATCTATTTGGGAGATGCCGGCAAGCTGCTGTCAGCCACAGATTCTTATTGTACGACCCCGAGTCTGACTCGCGCAGGCATGAGTCACAGTAAGATGCTTCATCTGCAGATGGCGGACCAGCCATCTCGGGAGACTGAATCCGTCCCATTCCCAAGCGACACAAGAGCCAATTGCAAGCGTCACCTTGCGCTTAGCGCTGATTCCATACCAGACCACAGGGGCCCATCCTAACACTAGAACAGCGTCTTAGCTGGACGAGCCATTACAGTACACTTCTTTAAAGTATTACATTTATCATGAAGAAAATGTATAAGCTTTTCATTTTTGGCATATGCTAAAATAAGAGAAAATTTCACAACAAAACATGCAACAGAGGGGCAGAAACAGGGTAGAAGCATTCATCAAGTCCAACTCCGACAGTGCTTTTTCTAACATTAAATTGCCTATTTGAGCACAATTGCAAGACTCACCTGTCTATTTGACAGGGAAACAATTTTACACACAGATGTAATGGGGTAGGCTCAAGATAAATACGTAAAAAGGCAAACGGAAAAATATTGGGATTTACAAAACGGTACAATGCAGAGAACAGTCGTGAACAGCGGCGTTGTAAAATTAATTTCTTATTCGCAAAAAAAAATCTCCGTGGACCTGTCCATTGTAACTCGTGTGTCCCGTGACAGACTCACCTTGGCAGTATCCTATGTGGGGGTTGTACCTGGCGTAGGCGGTCAGGACTCTGAAGAGCTTGGCCTGGCCTTCGATAGCTTCTGCAGAGTCCCCCATGAGGGAGCGGTGGGTGGGAAATGACCTCTCTGAACAGAAACTCAGGATTAGCTAAAAACAACATTACACTTCCCTCGCCCTCAGGAAAACGCAAACAGAGATCCCGGCGGGGCCCGAGGTATTCGAGGTGTGACGTGTCAAACGGCGGAGGACAAAGCAAGGTTCGGCGCTGAAGCGAGTCCAGATCCGAAACTAAATCAGTCAAGCCGGTCATGCGCCTCGTGCAGAATGCGCGCACCTTACAGTGGCCTCTCTTACAAAACTTCAGGCTGTTTGTCATTCTATCCAACAAGTAAAAACTCATACTGTCTGAATTTTGAGCCAGTGAAGCCATTTGAAAGGCAGAAAACAGGGGCAAATATATTTGTATATCATAGAGCATATGTAAACACGGTTTACATACTGTAATGCTTAAGTGTGAATGAAACGGCTGAAAAGCTCTCTCTCTCTATATACAGACGGGTGACAAATTAAAGGAAAAACCAACATAAAGTGTCTTAGTAAGGTGTTGGGCCACCACGAGCCACCAGAACAGCTTTAATGCGCCTTGGCATAGATTCTACCTCTAGTCTAGCATAGATTCTAGTCTCTGGAACTCTACTGGAGGGATGGAGCACCATTCTTCCAAAAGATATTCCCTCATTTGGTGTTTTGATGATGGTGGTGGAGAGCGCTGTCTAACACGTCGGTCCAAAATCTCCCATAGGTGTTCAATTGGGTTGAGATCTGGTGACTGCAGAGGCCATAGCATATGATTCACATCATGTTCATACTCATCAAACCATTCAGTGAAGAGCACTCTCATCAGGATAGAAATGTTTCAACATAGAATAAAGGTGATCACTCAGAATAACTTTGTATTGATTTGCAGTGACCATGCCCTCTAAGGGGACAAGTGGACCCAAACCATGCCAGGAAAATGCCCCCACAGCATAACAGAGCCACCGGACCCCCCCCCCCCGTAGGGGTTTTTCCCTTAATTTGTCACCCGTCTGTATATATACAGTACATATATACAGTATATATAGAGAGGAGGGAGAGAAAGGGAGAGAGTTGCCATATATAGGGGTCAACATTATTGGCACCCCTAAAGAATATGTAAAATAAAACCAAACAAAGTGGCGTCTGTCATGAAATTCTATATTTATTAATTTTTTTAATTGATCTGGAGTGACTGTGTATATACACACACGCACATACATATACTGCGAGTAAAATTAATCTGTTCATATGTACAACCTCTGGAAACATGCACTACATGGCCAAAAGTATATCTACACCTGCTCGTTCAACATCTAATTCCAAAATCATGGGCATTAATATGGAGTTGGTCTCCCTTTGCTGCTATAACGGCCTCCACTCTCCTGGGAAGGCCTTCCACTAGATGCTGGAACATTGCTGTGTGGATTTGCTTCCATTCAGCCAGAACAACATTAGTGAGATCGGGCACTGATGTTGGGCAATTAGGTGCGGCTCGCAGTCGGCTTTCAAATTGATCCCAAAGGTGTTCGATGGGGTTGAGGTGAGGGCTCTGTGCAGACCAGTCAAGTTCTTCCACACCGATCTTGACAAACCATTTCTGTATGGACCTCGCTTTGTGCGTGGGGGCATTGTAATGCTGAAACAGGAAAGGGCCTTCCCCAAATGGTGGCCACAAAGTTGGAAGCACAGAATCGTCTAGAACAGCTTTTCAACCTTTTATGATCCAGGTACCCCCAACCAGGCTCAAAGGCATCCAGGGGATCCCCAACATAAGTTAAAAAGGGTTATATTGAAAAAGGGTTACATTGGTTATATATATTGTTTTTATATTCTGAAATATTTCCCCAAATCTCTATGTAGTCATTGCATATAAAGTCTGGCCAGGGACCCCCAACAGTACCTTCTATGACCGCCTATTGAAAACCCAGGGTCTAGAATGTCATTGTGTGTTGTAGCGTTGACTGGAGACAAATCTTGCCAGAAGCATGAAAACAGACCCAGAACAAGGGGTGTCTGGATACTTTTGGCCATGTACTATAACATCACTATACAGGCTGCTTTGGAGCTAAGTTTAAGTGCATTTTCTCTCTTTACCCCAGGAACCCGAGCATCTGATTACTTTTTCAGCTCCTCTGCTACAGCTGTGACATTTTCCAGTATTTGCAGATTCAAGATGGCAGGTGAAGAGCAGGTGAGAGACTGAGAGAACTCACGGAGATCCAGAGCTATTTGACGGAAGATAGCCACGTCGCCGCAGGAGCACACGGAGGCCTCGGGGGGTTGGGGGGGAGAGGGGCCGGACCCCATCTCGTTTTCGGTCTCGTTCAGGGTGGCGATGGCGGAGAGGATGCTGTACTCACTCACCCCCAGGTCAACAAGGGGCTCCCGGATCTCCTTCAGGCATTTCTACATAACGCAGAGAGCAAGACTGACACTTCAGGAATGCTTACTTTAATGAAGTATAAGTCTGATAACAGGGATGTCAAACTCAAATCCTGAAGGACAGCAGTGTCTGCTGGCTTTCAATGCATTTCAGTGCTTAAGTTAAGCGCTTAATTTCTTCAGCTGTTGATTGGACACACACCCCGTTTCCAAGGCCTAAATTGGCTACCAATTAAAAGGGGAACCACAGAAACCTTTAGACACTGTGGCCTTCCAGGACGGCAGTTTGGAGTCTTTTAAGGAGATGCATGCAAAATGCCAACGAAAGCAAAGAGTACTAGAAGCGACACGTTTCGTCCAAAGACTTCCTCTGGCTATACATACTCATTACTCTACAAGAGTTGGCATACTCTGTCATTATAGTCTTTAATGTAAGAATCTTTAAAATGCAAGGTTTGCTCTCCCTTTTTTGATTAGCCATTTGAACACCGCTTCACCACTCCTTGTTATGTGAATTTCTGGAAAACATGCCTCATTTTAGCAAAACAGATACAAATTCAGCCAACCCTACTAGCAAGTTAAATCTTCTTTCCAGTCAGTTTGCCACTCTGACCGTGTACTGCTCTATGTGATTGTGAAGAACAAAAACGTAAGTTTACATGGATACCTGGTAACTAAAAGAGCAGTTTTCCCGAAGGGTATCGGTGTTCAACAGACACTTCCACACTTGCCCTCGGAGAGCTGGGGGGATTCCAATCCTGATAAAACGTTCAATCTGAGGGAAAAGATACAAAAACAAAAGTCTTAGCTTTATGCCAATGTCCAATGCAACGTTTCAGAACCGCAGGTAAAACAGCTGAGCGAATTTTGACGTAGAAACAATTAGGGAGGCACAATATGGAAATTCTGGGCTGATTTTTGATATTTTTCTGCCCGTGTTGGCCAATGATGACACCATATACATTATAGCACAAACTGTAACCAAGTATCCACATTCATTGAAACGGTAGATGAGCACAGACATCAACGTCTGAAGGGAAAATATCTCAAAATATTTCACCTTGCTGACTTTATTATTAAGCAGAGAGCATGAGTCTCTATCCTCAAATTCTTCTGGTTTTCCAATCAATCTAAATGAAACCCTTTCATTAGATGTTATGCTAGTATACGTAATTCTCCATTCCACTCTTCTAGGGAGTACACAATTTCAGACCTCCAGTGTCTCATTATTATTTTTTTCCCAACCATCAAGGCCATGTGCTCCCACTCTGCAACAGCATGAGGCATCGCCTTAGTTTGCCATGGGTCACCCAAAATAAACAGGCGAGGACAAAAAGATATATTCACATTTATTATTCCTTTATTTATTTAAGTGTTACAAATTTATGTATATGTTGCCAAATGATCCCTATTTTTGGGCAACTCATCAATGCATCAGGGTGCACACTTTCCAATAGACACCTGTAATATCGTAATTTGAATCAACTTAGTTTTAAGTTAGCTGGACATCTTCTTAATATTTCATAACATTTTTGTCCAACATTATTGATGTTTTCAAGTCCGCCTCGCATACAGTTTTAAGAGAAAATCTGTCGTTATCTAATTGCGGTAGTAATATACTGTTTACGCTTTGCGTAATTCTCTGGAGAAACACGCTATTATTATTATTATGTGCTGACACAGATTTTAACACAATGCAGGTTTGGGTCATTAGCATGGTCTCGGAATGCTTCATTTTCCACAAATGGTTTAGTTTCAATGACTAGGGGGGTATTTCACAAAGCGGGATTAAAGAGTTAACTAAGGAGGCTAACTTTTGCAAATATTTTTGAAGTAACGCAGGCTCTCAACCAATCGGATGTCATGAAATCTTAAATATTTACAAAAATTAGCCGGCTAACTCCTCAATCCCGCTTAATCCCCCAGGTGTCCCTACATTCACCACTGAGGCCATTGCTCATTTCATCTTGATGTTGACCAATTAATCAATACAGAATGCAATACAGGGGTTTCGCGGCAGCCATTTTGAATGCATTTGGAAAAATTCCAGTCTCCGAAGAAGTGTTAACTATTTTCAAAACAGAAGTTGAGAGGCAGTTGTAAACATTTATTTTTATTTTTAAAGTAGTAGGAACTGGATCAAGAACAGCTTATGGAGGGTTTGGTCTGTGATATAATTTTTTGGAGCTCTCTATCAGTGACACTGGTAAAGCTTTCCATAGTTGCAGGCCTGTTACAGGGCAGGTCATATAGGTTATCAGTAATTCTAACAATATCAGCTCTAATGTAGGCAATTTTGTCTTTAAAAACTTTGGCAAAGTCCTCACACTTCGCAGCTGAAGCCTGGCTGAGCATGTCAGGGGGGTCCAGGGGGTTAAAGTAATTCTCTCAAAACATATTTGATATTTGTGACACAAATTTTAAATGTATGCATCAAACATCCTTCCTTCATAGGAAATTTCTTTGTGGAAAATTTCAGGAAAATTTGAGATGCCAAAGGAAGTTTTGGTCCAGATTCACACAGAATGACCCTCTTTATACCTCAGGAATTGCAATTAAGGTTGGAACAAACACCAGCATACACAGGGGACAGGGGTAAGAACAACCAGTGTAGATCTGGGGGGGTATACTACGCAGCAGGATTACTGAGTTAGTTGGATAACTGCACTGAATAAAACCCAGAACAGCTCTTTTTCCTTCAGTCCATGTTCCAGATTTGGGAGAGTTCTGGTTTGACTCAGCGCAGTTATCCAGTTAACTCAGTAATCCTGCTTCGTAGTATACCCCTGGGTTTTTCAAACTTGGTACTGGGGTGGGGTACCCATGTTTTCAGATTTTTTTGTTACAGGGCTCAAATCTGTTGATCAATGAAGGTTGTTGAAAGCACATTCAAGTTCTTTTGTATTTTTCCCTGAAACATAAGCTACTTTATCACAAAATGAGTTTTGCTTGTTGCTATTTGCTATGAAATTATTTTCCACAAATGGTTTAGTTTCAGGAAATAATTTGACGTCACATACTGCTTAAATGGCAAACAGGTGTCAAAACACCAGGGAAAGGTGTGCACCTTTCCGTTGTCTAATGTAATTTCCCCGTGGATCTAAATTATGTTTTACCTGGTTTCTGCAGATGAAGCTGGATCCATTCCAGTAGCTGAGAAGTTCGCACAACTCCTTCACCCTAACAGTGTTTGGTTGCGGGTAGCTGTCAGAAACACATTTGTTTAGTTAATAAATACACTACCTTTAAACTGCCAGCTGTTATTAAACAAACTATTAAAAAAATTAAAAAAAATAGCCTAATAATTAAACCAAGGGCTCACTTCCGCACTGGCGAATTTACGTTACAAAACAAAGAATGACATTTGTTTTACTAATTTAATATCTGTAACTACTTAATCGAGAATGTTTAAATTTAACTAACGTTACCAGCACGATCATTGCAAAACATAGTTGCTATAGTTAGAAAGGCAAACTTTACCTGTAATCATGACTTCTATGTTGCAGTTTTTGGTCTTTTTTCTTACTCAGTGCGAAACCAAATTCATCAAAACCCAAACTGTCATGACGCCTTCTTGACGTGCACTTTCCGCTATTACTGCTGCTCCTTCTCCTCATTCTTTTCACAACAGCAACGTTTTATCTCAAACGAATATTCTCTGCAATGTATGACATGCAAAATCACAGCAAACGCTGCAGCTACCGTTGCAAGATCCAGCCCTGCCGTTTCAAATTTCAAATCTGACGCCATTTCTTTCCGCTTACGTCATCGCTGAGTGACATTCACACTGACGAATTACAGTCAGGTGTTATTAGCCATAGATATAGAACCATCTCTGTTATTAGCATTACATAAGATTGTTTGTCAACCAACAAATTAGAAGACATAAAAATTATGTAGATGAAAGTTGTGTGTTCTGTCATAGTGAAAAGGAAGCCATTGATAATTTTTTTTGTTTTTATTGTATTCATGCCATGTAATTTTGGATACATTTTCGTATCACTACTGGTGTAAAGATAAAACATATTGGAAAGGATGTATTGCTTTACTATGATGATGACAAATTGAATCAAAATGTAATTTCTTAAATTAATCTTCTCTTAATCTATGGCAAGTATTATATCCATAAACGTAAATGGGCTAAGGAAAACCCAAAGTCTCTCTATTTAAATTGGAGTTATTTAAATATTTTAAACAAACTAAAAAACTCTAAAGCAATTAGAACATTAAAAATCTGTAAAGAACTGAATGTAATTTAAAAGAAATAAGAAATATGCAAATTAGATATACCTCATATTTTCTTTTTTTGTGTTTTTTTTCTCTGACTTCTTTTTGATTATATGTGTTTTATAACCTGCAATTGTACATAAAAATATATTTTTTGTTTTTGTGAAAATATATTCTGTACAGCAATAAATTTTTAAAAACTGCCCCTCCCATGTAGAGTTTCTCTCATGAAAAGCTGTCACTTAAGAGGACACAGCCTATTATGCTAAATAGAAGTCCGTTTGTCTGTCCTTCTGTGACAGACATATCTGGAAATGTAATGCCTGGATTGCCAGGAAATTTGCTGTCGACATTCATGTTCCCAAGAGGAAGAAAACCTTTGATTTTGGTGAGCACTTGACCTCTCCTCTAGTGCCACTATCAGGCCAAACATGTCTCAAAATGTAATGACAGGATTGCCATGAATTCTGCTGTGCATACATGCTCCCAAAATAAATAATTGATTTTGGTGACCCCATGACCTTTCCTCTAGCGCCATTATCATTTGCTATGCAAATTCATGCGAGGGGAGATTGTTGTGCCTTGGCAGAGGTCTGCACTCTACTGAGTGCATTCTTTCTATAGTTTCAAGTTGTTTTAGTTTACTCCGAAAACTAAAATTTATTTTGAGTGGTTTTAATTCAAATATTTAAAATGTGGTTCAATTATCTGTGCATCACAAATACCTTCACCAAACTACTTTCCTTTGGTTAGGCTGAGACAGGTATATGAACTCCTCTGTGGAGTCCACAACACACTTGAACACATTTTGACCACTTTGAAAGCTCACTATGACAAGGTAAATGCAGATTAGTTGGGAAAATTGTGAAAGATTATTTTAATATAAAAAAAATGTTAACTGTTAGCGAAGTCCTACTAACAAAATGCAGGCACAATGTATCTTGGCAAAATGTTAGACAATTTGCATCAGACTGCTTTGAGTGTATGAAATAAAGACTTGATACTGAATCACAAATATGTTTTTTAAAGGTCTGAGCAAAATTTAATTCAGCACACATATTCAAAGTAGCACTAGATTCCCCTTTCTGTGTTACAGAGCAGATGTTTCTTATAGAAAAAAAGCATCTCCGATAGCGTAAGGTTTGTAGATAAAGATTTTGTGCTGGATATCTACAAAAAGATAATCAATCACATCATTATTCCTCCAAAAATTGGATAGCCTGCTAGCATAGATGATCAAAAATACAGTACCAGTCAAAAGTTTGGACACAGTTGATTTAATGCATCTTTCTAATCATCTTAGAGACATTTTGTCAGGGTGCAGTACGGACTCAAGCGCAGACAGGACTAGAAAAATAAACCAACATTTATTAGTGGCCAAAGCCACGAGGAGAAGCCAGGAACAGGCAATAGTCAAAACCAGGTGATCACAGCAAAAGTACAAAAACACAATCCAAAAAGCAAAGTCAAGAAACAAAATCAAAAAGTCAGGAGACCAGAAATCAGGCACATGAAGAAACTAGCCAAACATGGGTCAGGTACAGCTTGTAGCAAACCAGAGCAAAGCAGGCGACTGTGACAAACGCAGAACAAAGACAAGACAGAATGGAACTTAAATACACAGAACTAACGAGCAAACGAGAAACAGGTGAGCAGCAGGGCAGGTGAAACACATAAGTAATCAGGAGCGGAGATGAGAGGTGGGGCTGACACAATGGGGAAGTGAAAAGCACATGGATGGGAGACGGAGAAAGAACACAAAAACACACAAAGAACACCGAACATAACCGAACACGAGGTAACAGAAAAATACAACAGAGAACTGAAATACTGACGCATTTTGATCTAAAGGCTTATGCTTAAATGCTTGAATTTTTTTTCTTAGGCAAATATTAATAGTGAAGTTGATGCCTATGTATAAATTTCTTTCCAAAACAAAAATTGAAAAAAAAAATAAAAAATTGTTTTTGAAATGCACCCCCAACAAATAGTTTTCATTTAGGGGGGGGGGGGGTGATGGTGTGGGGTTGCTTTGCTGGTGACACTGTTGGACGAGTTATCTAGAATTGAATGCACACTTAACCAGCATGCCTACCACAGCATTCTGCAGTGACACGCCATCCCATCTGGCTTGCACTTTAGTTGGACCCTCATTTGATTTTCAACAGGACAATGAACAAAACACACCTCCAGACTTTGTAAGAGCTATTGGACAAAGAAGATGCTATTGGACAAAGAAAGAAGATGATGGAGTGCTGCATCAGATGACCTAATCTAACATTCAACCTAAACCCATTAAAGGTTTGGGATGAGTTGGACCAGACAGTGAAGGAAAAGTAGCCAAGTGCTCAGCATATGTGGGAATTCCTTCAAGACTGTTGGAAAAGCATCCCAGGTGGTTACCTCATGAAGTTGGTCTAGAGAATGCCAAGAGTGCAAAGCTGGTATCAAGGCAAAGGGAGGCTACTTTGAAGAATCTAAAATATAAGATACATTTTGATTTGTTTAACACTGTTTGTTCACTGCATAATTACATTTATGTTATGTCATAGTTTTTATGTCTTTACTATTATTCTAAACTGTAAAACAATTGTAAAAATAAAGAAATCCCCTTGTATGAGTAGGTGTGTCCAAACTTTTGACTACTGTACATGAAAATGACTACTGTACATGAAAATGTTACCTAAATGTTATCTAGTTACAAATTACAAATACATTCCAATGAAATGTATCAAAATAAATTGCAAATACATTCCAATGAAATATCAAAATAAATTGCAAATACATTCCAATGAAATATCAAAATAAATTACAAATTACTGGTTTCAGTTGTGGCATTGTTCATAACTGACTTTGTTCAGTTACAAGCATTAGCTTATTAGAAAACAAAATAGTATGAAAGCAAGTATGAGGCCTCATGTAAAGAAAAATTGTAAATGACTTGCCTATAATTACAAAGCTTTCTTCAGTAATAAAGTTCCAATATGAAAACAGTGTCATATACAGCTGTAGGAAATAGTGGTCTGTTTAAATTCTTACATTATGTAAACCTCGTAATTTAAAAAACAGTTAACTCTGGCTATGCTTAATGTGTACACACATCATATTAATATCTCTATATTTGTCATGTTTTACTCCAGCTACCATGCAGTATTTCTATTTCAAGATGAAGTCATTGTTTCAATTTCCACATTATAAATCAATTGTTTCTGCATCTATTCCATTATGTTACTGTCCATCTTTCCCAGTCCATCGTTCATTAGTGGCACTTCAGCATAACTAGTTTTTGCAGCTATTCAGCTGTGAGCTGCCTTCTGTGGGGATGGTAGATAATGCCCGCAAAAGAGAGGACCAGCTCGACTGGGGCAGATGATGGTAAGGCTGTGTTGAATCTTACAAAGGGAAGCTTTATGAGAGGATATGCGTCCAATGTACCACTAAAACATTGGATTGAACGTGCATTGTCAGCAGGCTGGCGCATCCATCAAGCTGATCGCATGAAACGGGTCAAAACTGCATGTCAGATACTGAGTTTAAAGTCAAATACTTCCTGAAAACTTTATGAGTTTAGAATATAAATATTATGATAGTCGACAGGCTCTATTTTCCGGAATCAATTGTGCACGGCATATGGGCTCAGTCAATAGCACAGCGCATGGGCGCGGTCCTGGCTACTGAATTTTGGTATTTTCATGAGGCGAGGACTGCACAGCTCACAGCACAGTGCAGGTGGAAAAGGGGCTGGATTAGGCTGAATATTTATCAGTGGGTGTGTTCCAACCACCAATATTTATAAGTGGGTGTGTTTTCAATCAACTTCGCGCCCCAGCGTACTGCCAATTTCCGTGTTCTACGACTACATAGAAAGACGAGGAAGAAGCTTCTCCCACAAGGAAACTGAAGTTCTTGTGGAGTCGTCGTGAAAGAATCTGGCACCTCATGCCGACTGCCAAGAGCAGCTGATGTGAACACTATACCACCAGGATTAATTGTAGGCTATAGGCCTACCTATAACTGCCAACGGGTTAAATTTACAAGCGCATCTATTTTGCATTGAAAAAAATGTATAGTATTACTGTAATAATACATGTTTTACAAGGGAATGTCTAAAAGGACAAACTTAATGTCACGTCCCGTGCCTCTGTCCCGATTTCCTGGTTTTCCGTCTCTATGTGTATTCCGTTCCATGTTTTCCCTTTCCCCGATTGTGTTCCTCCAGCTCCCGCACCTGTAATGTGTTTCCTCATGTGTCTCATCTACATGTTTCTTGTTGTCTCGTCGTCAATCTGGCATATAGTCTCCCCTGTTTCTTTGTTCTGGCCCAGATCGTCTTGTGCCCTGCCTTGTGCTTGTCATATTACTTTCTAGCCTTTTTGTTCCCTGCCTGTTCCCACCTCATTCCTGTGTACCCATCCAGTTTGTGTTCTCCAGCCTGCCCCTGTCCTGCCCGTCCCCGTCCAGCCCTGCTCCTGTCCTCTTGCCTGCCTTGGCAGTCCCCGTCCAGCCCTGCTCCTGTCCAGCCCTCCTGCCCACCTACCTCATCCCGGTTCAGTCCCTACGCCTGCCCTGCTTTGCCCAAGCTTGTCTCCTGCCTGCCTGCTGCCCTGTGTGGGTGTGTAATTAAGTCTCCTGCATGGAGTTCAACCAGTCGTCTGTCTGAGTCCTGCATTTGGGTCCAATCCGGTACACTGCCATAACACTTAACCCATTAAGTGCCATAGGCGACAAAAGTAGCAGTAGATATGGATGGATCATTTGAAGGGTTGTTTCTCTTGACTTATTTTTCCAGAGTTCAGTAGGAAAATGAGTCAGGAGAAACAACCCTCAAAGTGATCTATCCATATCTGGCAGCAGAGTGATGGTTTGAGGCTCGTTGGATACCTCAGACCCTTGATGGCTTACAGACATTTAGCCAACCGTGGGTTCCATACTATTCCCATGTAATTTACAGTTTAATCTAGTCCCACCCCCCAATTCCCATAGAGATCCATTTAAATGCAGATAGGTTATAGTATCTTGGATATAGATCTTCTTGGATATGCTTTGCTAAAAAATAGTCAATTACTTCTTCTGTACAACCAACTGTGAGGGTCCACCTGGAGGTCGCAATTCAAGCCAACTCTGCCAATGAACTATAACACAATTCTGGCCAAAACTTGCAACAACCAATCCGATTGCAGGAAAACAATCTCATAATTGTGACTTTCCTTGGGTCTGGATTACACCCTTGTTAATAACTTTACCTGAAAATAGAGGCTCTGCTTGGTAGCTCCTCTCCAGTTGTACACCTTTGGTGACACAAGTTGTTTAATGTTCATTACTAGGGATAGCTGCTACGTTATGTGAATGATGTGCTTTGTCTTATCTGTTCTGTAGTTACTTTGATGACCTTTCTGTATGCACTTATTGTATGTCGCTTTGGATAAAAGCGTCTGCTAAATGACTGTAATGTATAGTTAGTTATACAAGACTGCTACCAGCATATAGCAATTTACCAACAAGGCAAAATGCCAGATCTTGAATCTTTTCTTAACATCGTCTCAACTAAAAAAATGTTGTGCGTGGATATTTTATGAATGTAGCATGTATCAATTCTAGAAATGCATATAAAATCTGGATTTTGTATGTAGCTTTCCAATTACTTTATTAAATGCAATCACCATTATCACTCCATAATTTAAAAAAAAACACATATTGCATGTTCTGTCTTAAATACTGAAATACAATACAACACCTCGCTATCTCCTTTTTTGTATTTTTTTTTATACACATTGAAAGTTCTCATCCAGGTCCATGTCAGAATTTCATAACTGAACAACTTCAAAAATGTGTTCAAAACCCCATATGAATAATATTATTGTAGTAAATAAACACTTTTGC
This sequence comes from Synaphobranchus kaupii, assembly GCA_029718625.1. NCBI lineage: Eukaryota > Metazoa > Chordata > Actinopteri > Anguilliformes > Synaphobranchidae > Synaphobranchus > Synaphobranchus kaupii. The sequence goes on along the minus strand of CM056388.1, from coordinate 31,153,295 downwards.
TGTACCTAAGAATTACATTTTTTTGGAGATGATTTTTACACACTGACAATATTAAAAAATTGTTTACATGTAAGTTTTGTATTTGTCATTTAATGATTTTTACATACAAAATATATGTTCCTTAAAAACTTATATTGTGAAATTAAATTGTTCATCATAATCCTGCTTTAGACACCAAGAGGCACTAATGTAGGCTACTACTACTAGTAGGCTATGGGTCTTACTCAAATCTTGCACACAAGTTTCATGGAAGCAGATTAAAAGTACTGTTCTACCACAATGCCAGTAGCCTACTGTAGGCTATCTTTTTTTTTTTTTTACAACCAATGGATACAATGCTGATTATAGATGTAGGTTGAAAGGCCTATACAGAAAAGAACAGTGAAAAACTGGTTGATAGCCTACACCAGGGAGAACAAGGTTGCAATGTCAGCAGCTCCCAAGCAAATAAGTCATATGGTCATGGGTCTATGGTTTACACTTCTTTTGACACATTCCAGTCAGTGTCTGTTTTGTGTTTGTGTTTATGTGTGTAGGCGACCCTTCCAACGTATGTGCATATATGCGCGTCTTACATACATACTTGGTTGTATGGGAGCTTGTAATTGAGAATAAATATACGTGTGAGTATTTTGCATTATAAGCCAAATTAGGGTGCCTAGTTTGAATAATGTCGCAGACGTTGCTCCACGTTCACGCTTTACTCCCGGCGGAGGCTGTCTCCATTCTCCAATGCTGTTGCAATACTTTTCGTCGCCACCTTCTGCGCCCCGCCTCCGCTATCCACGCATGCGCACGTCTTCGCTCAATGCCGCCATTTTGTGCGGAGATCAGTCTGCCAAACGGGGTGAGAGAGGATTAAAACCGCGGCAGGAGAAGGGCGCGTTTAACACCATCACCGAAAGACTACAGAACGGAACCTCTGCTTTCCACTGAATTCATCGCAAAAACAATAAGAACAGTGTAGGTAAAACCGCATCACTTCTCTGAAAAAGGGGGATTTTTGCAGGAGCTTTAGTCGGCCTCTAGGTGTCACGATGGCGCTCCCAGTCCTGGCGGCTGGCGGGGGGTGTTTGTCTCCCTCTATCGTTATTGAAAATTTAGCTAGCCAAAAAAACGTTATTAACACAGAAGTTCTGGATAACGATCACTTATTTAGTCTTTAAAATTGATTAGTGGTTAGAATTTAGGTATGTATGTGATTGTACTGCCTTCGTTGTTCAGGAAGCATGTTTAGGCCAGGCGTCCATTTTCTTTCTCTTCTTTGTTTCCTCTTTAAGAAAGATATAAATCCTGGACTGTCGCAGGTTATATTTGAACACAATAAACACCAGCATTATTGAAACAACCTAACATTAATGACTGCGCTCCCATATTCCGCCCAAATCCTCATGTATTGTGTATGTAATGTTACTGTGTGTTTAGTTTTTAGATTTGTTTTGACGGCTAAATTGTCATTTGTCGTGCGCCCGTCCATTAACGTTAGCTCGCTGCTCCCCTTCAGCGTCCTCAAACCCGTTTTCGGCCGTCAGCCCAAAGCTCCGAATATGTTTTAAAGTTATAAGAATGTCGATTCATGTAAATTAGACCAACGCTACTAACTTACACTTTACTCCACTTAAACAGTCGAGACTCAACCAGGAAGTTGGCTAGCTAATGTCTGCTAGTTAGCTAGCTAGTCTGTTTTAGCTAACGTTAGCAAGTATTATAGCTCGCTAAATGTGGTTTAACCATAACGTTTCCTCCGTGGCTATCCATGCTATATTCAGCATATTACCGTTTGCTACCGTACTATTGTTCCCTAATTGTGATTACCCGTGTAACGGTAGTTAAAGCAAGCCATTTTATTACTGTCTAGTTTCTCCTGATACGTTTGCATGCCAATCCCTTTCCTTCCTCCAGAATGACTGCGGCTTTAATGCTAACGTTACTGTAGCAGACTTTTACTTCAGCAAAACTGACAGACAGCTCCCTCTATAAGTCGCCAGATAATGTTACAAAACAACACTTCCCCCCGGGGGCAGCTTGCGTTACTTCTGCTAGATATGAGAGTAGAAAGTAGTTTGCTAACTAACTTTTAGCTAACGTTAGTAATTGGTGGGGGGAGTGCGCAATCAAGTTTTCTGTTGTTAGGGATAATATTAAGTTAACTAAGTATAACGTACACCAACTCGACTCTTGGCACTGTCTGCGTACTCTTGGACTGGAGTGCAAAAGGTGGCCAGCGCTATGTAAAGCGTCATGTAACTATGTATAACGTTCCGTTTGTTTATTTTAGTTTGCCAGCTCGATGGGAATCTAGCTAACGTTAACGATGCAGTTGACTTGGAAGCTTGTTAGCGGGGTCATTCCTATGTTCCCCAGATTTATATGGCACATAATGGGAACACGACAAAGGGTCCTATGTTCCCCCGCTCTATATAGCACATAATGAGAACCTGAAAAAGATGTTCCCCAGCTCTGTATTCGCTTAATATGACATGGGCTGTGGGTTAGGGTTATAAACTGGATAATATTTATGAAATATTTTAACTTGAAACGGGTCAAATTTTACCCAAACACAATAGGAGGGTTAATGTGTGTTAACAGAATATTGAACTGGGGAACATAGGACCCTGGGAACATAGATATGCTCCCCTTGGTAGCTAGTTAGTCGCCTTGCAGCAAACTTCATCCACCATTATAGCGTTACCTGTTAAAAAATAACTTAAAATGCAGGTTAAGCTTTAGCTAGCTACTTAACGTTAACTCATTGGCTACAAGTATGAATTTAGTGCCGTTTAGTCTTAAACTGATCCAGGGTCCGATGACCTAGGGAAGTGACGGGTAAGTTACTGACAGTTTTAATTTTAATAGCCACAGGACAAGTACGACGTCATAATTTAGTTTCACTTCTCTTAACCCGTCAAACAGTAGAACCTGGGTTTTCAACAGGGGGTCCTTGAAGGTAGGAGGGTACTGTCAGGGGTCCCTGGTCAGACTTCAACCTTTTAAAAAAATAAATAAATAAATTTAAAAAAAACCTGTGCTAGAACACATTAGTGTGTCAGACTAACAGTGGAAGCACACTTGGTCAAAGTCTTCATTGGAAGTCTGAAATACTGCCTTACAGTGCAACAACAGTAGGCTACTGTAGAACGTAGACTTAATATGGAAACGTTTGAGACAAAATATTAATAAAAAATTTTCTGTACATGTTGTCTAATTTTCAACAGGTTCAGGTGTAGTTGGCAGTAAGTACAGATTGGACAGACATTTGATTCCATAGAAGCTGAGAGACCAAAGATGCAGACCTATCGAAATATGATTCACTCACTGTTGGTTCAAGTAATCTTTCAGGAAAAGTGTAGAGAATTGACACAGTGGTGCAATGTTCCAAGTTTATTCTCCTTTAATGGTTTATCTGGTTCAGTCTAACAGAGTGAGTAGGATAGTGTACACTTGTGTGGTATAGTATGAAATAAAGCTGGATACTACTTTTGACACCTGTTGAAACAGCCTTTCTGCAGTGCCTGTCAAACCAAATGTTATAGGAATGATAAAATAATCAATAATGTTTTATTAATCTCAACAAAAGACTAAAGATGTAGGTGCAATTAACTCTTATTGTGTTACATAGACCATTGCATTTTTGCTCAAAATTACTGATAATTTCTCTATAGACTGATCACTAATACATGACACTGGTAAAGGTAGCAAAACTATTTAAATATAATTGCTTTGTCTAAATTTTAGTATGCTTTTCAGACCTAATGTAATCTTCCCTGGCCAGACCTTTTCAAATCCACATGTTCTTTAGCCCCCTGAATTAGTAAAGTTAACCGTCCTATGTTAGAGTCATTACGGGTCAATATAAATTTTTTTTTTTTAAAGTTCTAAATATCTCTTTTTACATGCAGCCTATTTCCTAATCCTCTAGGATGTCTTCAAGGCGTTTGCTGAAGAAAATCACTAAATTGAGATTATACAAAACCAAAAAGTAATTTTGGGGCCTCTAGACCCTAACAGGTGAAATTACTTTGTAGATGAACCACAGGATGCGTTGATGCAAGAGGAAGTTCAGGCATGCAGATTTGATGACCGTGTGTGTGTGTGGGTTTCACAGGCTGGACGGATGGAAGGAGAGCCCACTGGCATTGTGCTGGAGGAGGGCGGAGACGCTTTCAAGAGCAAGGACTGCAAGACCTACCAGCGGCGGCGCGAGGGTGGGGCCGAGGAGGAGGTGGGGGCGGAGCTGCTGCAGGCGGTGGGGATGGAGGAGGCGGACCCACAGCAGCAGGGCGAGGCGGGGGGTGGTGGAGATGATGGTGATGGACTCCCTGGACCCCACACTCCTGCAGATGAAGACCGAGGTGATGGAGCACCACCACGCGGAGGTGGGGGCGGGCATGGCCGGCACGGCCCACGAGGCCACGGTCACGACAGCAGACGACACGCAGATCATCACGCTGCAAGTGGTCAACATGGAGGAGCAGCAGCTGGGCCTGGGAGAGCTGCAGCTGGTGCAGGTGCCCGTCTCGGCTGTCTCCGCCGCCACCGTGGACGAGCTGCAGGCCACCTTCGTCGACGCCGACACCATGCCCAAGGACGGGGAGCCCGTCATCTGCCACACGCTGCCGCTACCCGAGGGCTTCCAGGTGAGCGCCGGGACATTACGCCGTCAGTCCTACTGGGGGGTTCAAACAATCAGTCAGTCAGTCCTTGCCAAACAGGTCATACAGCACTTCAATCGGTCTGGTGCTACGGTGGTTTTCAGGCCGTAGGTTACAACGCGAGTGGAGTAGGGAATGAACAAGAGGCTTAAAAGGAAACCGTTGAGTCTTGATTTATAGATCAAGAGCTCTTCTGCTTCCACTACGATGCGTGGAAGGTCATTCCAAGCCAATTGGATATTAATCTGCGTGGGTGCAGGCCTGTCCAAGCACCGGTTTGGAGACGTCAGCCCAGTCTAATGACTGGAATTTCATTTTACCCGGTTCTCTCGAGGTGTTCACTCTGAGGACCCATTACCGCCAGCGCAATTACAAACACAGGCCCCCCGTTCACATGAGAACGCTCGCCCATGAAATCGGGCCAGTCAGCCAATGTAGGCCAGTCATTTTGCTTCCTCATTTCCCAAACGGATCTACTAAAAAGCCCAAACCAGATGTAACCATTTGCGTTCGCTGTGTAGGCCATGCCCAGAAAGATGCAACTACTGTGCATTACGCCGGGGTTCTGACACGGGCGGTATAGAATCCGGACCGTGTCCGAGGAAGGGTTTTAGTTGACCGTGCTGAAAGCCTCTCGTCGCATTGGTCAGCGATCGTGACGGTCGATCGGCTTCCCGCTACACATTGGTGATGGTTGAGATGGTGATTCTCAAATTCTCTGTGACGCACTTTGAGATCTAAAGATCTATTTATTATTATTATTATTATTATTATTATTTAGACACCCAGGGGGTCACAGAAATGAGTACAGGGTCAAGGGTCAAACCCTTGCTTAATAATGGTACTAGTGGAGTGTAGGTTTATTGCCGCATTGTACTGCAGGAGCTGTGAGATTGTGTAGCGTCTGACATGCGAGCACGCCTGCCCTTTCCTCAGGTGGTGAAGGTGGGGGCGAACGGGGAGGTGGAGACGGTGGAGCAGGACGAACTGCAGCCAGAGGAACCGCTGGCTGAGCCCCAAAACGAAGACCTGTCCTGGGCCAAAGACCCCGACTACCAACCCCCTGTCAAGAAGACCAAAAAGCCTAACAAGAGCAAGCTGCGCTACGACACGGAGGAGGGCAAGGACATGGACGTGTCCGTGTACGACTTTGAGGAGGAGCAACAGGAGGGTCTGCTGAGCGAGGTCAATGCAGAGAAGGTGGTCGGGAACATGAAGCCCCCCAAACCCACCAAGATCAAGAAGAAAGGTGAGATTGCGACGCCCTGGTGATGTTATAGCAGCAGGCAGGGAATGCAACGGCAACACACAGGGAATGCTATAGAAATGTCAAGGGAATGTTATAGCAACACCCTGGGAAGGGTTATTAACATTTAGTCAGTAAACTAAACTCTCTGTGGTATATTATAATATACACTGCGCTGTCCCCAGGCCCCTGCGCTGTCCCCAGCTCCGCCGTGCTGCCGGTGGCTGGGTCTCGGTGTGGTGCTGGTGTTGACTGTGTCCCCTGCCGCCTCTCTCAGGTGTAAAGAAGACGTTCCAGTGCGAGCTGTGCAGCTACACCTGCCCACGCCGCTCCAACCTGGACCGCCACATGAAGAGCCACACGGACGAGAGGCCGCACAAGTGCCACCTGTGCGGACGCGCGTTCAGGACCGTGACGCTCCTGAGGAACCACCTTAACACGCACACAGGTATGCTTGGAACACCTGGACATATGCACAGGTACGCTCAGAACACCTGAACATAGGCACAGGTACGCTCGGAACACCTGAACATAGGCACAGGTATGCTTGGAACACCTGAACATAGGCACTGGTACGCTCTGAACACCTGAACATAGGCACTGGTGCACTCGGAACACCTGAACATAGGCACAGGTACGCTCGGAACACCTGAACATTCACACTGGTATGCTTGGGACACCTGAACATTCACACGGGTATGCTCAGAACACCTGAACATTCACACGGGTTTTCTCGGCACACCTGAACATTCACACAGGTACGCTCGGAACACCTGAACATTCACACGGGTACGCTCGGAACACCTGAACATTCACACTGATACGCTCGGAACACCTGAACATTCACACGGATACGCTCGGAACACCTGAACATTCACACGGATACGCTCGGAACACCTGAACATTCACACGGATACGCTCGGAACACTTGAACACACACTCGGAACACTTGAACACCTGACATCCTCAGACATTGCTCAGAAAACCTGAACACAAACTTTCACATGTGGTCCTACTGCCATGGTATTGAACACTTTCCATGTAACACAGAACAGTCTAATACTATTCCTGCTGTCATTGGAGACTTCAGTCTGCCTTGCTGTCATTGGCTTCCATGTGACCCTGACCTAATGTGATTGGGGTGGTTTTTTCCTCCTGCTGTTTCAGGAACACGGCCACATAAGTGTGGAGATTGTGACATGGCCTTTGTCACCAGTGGAGAGCTGGTCAGGCACCGCCGCTACAAGCACACCCATGAAAAGCCCTTCAAGTGCTCCATGTGTGACTATTGCAGTGTGGAGGTGAGTACACACACACACACACACACACACATACATGCATACACACGGTCACTCATATTATGCACACAGGCACTCGCACGCACTGACGCATACAGCCTCTCCATGTCCGTTGCAGGTGAGTAAGTTGAAACGGCACATCCGCTCTCACACCGGGGAGCGGCCCTTCCAGTGCAGCCTATGCAGCTACGCCAGCAGAGATACCTACAAGCTGAAGAGACACATGAGGACTCACTCAGGTGAGACAGGAAACAGGAAGTGGGCACAACCACAGATATTACTGTATCAACCAGATGGTCAACTCCATATTCTGCACGTTGCGTGTACCGTTTCCTTTTCTGGTACTGTTAGAGCTCAGACATTCCAAATACTATTCCAAATCCTGTACCTTCTACCAGAAACTCCTGTTACTAACCAGAGCCCCCTGTCTGAGAAAAACACAAGTTGGATGGAATGTGAGAGTCAACCATTTGGTTGATCTCTAATATCTATGGTACACCCTACACCCACTCCATTTTAGACATGTATTGTTAACCATAGAAGTGGGTTCTGTACTGGGAAGCACTGAGAGCCGACTGTGTCCCCAGGGGAGAAGCCGTACGAATGCTACATCTGCCACGCCCGCTTCACTCAGAGCGGCACCATGAAGATGCACATCCTGCAGAAGCACACGGAGAACGTGGCCAAGTTCCACTGCCCCCACTGCGACACCGTCATCGCCCGCAAGAGCGACCTAGGTCAGCACCGCCCGTGCGCGCGCGTGTGCTTTCTGTCTGTCTGTCTGCGTGCGTCTGCATGCTTCTTTGTGTTGTGTGTCACTGTGTGTGTCTGAGTCTGAGTGTGTGTCTGTGCGTGCATGTGTGCGCGTGTTTATGTATTATAAGCATGTTTACATGCGGGTATATTTGTCTGCGCCTGCTTGCCTGTGTTGGGGGGGGTACGTCATTGGCTGCGTGTTTGCGTGCACGCGTATATGTTTGATGGCCCCCTTGTCTCACTCGCCCTCCTGCAGGAGTGCACCTGAGGAAGCAGCACTCGTACATTGAGCAGGGCAGGAAGTGCCGCTACTGCGAGGCCGTGTTCCACGAGCGCTACGCCCTCATCCAGCACCAGAAGTCCCACAAGAACGAGAAGCGCTTCAAGTGTGAACAGTGCGACTACGCCTGCCGTCAGGTCAGTGCCCACACACGCTCACACCTCATACATACACATAGGGATTATAAAGCCGAATGCTCTTAAAATTGTTCTGGTTGTAATTGAATATGGTCCCGTACGTGTTTATAATCTTGGCACAGTCTCCATGGCTTTGTGTTCTGCTCTTTACTGCAGAAGCTGTTTTTTTGCTCTTTATACTGCAGAAGCTGGTTTGCACTTTTTACTGCTGAGGCTGGTTTGCTCTTTACTGCAGAAGCTGGTTTCTGCTCTTTTTACTGCAGAAGCTGGTTAGTTATTTTTACTGCATCAACACATCTAGCTTCTGAAAGGGTCCTAACTTTGTGCCAATAAATCCAATTTTTATTTCACTCCCTTCTCGATAGGTAGGCTATATTTCAGAAAAACATGAATTATACAGAGTGGGCATCGAAATCTGAGTCACAATTTCTGCAAAGGATGTGACCGTACACGTAAAAAAATTCACATTTGTAATGTTATCTCTATCGTGTACGCCTTGTCATTATTAAGATGGCCCTTCGTAGTTAACGCCTGGATTCAGTCAACATTGGTCAGAGACTTTGATTATTAACTATTATAACTATTATAATTTTTTTCTCTTCACAAACGGCGATTTCAGAAGCCACTAAAAGTAACTCACCAAACTGAGCTTGTGAAGAAAAAGCCTTAACGCCCGTGTTTAATCATAAGTCAAAGTTACGGACAAACGTCAGTTTCTCCTGCTTGCAGTGCGTTTGGACCATAGGCTGTATAAAAATATGGACAAAGTCACTGTGACGTCACCCATTGCCTTTCCACGGCCTCGTAAAAACTGAATTGAGGCTCCGGATGTCTTTCTCACCGCCCGTTTGTACAAACTGCGTCTGCTCCGTGGAGCCGAAGAGGACTCAACCTGTCCCTCTGATTGGTCCTGAACAAATGTTAATACCGTGTCCAAACGACACAATATTTTAAAAAAATCAGCACTTGCAGAGGCATTAGATGAAGGAAAGGCACCTATTGCAATGACATTTTTTTGTGGGAAAAATGTATTGACTGAGTATTTTGACCACATTGCTGCCATTGACTTACATGGGGAAAGACCTATACTGGAGCCAATCACAGTGGCGCTAATGAGCAACGGCACAATTGCCGCTCCCAGCCCAACCAGGAAGTGAGCTTCAAAACAAAAGCCCAGTCTTGGCCCCTTGGTTTGGACGCTTGGACTCGAGAAGCTGGTTTCTGCTCTTTTTTTACTGTAGAAGTTGGTTTCTGCTTTTTTACTGTGTGTAAACCCATTTTCTTATTTTCCTCCCTTCTTGATAGGTCGGCTATATCTCAGAAAATCATGAATTATGCAGAGTAAATAGGCATCAAAAAGATTTCGGCCACAATTTGTTACAAAATGTTAAAAAAAATTATCATGTACGCCTGTTCATTATTAAGATGGCCCTTCATAGTTAACGTCTGGATTCAGTCGACGTTGGTCAGAGACTTTGACTAACTATTAAAAGCAAGATTAATTTTTTCTTCACAAACGGCAACAGAGTTCAGAAGTCAATTAAACTAAACTGGCCAAACTGAGCTTGTGAAGAAATGACCTTCATGCTTGTGTTTAATCATAAATTACGGATGAACGATTGGTTGAACACAGGCAGGTGACTCAGGCGTGCGGTAGTAAGCAGGACGCTCTTGTGTGTGACCCCCCCCAGGAAAGGCACATGGTGATGCACAGACGCACACACACGGGGGAGAAGCCCTACTCCTGCAGCCACTGCGAGAAAACCTTCCGCCAGAAGCAGCTGCTCGACATGCACTTCCGCCGCTACCACGACCCCAACTTCGTGCCCACCTCTTTCGTGTGCAACAAGTGTGGCAAGACCTTCACCCGTAGGGTACGTGGAAACCCCTACCTACTACGCAGAGGGGCGCTAGGCGCATGGGTGCTTGTGGTTGGGATACATTTCTTGATAATCCAGAGTGGCTGGTGAGGATGATTTGTGGTGTTTATTAGCTAAGTGGCTAATTGAGCCAGAGTAACTGGTGGGAACCAAAGCCTGTGAACACACCGGCCCTTCAGGCAGGGCCGCCGTATAGCCGGGGGGGGGGGGGGGGGTGAGGATGATTTCAAGGGCCCTGACTGACAGGGGCCGTCAAAGAATTGTGCTGTAATTGTGCAGGGTTGGGGTGGTGGGGCCCAATGTGAGATGTCTTCCCAAAATCCTTGGTGGAGCCCCTGCCTCCAGGGACAGAAGTGGCTGCTCCTGGCTGAATTGGCAGTTAAGTTAGGCGGTGTGAACGTGTCTGTGTTTAAACTGGCCCTACCTCCGGTGTCCCGCCGCTCCTCAGAACACCATGGGCCGGCACATGGAGACCTGCACTGGGCCCGACGCAGAAGGAGAGAATGGCACGCCGCCCAAGAGGGCCAGGGTGGGGAGGAAGAGGAAGATGCGCTCCAGGAAGGACGAAGACGACGACAGCGGTAGGGCTACAAAAACAATAGGCATATCGCCATATCGCCATTTCGGTTTACGTCATTAGCAACTTTGTTTTGAGAACAAAAATTCGGACCGAATAGCTTTTTAATAGTTTTAGAATGCAGAATTTGAGGGTATAAACACAATGTTTGGTCCTGAATATAAACATAGCCAGGGTATTTGAAAACCTTGAAAGTGCTTGATTTCGAATCTCAGAGTGGTTTCTGTGCAAGGGCAGGAATTTGGAATGAAAAATGGCTAAATTAATTCTTATTTTGAAATGGGCAAATATGGTCAAGCAGGAAATGGTTTCAGCTGATAAGATTAAACAATATTTTAAAGAATAATCTGGTAATATACACACATACAATTTCTGGAGGAATAACATTGCTGTAAAGGCTACTTTGGACATAATTCCATTGTATTTCTTCTCACAAATGTCTTTTACCCACCATGGTAAAGCCGGTTATCAGAAACTTCTGTAAATATCTAAAATATTCTTCATTGCACACAAAAACTGTCTAGGCCAGTAAAACCAATACACTAAACCTGAAATAATATTTTAAAAGCATGGAAAATAAACTCCCAACCTTTAACTTCTGTCCTGTAGACTCCAGCCTTTAACCCCCAACCTTTAACCTCTGTCCTGTAAACTCCAGCTTTTAACCCCCAATCTTTAACCTCTGTCCTGTAAACTCCAGCCTTTGACAACCACCCTGTAAATTCCATCATTTAATCTTTGTCCTCCTTTGCAGATGACCACGGCGAGCTGGACCTGGAGGACATTGAGGAGGAGGATGATGACCTGCTGGCGGCCGCTGAGATGGAGATGGAACAGGCGCCTGCCACAACCCCTGTGCCCGCCCCCATGCCCCCGCCCGTCAAGAGGAAACGAGGCCGACCGCCTGGCAAAGCTAACCAGCCCAAACCCGCGCCTCGTAAGTCCTCTGCCCCTGCCTGTGCTGTATTGCTCCTCTGTCCAAGAGAAGCAATATCGTATTTCCCCAAGCTGCATTGAGCTTAGCTAAATGCCGTACATGATAGATTGTATTTATATTACAGTTTGTGTTGTGTACTTGCTTACTTTGCTTTGGCAATGCAAATGGTTTCAAAGAATCGAATGTCTGAGTCAGCCTGATTCACAGAATCGTCTGTATCAACTGTGTGAATCGGGCTGACTCAGACATCCAATTCTTTGAAACCATTTGCATCATAAAAACATAGTAAGCAAATATGCAACACAGACAATCGTAACGTAAATAAAACAAATGATGTACAGCATTTCCCCAAGCTCACTGCTCACATTTCTGTGACTTTTGAGAGGGAAAATAACCATCAGATATCTAACCACAAAAGCTGACTGATGTTACTTTGCTAACTAGGAAAATAGCTAGTCATGCATCCAAGATGGGAACTGAAGCCCTTACCGAGATAACTTTTAACTCCAACGATAACTTGTGGTTTTACTGACATTATGGTCATTCTATAAATGATCAATTGGGTAACGCATTTGATTAAAACATGAAGACTACCTACTCTCTACCTAGCTTGGTGTTATGATTGAGCCAAAATTGTATAATCAAGGCTATACTGCATAGAAGGCCTTCTGACAGTTTTATATTAGTGAAGTTATAGCTATGCTGAAGTTCCCTACTCCTATAACACCAGCCAACAAGTGGTACCAATTTCCCTGCAGCCTGGGTTGTTTTCTGAAGTCCCAGATCTCTGGCTCGTCCAGATTAACTTCCAGCACCCATCGCTGACAGCACTGTTGAAATAGTAACAGGCTCTGTAACTCCTGTGCACCCATCGCTGACAGCACTGTTGAAAGAGTAACAGGCTCTGTAACTCCTGTGCACCCATGGCTGACAGCACTGTTGAAAGAGTAACAGGCTCCGTAACTCCTGTGCACCCATCGCTGACAGCACTGTTGAAAGAGTAACAGGCTCTGTAACTCCTGTGCACCCATCGCTGACAGCACTGTTGAAAGAGTAACAGGCTCCGTAACTCCTGTGCACCCATCGCTGACAGCACTGTTGAAAGAGTAACAGGTTCTGTAACTCCTGTGCACCCATCGCTGACAGCACTGTTGAAAGAGTAACAGGCTCCGTATCTCCTGTGCACCCATCGCTGACAGCACTGTTGAAAGAGTAACAGGCTCCGTAACTCCTGTGCACCCATCGCTGACAGCACTGTTGAAAGAGTAACAGGCTCCGTAACTCCTGTGCACCCATCGCTGACAGCACTGTTGAAAGAGTAACAGGCTCCGTATCTCCTGTGCACCCATCGCTGACAGCACTGTTGAAAGAGTAACAGGCTCCGTAACTCCTGTGCACCCATCGCTGACAGCACTGTTGAAAGAGTAACAGGCTCCGTAACTCCTGTGCACCCATCGCTGACAGCACTGTTGAAAGAGTAACAGGCTCCGTAACTCCTGTGCACCCATCGCTGACAGCACTGTTGAAAGAGTAACAGGTTCTGTAACTCCTGTGCACCCATCGCTGACAGCACTGTTGAAAGAGTAACAGGCTCCGTATCTCCTGTGCACCCATCGCTGACAGCACTGTTGAAAGAGTAACAGGCTCCGTAACTCCTGTGCACCCATCGCTGACAGCACTGTTGAAAGAGTAACAGGCTCCGTAACTCCTGTGCACCCATCGCTGACAGCACTGTTGAAAGAGTAACAGGCTCCGTATCTCCTGTGCACCCATCGCTGACAGCACTGTTGAAAGAGTAACAGGCTCCGTAACTCCTGTGCACCCATCGCTGACAGCACTGTTGAAAGAGTAACAGGCTCCGTAACTCCTGTGCACCCATCGCTGACAGCACTGTTGAAAGAGTAACAGGCTCCGTAACTCCTGTGCACCCATCGCTGACAGCACTGTTGAAAGAGTAACAGGCTCCGTAACTCCTGTGCACCCATCGCTGACAGCACTGTTGAAAGAGTAACAGGCTCCGTAACTCCTGTGCACCCATCGCTGACAGCACTGTTGAAAGAGTAACAGGCTCCGTAACTCCTGTGCACCCATCGCTGACAGCACTGTTGAAAGAGTAACAGGCTCCGTAACTCCTGTGCACCCATCGCTGACAGCACTGTTGAAAGAGTAACAGGCTCCGTAACTCCTGTGCACCCATCGCTGACAGCACTGTTGAAAGAGTAACAGGCTCCGTAACTCCTGTGCACCCATCGCTGACAGCACTGTTGAAAGAGTAACAGGCTCCGTAACTCCTGTGCACCAATGTTTTGCATTGGTTCTGTAGGTTCTGAGGCAGGTGTTCGGTCAGTTGAAAGGTTGGAGATGGGCTTAGGTTGAGTTTGCATTTGTGGCTGGATCAGGTTTATGAAGTTGAGGTCTTTGGGGTTGACCTAAAATTGCGGCTGCATAGGGATTGGATTAGGATTAAGAAATTCTTGAGTCAAGGTTTCATTAGGTTTGGGATATTGACGTTGTTGAAAAAGGGACGTGATGTGGTCACGTGGTTCTTACGCGCTGTCACTCTGATTGATTTTCTCAGCAGCCGCAATTATCCGGGTGGAGGACGAGAGTACCGGCGAGGTGGAGAACATCATCGTGAAGAAGGAGGCGGAGCCCGAGCCCGAGGTGGAGCCCGCGGCAGAGTGCGAGGTGGAGGAAGGCGGTGTGGAAGCTGACGAGGTGGAGACTGTGCAGCTGCCCGCCATTGACACCACTCCTAACGGCGACCTCACACCGGAGATGATCCTGAGCATGATGGACCGATGATGGGCACGGGAGCAAGCCGCCCCACCTGCACGCAAGCTCCTACCGTCGTCCAAAAACTCCGCCCCTATTCTGTACCTGGCCCTCTCCGTGAAACTGCCTGATCAATTAGTTTTTTTAACGAGTTTCAACTCCCCACTCTGACTTTATGGCTTTCTCGCCCCTCAGTAGTACATCCAACCGCAGGATTGTGGGAAGGCTGCAGGTGTAGAGAAGCCATTTCTTAATGTTGTCATAAGATCTATACCGTGTGTCCGGTTTGGGGGTGGGGGGTGGTCTTGCCGTCAGGTCACAAGGTCCGCTTTACTCTCCCAACTAATACCTTAAGTTCTCTCGACGCTTCTGTAACAGCGCGGTGGAATCGCAGAAACTCCAGGAGAAAGTTGTTCGCTTGGTGGTCGCCACGTAGAACCCTCTCGCTGCTCTGAAGGACATAGGATGGTTTATTCTCTCGTGTTCCCGCCTTTCGAAGGGGTCGCTCTTACCGTGCAGCTTCTGATCAGCCTCTTCCACCTCCAATGGTGGTTCCTGAGGCATTGGTCATTTTCAGCCAAGGGGAGTAGAATTATGAGACCAATTGTTAAAGCCTGCAATTATGTTGTACAAAAGCAATCTCACTAGTTTTGCTTGTAAATATATTTTTTTGTTTTGTTTTAGGTACATTTTAATCTTTCTAGTTATTGAAGACCTTGTAAATGCTGAAAGGCGTTTTAAGAAGTAGCTTTTGGATTTCAACCAACAAAGTCCTTTTGCTCTTGGTGTGTAAATGTGCAAAAATACTACAAAGAAAATCATGTAGCAAAACACGGCCCTCAAACATGCCCCCCTTCTGCTCACTGCAGCTGCCCCACTGTGGGGCTCCTGCATGCACACACACACCAAATTTGTTGGCGTGTGCCTTTCTGTTTTTGGCTATTCAGCAGAGTTGGACCTGTCCCAGTAGGAGAAAAACGTCTCTTCACCGGCCCTTTACAAATCCAAGCCACGGTACCGCATCGGCTCGACGTCACAGCTTGAGTCAAAAACGACCCTTTTCATTCCAATTCATAGATTAGACAGATAATATTGGATCGGGCGTGGTTTTGTGCGTCAAAGCCGGTCGCGTGAAACGTCAGCGCGGACAGGTGGTGGGTTATGGGAGGAACGCTGTCTGTCACTTGCTATAAGCCGTCTGCTTTTGCTGAGTGTCCTTACTAATTCAGAATGAGATTTCCTACTACATATGTAGTTGTATTCTGATATATATATATTTTTTTTTTTTTTACTCGAGGTTAACGCATTTTTATTTGTACTTGGCTGTATCATGTGAGTTTCTCTGTGTTTGAAAGCCAACATTATAAAATACATTTATCAGGGCGGGGCATGGAGGATGTAGAATGTATTGCTGTACAGCTATTAAAACAAAATGGCCGAACCTGAAGCGCTCTCTTCTGTATTACTTGCTGAGACTATAAGCTGCAATTCACTTCCTGAATCTTGGCTGTTTTGAAGAATGCACCCGTCACTGCTGTGATCGGGGAGATGTGTGATTATGTAATTTTGTGACATTTTACCCAACTGCTCTGCCTATAATCATGCATCCATTCGCTTCCAACTAATGGGAATGTTATACTGTTTTTATTCCTTTCGATTATGAGTGTTTCAAATGGGGAAATCACCCCTGCCAGGAGTGCATCGATGTTCGAGCCCTGTTCTCATTCTACCCTGCAAGGTCCTGGTAAGCAACAGCATCTGTTGGGTTTATTCCACATTGAAATGGTCAGTTTAGGCCCAAGAAACCAGGTGAGATGAGGTCATTGAGAAGGGAAGAAGTAAAGTATGGAGAAAAAAATGGGTACACTGAATTTTTTTTAAAAGTTTTTTTTTAACGTAAGACTCCATTCCCAAGATGCTTTTCAGGAAAATATGGGGGAAAACAGCAATGTCTAGGCCTGAACCCCATAAACTATGAAGTGAACAACCATCCTCTGCTAGACAGCCTGGTGTCAATGGTTAAAAATGCTAATGTTCATGGAGAATCTACTGGGCAAATAATCAGTGGCTGAGGAAATGGCAGTCAGGGTACTACATAATACTACATAATATGCCAAAATATTCCATTAATTAAAATAATTAAATTTGTTTGAGGTATGTTTCACGAAACCAGAATGTTCAGCTATTAAACAAAAATAGTTTTGTGTCATATCTGTGATTTGTTTATTTGCTACGAAGTAAAACAGCTGGGTGAACATCCTCTAAGTGTGGTGATTCCATAATTTTTGCCAGGGGTTGTAGACAAGAAGGTAGAAAGACAGTCTAAGCAAAGAAGTGTATATTAATGGGCAGAAGTAGTACAGAGGGTCAAACATGAGTGTGAGTGGAGGCGTTACAGCATGCATATAATCCGACAAATTTAGAAAAAAACATTTTTTTTAAAAACCTACTCTTCAAAAAGAATGTGGACATCTTGAATGACCAGTGCACGGCCACACCTGCTATGCCTGCAGTTGTGTGTTTTTTAGAGGGAAAAATTCCAACGCCTTTTTTTTTTAACACTTTAAAATGTGATGCTGTCTGGGGATAACATGAGTTATGTTTTACATCCATAGGAAAATAATGAGTGTTTCAAGTAGGATTACTTTATTTCAGTTGACATTTTTTATCGATTGAAAAGAATGATAATTTCTGCTGTACTATTATAGTGTAAAGTCTTAATAATAAAAAGGCTGTCTTGCTTGTGTCTTATTTATCTTAATGGCTGCAGACAAAGATCAAAGTTTAAAACTAAAAGACCTGCTGTCGGTCTCATCTGGTCGTGTATGCATCTTTTTTCAGTATTCTGATGTATTCTGCCCTCCCTTTGAGTTCATATTTGAATCTTTTTTTTGTCAGTTTTTCTCCCTGCTGGCTGGTGTGTGATATCTGTGTAGGGAAGCACTCAGATGGGCTTGTGTTTTATTCAGGAGAATGCTGGCAGAAGCAGCTCCGTACTTTTGTCACTGCATACTTTATTTAGTGAGCTTTCACTGCACTGCTTAGGTAGGCCACGCCCGTCTAGAACGTCACTGCACTGCTTAGGTAGGCCACGCCCGTCTAGAACGTCACTGCACTGCTTAGGTAGGCCACGCCCGTCTAGAACGTCACTGCACTGCTTAGGTAGGCCACGCCCGTCTAGAACGTCACTGCATTGCTTAGGGTGGCACACCCTTCTTAAACATCACTGCACTGCTTAGGTAGGCCACGCCCGTCTAGAACGTCACTGCACTGCTTAGGGTGGCACACCCTTCTTAAACATCACTGCACTGCTTAGGCAAGCCACGCCCTTCTTAAACATCACTGCACTGCTTAGGTAGGCCACGCCCTTTATAAACATCACTGCACTGCTTAGGTAAGCCACGCCCTTCTTAAACATCACTGCACTGCTTAGGTAGGCCACGCCCTTCTTAAACATCACTGCACTGCTTAGGTAGGCCACGCCCTTCTTAAACTTCACTTCACTGCTTAGGTAGGCCATGCCCTTAAACATCACTGCACTGCTTAGGTAAGACAAGCCCTTCTTAAACATCACTGCACTGCTTAGGTAGGCCACGCCCTTCTTAAACATCACTGCACTGCTTAGGTAGGCCACGCCCTTCTTAAACTTCACTGCACTGCTTAGGTAGGCCACACCCTTCTTAAACATCACCACTGCTTAGGTAGGCCACGCCCTTCTTAAACTTCACTGCACTGCTTAGGTAGGCCACGCCCTTCTTAAACATCACTGCACTGCTTAGGTAGGCCACGCCCTTCTTAAACATCACTGCACTGCTTAGGCAAGCCACGCCCTTCTTAAACATCACTGCACTGCTTAGGTAGGCCACGCCCTTTTTAAACATCACTGCACTGCTTAGGTAAGCCACGCCCTTCTTAAACATCACTGCACTGCTTAGGTAGGCAACGCCCTTCTTAAACTTCACTGCACTGCTTAGGTAGGCCACGCCCTTTTTAAACATCACTGCACTGCTTAGGTAAGCCACGCCCTTCTTAAACATCACTGCACTGCTTAGGTAGGCCACGCCCTTCTTAAACATCACTGCACTGCTTAGGTAAGCCACGCCCTTCTTAAACATCACTGCACTGCTTAGGTAAGCCACGCCCTTCTTAAACTTCACTGCACTGCTTAGGTAAGCCATGCCCTTCTTAAACATCACTGCACTGCTTAGGTAAGCCACACCCTTCTTAAACATCCTTAGGGAGGCCACGCCCTTCTTAAACATCACTGAACTGCTTAGGTAGGCCACGCCCTTCTTAAACTTCACTGCACTGCTTAGGTAGGCCACGCCCTTCTTAAACTTCACTGCACTGCTTAGGTAGGCCACGCCCTTCTTAAACATCACTGCACTGCTTAGGTAGGCCACGCCCTTCTTAAACATCACTGCACTGCTTAGGTAGGCCACGCCCTTCTGGAACTTCACTGCACTGCTTAGTGTGGCCATGCCTTTCTGGAACTTCACTGCTTAGGTAGGCCAAGGCCTTCTGGAACCTCACTGCACTGCTTAGGTAAGCCACGCCATTCTAGAACTTTGCTGCTTAGGTAAGCCACGCCATTCTAGAACTTTGCTGCTAAGGTAAGCCACGCCTTTCTGGAACTTCACTGCACTTCTTAGGTAAGCCATGCCCTTCTGAGCACCCTTAAAAAGCAGGGGAAACCAATCCACACAGGAAAAACAACAAAATGGTAAAAAAAACAAAACAAGGGTCACTCAGGATTAAGCAGAGATATGAGCTGGATTGTGTGGCTTTCAGACAATGCAATGTGGCCGTTCTATAGCAGGCGTATCACAGACTGTTATCTAAATGAAAATCTGTATTTCATAGAAACCAAACCAAGAATTTTATTTTATTTTATAGAGGCTTCTTGTGTGTTCTTAAATCAGTGGTTCTGTCCCTTCCTTTTTCTACAGTAGATGGGCTGCTGCCTACTTTACAGAACTCTTAAGTCCTCCATTTGATATATGCGCATTTCAACGTCAACACTAATTAGAATCAATTTATTCCTGCTGGTAGTTCCTATTGGGTACAGTAGAAATGTGTCTAAATCAGCACTTTTTACATGCAGGTTCCCCTGCACAGCACCTTATTTAGTATTATTTTATTTAACCACGAATTCCCATTAAAGATGAGAATCACTCAACAGTTCTTACATGGCTGTGGATGAATACAAATTGAAGTAAATAAGTATCCGTCCAATATTTTCATCTATAACAAAGACAGTCCCTAATAATAACAATACTTGTATTTCATCATTTTTAAAAGGCTGCCATGGTGCCAGTCAGTGTATTGTAAACAGTTGTGTTGTTATCTTAACATTGTAATACAAACTACAGTACTGACACAAGCTTCAAACATGCATGTCTGTTAATAATCAGTTATTTGATGAAAACAAAAAACCTTGGCTCATAGACGCTGCCAGTGTAGCGGTTATGAACTCATCATGGTGGAATCCTATATCAGCTTCTGAGATCATGGGCAACCAGGTAATGAATTATCATTAACAATTAATAAGAATATGGGAGCAGGCCACAAACGGCTTCATTTCAGTCTGTTTAATCAGTAGAGCCCAGCTTATTGGCAAAATTGGAATAATAATTCAGAGAATCATTTGTAATCACTTAAGATTTACTGGCTTTCTGCTGCACGCTTACTCTGAGGGAACTCGATCACCGGCTGGTCCTCACGCACGGTGTTGCTCAGAAACAAGTCCCTCCTGTTGTAGGTTTCCTGCTAAACCCGTTCACAAATATGGGAACTGTTTATATTTTATTAGAGACAAAAATAATAAATGAACCCTAACCAGTCTGGGTGAACAGCCTGTTACTTTGTCTGATGAGACACAACTGAAGTACAGAGTCAGAAGAGAAAGAACTCTTATTTACTGTTGGATGTCCCTGGGTCAAATGTATGCTTGGAAACACTTTAACCCCAAGTGCTGGTAAAATCTGAAAAGACTCCTGCATATCCAATAGAATTTCCTAGGAAACAAGCTTCTAACCAACACAATCATATGAAAGAAGAGTTTAGTTTGTTTACTTAAAAACGGACTGTAATCTGCAGAAATGTTCTTGGTGGCTAAAGGGTTGTCACTCATTATTGACCATGAGTGACATTACCAAATTGACTGTTATTTGGGTGCCAGACATCGCAGGATAACCCCCCATGTCCATCTACCTTTCAAAGGACATAGTCTTCATCTCAGCTGGAAGTAAAAATAGGATACAAAAAAATTGTTTGACCATAATTTGACAATGATGGGACTAATTTTTGCTACACCAGATACTATACTAATTCTGTTCTACAGTTTTATTTGATCCTTGTTTTTCAGTAAATCTCATCACAAAACAATCTTTCTATACGAACCATAGACCGTATATCTGCTATGAGTAATAAAGCTGGAGTAGGCAACTTTTTTTAAGGAAGATATCGGGGAATGGTCATGGTTATTTGGTAGCAATCATAGAAAGAGCTGCTGTGAGAGAAATCATGCACCATAGACTGTGTTTATACCCTCTAATTCTGCATTATAAAACCATGGATTCGACCCAAATTCTTGTTTTCAAAATAAAGTGGCTCATGACGTGAACCAATCAAAGAGATAGGCCGGGTTCCGTTGTGAACCAGTCAAGCGTTCACATAACAGTACAGATAGTGTTGAGAAAGACTTTACCCCGCTCCTGTCTACATCGCCGAACGGGACTAGAGCCGGGCAGACAGTTTAGCTACAGATCTAGGGTCTTTATAAAATTGACTAGCTATATAATTCAGCTAGCCATCACTGTCAATTGTAGAGTTTGAGTAAAACTGGCTAGCTGAAAGATTAGCTCCTTTATTTATTTTCCCCATTTATTTAGGCTATCAGTTCTGAAAACCAGAAAAACGGTCATATTGTACACGTCCAGAGTACCATATTGGGGATAGGTGTATCTGGTAACTGTAATGTCAAGTCTGGGATGGAGGGTAGCCTTGTTCAACAATTTGCATGTATAAAAAATAGTTTTGTAATGTTAGATATGAGCTATCATGAACCATCAGGTAACATTAGATAGCTAACTTAGACTAGCGAACTTAGCAAAACAATCACAAGCTGCCAAACTCTGACTAAATGGAAAATGCTTTATTGCGTTATTAGTAAACTCTTTCACAGCAAAAAAGATTCTGTTGTTTCACTTGGACTCTGGGCTGACATTTATTTTGTAGTGTAGGTATGGCAGTCTAATCCTGCAAGCGCAGCTAGAAATTTTGATGCACGTTCATGACAGAGAAGCAGTGGAGTGGGGGTGTGTCTCTTTCTCTGTGGGCAGGGCCAATGGGTGTTATGATTTCGAAAGGTTTTTACTACATATTGCCTGTTGAGAAGGTTGCCTACTCCAGCTTTAATCTCTAGTTTTAGTCTTAACATTGAAATATTTGCATTTCAAGGATTATTATTCTAATAATATAGGGATAGGCAAGCCTGTTCCTGGAGTGCCAGGGATGGTCCTGGTTTTTGCTCCATCCAAACCTATAACTACGTAACTGGATTCATTTTAATTAATCCTGTTTAATGAATGCAGGTGACCATGTGCTGGAGGCACTCAACATTTATTCAGGCTCAGACTTTTAATTATCCATCAAACTCCTGTGAGCAAGCTCAGATGGAACAAAAACCAGAAACTGGCACTCCAGGACCAGGGTTGCCTACACCTGTAATAATAATTGTAGCATCTATTATTTCTCAGAATCAAAAATAATCCAAAAAACAATGTTATGCAACATGTATTGCATTTATTTAGGTTTTTCAGGTTTATATCAGAAAAGGGGAAATGGCAGGATTGAATAAAAAAAAAAAAAAGGAAAATCAGCATTGCTTATGAAATGATAATCCCAGGGTTTTATTGTCTGAAATGATCTTTCTATTACATTAAAATTAAATGGAAATAATAATCCTCCCATGCTATTAAACTGAATACACTGCATTAGTCTCCAGATGTGGCAGCAGGATTAGAAACATTTTTAAAGTGAGCAATAAAATCAGCGCCACGTGTACCTTTAAGACCATTTATGAAATGTTTTTTGTAATCACAATATACAGAGCTTAGTTATGGCTTGGAGGTTTAATGATGGAGACAGACACAAAATGCCAGCTTGCACAGTATCTGTTTCCAGGCTAGCTCATAGAATGCAGCTGCAGTTTAGCACAGAGAACGCAGGTCCCACCCCTGCTCCCAAGTTCCCAAATCATTCATTGTCTTTGAAGAGGCCACACTGGACATAACCTTCATTTATTACTATTTCGATAGAGGAATTAGTGCCTTGCGAAATCAACCCAGTAACTTCTGAGGTACCAGAGGGGGAAGGGTTAGACAGGAGCACATTAGTGATTTATTGTGCCACCAGAGGGGGAGGGGTTAGACAGGAACACACGAGAACGACTTATTGTGCCACTGCAGGGGGAAGGGTTAAACAGGAGCACAGGAGAAGAACTTATAGGGTGCGTCCCAATATTCTTCACTCCCCACATGCCTTCCTCCACTCCCCCACTACCCGGAATATGCAAAACTGCCTGAACCTTTTAAGTACAAGTATTTGCATGTACAGTATACAATGTACATGACATTGCGGTTTGCATCGAGACATTAATTAATATGTAACCATTAATACGCAATTAAGATGTAATCAGCAACATTAGATTAAAACACAAAGATCTGTTTCCGGGGCACGGAGTAGAGGAGGTGGTAGTGGAGGAAGGGAGGGTGCATTTTTCGACTATTAAGACCCATAGTGCCACCGGAGGGGGAAGGGTTAGACAGAAGCACATGAGAATTACTTATTGTGCCACCGCAGGGGGAAGGGTTAGACAGGAGCACACAAGAAGGACTTATAGTGCCACCGCAGGGGGAAGGGTTAGACAGGAGCACACAAGAAGGACTTATAGTGCCACCGGAGGGGGAAGGGTTAGTATGAACTCATAACACCTCTGTTACTGTGTTAATCTTTTCTTTGAGCCTCTGTACAATGGATTTTTATAAACCCACAAAAAAATAACCCGTATTTGTGGGGTTATTGCACAGGGAGAGGTTTGCTGTTTGTTATGTGCAGGGTTGGATACTTGGACAGGGCTGGTCTGTGGAAAGGTGGAGCACAGTATGAGCTGTCAGTTCTAACTAAGGGAATAAACAGAATAAATAGTTACAGTGGATTTTGTCACTTGCTCAGAGCTGTTTGTCTGAAGCCAGATTTGGGCTTGTCTGGTCTTCTGGTCTGATACAGAGAGGCCCAAGAGCCAGGCTCACCTCACTACTGAAGAAAAGTCTCTCCTGTCTAACAGTTTTTCAGGCGTGTACACTGCAGGTGCGAGAATATCTTCCTGCCTGGCTGATATCTCAATGTGGATGGCTCGGCATCACCTGAAGCTCAACCTTGACAAGACAGAACTGCCCTTCATCATCCACAAGTCCTCACTGCTAAAAGAGCTCTTCATCATTGTTGACATTTCAATGGTGGCTGCCTCCCACTCTGCAAAGAACCTGGGTGTGGTCCTGGATGACTAGTTGGAATGGCCTACGCTGGAGCAACAGCACAGCCCCTTCAACTACAGGACATAAGTCCAGCACTACACTCCAGCTCAACCACTCCGCTCTGCTGCGACAGGGCGACTTGCACTTCCTGCCCTCTGTGTGGTTCTCGCTCTTCCCGACTGCAGAGCTTCCCCGCCCTAGCTCCCCAGTGGTGGAACGAGCTCCCCATTCTTCTATGAACTGCTCAGTCACTGTTTATTTGTTGTGGTCTGAAGACACATCTCTTCTGACTCTACCTTGCCTGACATTCACATTACACCGCTATGCTGGGCTACCCACCTTTTAAGTAGCTCTTTCATGTAGCACTTGTATCTTGTATCCTGATGTTCTAGTTATTTTATCACGTCTCTTGTAATCGTGTCTCACTTCTAAAATACTCAAAATACCATTGAATAAAAACTGAGAATCTGGGGTGTCTCGGTGGCATAGCCTGTAAGAGCACTGTTCACATGCCCATTGATAGCCACGATGTCTGCAGTTCGAATCTGGCCGCACAACCTTTTCACATGCCTGTCCCATTCTTCCCGGCTCTCTACACTGTGCTGTCAAATAAAGCTGAAAAGCCCTAAAAATATAACTTGCAAAAAAAAATTAAAAACTGTAAGTCATCAAGGGTCTGAGGTATCAAACGAGTCTCAAACCATCACTCTGCTGCCAGATGTGCAGTAGATATGGATGGATCACTGGGTTGTTTCTCCTGACAAATTTTCCTATTGAACTCTATGGAAAAATAAGTCAGGAGAAGAAACCCTTCAAGTTATCCATCCATATCTACTGCATATCTGGGAGCAGAGTGATGGTTTAAGGCTTGTTTGATGCGTCAGACCCTTGATGACTTAGAGCCATTTAGCCAACCATGTGTTCCATACTGTTCCAGTGTAATTTACAGCTAAATCTAGTCCTACCCCCCAATTCCCATAGAGATCCATTCAAATGCAGAAAGGTTATAGTATTGCTTGTAGGAGTACCAGAACATAAGATATCAAGAGTATTTTGACAATAGTTGGGTCACAGACATCAGGAAGTCATGGCATTCAAAGGGTATGTGACCAAATATTAATAATGATTACTTTAGTCTACATTATGTTAAACTGTCCAATATTTTTGATGCCCAAAAATGGGGGGGGGGGGGGGGGGGGGGGGGGCGGCTATGTACAAAAGGTTCTATAATTTCTAAACGCTTCATCCGATATGGATGAAAATACCCTCAAATGAATTAAATTAAATTAAATTGTCATTGTATCCTTTCAAACTCAGTGCTAGAGTACAGAACCAAAATAACAAAATATGTGTCACTGTCCAATGAATTATGGTGCTCAGTGTGTGTGTGTGTGTGTGTGTGTGTGTATATATATATATATATATATATATATATATACTTGGGGGGGGTATTAGCTGTTAAACAAAATATTTCTCTCTGAGGAATTATGAAAGAATACAATTTTCCACTTGCTTGACTAAAGAATATAGCTCATGACATATTGTTTATTTTACACAGCCTTTATTTGCTCGTCTTTATCAAGGGTGTGAATAATTTTGGCAGGTAGGCTACTATATCGCCGTACCGTAGTAACAAGGCTTTTATTGTTCTCGTTCACAGTCCTCGTCCATATCATCAACATCATCGTCATCATATCAGGGAAACGTGGGGGAGCTCCATATTTCAGAGAGGTTAGCTACAAACAACAACACAACTCCAAACTCTAGCTGGACCACACCTCAGTGCGACTACGCCTGGCCCGCACCCAGCTGCTCTCTGTAAGGAATTGATAGGCTACCCCCTGACACAATCCGCAATCTGCTCCTTTTAACACATACACACTATTACGCCCCATAGCCCCGTCTTGCAATATAGCGCAACGCGGTGATATCCGATACATGTGAGAAAGTAAGAAAATAAAATCCGCCGTTGCTTTTTCCATATGTGGCAGCTAACGGAGCACGACCAGCATGCTCGCTCACTCAGTCTCTGACGTCAGACAGTGAGAGACGAGCTAACGCTCTGTGTCCTT
This sequence comes from Synaphobranchus kaupii, assembly GCA_029718625.1. NCBI lineage: Eukaryota > Metazoa > Chordata > Actinopteri > Anguilliformes > Synaphobranchidae > Synaphobranchus > Synaphobranchus kaupii. The sequence goes on along the minus strand of CM056388.1, from coordinate 31,127,146 downwards.
CTCCTCCATTGTGAACTGAACGATGCGGTCTCTGGCAGCCATCGTCACCGCCCAGTAGAGACCCCAGCAGAAGTGCCGAGCACAACGACCCCCTCGAGGGAGACAGAAAGAGAGGGTCAGACACGAGCCCTGTTCAAACGCCTGTTTTCATGCTTTAGCTAGCCGTACAGATCCAGTGCGAGACAGCGGGATACGGAAGAAACAGAGGAAACGGGAGCTCGCCTATTTTGGTGAGAAAGCAGAGCCGAGGTTCGTCTAACGATGGGATGTACACTGAGCGCTGAGGAGAGAGAAGCTTTGGATAGGAGCAAGGCAATCGAGAAAAACCTCAAGGAAGATGGAATCACTGCTGCTAAAGACGTGAAATTACTCCTGCTTGGTAAGATTGTTTCTTGAGGATAACACCCAGTGTATAATTCCAACTGTCTGCACAACAGTCTTAAGAAAATAATTTTTAAATGAAACAACGCTGACGGCCCTTTACTCTGTTTTCTCTTTGATCTCAACAGGGGCCGGAGAATCAGGCAAAAGCACCATCGTGAAACAGATGAAGTAAGTGTTTGGCTTCAAGTCTTTCTTGCCTTTAATGTGGGCTGAGATCCCCCGTCCGTTCCTAGTTGGTGAATACCCATGTCCGCCATATTTTCAAGGAATGATCACATTTAGCGGCGATTTTCACACAATTGTAGCTGCAGGCAAACGTTACTAACCGTTTCCACCGGTGGGTGAGAAAATTGAGTGCTGTTCACACGCCTGGTTCTGAACAGGGAACAGTGATTGACTGTGCGTGTCCGGCGACAGCTCGGGTGTAGGCTATGTGCAGTGTGAATCTGAGTGCCATTAAAATACACCTCTCAATTAAGCTTAATGGAACGCTTTTATGACTCTGACCTGGGCCTCTCCTCCCAGTGTTTGATCTCTTGCCGGTATCAGTAGCTAAGACTTACCAAGCCTGAGGCTGTTTTAATTTAATTTAGGAAAAAATATAATTTAAATGGATAATATAGGCTACCCCCCCCCCCCCCCCCAAAAAAAAAACGCCTTATCTACTAGTACTGTATGACTACTGACAAGGGATCGTGGAGTTTATTTAGGCTATATCGATCCCTATGCCGTGCTCATATCCTTGTAGGAGATGACTCTTTCAGAATGAAAAGGATAGGCTATGTTGTAGCTATAGAGATCTTGTTCCATACGACCATTTTATGTGTTTATTGCTATAGTCCAACACACACTGTTTCTGCCCAAACACCTTTTTACTAATGTAGACTATTTCCTTAACGAATTACTCCCAACATGGACGCATTCTGTACCGGTATGAATTATATTCGTGCATCATATGCTTTTGATGTTCAGTTAATCACTGTCGTTCATAAATAAAATGCGATATCGAGCCACCTGAAAATCAACTGCGACTTTTTTTGTCAGATACATATAATGGAATTGTCTGTCTTTTTATTGCCGTTTACACCACTTATGTGTGTCCGACCGAAGGATAGACAAGCTAGCCTCTCAGAAACTCCATGAAGCAAATCTTTGCACTCAAGTGCTTTGTGGAACGTAGTAATATCATGGAAGATTCTTTAAAATATAATAATTCGACACGATCTTGGCAATAGGCCTACATCGAAAAATGTACAATGGCCATTCAAATAGGGTAGGCTAATGCAAAAAAAAATTAACCTATTTCGTTGGACGAGAGGGTTAAATGTGTTCGCAATTGGGGAAATCATTGCATTTCAGGCGGTTGCCGTGGTGGACAGCGCCCAACCGAGAATGTATGTGCAATCGTTAATTTTCGAACACGTTCGGGTCTTTTCGTTTCTGGGAGCTCGGCTAATACTAGTCTGCGGGTGAAAGAAGGAACCTGGAACGGATTTTCCCATCGCTGTGTATGGAACGTGTCCTGGATTGAGATTGAGAATAAGGACAGCAGAAAGAAAAGGAATTGAGTTGAATTGAATTCTGCCTGTGATTATGTTAATATTAACTGAAAAAAAAACAGGTAAAGACTTTGGTTAGCTGTACAAACATGCAATGCATGATCTGTATTATTCTTGTACATTTCCATTGACAAGATATGCAACACAGATGTGATTTTGAGAAAATAGATGCAATTATAATAACGTAAATTTAGCATTATTAATAATCACTATACACTATAAGTGCACTAAAGTCATAGTGAGATTACATGGATAAAATAGTAAAACCAAAATATACTCCTGAAAAAGTGACTCTTTATATACTAATTAAATATTAATTTACAGTAATGGACTGAAAGACAATGCTTTCCAGGAATTCCAATTCCACTTAAAATAAATATAATATAATAACAAAAATTTTTTTTAATAAATATATAATCAACAATAAATATCCACCTTGAAAATAATCAATTATGTGGAAAAGACTATTGTAGCTGACAAATGTCTTTGGTAATGTGTAAACGGTAGGCACATTGCATATACTATTTCAGGAAATGTATGTTCTGACTGCTCCCTCTTTCTGTGCAAAAGGCGCAAAGTGTTTGAAATAATGTGGACTGTTTTTTTAGGGATGCTAATGGCTGAGAGCTTTGTTTGTTTATTCCTTGTTACACTGTAAGCTTTACTGATGAGGGAGTAAATTGGCCTCTGTTTGGACTCCCCTCCCTGCAACCCTTGGCCTCCAGGGGAAAGAGCTGTCTGTAAATGAATGCTCAAGGTGCACCTGTGCTTAATGAACAGTTGCCAGCATCTGCTAATGGAAGCACAGGCAGGGGTAGTGAAATAGGAATAGGCTGGTCATGATGTCACCATTGGGATAGAAACAAGCCAGGAGCTCCACCAATCAAGGGGTATTTCGGTAATAAGAATGGTGACTGGTGGATACTTTTTGGTTATACTTCACTTACGGTATCTAGGCACATCGGAGCTAGAAGGTATCCACCAATTACTGCTTGTGTTGTTCTATTTGTTGTTACCAAAGTACTCTGTGATTGGTGGAGATCCTTCTGGTGTCTATGCAAAAGGTGAGGACATTAACGTCCTATCCCTATTTTTTTCATCCAAGTGCAGGTGGCCTGTCTTTCACTGAAAGACATTGGATTAGCTGTCATACATCTGCTTCAGATGCCTTGACCTATGACCTGTCCTGCTCAATTCCTCATGAGTAGGCCCCATTCAGTTAGTTTCCACTTGTTTAGTCACATATATTTCAGTCCTCTGCCAGGGAGTGGTTGATAGCCTTTTTCGTTGAACAATTATTCTGCTTGCACCACCTCAATCATCTATTTTGATAAAGTCACACAGATGTATAGGAGCGACACTCATGTTAAATTCAGATTGATTATTTAGGACATACAGCAGTATTTTGAAATGTTGTACAGGGGACGTTAGGTTTGTTTGAAACAGTGGGAAATACATTAAAATGAGCAGTTATATAACATTTAACATACACAGAAAAAGTTGTTTTAATAATGATAAGAGTTTAAAATAAAATAGCTGTAGTGGTACATTTTAAAATGATAAATATCATGTACACAGTTTAAATGAAGCTTCAAGGTTCTAAACTCAAGGTTTACAGTGGGGTGCAAAAATGTGGGCACCCCTGGTCAAAATGCCTTTTACAATTAATATTGAAGTGAACAGAAGCTAACCTGACCTCTAAATGGTACAAAGTTAAACATGACAAAATTTCTTCAAATTTTAAGGCAAGATTACTTTTTATTTAAATTTTTTACAGGCCCTGTGCAAAAGTTTGGGAGTCCTTTTGGATTATTCTTTGTTACTTTAAAAAAATAATTATTACTAAGGCCCAGGCCCAGGTGATTTACTCGTTAGGGCTTCAATGGGTCAGGTGAATATAATTCCAGGGCTGAACTATTTATTCTGAAGTAACTCCATGCCTTCTAAACTAAAGCATCCGACTGTGGTGGCTGTTCTGTCTGGTGTTAACAACCATGAGTTCCTCTAAACAGTTGTCCAAGGATGTCAGAATCAAGGTAGTTCACTTCCACCTACAAGGAGAAGGCAAAAACAAACTCTCAATGTTTCAAACTACCTATTTCCACTGTCAGAAACATTATCACAAAATGGAAGATAAATGGAACAGTTGAAGTCAAGGCCAGATCTGGAAGACTAAGAATGCTCAGAAGAACCCACCTCACTGCAAAAGAGCTGCAAAAACGAGTAGCAGACGCAGGTCTAGTTGTTCACAGGACAACAATACAACAAATACAACCTACATGGCAGTGTTGCCAGAAAGAAGCCTTAAAGCGTATAAAAGTATGAAAAGAAAACCTTGACCAGCCTGAAAGATTTTGAAACAATGTGCTTTGGACTGACAAAGCCAAAATGGAACTTTTTGGCCACAACCAAAGAATGGTATGTTTGGAGAAAAAGGGGTGAAGCATTTGTAGAGAAGAACACCTTGCCAACTGTTAAGCATGGAGGTGGATCCATTATGCTTTGGGGTTGTGTGGCAGCGGGGGGGCACAGGAAATATTGTGCGGGTGGAAGGAAGAATAGATTCCACAAAATATCAAGAAATTCTAGAGGCTAATGTTCAAAGGTCAGTGCAGACATTGAAGCTGAAGAGAGGGTATTCCAGCAAGACAATGATCCAAAGCACACCTCGAAATCAACCATGAAGTACCTTGAGGAAAGACGGATGAAGGTTTTGGAATGGCCACCACAGTCCCCAGACTTGAATATTATTGAAAATCTGTGGAGAGATGAAGGAGGCCAAACATTTGCACAGGGCCATTTTCCTTTTTTTTAAAAAAAATTATTTTGAAAATTTAAAAAATGTAAGTAAAAAGTAATCTTGCTTTAAAATTTGAAGAAATGTGTCATGTTTAACTTTGTACCATTTAGAGGTCAGGTTAGCTTCTGTTCACTTAGATATTAATTGTAAAAGGCATTTTGACCAGGGGTGCCAGAATCTTTGCACCCCACTGTAAACTGTGACTAAATTTGATCACGGTCAGTTGTTTTACAGACTCTTCTGTAATTAATTGACTTATGCTAGGTGAAAACACATCCACATGAAGAGATGTACCTTTCTGCATTGACAGTTAGTTGCAACGGGAAAGTTTTGTTTTGCCCTTGGCGTAAGATTTAGAAAAAACATTTTTGCACCAAGAATGTGCCTAGTGACAGTGCCATTTTCTTGTGCAAATAATTAGAAATTGCCCAGCTTGGATCTAGACTTTTTGTTTAAACCTGGAATGAAATATAGTTTGGAGGGTTATGTTGAGTCTCCAGATTTTTTTGGGATCAAAAGTCCTGACAACCTTAAGAAATTTGTGAGCTGTTTGACAGAAACGCATTTTATTTTTTAATTGAAATACATTGCTGTAATACAGGGTTGTAATACATTGTCGTTTTTTTTTTTCAACTTCACTTAATATTTAGAATAAATGTTGGTTCATTCCTTTGCTGTACCCCTGCCGAGCCAGTGCGTGACATTCACCCACAACTGAGGTGTAATTGACGGCATTAAGGGACAGTGTATCAGCAAGGAAAACTTTCATCATTTGAAGAACAAATAGAATGTGTTGAACATAAATGTCTGTCCTATCACGTCCTGTATCACATGTCATGTGATAAGAGACAAACTGTACCGCCCAGGTACCGCCCTGTATCTCTTGCTCTGTGGTGTGCTGGAACTCGCAGCCTGGCTGGGAAATTGACGCCGGGGGTTTCAGCTGACAGGTCCCCCTCAGAGAAGGGAGTAGAGTGAGCTTAGGAGGGTGTTACCTGGCTCATTCCTACAGGTGTTAACTACACACACTTTTTTTTTTTTTTTATTAATGAGAGAAGTGCAATTAGTAGGCACAGTTGTGTCAATGGCTCAGAACTGGTCAGACACTTCTTTTCACAGTTCTTTGTGATTTATATGCCCATGCTAGATTGTAGGCTACATGCTTCATACCTCCATTCATTGTGGGGGACTGAGGTAATCACCAAGAAATTGTAAAAACAAAATGGCGTTTACAAGCACAACACAACTGCCTTTCGTCTGGCATGAGCGCAGTGATGGAACACAGAACATTGCCCATTACATCAAACACTTATACTGGCCACTCAGCTGGACCATGCATTCTGCTTGAAGGAGCTGCTGTTATTCTGACCGTTACCTCGGCCACTGTTGTAATATCACTCTGCTTTCATTCATATAATGTGGAAGTACGTTCTTAGGATGTCAGGTTCGTACTTGGTTGGCCACTATTACCCAACAGATAAATACCAGATAATGGTGTATTAACGTAGCAGCATCCAAGCCGTTATATAGTCAGTGATAGGTTACTTTCCCATACTACTTCAACTGGCCATCAATCGGTCATCTGTCAGCTGCCCACTAACAGCAGGATCCAGATGTCCTACAGTCAGCGACAGACGAGCACATTGCTATAAGCTCTGCTTTCCCTTACCTGGCTCCTGTCAGTGCAGAAAGGTCAACGTTTACTTGTCAAATTTACCTGCTAACAGGGCTGTGCACTGGCTCACCCCCATGGTCAAATGCAGCTGAGCAGCAGGGAACAGATATTGGCCCCTGAGACATTTTTGAGAAGTGGTTCATTGAAACAAATCTTCAAAGAAATGAGCACCTGATTGTCAGATTTGTGTTCTCGCTTGTTCTCATGGATGGCACCTTCCCCTTTCCCCTTTGGCAGCCATTTTTGCTCCCTGTGGGAACCTTTTCAGCATGTGAGCTAATATTAGCTTTCCTGGCAAACAGAAAATAAGTTTTTGGTCACGACGGTAAGCATTGACTAATGTTCGCCTTTGTAACGCAAGTGCGACTATCAAATGTTGATCGCGAGGCAAATTTGAATGGACAACTAGAACAATAAAGATGTTTTTCAGTTCAACACTTTATTTATGCCCTTTTGTGGAAAAAATGTAATTCAGTACATCACACGTTGACAACTGACATAGTGAGACAGATGACACACAGATGCGCAGTATATCAAGAGAAATAATTTTTCATGCATTTGCAGCGTAGTGTTGTCCTTAGCGATCATTTTGTATTTAGGTTCGTAGTTTAATCCAGTTGAGATGACTGAATAAGAAATGCACTTTTGCCTTTGAATACTAATAAGAGCTTCAAATTTTTTATTTGATCACGTCACTTCGCCAGCACACTAAGCCCACTGATATTGTGACTCAGAGAGATTAATAATAACAGATACCAATGACGTTTTATTGTAATATAGCCTATGTACGAAATCTGCTCATAAAATCAACTTTGATATATCCAAACCTACTTTTTGCCTGCTTTCAAAATCTAGTCAGGTTATCCATTTCAAACTGAGGTTACTCTTTATGATTACATTGTCAAACAAAATTTATATTATTGCTGTTATTTTAATAGGGGAGCAGACACTCCACCCTCCTTTCATATTTTTTTGCTTTATTCAGACAGGAGAATTTTTTATTCAGAAAGAGAGGGTAATGCATAGACAGCTCGTAAATTATTTCAAACCAAAGGCTGTTTGAATTGAAAAAGAATTGAGAATCAGGAGAGGACCTTTGTGAGGCAGTTGGACAACTATGTGCGATATGGTCGGCATAAAATCTCACTGGAAAACAATGCAACTGGGCGACACTGGATCACTGCATGAACAGCCACGGACGTGACTCTTTGAATTAAACAAGACTCAAGATTTAAATGTGATTTCTTATTTATATTTAAAGGTAGCCAAGAGATGATGTTTAAAGGCACAAAAAATGCTGAGGCCATTTTTTTATTATGCATGTTTGCCCACCGTGAAGAGGTATACGTAATGCAAGTTATTCTTAGTTATTCTGACTGTCTGACTCTTCAATTTATGTACTTATTTAGATGACCGGGTGAAACAAAGCAGGCATGAAATACAAGTTAGTCAATCAGCCGTAAATCAGTTGTTAGGGGTAAGAACTTTTAGCCAATCAGCAGTAAAGCAGGATATCATATTGTTTTCCTAGGAGGTCTCCCATCCATGTTCTAAGCAAGCACCAACCCTGGTCAGCTTCCCCATCAGTCAGGGGAAAGTCAAAGGGTGCTACGGCTGCTGGGTAAACTATATGCTCATTCACAAGAGCAACAAGGCTCTTCGTTTTGTCCACATTGTAAATGGCCACAGATTACCCAGCACTGCGGGAGCTTCTGTGGTCAGGATGACTCCAGGAATAGGCAGCCCAAGGCATGACTCCGTTTCACAATATAGAATCCATCTACACCCCATACAGACATGCCTACCTACACCCCTGCAGATAGACATGCCCACTTACACCCCTACAGGTACCGACACGCCCCACTTACACCCCTACAGATAGACACGCCCACTTACTCCCCTACAGATACTGACATGCACACTTACACCCCTGCAGATACAGACACACCCCACTCACACCCCTACAGATAGACACGCCCACTTACACCCCTGCAGATACAGACACGCCCCACTTACACCCCTACAGATACAGACACACCACACTTACACCCCTACAGATACAGACACGCCCACTTACACCCTATAGATAGACACGCCCACTTACACCCCTACAGATACAGTCACGCCCCACTTACACCCCTGCAGATACTGACATGCACACTTACACCCCTACAGATACAGACATGCCTACTTACACCCCTGCAGATACAGACGCGCCTCACTTACACCCCTACAGATACAGATACGCCCACTTACACCCCTACAGATACAGACACGCCCCACTTACACCCTATAGATAGACACGCCCACTTACACCCCTACAGATACAGTCACGCCCCACTTACACCCCTGCAGATACTGACATGCACACTTACATCCCTACAGATACAGACACGCCCCACTTTCACCCCTGCAGATACAGACACACCCCACTCACACCTCTACAGATACAGACACACCCCACTCACACCCCTACAGATACAGACACGCCCCACTTACACCCCTACAGATACAGACACGCCCACTTACAACCCTATAGATAGACACGCCCACTTACACCCCTACAGATACAGACACGCCCCATTACACCCCTGCAGATACAGACACGCCCACTTACACCCCTATAGATAGAGACGCCCACTTACACCCCTACAGATACAGACACACCCCACTCACACCCCTACAGATACAGACACGCCCCACTTACACCCCTACAGATACAGACACGCCCACTTACAACCCTATAGATAGACACGCCCACTTACACCCCTATAGATAGAGACGCCCACTTACACCCCTACAGATACAGACATGCCCCACTTACACCCCTGCAGATACAGACATGCCCCACTTACACCCCTACAGATACAGACATGCCCCACTTACACCCCTGCAGATACAGACATGCCCCACTTACACCCCTACAGATACAGACACACCCACTTACACCCCTGCAGATACAGACACGCCCCACTTACACCCCTGCAGATAGACACGCCCACTTACACCCCTGCAGATACAGACACGCCCACTTACACCCCTGCAGATACAGACACGCCCACTTACACCCCTGCAGACAGACACGCCCACTTACACCCCTGCAGATAGACACGCCCACTTACACCCCTGCAGACAGACACGCCCACTTACACCCTACAGATACTGACACGCCCACTTACACCCCTACAGATACAGACATGCCCCACTTACACCCCTGCAGATACAGACATGCCCACTTACACCCCTACAGATACAGACACACCCACTTACACCCCTGCAGATACAGACACACCCCGCTCACACCCCTACAGATACAGACACGCCCCACTTACACCCCTGCAGATACAGACATGCCCACTTACACCCCTGCAGACAGGCACGCCCACTTACACCCCTGCAGATACAGACATGCCCACTTACACCCCTGCAGACAGGCACGCCCACTTACACCCCTGCAGACAGACATGCCCACTTACACCCCTGCAGACAGACATGTCCACTTACACCCCTGCAGATACAGACATGCCCCACTTACACCCCTACAGATACAGACACACCCACTTACACCCCTGCAGATAGACACGCCCCACTTACACCCCTACAGATACAGACACACCCCGCTCACACCCCTACAGATACAGACACGCCCCACTTACACCCCTGCAGATACAGACATGCCCACTTAAACCCCTGCAGACAGACACGCCCCACTTACACCCCTGCAGATAGACACGCCCACTTACACCCCTGCATACAGACACGCCCACTTACACCCCTGCAGATACAGACACGCCCACTTACACCCCTGCAGACAGACACGCCCACTTACACCCCTGCAGATACAGACATGCCCACTTAAACCCCTGCAGACAGACACGCCCCACTTACACCCCTGCAGATAGACACGCCCACTTACACCCCTGCAGATACAGACACGCCCACTTACACCCCTGCAGACAGGCACGCCCCACTTACACCCCTGCAGACAGACACGCCCACTTACACCCCTGCAGATACACGCCCACTTACACCCCTGCAGATACAGACACGCCCCACTTACATCCCTGCAGACAGACACGTCCACTTACACCCCTACAGATACCGACATGCCCACTTACACCCCTGCAGCTCCTACACACACACTGTACTTCAGCACACTCACACACACATGCATGCATGCATGCACACACACACACACACACACACACATACATAGATACATACACACACACACACACACACGTACATGTACACTCCCACCCACACACACGCACACAGTTGCGAAGTTTGGTCAATCCTGGAAACAGTTATCCGAAGAGCGCCTGTTGTGCAGCAGACACAGACGATATCGATTCCGATATTTCATTTTGAGAGTGCAGAGAAGGATGCTTGGTTGAAGGGAACATTGAAATAATGTGTATTTTGAGTATATGTTTCCAAAAGTCCATGACATCCTTACAGGTTTATCAGAGCCCTTTAGCTCCACAAACTCCATGCCATTGTACTTTTGGCTTGTACTGACGTGGAAAACGTTTTATCTTTTGTTTGAGTCATTTCAGTTTTTCAGTTCTTAGTTCCCCTCCCAGTGGAATATCGTGATTGAATGCGGGGGGTGGGTCCCATGATGCCGCTGTAAATTGGGCGTTTTGAACCGGTAAATTGAAGTATCTGTTGCCTGTCTGCTGTTGCCTCCACCGCTGGACAAAGAAAAATTCCAGTTCCCATTAATCTCAGAATTTTCTATAATTGACTGTAGTCTTGTTGTTGTTTTTGCCATTTTAACGAGATCACGGAGTCCTACATTAATCAGGGACTGTATTTGCTATAGCTAAGGCTATCACCATTTAGCGAATCGGACGAGGAAGTATTTCTAACACGTATGTGTGCTCAAATACAGTTGGATGATTTTCGGCTCTCTAATCCCTCTAGTGGCTGAACCCAGTCCAACTTTTCCTCCACTTTTATTCCATTGACTTTCATTATGAACTGGCCAACATTAAGGCCTACTGGTGAAATAAAACTATTTCTGATCGCTTCCTGAGGTTTATTCTGGAACAGGCCTATGGTTTTTGAAAACATTTTGGCTGGTCCCACAATTTGGATAGATGGCTCTGTTCCCCTTATAAATTGTAAGATGTCTCACGTCATCCATAAGGCCTGCGTAGGCCTAGTCATTTGTAGTTCCAGACCGTTTCCTGTTATGGTCGATGGCTTCTCGGCTGATGGGGATGGGGCACCGAACTACATATAATTGCACCCAGAAATGCAGCTGCTCGCATTAATATCACGCCTCCGCTGCAGCCTCCTGATCAATGCACGCCTTGTGCACAACCTCATGAACACCGAATGCCATTTTCCAGGAAGTGTATAGCGAGTATTTAAATATTGTGCGGGGGAATTAAATTCGAACTGTGATCTGATCACAGGAGGTCGCATTGAACTGTCAAGTATGGACACAACTCAGTATGACCTGGTGTGATCGGATGTTGGAATTCTGATTGCAGAAGTCGCATGAAGTGACTAGTGTAAGCGTAGCCTGACAGATGTTTCTCTGACATTGTCGGCAGGCATGTAACATATTTGAGTATATAGGTCTACACCTTTGTCCAAAGGAATTTAATTGTTGAGTAACAATTGAAGTGTTAATCAAGACGCCACCAAAGCCAGATACAAGGCCAGATACATCAAAGCCACAACTTTTTTTCCAGATTTCCTGACACACACATTCCATTTACCATAACTGCCTCTCTCACTCATATTGCATTGGACATTCACTCCCACATCCCTGTTACGGGGGAGCCGTTCATAGAATGAGGCTGGGAGATGACATCAAGTTTAGATAGGACGTGAAGAATGGATTCTGTATCTGTATTTGTTTGTTCGATATGTTAGCTAGGCCTACTCTAGATAGATAACACTAGCTAGCTAGCTAACACATGTCGGTATCAATCAGGCATGTTGGCTGTTGACTGACTAACCTCATCCGACTGAACTATAAAGGAGTCTACAGGTTGCATAATTTTAACTGTAGGATGGTAAACTGTAATGAATGGATTAGGTGTTCATTATTCATGCTAGTCATTGGTACACATTGCTTATTAGCGTGAAAGAATCACGCATAATTGCAATAATGTTACCCCGATTACCACTAAAATGTAATTTCAAGTACTCATAAATAAATGTACTCTTGCACAATAAGCAGCATCTCAATAAACTATGAGTTACAATTCTGTTCACTTTGCAATGCTTGATGTAGGTTGTTGCTGTGCCCTCTTGCACATGTCATTGATATGGCTTCATTTAACATTTTTTGCTGTGCTAGTTGCCTCAATAGTCCAGAATGCAACAGCGTGGCTTCGTGGGGATTGGGGGTGTGGCAAGTAGTTCTGTGATGAAAGTAGTTCTGGCTAATGTAGGAAAATAAAACACTGGAGCAGAAACAGAATAGTGATAAAGTAAAATATATTACACAAATCAGATAATAAACCCCGTAATGACTTGTACATCGCTGAAAAAAGTTTAATAACAATGTTATCGACGATCTTAGGGCATGGTCTAAAACGCATGACGAAAGTGCATTTAGGGTGTGTCCAACTCCACTTTTGCTAGTCAGAGGGTGCATATTTTGAGCGCAAAGTAAGGCGCAGGGTTCAAATGGGTTGAACATAACCTCTTCATTAATTATAGGTGTGTCTTGGGCGTAACATGCAATAAACCAATCAGAGTGCTATCTCCCATTCCCTTTAAAAGCCACCCTGGCGGATTGCTAATATAATGTCGGATTTAATAAGACTGAAAAAAGAGCGATTTACAGCGGGTGAAACAGACCTGCTCGTGTGCAAGGAATATATGGATCAATATTATTCAGACTAACCATTATGACGTGTTTTCATATATGCAATAATAATCTTAAACATTAGGGTTTAACACCGGCATGGGTTCCTGGTAGGCTAATTCCCAACCAAACTATTTCCAGTTTCCCAGAAATATAATAATGGCAAAACAGGAAATATTTTCTATTAGCTTACACCAGTGTAGCTATTTTAGAAAATATTTGCAGTTTCATTTTGTTAAAAGCACCTGCAACAGCTGAGAATAAACTACCAGAATATGGCTTCCGTCTCACCTTAGAAAACGCCAAATTAGGCCGCAGTGGTTCAGCTGTAAAAGCGCAGACTTTCCGTCTGTGCAGTTGCGCCCCAAGGATCGGGGGTTCGATCCCCATTCCTGCCAGATCCGAGTATGGCCGGTGCCTTGAGGGAGCGGCAATTGGCGGCTGCTCCTGGGGTGGGGGGGAAGCACTCGGCAGGGGAGAATCGTCGCATACAGTCGGCCTCGGGCGAGCTGGATTTACAGTCAGGAGCTCGGAAGAGGACGCGGTGCCCTCCTTCCTACTACCAGCTGACAGGGTTGTAGAGGCGAATTCTCAAGCAGTTGCTACACAGGCAATTGAATTACATAGGGATACAACTGGCTACCAAAATGGGAAAAATCTGAAACTAATTCAAAAATGAATGAAGCATTGTCCATGAGGCTGTTCTCACAGCAGGCATATCACAGGCAATGCATTTTGGCTAGCGACGTTCAAGCTTCATCTGAAGTTCATTACGTGCATTACATGCATTAATAACATAAACAGTGTTTGCCTTAATGATGACACTAAATACACTAAAGCTGTCAGGTTGGGAACCCATAGGTTTATGCATATTTCCCCTTGTTTTATAATGTCCTGCTTATGGAAATAATATTGATCATTTTCCTTTTCCATTTTATTTCCTCTGCGGAAGATTGCAGGTACTATTGGCCAATATTAGAGTCATAGATTGATCCATGATAATTGCAAATACATGTGTAACCTTACACGCAGCATCACACATCGCCACAGCAATGGGGAGTGTATATAGGGACAGCAGGAATTCGGCTCCAGCTCAGCTGCCAGGAGATGATAGAAGTTTGTTCAAATCTGGCAGGATGAAAGTGATTTAAGGCGGCATTCCCCTTGGCTGAGGGACAGGTATGTAGTCTTTGACTTTGGCAATGGACCCTTTTATTATTCTGCATTTTTTTATATAGCCTACACAAAAATAATATTTCACATTGTAATCTTGATATTTGTGTGCATACTTTTTGTGCCCCTGTGTGTAACAGACAGGAGGGTATACGTGCGTTGTGCACACGCCTATGCAGATGCACTTATATTGCGCTGTTAAAATAACATTGAAACAACTGCGACATGACCTGGTTTATGGTGGTTTTAGCGCAAACGCTTTTTGCTGCCTCAAAATAGCAATACGCCAAAAATCATCCTGGCCACACCTCATCTTAAGACCAACCCGCCCAGTTCACTTGCCATGGGCGCAAGTTCACTTGCTATTTAAACAACGTGAGCGCTGGATGCTAAAATGACACCTGCGCCAGTCTGAAACTAGCGAAGACACTTGCGTTTGGGTTACCACCGCTTAGCGCTGGGTGTAAGATAAGCACCTAAATGTTTTAGCCTGGAGTTTTCCTTTAAGCCACACCAGGGTCGGTTGCCGTTTCCCTCTATATACTAAGAGAAAAAAAGAAATAGAAATCACAATTAAGAAATTAGTGAGACAGAGAAGGAGAGAGGAGATGAGAAATAGAAAAGGAGAAGTAAAGATGAGAAGGATGCTTTTGGAAAGAGGTGGGTGCGGGGGATCAGGGGTGTGCTGTGACAGTGCGTCTGTGTGACAGTGCGTCTGTGTGTCTGTGTGCAGAATCATCCACGAGGACGGCTTCTCTGGAGATGATGTGAAGCAGTACAAGCCTGTGGTCTACAGCAACACCATCCAGTCCCTGGCAGCCATCGTCCGAGCCATGGACACACTGGGACTGGAGTATGGAGACAAGGGGAGGAAAGTGAGTCACTCTCCCTTTCTCTTATGCACGCACGCACGCACGCACGCACGCACACACGCGCACGCACGCACGCACGCACGCACGCACGCGCACACGCACACGCACACGCACACACACACACAGAAACACACACACACACACGCACACACACACACACACACACGCACACAGAAACACACGCACACAGAAACACACACACACACACACACACAGAAACACACACACACACACACACGCACACAGAAACACACACACACGCACACACACACACACACACACACACACACACACACACACACACACACACACACACACACACACACACACACACACACACACACACACACACACACACACACACACACACACACACACACACACACAGGGCACAGTGAGGGTGAGATTATTCTGATTCTAAGACACATTGATCAATCGTCAATCGTCATCTTTATTGTCCCTAATGGGAAATTCTAGTTGCAGTATTAAATGCAGGGGTGCCAATAATTGTGGCACACGTGGTTTTGTTAAAAATAATTATTTCTTGATGAGGGATTTTTTTTTTTCTCAGAATAAATTTACTTCAATTAAAGGTTGGATTTTTCAGTGTGAGATTAAGCTAATTCACCAAACGATTAATTTTTTATAACCCTTTTTACTCGTCTTTACCAGGGGTGCCAATAATAGTGGAGGGTACCATATATATATATATATATATATATATACGAACAAACCTGACGAAGATACGCCGAAACGCGCATCGTTCGTTCCACTTTTTAATAAACCTTTTTTTGCATCTATATACTTTTTGCCTCTGAAGGTCAGTCTTTTAACTTTTTCGTTTGAGTGTGCGGATTGAACATTGGAGCTTGTATTGTAGATTCTCGCCCTGGTTTTCTCTCTTTTTTCATATATATATATATATATATTTACACACACACATATACATACACATGCATACATGAGATATGGAGATCTATCTGTGCTGGTTGAGCATGTTTATGGCCTGAGGAACAAAGGAGTTGTTGAGGACTTCGCCCGTAGCTGTGTGTACCTACAGCCAGAGATAGCAACCTACACCCAAATTCAGCAATTAGAGGGTGATCAGGGCTGACTAGAATAGACTTGGCTTTAAGCAAGACCTGACAGGCAGAGAGGTCTGTTGAATACCAATAATCTTACTGGCTACTTTAACATCGATCTTTATATTCAACAAACGAAACTCATTGACATTTACCAAAAAATGTACAGTATATTTCCCCTGTGTATACTCACATATTCACACACACACACGCACGCACACACAAACACACACACACAACACCTACCAATGCACACACTCACACTCATACCCACTCACACACATGCATATGTATGACAGCAATTTTAAAGATTCAGGGACATGTGCAACCTGAGCCCTGTGTGTGCATCAATGCAGGTCCTCGGTTTCATAGAAGAGCCTTTCGCTTTCCTGAGAGACCTTCCTCACATCTGTTTGCATATATAATGGAATAAGCTTGACAAAAAAAAAAGCTTCTGAAACAGTTGGGCTGGGAGGACCGTATCTCTATCTGCAATGCATACCACCTTCCGCTCTAATCTCAAGTGAACAGGCATCGGGGTATACACTGATGTTTGCCTAACCGAGCCCGGGTAATTGGTGGAAGCAAACCCTGCGTACATGTCGGCTCACCAGGTTGAGTCGCCCGCTCCCGTTCTAAAGTAATGAGACACAGCGAAGTGAATGAGAAAGAGGGAGCGAGAGAAGGGAAGGAGGAGAAAAGGGCGAAGCGTTTGAGACATGGGACCCTTCGCTGCCCGTGCGTCGCGGTCGCGGCCCGTGAAGTGAAAACGGAAAACAGAGACGGGACGGGCGCGCGCTCGCAGCGTTCGCGGATGTCGCTGTGGAACGGGGGCCCTTGAATGAGTGACAGCCGGCGGGGTGGCCTTCGGGGGCGGGGCGGAGCCCCCGCGGTAGGCGGGTGGGCGCGGTGGCATTTAGAGCCTAATCACAGCCTGCTCCCCCCACACCCCCCCCCCCGGGCGGCTCTAATGGGGGCTTAAAAGAGCCGGAGCCAGCGGGACCCTGAACCTGTGAGCCCAGGAGGAGGAAGAGCCTCCCTTTTCATCTCCTCTGGCCTTTTCATCTCAATGCCCTCAATCCACCCCCACCAAGCATTTGTATTCTCAAGATACCAATCTGAGAGGATGTTCACCTGTGCTCTATCGCTTTCTCTCTCTCTCTTTCTCCCTCACCTGCTCTTTCTCTCTCTTGCCTGCTTTTTCTCACTCACTTGCTCTATCTCTTTCTCTCTCTCTCTCGCCTGCTCTTTCTCTCCCTCGATCTCTTTCTCGCTTCCACTCTCTCATTCTCTCGGACTAGAAGCGACAAGAACAAAATTATAAATTATAGATTTTTTTAGAATCAGTTCCTGTCATCATGTCCTATTCCATTTATTGTCTCTCACATAGGTGTGCATAACATGCACAACACAAATGTATGCAGATTAACATAAGGTAACGTATACCAACACACACGCGCACACACACACACACACACACACACACACACACACACACACACACACACACACACACACACGCATACACACGCACACACACACACACACACACACACACGGTGCTCTGGGTTTAATGGGTGGGGATTTCTCTGATCTATAATTCAGCAGCGCAGGAAATAGCAGTAGCACCCTCACTGCAGGGCATGCACACACACACACACACACACACACACACACACATACACACACACACACAAACACACACATATGCATTAATTGCCAGGCACACACAAACACCCTCACTACAGGGTGCACAAACGCACACACACACATCATTGAAGGGTGCACACAAATACACACTACAGGGTGCACAAACACAAGCACATAATTGCAAAGCACATACTCTCTGCAGGGGCTTAAGCACACACACTCACTCAGCAACACATATATACATATACACATACACACACACACGCACACACACATACACATACCTCTTTTTTCTTTTCCTTAATGCATGTTCACAGTTTGCTGAGGGGAAGTTGTCAATACAACACTGCTCCAGAAGAGGGCATTAATACACATCTCTGGAAAATAGCCACCTTTGTCCTCTTCACTATCTGTACACAGCTGTATCTGATGAGATGAAGGATGTGAAGCATTCCGATTGGTGTAGATGGAAGTTAACTTTTCTGATTGAGCATAAGTGAAGCACTCGTCTGCGTGTAAGTAAGGCATTCTGATTTGTCTGGATGTAAGCAAAGCATTCTTATTGGTCTTGGGTGTAGATGAAGCATTCAGATTGGTCTTGGGTGTACGTGAAGAATTCTGATTGGTCTTGGGTGTATATGAAGCATTCTGATGGACAGCTTTCTGATCAGACGGAAGTGACATCACTGTTTTAAGCAATTAGTTCATTCTCATCCATTGTTGTTTCAGTGAGGCAGAGGGAGAACTGGCAGCCACACCCCCCTGTCAGCAGATAACTCTGCAAGTCAGACCTGATGTGAGATACAGCAATGGCCTTTGGCTCCTCTGTGGAAGTACGGCGGCGGAGCGAACGTGGTCATTGCAACTTGTTGCTCTTCTTTGTTGCTGTAGTCGACCAGTGCCGGCACTACATTCGTAGGTAACGTAAAGTATCGCTCCGCCACCGTACTTCCACAGAGAATATAGGTCAGCACAAAGTAAAGGATTCAACGATAGTTTGACTTAAAAAATGATGGTATAAACACTCAAAATAACCCTGATAGACTGTCTTTGTATTTTATTTGCTTTGGGTGCACTGTGGAGTGTTTATGTTTAAGTGCGTTTGGTAGTGGATTCTACCGGTTACCTTAGAGTTGTGCTAGCATTAGCAATGTGTGTATGTCCAAAAGAAGGGACAGCATGGAATTAGCTGAAAATGGTTTCCATCAATCAACTACATCATAAGTCGTAATTGAGATATTATGTCCAAAATTCCGAACTATCCCTTTAAGTAAAAACGCAATTTTCATTACAGCACAGCAATCCTTTAGGTATCACTTCTACCACTGACTCAATTCAGTGTAATTTGAGTTTGCTTACTGTTGCCCCTATTTCGTCAAAAGAAATTCCAGTTGTTGACAGACTGTCATTCAAACGTTAAACAGGGTGTGCATAAATAATTTATGAGGCCTGAGCTTGCATCTCCTCATGACACTCTCTGGGCGTTTCTCTCCGATTGCTTCTCCCATCACACACCTCTCTGATACCCCGTTGTGAATTTTCCTTACAATTTTCCTGCCAGGGTTTAAGCGCCAGTTGTATTCGTAGCCCTGTGTCGTGGTCGCCCGCGTATTCAGCCTGTTCAGGAGAGCGCGGCAAAGTGGCCCTTCTGCTCTGAAGCACAATGCCGCCGGCCCTACGGGCCACAATTCACACACGGCTGGTGCAGGCAGCCCACAGGAGGGACTGGAGCAGAGGAGCTCGCCGGTGTGCAGTCAGAAGCAAACGGCCCTGCTGACCAAATCCCTCCCTCCTCCTGCCTACTCATTTATGCTAATTATGCAGCGTTCTGCAGAGCCACATTAGCACAGTCGAGGTTAGATATGTAGACAGTAGACTGTACATCTCAAACTGGATAGAGTGCCTGGACAGGTAGACTGTATATCTCTCACTGGCACTGGATAGAGTGCCTGGACAGGTAGACTGTATATCTCTCACTGGATAGAGTGCCTGGACAGGTAGACTGTATATCTCTCACTGGATAGAGTGCCTGGACAGGTAGACTGTATATCTCTCACTGGATAGAGTGCCTGGACAGGTAGACTGTATATCTCTCACTGGATAGAGTACCTGGACAGGTAGACTGTATATCTCTCATTGGATAGAGTGCCTGGACAAGTAGACTGTATATCTCTCACTGGATAGAGTGCCTGGACAGGTAGACTGTATATCTCTCACTGGATAGAGTGCCTGGACAAGCAGACTGTATATCTCTGACTGGATAGAGTGCCTGGACAGGTAGACTGTATATCTCTCACTGGATAGAGTACCTGGACAGGTAGACTGTATATCTCTCACTGGATAGAGTGCCTGGACAGGTAGACTGTATATCTCTCACTGGATAGAGTGCCTGGACAGGTAGACTGTATATCTCTCACTGGATAGAGTGCCTGGACAGGTAGACTGTATATCTCTCACTGGATAGAGTGCCTGGACAGGTAGACTGTATATCTTTCACTGGATAGAGTGCCTGGACAGGTAGACTGTATATCTCTCACTGGATAGAGTGCCTGGACAGGGAGACTGTATATCTTTCACTGGATAGAGTGCCTGGACAGGTAGACTGTATATCTCTCACTGGATAGAGTGCCTGGACAGGTAGACTGTATATCTCTCACTGGATAGAGTGCCTGGACAGGTAGACTGTATATATCTCACTGGATAGAGTGCCTGGACAGGTAGACTGTATATCTCTCACTGGATAGAGTGCCTGGACAGGTAGACTGTATATCTATCCAGTTTGTCAACAAATTTAAAGTGAATCGCACCTTATCGTTAGCTGTTCAATTTACAATCGGTGGCAGGGAAGTCTAGTCACGTGAAGTGTATCTTCGTAAATCGATGTTCACAAAAAATATTATAATCATCTCTGTTTGAAGTTACAATTAGGCGTGAGGTCTCCTGTAGGTTTAATCTTGGGGTTAAGGCAAAGATTAGGTTAATAAACAACTTTTTAGGTTACGGTTTTGCTAGCTTATCCAAAAAGTGACGAGACGACCCAATGCGAGCCGACGAGAACGCGCATCAGGCACACAACACACTGTGTGACGCAGGACATAAGGCACCGCCCCCGGGTGAAAGTTTTTAGGGAGTCCTCAAACCCTACATCAATATGTAATTGGTTGGCAAGTGGCCTGCGCAGGAATATGACGCAGGCCAGAATAAATAATAGTACAAAGATTTTTGTCCGTGTGGCAAGAAAATTAATTTGTCCATGGTCAAATATTAAGTAATTTAAAAAAAATTACATCAATATATGAGTGTAAGTATTTTTATTTTGCTGTCAAAAATGAATTGAGCCAAATGGGGAAACTGAGGGCAACATTATATCCGGTGCTGAGGTTGAGAGCTGAAAGCTGCCATCTTGGGTGCTATACTATCATGGCTCCCAGAATGCATCTGACCCATATCTTCCAGAATCAACATAACCAATTTCTTCCCAGAATGCACCTGGCAGCAGCTTTCCCAGAATGCCTCTGGCCTCAGCTCTCCCAGAATGCATCTGGCCTCAGCTCTCCCAGAATGCACCTGACCCCAGCTCTCCCCAACACAGGCAGACGCTAAGATGGTGTGCGATGTGGTGAGTCGCATGGAGGACACGGAGCCCTATTCCCCCGAGCTCCTCGGCGCCATGATCCGCCTCTGGACCGACTCCGGCATGCAGGAGTGCTTCAGCCGTGCACGTGAATACCAGCTCAACGACTCCGCCCAGTAGTGAGTGCACCCCCTGCCAGCAATGCCAGGAATGGACTACTATAGTACAGTCATCTGCAGTAGGAGACAGTGTTCATGAGTCCACAATTTTTGGAGTGGGACTCCATGGGTGGGGCTCAATGGGCGGGGTTTATTGGGGTGAGGCTCCATGGGTGGGATTTATTGGGGTGGAGCTCAATGGGGCGGGGTTTATTAGGATGCGGCTCCATGGGGCGGGGTTTATTAATTTCACTCTCTTCTGGCAGTTACCTGGACAGCCTGGATCGCATTGGAGCGCCAGATTACCAGCCTACAGAGCAGGATATTCTCAGGACCCGAGTCAAGACCACGGGAATCGTAGAAACACACTTCACTTTCAAGAATTTACATTTCAGGTTAGCCACACTGTCTACACAAGCCACCGGTGCATTCTGGGGTACTCAGTATATCGTGTCGTACACACTCTGCTTATATTAGAGTGCTGGTTTTGCCTGAAAGTGTAAAATTTTGTGTTATGTGAGTGTATTGTACTGTATGACAGTATAGTGTAGTGTTATAATGTACAGTGTTGTATGAGAGTGTAGTGCTACGTAAGAGTGCACAGTGAGAGTGCAGTGGTGTGTGAAAGTGCATGGTGTTGTATGAGAGTGTAGTGCTATGTAAGACTGCACAGTGTAATATATGCTACTCAAAAGAAGTTAAGGGTCAAAAATATTTGTGCAGATAAATATAGGCTAACGAGCTAAAATGGTGACGACTAATGACAAAATAATTCTTTGATGGCTCAAGAACAGAAAACAGAAAACAAAAAACTTTTGATTAGACACTAGTTTATTACCCTGATGAAAAAAGTCATGCACCCCCAAAATGATGTTCACACAAGTCGCAGAAGCTTCAGTAACTGGTGTAGCCACCGTTAGCATTCAGACATTCTTGACAACGTTGGCGCATGCTGTTGATCAGGTATTGGAAATAACGTTGAGGGATCGCTAGCCATTCTGCGACTAATCGCTGAGCCAGTTGCTGGAGGTTGATGGCAGGGACGTGATGTGATCGAAGTTCGGCAGCGAGTTCGATCACATCACGTCCCTGCCGTCAACCTCCAGCAACAGCGATTAGTCGCAGAATGGCTAGCGATCCCTCAACGTTATTTCCAACACCTGATCAACAGCATGCGCCAACGTTGTCAAGAATGTCTGAATGCTAACGGTGGCTACACCAGTTACTGAAGCTTCTGCGACTTGTGTGAACATCATTTTGGGGGTGCATGACTTTTTTCATCAGGGTAATAAACTAGTGTCTAATCAAGTTTTTTGTTTTCTGTTTTCTGTTCTTGAGCCATCAACAAATTATTTTGTCATTAGTCGTCACCATTTTAGCTCGTTAGCCTATATTTATATGCACAAATATTTTTGACCCTTAACTTCTTTTGAGTAATATATGAGAGCACAGTGGTGTGTGAAAGTGTATGACAGTTGTAAGACAGTGTTGGGTGGCTTACTTGCTAGGCTGTTTGATGTGGGAGGCCAGAGGTCAGAGAGGAAGAAGTGGATCCACTGCTTTGAGGATGTGACGGCCATCATCTTCTGTGTGGCCTTGAGTGGGTATGACCAAGTCCTGCACGAAGATGAGACCACAGTGAGTACACAACACACAAAATCTCAGCACTAGTGTTTTGTTGGTGTATTATTTGTGAAGTTTATTATGTACAGGATAGAGTATAAACTGGATCCAGGTCAAAGTCACAACAGCCTTACCATTAGTGATGGGAATCGTTAGATTTTATTGATACCGATGCCATTATCGATTCCGCTTATCGATTCCTTAAATATCATTTGCTCCCAGGCTATTAAAAGACCAACTATTACTATTGGGTGGTCATCTAAAATGGATTCAATGACACAATATTTATAAAGTATAAAGCATTCGTTTTTCATTCATATTTCTTAGTCATATCATGGAAAATATTTATCTGCTATATGTATGCCTGCACAAGTGGCAGAGCATCCAATAAAAGTCTGAATTGTATAATTCTGTAAATTGAAATGGCATTATAAATGTAATTTGGCTTGATCAATACGAGTGCTTAAAAATATCAGACATCAAAGAAAATAAGAGACACCGGAAAATAATGAAAAAGGACGCGAGGAGAGGATAAATGATCAGTTTAACGTTATGTCAAAAAAGATGACTAAAATATTGTTGTTTAACCGCTGCTCTGTGATTGGAATATTTAGTAGCATCATTCTCTAACGAAGATCGCAAACTTTACTTATGAGTTAGTTACGCTCCTACAGGCGTGTTTCATAAAGCTGCACCGTAACGTTTTCGTTGGTTTCTGTATTATCAGAACAGTTTCACCTGTCACCATTCTCCCCTATCTCATTTAGCCTATACATTTACATGGAAGAAAGGTGAGATCTTTAACGTTACCTGAGGCAAGCTGGCTTCTCTTATTAGCTGAAGATGACGAAGATTGAAGATTATCATTTAGCTAATTTAGGTTAGTTATTCGCTTTCCAAATCTAGGCTACTCATCTGTGCGTCGCCAAGCAGGCAATCGTTGTCAGATTAGTCTACCGCCAATCAAAACACTGTAGTTTTACACTTGTAGTTGGTTATAGACACCCCGAGGGAAGTCCACACACTCCTCAAATATGTTATAGTTATGAATAGTTGATCATTTCCGAAGATGGATCACAAAATGGAGCTTACGCGAACACATTTTCTATTGATTTTTAAATGATAGTAGCAGTAGTATTAGTTTTTTAAAAATGACGTTTACATTTTATATTTTTAGACGGGGCGCCAAACTCTGCCTGCCATCATGTGCTGACTGAATGAAAAACGACGGTGCGCATGACGTGACGTTGTTTTGCTATGCGTAGCTGTCGGGAATACATGCTGGAATCGATAAAAGAATCGATAAGCTCGAAGGCGTACAATTCCGAGGAATTGGACAACTTGGAACCGGTTCTCGATTCCCACCCCTACTTACCATTTCAGCATACACATACAAACATATACACACACTTATGTATACATACATACAGACCCAGCAATTAATGTTTGTCCCCTCTAGGGGACATGAGTTTCTGATCTTATTCTCAAGTCCTACTTTACTATTCTTATTCTCAAGATCTATTCTGCTATACTGAAACCTACACTACAAGAGATAATCATTAAATATAAGATAGGTAATATTTTTGAAAATATTTGTTTTTTTGTCATCCAAGATACTTGAGAGTTAAAACTTTTTCTCTGCCGGGTCTCCGGAGGACATACACACGTACACACATGCACTCAGCTGGTATGCTTTTCTCCTAAACACTCAGTAATGAGCCAGAGCCTCGGTTCAGTCTGCAGACCAGTAGCTGAGCAGGCAGGCCATGTGATTAGCCAGTCTGGGGTGAGATAGTGGGGGTATCTGCCAGTGGGGTGACAGTTTTACTCATTTCAAGATTTGCCAGTGTTTTGCCATATTTTCTCATTACAAGACTAAAACACTTGTTAAGACAGACATTTTTTGCAGTGAAGGCGTTTCATTTAGCCCAATGCACAGAGCCGTTAAAGTGTCAGCCAGCCTTCCTCTCAGTGGTCTTACTTATTCCCAGTACTGTCTCAGAGCGGCGCTGTGCTGTACGTCCCAGAGCGGCGCTGTGCTGTCCCAGAGCGGCGCTGTGCTGTACTGTCCCAGAGCGGCGCTGTGCTGTACTGTCCCAGAGCGGCGCTGTGCTGTACTGTCCCAGAGCGGCGTTGTGCTGTACTGTCCCAGAGCGGCGCTGTGCTGTACTGTCCCAGAGCGGCGCTGTGCTGTACTGTCCCAGAGCGGCGCTGTGCTGTACTGTCCCAGAGCGGCGCTGTGCTGTACTGTCTCAGAGCGGCGTTGTGCTGTACTGTCCCAGAGCGGCGCTGTGCTGTACTGTCTCAGAGCGGCGCTGTGCTGTACTGTCCCAGAGCGGCGCTGTGCTGTACTGTCCCAGAGCGGCACTGTACTTTAGTCTCTCTCACAAAGGGCTTCAGTCATATATATTCATGCTTTAGCACTAGCTGTAATGTTTGCACATAATAATCTGCATAAACTCTAAGTGACTCGTAGAGTTGTCCACACCACTGACACTAACAAAAACTGACCTCCACTCTAATGCTGTCAGAGTGCTGGGTGAGCCGGGCCTCGTGTGCAGCGCTTAAGCGATGTCTGCGACCCAAGAGACTAAGCAATCAGTCTTTTTTGTGGAGCGAAGGATGTTTTGATTGGTTCAACTCTGTGACTGTGTGGCTCCACCCACAATTGGTTCCTGTCGAAACATCGCCTGGCCGTACCAACGCTCTGTTCCTGCTTTCACTTTGGATTCCTGAGACTAAACTTTCCACTTTTTTTATCTCTCTTTCTGTCTGTCTCTCTCCTTCTCTTCATCTTCCCTCTTTCTACTCCTGCTTCTTTTTCCCCCTCCACAGAATCGCATGCACGAGTCTCTCATGCTGTTCGATTCCATCTGTAACAACAAATTCTTCATCGACACCTCCATCATCCTCTTCCTAAATAAGAAAGATCTGTTTGCTGAAAAGATTAAAAAGTCAGCCTTGAACATCTGTTTCCCTGAATACACAGGTAAGGGCATCACTGCACCCAGCAACGATTAACACTGAAAGAGAGCGCTATAACTACAGGTGCATGCAGGGACACACAATAACAACACCTGTACAACAGACAGATAGACAACAGCAACTGCTGTACCACAACACAGAGACACACAATACCTACCACAACCACATGTGCATGCAATAACAGCTGTAACATAATGCACACATGGTGGGCTAAAACAAACTACAGGAGCACAACATTAGGATTGCACAAATGCGCAATCTAAATGCAACATGCTGGAATACAATGGGTGATAAATGCATTAAATAAAAAACAGATTTGTCTCTCTCTTTCACATACTTTTTGTCCTTCTCTCCCTCTTTCTCTCTTTGTTTATTGGCATGTTATACTGCATATTTAATTTACATACTGCAACAGCTAATAAAGTAATGTTTAAAGCTAACCTTATGGTCAGTGGTGTAGTAGCGCCTGGAGAAGTGGCTATACGCTTATTTAACAAATCGATGACTACTAATTGATACGTGCAGCAGTGGGGATTAAGAAGTGAGTATACTCTGTGCCCACTAAGAAAGAAGTGGGTATACTGTGTATACCCATGTATACCCTCCACTAGACTACTGCTTATGGTAGCAATAATAGCAACGATAACATTAACAGTACAGAAGCTTCAGCGGTGCTACCTGTCGCCCTGTGACAGCTCTATACGTATATCCCTCTCTCATGCTGTTGTTCTGTTCTCCCGTACCTTTGCCCCGCCCAGGCCCCAATACCTATGATGACGCAGCAGCTTACATCCAATCACAGTTTGAGAGCAAAAACCGCTCCCCCAACAAAGAGATCTACTGTCACCTGACCTGTGCCACGGACACGGGCAACATCCAGGTGGTGTTCGACGCTGTGACCGACATCATCATCGCCAACAACCTGCGGGGGTGCGGCCTGTACTAATGAACACTTGCTCTTACCCTATGGCCATCATTTTGGTAGTGAAGCGCAAGTTGGTTAACAAGAATGAGGGTTCTTAACAGGTACATATACATACACACAAACATACACACATACACACACACACACACACACACACACACACACACAAACACACGTGTGTATGTATATATGTGTATGCTTGTGTGTATGCGTGTGTATGTGTAAGTATATTTTATTCCGTTTTTTTTAAGTTTGTCTCCAAGAGCTGCCAACAGCGGATTTCTTATAGAAACCCTTTTAGCATTTTTTTTGGTTGGTCTGTTTGTCACCCTCTTCTCACTGTGTCTTTTTAAAAAAACAGCACATTTTTGTTTTACATAAAGAAATGTGTCTTCATTTAAATTTTTTAAATGTTTAACTGTTAATTGTATGTACATTTATTATATGAATATGGATATGTGGATATGTTAACCTGGACACATTTTGGTTGAGGATGAGGATGGTAATAAGCCGGGGTAATAAGTGCAGATTTCCACACAGGGAATGGGTCTGTTCAGCTCATCTCCTGGTGATGCGCAGATCTGCATTTCCCAGCATGCTTTGTGTTCTCTTGTGGATCAGCCAAAAGGGGTCTCCCAGGTGCCACCCTGTCTCCGTGGCAGGTCTCGCTATTGGCCATGCTCATTCAAGGGTGGGCCTTAGTGCTCTGTACTGTTATGAGGCCTATTAGCCAATTAAATTTCAGAAAAGTGTCCTATCTGTGCCAGCCTGAAAACGGCATGTATGGGAATAGCACTAGAATCACTAGGTTACTGAAAAAACTGTTTCAATATTATCATGTAATGGCTTGTAATTTTTTATTGTCATTGGTAAAGGTCATTACTTACTGATGTATGTTCACACCAGCTTCATGTTCACCATAGATGCAACACACACACACACACACACACACACACACACACACACACATTCTCTCTATCACACTCATGCTTACTTACATGTTCACACACAATCAATACACACATGCGCACGTGCACAAACACACACACACACACATCCCATCATAATCTTTCACTTCTTTACTTCCTGTTTTTAGTTGTGTACATCTCCTGCTGCTCCTGTTCCACACATAGCATGATTCGCCTGCTTTTTTAAAACAAATATTTAAAAAATACTGCTCCAAAAACTTCCGCCAAAAAAGGAAACAAAAAAAAACTGAAAAATTAAGAAAAACTAATAAAAAAAAGAAAAAAAAAAGAAACCACACTGGGCGGGGGAGACAGACGTTATTATTATTATTATTATCATTATTATTATTATTATTATTATTATAGTAATAATAATGCTGTAAGAATAAGTCTTCTGTGCATTGTAGCTGGAGATGATTTTACCTCCTCCTGTGTGTCTGAGCTGGCCCTTTTGCTTTATCTGTCTCCCCGACCAAGTCTGTACTTACTGGGGAATATGACGTGGAAATAATAATAATGTAGGAGTGTGTCAGGTCCTTGTGGTAAGGGATGCACGGCACGCTTGAACGGATTCGGGATTCGGGACAGACCTGAACGTCGCGTGGCTGTACAGGTAAACACGCTTTGCACCGCGCATCTGTACACAGGTAACCACAGTTTGCACCGCACACCTGTACAAGTCAACATGCTGTGTGCTGCACAGCTGTACAGATAAACACTGTTGTGCATTGCGTGGCTGTACAGGTTAACGCATTTTGCGCTGTGCAGCTGTACGGGTTAACGGCGTTGTGCGCTGTGTGTCTGTGCAGGTTAACAGGTTTTGCGCTGCGTGCCTGTGCAGCTTAACTTTGCGCCAAACGGCTGTACAGGTTAACGCGCTTTTGTGCTGAACGGCTGTACAGGTTAACACGCTTTGCGCGGCTGTACAGGTTAACGCGCTTTTGTGCTGAACGGCTGTACAGGTTAACACGCTTTCTCTTAGTTTTGTAACTTGAACTGGCACACGCCTGGCAGGTGCGTAGAAAAGCACAGCTCTCACTCACTGTCCGAGAGACCTCTCTGGCTCTGAATAAAGAACCTTGTACATAATGACATCATCTGTCGGGGTCTTGTTCTTACCTGCTCCCCTGTTCCCACTGCAAGCTCCTCTGAGCTCCTGGCCCCTCCTCCTCATGTGGGTTTCCTGGCCCCTCCTCCTCGTGTCGGTTTAAATTAAAAAGCCACAGCTTCCATTGGGCACTTCTGATTCTTGACTCACCAGTGTGTCACTTCTACACTACTACAGGATTTGCATGCACACGCAGACAGCTCTGAAACAGCTGCAGCAAGACAACAATGAAGGACACAAGCACAAACAGCTGCTGATTGAAAGGAAATCAGAAACACCAGCAGAGATTGTTGGCCTGCAGGACTGGAGGAGACCCCTGCCCTGCAAAGAGACTGCTAGTATCGTTGACTGTATTCGCTGGCCATGTTGTGCCTCTGGTTGGCGGATTATGTTGGTTTTTGCGATTCCCTTTAAATCAGCAGCCAGTTTAGGCCTCGGAAACAAGGTCTGCAGGCTCTTTAGCCAATCAATGTCTTAGATGTATCACTTCAGTGCAGGAACACATCAAAAAGCGGCCCTCTAGGTCTAGGATTTCAATTTCAGATCCCTGTTGTAAGGAAAGAACCAAAGAATAAGAACACCAGGGGCAGGCTCATTTTTAGTTTTATGTATTTGTCATTTGGAAAGGTACTGTTAAAAAAACATTTCCATATTAAAATGAGGTGCATAACCTGACAGACAGATAGAGAAATACGCTTCAAGCAGCCACTGGGCTCTGTGGGATACACATCTGGCCTGGCATTTGATGTAATCTAAAATAATATCCATGATTTTAAGTAATGACGTGGTCGTAAAGAGGAACTAGAAGTAACACAGTGAGGGAGATGAATGAGTGAGCCCTGCTGACCAGACTGGCTCCACCGGCCCCACAGAGTGTAGCATCAAACCTAGAAATATTTTATCCACTTTATTACTTTATTTTCCATAACATCTAATCTAATCACGAAACATCTTAAAGATTTTAAACCTTAGCAGTTAGAGTGTATATTTATCTGTTTATCCGTTTCTGTTTATACATAACAATGATATTTGATATTAAATGATTATAATATATGGGATATTGCTGTGAGAAATGATGCAAGTAATGCTTAGGTGTGTTCTTCCTCTGAAGCCCTATACTGGTCTTGGCTACCTTTCAGAATTTACTAACCCCTATTGGGATGGCAGGTATGCCATCCGCCAAGTTACGGCTTGGTGGGGCATGCCCCATACCTTCTTCTTGCTGATTTCGTCATAAAAAATGCTCGATGCCCTCAAAGAATAATTCTCCCAATTGGATAACAACATCTGGTCAGCTAATAACACCGTCTGATCAAAGTTGACAGGATACACAGGCAAAATGCTTATGTAGCCTTGCAGTTGCCAAGAGGCTGCCTTACCCTTGTGGTTAGAGTGATGAACTTTCCCGCTGGAGACCCGTGTTCGAGCCCCGCCAGATCTCTACTGTTGTCCATTCATTTTGGACAAGAACAACGTGCAAATATTATGCTTTTCACATTAAAGAATGTCAAAGAATTGCAAAGGCAAATAAATGGAACAATATTAACTGGTAATGGTTTAAATTATACTTAAACAGAGGTGAGAGTAAGCCGACATGGTCCGCTACCACCAAAAGATTTACCGCAGGTAACGTTATGCAGTACTGGAAAAAATATCCCATTTGTCAGGCAGATAAAATAAAGTTCTAATGCAAAGAAAGTTTTTTCTGGCTCAGTGTAACTCTCCCCTGTAGCCTATAACTTCCACAGATCCATGACAGATCACTGTCAGTGAAAGCTACATCCTTTCCTCATTCAGCCTCACTCCTCTTGGGCTGTAGCTAGCTAACTGAATATAGGCTACTGCATAGTCATACAGTAATAACTATAATAACGATTACATATACTAGGCAATACAAGCGCGTATGGTAGCCTTGTCATTAACATGCTGGGATAAGTAAATACAGATAAAAATGACAAATATTTAGGCCGACTAAATAAATGTTGAATCTTACAATCTTATCCAGACATATTTGCCCCATTAATGTACTGTATGCCTTTGGGTCACGTAAAGTTTAGCCAAATAAGTAAAATAGTGTAATTTAATAAAAAATGTAAAACAATACAAAAACTTCCTTACAAACAAAATCATGTCAATAATAATAATAATACTAATGCATTTTATTCATGATATGCTTTTCATACACCAAAGCACTGGATGCAGACAATTGTTCGAACATAGTGTAGTAATTTGTAAAAATAAAAAAAATTAAGTGTAGCCCAACAGCTGAATTGCACATTATTTCCACTATAAATGATTGGCAATTGACACTTTCACGTGACATAACGTTTGAATGCCCACATTCTCTTCAGATGAAAAAAAGACAGGGCCAAGTTACATGAAACAAGCTAGGAAACATTGGCTAGCATTGCTTTGGAATAGAGCTTTTGAATTTGTGTGAGATAAGATAGCCATTATTGTTTGTTGGCCTTGGCCTCATTTTGATATCAATTATTTTAATGGAGTCCTAGATTTTGCTAGTTTTATTATAAACAGTGCTGTGTATGCATGAGTAACTTGCCATTTTTGTACGTTGAAAACATTTTTTTGTTGAGATATAGTATTCCAGAACGTTAAACGCTATGCAACTTTGTGTTTCCTTTCTTGTTATCGGCCTTATTATCTACTTAAGTGTGAATCATGCCGTATTTAACAACAAAAACTGGATAGTAGCCTATAGAGCAGGGCCCCGTTTCCCAAAAGCATGTTTGAAGTAAGATCATCTTAAAGTGTTTTGCGTTTGTAGCCTACTTTATTTTATGAGTAAAATGACAAAAATGTACTGACATTACATAAAAAAGGAGAAAGCCAAAAAAACAAATGACGAAAAACAAACAAACAATGAAAGTAATATAAAAACTAAATAGCCTAAGATGATCTTTATCGAAGATGCTTTTGGGAAACAGGGCCCAGGCGGCCCAATGGGGCGGCATTTTGGCTACGCCCCTTTTTGGGCGAAAACACAAGGGAGTGACTACGTTTAAATGAACGTGAGACGTTTTGAAGCATTTGAAGCATCTGAACCACTGATCTGTATCTGAACCTAAGTTAGGGCATTTTGAGAAACCAAAAAAATGTCAGATTATATGTCAATGTTACCCATTGTGGGGCGGACAAGGTACATTGAAAAATTAAACCTGATGGGTCTAACAACTTGTCCATTTAACGTTACTGTCCTGGAGGAGTTGTGGATCAATGACCCAACACAATAGCCGGAGATCACCTATCCCGACATCGACAATTACCTGATCGAATCACAAGGTGAGTCAGCGCTACGATTGGGATGTAATGTTAACTTTTAGCTAGCTAGCGTTGCATAGAGGAGAATCAGTAGCCGACTACATGTCAGAAGTTGTAACCTCAACGTTAGTTAGCTAACGTTGTCATAAAATTTATTCTTACCGTGAAAATCGACGACCTGTTTACAATTTCGGACAGATGTTAAGGTAAATCTATCACCACGGCGGCACTTTCGCCACAAGTTAGCAATTATACCGGGAAATGCCCTCTTTGAAAAGGCTAGTCTGAGTTTTTGCTAAAGCTGCATCATAGCTATGATAACGCGGAGCTGTCAAAACTATAACAGCGCGGAAACCCTTTAAAAAAAACGAAATAAAAACCGTAGCTAGGCTACACGTAGGCTAGCCTATGGCTATGACAACTTTAGGACTAAACAGGCCACATTTTAGTTAATAAAACTCAAGCAAGCTAACTTGTCCAGTGAGCACAAGTGGCATACAGAACTATTGTGATTTGGGTCACACATCGCAATCATAAGCTATGCTTTACAATCGAAATAGCATTTCATAACAATGCCAATATGTTTCAAAACTCTTACCAAATTGGTGGATGAGAAGCCTTGGAACTGGGATCTACACCTCAGTGCAAGCACTCCCCATTCTACCTCATGTTATGGGAAGGATGTGCTTTGTCTTGTCTGTTCTGTAGTGATCTTGATGTCTCTGTATGCACTTACTGTACGTCGCTTTGGATAAAAGCGTCTGCTAAATTAATGTAATGTAATGTTTGGCAGAGAAGCCAGATATCCATCTGAGGTCCCAGAGACTTTTGGAGTGAGTAGGTCTCTACATTTCCTTCTAAATTTCCTTCACTCTAATAGCTAACAGCATTTCTCTCCATTCAAGGTACATGACAATATAGAGGACATTGTGGCTACAAAGGTTTATAAGTACTAAAATTGACTATACGTTCTTAAAATACGTGTAATAGCCTTTCAGCTTTATTGGACAGCACAGTGTAGAGGCAAGAGGAATGGGAGCGAGTAATGCGAAAAAAGTCGGTCGGATTCTAACCACCAATGTCGCAAAGAGCACGGGAATACTAGCTAAACCGCGCTACAGGCTCCGCCACGGGGAGACACGCCAGGAAGGTGTACTTGGGCTCATACTTAAATAAATAAATAATATTTAAAAAATAGTTCGGTTTATACTTACAAAAAAGTGAACTAGTTCTGTATGCTGTAATGATATGTGCCACTCAGACCAGTAGGTGGCAGTATTACACCTTGTATACCAAGTTTAAGTTCATGCGCCAAGTTGACTAGAAGACACATGTAACATCAAGCTACTAGCAAGACGATAAATAAAGACAAGAATACCAAAGTTAAATTAAGTCTGTTTATTACCACAACAGAACATTACATGGTACCTGGAGTGAACCAGAAAGAAAATGGATGCAATAAAACCACCAGGGACCTTGACGCGATGGAGGTGTACAACACATTCGTGTTCGCTGACGGAGCAGACAAAAACAAACTGGATAAAGTCCTAGAGAAATTCGATGAACATTGCCTGTCGAAGAAGAACGAGACATATGAGAGGTATGTTTTTCGATCACGAATGCAACGCGAAGGAGAGACTTTTGATAGTTTCCTCACAGAGCTCAAGCTAAAAGCTAGTAACTGTAACTTCAATGAACTGAGAGATTCGCTGATTCGTGACCAAATTGTCTTTGGCACAAGTAATAAGAAAATCAGAGAAAGACTGTTAAGAGAAACGGAACTCACTTTAGAAAATGCTATTAAAATATGCCAGGCCAGTGAATTAGCTAGGCAACATGTAAAAACGTGTGATGTTAACGCACAGGGACTAGCACTGCCAAGCGCGGAGGTAGACGCCATTACAGTCAAGGAAAACAGGCGTGCTAAGTACAGAGGCGCTAGAAGCAAGGAAAATGACACATTTAATTGCAAACACTGTGGCGATAAGCACAAACCCAGGCAATGCCCAGCATTTGGCAAAATGTGCTCTAAGTGCAAGGGGCAAAATCACTTTGCCAAAATGTGTTTCACAAGAGAGAGCAAGAAGGAATGCAAGGTGCACGAAGTGGATGAAACAGATGAGTGATACACTGAGTGATTCATTTTTCGTGAAGATGGTTTCCTTTGATGCAAAAAAAAAAAAGTGCGCAGCCAGCAGTGAGTGTAGACATGGGACAGCAAGTTAATGCACTGGGATCAGACAAATGGATAGCACTTCTGCTAGTAAATGGGACCCGTGTGTCATTCAAATTGGATACAGGGGCAAAAGCCAACCTAATTAGGGTAAAGGAAATTAAAGCACTTTACATTACATTCATTTAGCAGACGCTTTTATCCAAAGCGACGTACAATAAGTGAATACAGAGACATCATCAAGATCACTACAGAACAGACAAGACAAAGCACATCCTTCCCATAATGTAGCAGCTATCCCTAGTAATGAACGTTGACTGTAGTTCACAGTAAGCTGTGGGTAAATCAGCTATACTACACTTCTATTCTAAATACTATTATAAACTATAACAAACAGACAGGAAAACACAGGGAACTAATACCATGATGTCCTAGGTTAGAATATCAGTCAATGTGGAGTCTGAAGAGGTGTGTCTTCAGGCCTAGATGGAACGCAGGCAGGGTTTGAGTAGAACGTAGGGGAATGGGAAGTTCATTCCACCACTGAGGAGCTAAGGTGGAAAAGCTCCGCAGTCGGGACGAGCGAGAGCCGTTGACACGGAGGGGGGGGGAAGTGCGAGTCGCCCTGCTGTAGAAGAGCGAAGTGGTCGAGCAGGAACATAGTTCTGGATTAAGTCCTGCAGGTAGGCGGGCCTGTCCTATTGGCTGCAGAACTTTGAACCTGATCCTGGCTGCAACTGGCAGCCAGTGGAGTGACCTCAGCAGGGGGGTTACATGGGCAAATTTCGGGAGGTTGAACACAAGCCGGGCAGCTGCATTCTGGATCAGTTGAAGAGGCAGAATGGCGCAGGCCGGTAGGCTTGCGAGCAGGGAGTTGCAGTAGTCCAGGCGTGAGGTAACCATGGTCTGGACAAGAAGCTGGGTGGAGTAGGTGGTCAGGTACGGTCGAATCCTCCTGATGTTGTACAGGAGGAACCTGCAGGACTGTGCCGTCGCCCTGATGTGCTCTTTGAAGTCCAGCCGGTCGTCCAGGACCACCCCCAGGTTCCTTGCAGATCGGGAGGCAGCCACCACGGTCTCGTCAACGGTGATGGAGAGGTCATGTAGTGGGGAGGTCTTGTACGGCATGAAGAGGAGCTCTGTCTTGTCAAGGTTGAGCTTCAGGTGATGGGTAGCCATCCACTCAGAGATGTCAGTCAGACAAGCAGATATCACTTAAAGTGAAACCACAAATACATCAACAAACAGTCCCACTGAAAGCATACAATGGACAGCCGATTGAAACGAAAGGTGTGTGCAGGCTGAAAGTGCAAGCGAAAGAGAAGCAACGAAACCTGATTTTTGTGGTTGTTCCTAATGGCCATGAGTCACTGCTAGGAGCGTGTGAAAACCTGGAGCTGGTCAAGAGGGTCTACCAGATCAACAGTGAAAAGGTGGATCTAAAGACACAGTGACACAGTAAATGACATTGTGCAAAGGTTTCCAAATATATTCACAGGTCATGGGACATTGCCATACACCTACAAAATCCAGCTGAAAAAATTATGCCAAGCCAGTCGTGCACGCCCCACGGAGAGTACCAGCACCACTGCGGGCCAGCTTAAGGAAAGAACTGGACCGGATGACGCAACTGGGAGTCATTCAGCGGATCGAACAGCCGACGGACTAGGTGAATTCTATCACGTGTGAAGAAACCCAACGGTGAGTTAAGGGTATGCTTAGACCCCAAAGATCTTAATGAGAACATTAAAAGAGAGCACTACCAGATACCAAAGCGAGAAGAGATAACTAGTGAAATGTCAGGTGCTAAATGCTTCAGCAAACTAGATGCCTCTCATGGTTTCTGGCAACTAAAATTGGACGCGGAGAGCAGCAAGTACTGCACATTCAACACACCTTTCGGCAGATATTGTTTTCTTAGACTGCCATTTGGAATAAAATCAGCTCCTGAATCAGCGATTTTTCACAGAGCTATGGAAACAATCATTGAGGGTCTGGAAGGGGTCCGAGTGTACAGTTGTGTTCAAAAAAATAGCAGTACAACATCAGTAACCTGATGAACCACTGTTATTAGTAGTAGTGATATTTCTGCATGGCAAATTATTTACTTGTAGATGTAGTAGTGTAATAGAAAAACAACAGACATGTCATGACATGCACGCTGCTTGTTCTGAGTAATTGACTCATTCATTGAAAGGGGCGTGTTCAAAATAATAGCAGTGTGGAGTTTAATTAGAGAATTCATTCATTCTGTGAAAAAACAGGTGTCATTAATTGTCCTTTATTAAGGAAGAAGGGAAGCAAATGTTTCACACATTGTTATAAAATATATTTCCTTCTGAATTGCTAAGTAAAATGGGCCGTTCCAAACATTGTTCGGAGGAACAACGTAATTTGATTAAAAAGTTGATTGGAGAGGGGAAAACATAAAGAAGTGCAGCAAATTATAGGATGCTCAGCTAAAATGCTTTAAAATGGCAACAAAAACCTGCAACACGCGGAAGAAAACGAGCAACTACTGTTAAAACGGATCGAAGAATAGTCAGAATGGCAAAGATTCAGCCAATCATCACCTCCAGAAAGATCAAAGATGATCTAAAATTGTA
The DNA here is from genome assembly GCA_029718625.1 of Synaphobranchus kaupii. NCBI lineage: Eukaryota > Metazoa > Chordata > Actinopteri > Anguilliformes > Synaphobranchidae > Synaphobranchus > Synaphobranchus kaupii. Next base: position 31,089,717 of record CM056388.1, on the reverse strand, counting down.
AGTGCTGTTACAGTCAGAAGACGTTTGATCGAAGCTAAGCTATCAGCAAGAAGCCCCCGTAAAGCACCATTGTTGAAAAAACGGCATGTGCAGAATCGGTTAAAATTTGCCAAGGAACACATCAACTGGCCCAAAGAGAAATGGCGTAACGTTCTGCGGACTGATGAGAGTAAAATTGTTCTTTTCGGGTCTAGTGGTCTTCGACAGTTCGTCAGACAACCCCCAGGTACTGAATTCAAGCCACAGTACACTGTGACGACAGTGAAGCATGGTGGCGCAAAAATCATGGTATGGGGATGTTTTTCATACTACGGTATTGGGCCTATTTATCATATACCAGGGATCATGGATCAGTTTGAATACATCAAAATACTTGAAGAGATTATGTTGCCGTATGCCGAAGAGGAAATGCCCCTGAAATGGGTGTTTCAACAAGACAACGACCCCAAACACACGAGTAAGCGAGCAACATCTTGGTTCCAGACAAAAAGGATTGAGGTAATGGAGTGGCCAGCTCAATCCCCCGACCTCAACCCCATTGAAAACTTGTGGGGTGACATTAAAAATGCAGTTTCTGAAGCAAAACCCAAAAAATCACAGGAACTGTGGAATGCAGTTCGTTCATCCTGGGCTGAAATACCTGTTTCTAGGTGCCAGAAGTTTGTTGACTCGATGCAACGCAGATGAGCAGCAGTTATCAAAAATAATGGTTATGCAACTAAATATTAGTTCAGTAATTTAAAGTGAAGTTAAATCTTGAAAAGTTTCTTCAGTTTATACAGTAAGTGTTTGAGTTTGAAGAGAAAAATGTCGACGCTGCTATTTTTTTTGAACAGATTAATATTCCTTTTCTTTGCTTCCTGTAAAAGAATAACGTGGACTTGATAAAATTTGGTAATGCTTTGATTTGGAATTGAATGTGTAATGTTTCCACTACATTTGAAATATGGAACTAAAAGCTATTAAAAAATATTTGCACTTTATTCACTTTTTTAAACATACTGCTATTTATTTGAACACAACTGTATATCGATGACCTTGTGGTATGGGGCTCAACACCGCAACAACACAATGAGAGACTGTTGAAATTACTAAAGAGAGTCCAGTTGAGTGGTCTGAAATTGAACAAGAAAAAGTGTCAGGTCGAGGCCACAGAGATCACTTCCTTAGGTGACAAATTGTCCGGAGATGGAGTGGAACCAGACCACTCCAAAGTGCAGGCCATTCTTGACATGCCCCCCCAACGGACAAGAGGGGAGTACTGCGTGCCATGGGAATGGTAAACTTCCTAGGCAAGTTCATCCCAAACCTCTCTGCCAAAACAGTCTGTGTAAGAGAACTGCTGCACAAAGGCAAAGTGTGTGAGTGGACTGCTAGACATGACAGAGAATGGAAAAAGCTTAAAGAGACACTTACCACAGAACCGGTACTTAATTTTTTCGATCCCTCACGAAGAACAAAAATCTCCACGGACGCATCCAAGGACGGATTGGGCGCTGTGCTTCTCCAGGCTGACGGAAACAACTGGAAACCACTGGTGTATGCGTCTAGATCCATGACCAAGACTGAAAGACGCTACGCCCAGATAGAAAAAGAGAGTCTAGGATTAGTATTTGGATGTGAGAAGCAGAGACGGATCACAAACCACTGATATCAATCATCAGAAAGAACCTGAATGACATGTCTCCCAGGATCCAGCGGATGATGATGAAGCTGCAAAGATATGATCTGGACCAAGTCTACATGCCAGGGAAATACATCATTCTGGCTGATGCACTGTCCCGAGCACCGACACCCGTTACAACGACACTGGTCAGCTCCATGTCGGAGGATGTGGACATGCATGTGAACTTGATTGCCTCTTCCCTCCCAGTGTCGGAGATGATGCACATGCAGATTGCACATGAAACAAAAAAATTGCAGACAGTGATGGCCAACCTCCAACATGGGTGGACAAAAAGAAAATATTCCAGATATTATTCAATCAGGTCAGAGCTGAGTGTTGTCAACGGCTTACTGCTGAGGCGAAACAGGATAATCATTCCAGTGTCCACGCGCCAAGAAATGCTTAGCCGGATCCACGAGGGTCACCTTGGCATTGAAAAATGCAAGAGAAGGGCTAGGGAAGCTGTTTATTGACCAAGAATCAATGTAGACATTGAAGAGCTGATCAGTAAATGTGACATATGCCTCAGACACCGGTACAAGCAAACCAAAGAGCCAATGCTTATTCCAGACATGCCAACCGAACCATGGCAAAAAGTCAGAACAGATCTCTCATCTGAATCAAAAGGATTTTCTCTTAGTAATAGACTAGTACTCAAACTATCCTGAAATTGCACAGTTTAACAGCACATCTGCAAGCAGTGTAGTTACTCACCTAAAAAGCATTTTTGCAAGACATGGAATTCCTCAAATAGTGCAGAGTGACAGTGGTCCCCAATACAGCTGCAGGGAGTTTCAGATGTTTGCTGAACAGTATGGTTTCCAACACACCACATCCAGCCCTCTATATCCACAGGCAAATGGTAAGGCTGAGAAAGGAGTTGAAATTATTAAAAGACTTTTGAAAAAGGCCACAGAAAGCAACTCAGACCCTTACCTGGCGTTGTTGAGCTATCGGTCCTCACCTCTGGGATGTGGAGCATCACCTGCAGAGCTCCTCATGAACCGTAAGCTGCGCAACACACTGCCACGCATGCCTGTTGAAAAGGAAAACACAGGACTGACACAGCAACACATGCAGCTCAAGTGGGAACAGAAGAAAAACTATGGCAAGGCAGCCAGGATTCTGAAACCACTATCAGAACATGATGTGGTCAGAATCGAAGAGCCCTCTGCATGGAACAAAAAGGCAACTGTCCTAAAGGAAGTAAGCCCACGGTCATACACCATTAGGACTGAAGACGGACAGGTCCTACGAAGAAACCGCAGAAGTCTACTTAAGACTCAGGAGACGTTTCAGGAACAGTCAGACGCTGACGTGCACCCTCCTGAAGTGCACTCTCCTGACGGGCACCCTCCTGAAGTGCACCCTGCTGGAGTTTCCTACACCCACACCAAAGACTGGAACACCAGTCTTGCGCAGGTCTAGCAGGCCTAGAAAACAACCTGTTAGATTGGACTTGTAAAATAAAAAATTTATTCAAAATTTTTTTAATTTTTTAATTAACATTCAGATTTGGGAATTATGCATCAATGGACTGTTATGCAAGACAATGATTGTTGAGTTGTTTATAAAACACTTATCTGAAACTTACCTGTTAGTTCTACCTGAAAAGAAAACGTAGTGTTAAAATAGCTAAATAAGTAATAATAATAATTTGTTTATTTGACAAAGTTTGATAATGGCTGAATGGTCTAGTCTTGAGGCTTACCTTGGAATGTTATTTCTGTTTTTCAAACCTCAAAGAAAAGGGGATGTAATGATATGTGCCACTCAGACCAGTAGGTGGCAGTATTACACCTTGTATACCAAGTTTGAGTTCATGCGCCAAGTTGACTAGGAGACATCAAGCTACTAGCAAGACGATAAATAAAGACAAGAATACCAAAGTTAAATTAAGTCTGTTTATTACCACAACAGAACATTACATATGCCACTTGTGCTCACTGGATATCTAAGTTAGCTTACTTGAGTTTTATTAACTAAAATGTGGCCTGTTTATTCCTAAAGTTGTCATAGCCATAGGCTACGTGTAGCCTAGCTACGGTTTTTATTTTGTTTTTTTAAAGGGTTTCCGCGCTGTTATAGTTTTGACAGCTCAGCGTTATCATAGCTATGATGCAGCTTTAGCAAAAACCGTTTTGCAGTAATAGACTAGCCTTTTTATTTTCATTCGTTTTTTGTTTTCAAAGAGGGCATTTCCCCGGTATAATTGCTGACTTGTGGCGAAAGTGCCGCCGTGGTGATAGATTTACCTTAACATCTATCCGAAATTGTAAACAGGTCGTCGATTTCCACGGTAAGAAGACATTTTATGACAACGTAACAACATTGTTTAGCTAACTTACCGGTTAGAAAGTGCTTTCCTCAGACGTAGATGTGCGGTGATGCAGGATCCAAATGCTTTCCCTCCTTGTCCTCTCAGCCATAGGTCTCGTCTTTGGGGGTGTTTTTTATGAGGTGCAGTTGACAACACAACAACCTTTGGGCATTGTTTCTTCGCTGATGTCCTTGTTGAACGGGAGAGTGTTCGAGTGCATTAATTACCTGAGTGATCTTACCCCCGTGGTTGGATCGAAAACGCGTCAGTGACGTACACTCGCCTTGGTCTATACGACATTTTATAATAATTATTATACCTCCCCAGTCATAAACAATTTGTATTTTCAAATCGGTAGATGTGATATAGCCTACGATGCATTTGCACTAGTCAGGATGGCCGAGCGGTCTAAGGCGCTGCGTTCAGGTCGCAGTCTCCTCTGGAGGCGTGGGTTCGAATCCCACTTCTGACAATGTACACTTTTGTTCCTGCATATGAAAAAATAACAGAGGGGAGCAACAATAAAACGGTTGTTAAAGGACCACGGATGTATTTTGGATGTTAAAGCCCATTTACTACAAATTTAGTGTAGTCTACTTTACATTGCTGGAAACCAATTTGGAAAGCAAGCAGCTTTTTAGATTTGTTTTTCCTACCTTCCAGACAGTCATTGGTTTCCATTCATTTCCGTAGGCTACGGTATAACTTGCAATTAAGTTAGGCTACTTGAGATAGGTAGGCTAAGCCGTCATCGTGAAAATGACGTCCGAATGTCAAAGTATAGGCTACTTTATCGTTGCATAACGCATTTTAAAGCGCGGATTAATATGAAAACTACACCAAAACTGAATGTTTCTCCGCCAGAAGGTAAGGTTAGTCCATAGAGAAAATACCGTTTTAAGAACGAAATTCCAAAACATCAATCACTTCTTAACCCCGACGTGATTGTTAGGAAAGGTAGAGTTTTAAGGTGGGTTACCTGAACGTTTCAATTTGAAAGAATCTGGAACTCGGGTAGGCTAATTAGGCTAGGCCTACTCAAAAATATAAAAAGCTATTGTAGGCCTATGCTTTGCAACTTGGTTTGCAGCAATGTAAAGTAGGCTATAGGCTGCACGACATTTGTAGTAAATGGGCTTTAACCGGCTACAATACCGGTATGGTCCTTTAAAACCATAGAAAAAGAGATTCCAGCACACTAGCTCTGTTTAAAACGTAGGCTATATCGTTTATATGCGATTCGTTTTCACATTTGTTTCATGTTCAAGATTCATATTTTAAATCTTTACTAGTTTTACGTAAGAATTCATTTTGCACAATCAAAACTTCATGTCAGAAGTGGGATTCGAACCCAGGCCTCCAAGGGAGACTGTGACCTAGTCTGACAAAATTATGAAATTGTTGGATGACATAATCCAACAATCCGTATAGTAACCAATCATATCCACTGATCCAATTTGGTGCAACTGCATGCAGCAAATCATTGTTGCGGAATTCTACCCCCTCTCAACATTTGAACATTCTTGACCAATCAGAGCGGAGCAATGTTGAAGGCTAAGGATAATGCACTCTCTTCGTGTCTTGGCGGCGACAAAGTGCAGGAAAACGTGCGCTTAAAGGTATACTATATAGTTTCATTGTAAACAACTCGTTCTTTGTTTACATTCAAATTTTCTCCCCAAAAAACATTGCATGTGTCCTTGTGGTCTAATAAACATGAATGTATTTTCTACATCATAAGTCGTTCGCAAAGTGTTTTTTTGTTAAAGGTTGTATCAGCGATTTTGGGTGGAAACATAAATGATCACATTCATCTGATTTTTCCTCACGATCCGCTAGCTGCCCGCCCCATAAGCAGGCCGTCAAAAAACCGCGTCTCTGTAGGCAGCCTATGCTCCGAGATCGTACACAAAAACAAATGGTACTACCAACCACTCAAAACCAAAATAAACAGTATTCTAACCAATCACAATGATCTGCACAAACGCTAATACTCTTATCTCGCTGAAATCTTGACGGATTTACAAACGGTTTGGTTTCTTACAAACGTTATTAACGTGGTTATAATTCTGGATGCTTGAACACTATTTTTTAAAACATAACATAATTATTCATAAGTATGTTTGTTTGGGATTTCGCTTCAGACGTGACGTCACCCAAAATCGCTGATACAACCTTTAATGTTTTGAATGTTACACTGTTGACATCCCGCCGCCATTTTTAAAGCCAGAAACAGCTAAAATGGTGTAAATGTCATGAATGGGCGGTTTCTGCTCATTTGATTGACAGGCTTCCAGGTAAACTCTTATTTTAGTTTAGGACCGAAACATTCCTCACGCAAATACGCGAACTATTATGTATATTAAAATATTTATTAGGGGTGTAACGGTACACAAAAGGCACGGTTCGGTAGGCCTACGTAGGGGAGAACCGGGACGAAAGAAACACGGGACGAAAGAATAACATCGATTTTTGCTAAAACTACAGAAACCCGAATGCCGTAGGCTAGATCAGTCAGTATGTGACGCATGTAATCATTTCACTCTGCAAAAAACCAGTGATGTGCGTCCCGTTTTGGCCAAAGTTATTTTTGAGAGCTGAAAGTAAAATATCGAAACCGGAAGTGTTTTTCGGTTGTATAAGTGTGTATGTTTTGAATTTTCCAAACATGCATAATTTTCTTAACACAACTGTTGACTAAAGGACAGCATAGGTTTCGAATGGCATGCTTGCGAGACTTAGCTGCTAGCCAACTTGAAAGCAAGCGACACACGAGCGGGACGAAAGACACAGTTAAAATGCCATGGTGAAAATCAATGCACAACCTTGGAATGTGTATTGACCCCATCAGAACAGAGTATTCAACAATGCCTGGTACAATAAGCATCAATAAATGATGTCTAGTAGCTATTAATAAAGGTGAGTTGCTATTAAATCATCAATTTCAGACCGTTTAACGTTGCGATGCAAAATGATATTAATTATGCGACATTATGCTCTTGACGCATGGTTGATTTTCATGGATTTTAAACTTATACCATTATTCATTGACTCGTCCCTAACATGGCATTTTGCCTGACAGTACATTTGTTGAAAGGAATGAGCACACAAAACAACAAGACAGAGATAAGACCGCTAAAACACACTTTCCCTAACGTGATTCTTTCGTCCCGATTCAGTGTTTTTCGTCCCGCATGGCAGGGACGAAAGACACATTGCACTCATCCTGTTTGCAGCCAATTTATATCCGACTTGTTTATGCTGGTAACAAAATTCCCGTTGCTATTAGTGAGGGACACATACAAGTTGTTTGTCAGAAAATATGGCCTCTCTAGCTCTACTGACTTTCGAGTAAACCGGATGAATGTAAAAAGTTAATCTTTCGACCCGGTCTCCCCTACTTCGGTTTTGAAGTCACACTTCGGTAACAGTGCATAATTGCTGCGTCGTGGATCGTCTAGGCTACACTCGGACTCAGATAAGCGTATCTTTTTGCATTGCTTTCAGCTGTTAGTTAATTGAACAGATTGGAGTCACTCGGTAGCTTAGTTTATTTTGAATTGTTTGCAGTTAGTCCGTAGCTTGCTCGCTGTAATTGGGCCAGCTACCTGTCTTTTGTGTTGCTAATTAGAACTAGTTGAATTAGAACTCACTCTGAGGTGATGAGCTGCAAAAACGCTTAATATACACAGGTGAAACTGGTTCCAACTAAAATAGCAACACAAAAGACGGGTAGCTGGCCCAACAACAGCGAGCAAGCTACGGACTAACTGCAAACAATTCAAAATAAACTAAGCTACCGAGTGACTCTGTTCAATTAACTAACAACAGCTGAAAGCAATGAAAAAAGATACGCTTATCTGAGTCCGAGTGTAGCCTAGACAATCCACGACGCAGCAATTATACACTCTGTTACCGAAGCGTGACTTCAAAACCGAAGTACGTACCGAACCGTGACTTTTGCGTACCGATTTCAAAATCATGAAATCAACTTTGACCGAGGAACATCGAGCACACAACACCGTCGTTTCTGACAGCGTGCGTCAGAGTCAGTCACTTGCTACCAACGATGATCTTTTTATTCACAATCTGGTTGAGCAAAGGGAAAGCGATTCTCCGAGCTGCAGGACTGCAATGGATTGCAATAAATCATTTCAATCTAGGTCTGGTTTTCTCTCCCTTTTCCCTCAACTGGTAAGATAGAGACCGTTAAAACATGCGGATTTGGCACTGTTTTTTCAATAATAGGCTATATTCATGATAGCCTACTATAATTTCAGAAGCCCTATTTGATTACTATTCTATAAAAATATATAGGCTAAAATATGTTTGATCATTTATTTTTCTCAATAGGTTACTGTACAAAACTGGAGGCTATTCGCGGGCCAAAATATATTTTTAACGGGCCACCAGTTGCCGATCCCTGCCGTACGGAAATCAATGGAAACCAGTGACTGTCTGGAAGGTAAAACAAATTCAAAAATCTAAAAAGCGGTTTGATTTCCACATTGGTTTGCAGAAATGTAAAGTAGGCTACACGAAATTTGTAGTAAATGGGCTTTATAACATCGTAAATACATCCGTGGTCCTTTAACAACCGTTTTATTGTTGCTACCCTGTTCTTTTTTTGACATATATAATGTTCATCTGCAGGAAAAGTGTACATTGTCAGAAGTGGGATTCGAACCCACGCCTCCAGAGGAGACTGCGACCTGAACGCAGCGCCTTAGACCGCTCGGCCATCCTGACAGGTTGCAATATAAACCGCCATATTTTGATATGTTAAATATAGAACAGTGAGATATCACATACTTCATTGATGATTAAGGAGCAATAGACTAAATCACTAAAATACCATGCTAGGTAGGCCTAGTGTTACTAGCTTCTATAACTCGAAGAGTGAAGATATTTTCCAGATGATGACCACTTCTCTAAAACAAAGCTATGCGACGACTCTGAAACCGCACCTCACTCACGACAATTGAGGCTCGTGAAAATCTATCGGTTGTATAGACCGATTGTTTATTTTAAACGAAATTCTGGATAGGAGATTGTACTGACCACTCAATAAAAATAAAAAAAATCAACGGTAGGCTACATCGGACAGAGACGGGAGCAAAAACTGTATAATGCAAATCGCTTCGATACGAGATGCGTTTCCACTATTGCCCCGGTTTTCCCAGGACTTTCGCAGACCCTGGCCAGCCTCACGTGGTGGTCACCGAGGGTCCTGTATCTTCACTGGCAACTCAATACCCAGGAATCTATCAACACGTAAAGCACTTACCTCCTTATTGATAGCCTCCAAACAGTATGCCATTTCCCCTCGTCAATAGAAATTTTTGATACCCATGTTGCTACTTTTTACGAGGAACACTTTAAATAAACAGTAGCTGTAACAAGCCAAACAGCACAATGAACACAAGACTTCAGTGACAAATCACCAGTCGTAACCACATACCTGCAGAAATTTCTCTCCATGTCAGGCTATGAATGGAAATGTCTGGATAGGATAACAAAATAAAAGCATAAAAAATACAGCTCATAAAACAATTGCAAATGTTAATTAAAATTCTGTAAATGTATGCATGTGTAAAATTCATTTTTGCACAACTCCCTTGGAAATAATAAAAAAAAAACTTTAATAAAGGTTCCTCAGAAGATTTTTTAAGTTAACAATTTAAGATTTCAGACTATTCACAACAGATGTGACAAGAACAGGGTATGAAAAAATATTTATTTAATGCCAGAATAAACAAAACAATAAAAATGAAAGTTTAAAAACTGGTGGGGGAGGGGGGGAAGAGTACTGTGTACTAAAGCACTCTTTCAGACAAAAAAAACAATGATAAACAAAGATGAAACAAGACTGAACCATTAGCTTTTTCTTAAAATTCAATACAAAAATGACCTATAATAATATTATTAATAACAATAATACATCTGTATAAATGTCCCAGGTGTAGTGGTTTCAGTGGTTTCAACACTGTTGGACTGTTCCAGCATCCAGGATTTCATTGAAGTGGGGAAAAATGAGAATGCAACTTGTATAAAAAATAAAAATAAAAAAAGTTCCCACCTCAATATGAAATGCTGCTTTTTTTGTTTTGTTTTTTAAACCATGATTATCTCCACCCCCCTCCCTGCCAACCCTTACACCCCACCCGACCCCTCACTCCAGTATTCCCCAGCTTCAAAAAAAAAAAAACAACAACCCTGAACGCCCCCTTCTATTCCCTGTGCACATGCGAATGTCCGTTCCATGTGCCGGCTGAGTACGTTTGGCAAAGGCACTGATAGCCAATTCCAGAAAGCCCATCAGCGCTTCACCTTTCTGTTGTTACTTAACAGCTAATATTTACCTGCAGTGTCAAATTAATAAGCCTTTGAAAATCTCAGCCCAGGGAAAACGCGTTTGGTTAGCCATACCAACACGTAGCAAATGGACAGCCGGAGTGCGTTCACACGCGTAGGTCCCGCTTTGCTCGCATTTTTTATTTTATCGGAGCGTGACTCCCAGGGGGCGCCCCCCCTCAGCACATGGAGATGGTGACGTTGATCCCCAGGTTGCCGTTCTCGGCAAACAGCTGCGCGATGGACGTGTCGAACACCAGGCAGTCGCTGTTCATGATCGCCGTGGCGATGCCCTCGTGGATGGAGCGGGGCGTGGCCTCCCAGGCTAGCCGGCGCCGGTGGCCGTTGAGCTCCAGGCGGTAGGCGAAGTTCTCGGCCTGCTTGCGCGTGCCGATGAGCTGCACGATGGCGAAGAACTGCTGGTGCCCGTCGTACTTCTCCTGCTTCTCCAGCACCAGCATGAAGTGGAAGCCGAAGCAGGACTGCATCATCACCCAGTCCACCGCCCCCGGTAGGTTGATGTCGGTGGCCAGGAAGACGATGTCCTCGCCCTGCAGCGTGGTGATGGACTTGTGCTGGTGCATGAGGTGGGGCATGACGGCGTCCAGCGAGCCCTGCCACTTGCAGGACGCTCCAGGGCAGGGGCAGGAGTAGGGCCGGAACTCGCACAGCTCCTCGTGCTCCGCCTTTTCCGTGTGCGGCAGCGTCACCTCGCAGCCCGACGAGGCGTACTTGCAGGGGAACAGCACAGAGTTGGCCACCTTCTCCATGGCCAGGTTCCGGATGGAGCCCAGGGGCCCGCGGCAGGTGGGGCAGCAGGTCAGCTTGGGCCGGCAGTTGCTGCAGACCAGGTGGCCGCTCTGGCACTGCAGGATGGGGGGCAGCACATAGTCAAAGCACACGGGGCACTCGAACAGGCTGGCCAGTTCGTTGTTGGAGGCCGTGGTGCCCGAGAGCACCGGGACTCGCTGGGAGGGGGCGCACTTGGAGGCGCCCGTGGGCAGCGCTGTGGCGGTCTGGCGACTCATTTCTGACAAGAAGGAAACCAGAAGACCAATTTAACACGTGAACACTATATATCAAATGGAGACATAAAACCAATACATTGACAGAAGACCTTATGTCACTTGTCAAACTTGCAGTATCTGATGTTTCGTGGGGTGTTCTTGCCACCAGTGGTTCATTGAAGTCATCGATTGGCTAAAGAATCCACACACATTGCTTCCAAGGCCTTTATTGGCGGCTGATTGAAAGGAAACCACAAAAACCTGCAGACACTGCGGCCCCGTGGGGATTTAGTTTGACACCCCTGCCTTGGGTCATTTTGAATTGATGCGATCAGGATGTTACAGGAAGTCACAGCGATAAGCAAGACAGAGGGATGTGGTGTTGGGGAACACAGCTAAAGAAAGCCAGTGTTAATGGGAGACTGTCTTTCTCAGGCATTTGATTGAGGGCATCACACCTCTTTATGATTAGCTAGCCTTGCTAACACCTGAGGCTAAGTTACTTCAGTTGGCAGCCAACGAAGCACTGTTGAAAATTTTAAAAGACGGTGCACAGCAATTTCGTACTCATTTATGATTGTGGCAACTTTGTATTTCTATGCTGTGTAAGCACACATTTAGCATGTTTATTATTTTATTTTTTTACGTTGACAATTTCATCTTGCAAGGATCATCTACCTCAGGGGGATCCAATCCAAAAAGGGCCGGTGTGGGTTCAGGGGGGTATACTGCGAAGCAGGAGTACAGGGTTATCAGGATAACTGCACTGAGTAAAAAACCCTGCCGAATCTGGAATGAAGTAAAAAGAGCTGATCCAGGTCACTCAGTGCAGTCATCCATCAAACTCAGTAATCCTCATAGTATACCTCCCAGTTGTCTTAGTGCTGGGCTAGAACAAAAATGTGCACCCAGACTGGCCCCTTTCAGGTAAAATTGGACATTACTGGGGAGGGGGTTAAGGAATTAGCCAGCTAACTTTTTAAAATACCTTGAATTTGATGACATCCGATTGGATGAGAGCCTGCACTTTTACAAAAGTGCATTTTTTTTGCTTGAGAACAGTGTGACATTGCAAGGTGAGCTTTTACATGAGCACAGAAAGCAACTGTTGGCTCAAGCAATTTCCTGAAATGCAAAGCACTTTTCAAACAGTCTAATGTAATAAACCATTCAGCACGTCTACATCTTTGAGTGGAGTACATTTTCTGTTCCTCAGAGGTCGTTTTGTTCACATGAATAACAGACAGAATGAGCACAGCTTTTTTCATGCAGTGACAACAGGATGAGCACTTAAGTCAGTGACAGAAGAGTAACAAAGTTGGGATGTCTTGCCTTCGTCCATATGATGATTTCCGATTGAGGCTTTCTTCTCTTGAAATCTGTGAGCCCTAAAATAAAAAGAGCCACTTAAGACAGTGCTTCAATAAGTGCACACACACATTTTTATTGTCCCTAATGCTGAAGGGAAGATTTAATTTACAAGACTGCTCCAACAGAGGGCACTAAAAATGGAACTCTGGAAAATTGCTGCTTTTGACCTCCTCACTACCTGTACACCTGTATCTGATCAGAGCCATTTTTTTATTTATCTTTTCACCACCGGTATCAGATGAGATGAGGGATGTGAATCATTCTGATTGAACTGGTCATAAGGGAAGCACTAATTGGAATGGGTGTAGGTAAAGCATTCTGATTTGTCTGGATGTAAGTGAAGCATTCTGATTGGTCTGGTGTAAGTGAAGCATTCCGATATATCTCTTTTCCACTGCTCAAGTGTACCATACTGGACCCTTATTGGTACGGTGCGGTACGTTTTTCAATTACCGTTTAAGGAGAGTTCGGTACTGTCACGATACGCTTAAGACGTGCTGGTTAGGTGTCCTAACATGTGGTACTGGTCCACTTTCAAAACGGTCCAACGGGTGTCGTCATTACACCAGTACGGCATTTTTAAATCCCCGCTAGCTCACTTGTTACACTGTAATGTTATTTCATTATTTTAGACTAGCTGAAAAAAATAAAAATAAAAAATACAACCATGGAGAAATGGGAGCAGGGTGAAGTGCAGGCCTTAATTGTGTTATGGTCTGATGGCCATATTCAGAGGGAATTAACAGTGTCAATAAGAAAGGAAAAGGTATTCAAAGAAATTAGCGATGATATGGTTGGAACGGGCTACAGTAAGACTGGGAAACAGTGCAGTGATAAAATAAAAATTAAAAATTAAAACAAGAATATAGAAAAATTAGGGACCATAATAAAAGCGGATACGACAGAAAAACCAGCAGGTGGTATTCTGCTATGGATGCAGTCCTTGGGCATCGTTGTTGCTATAGCTACATCCAAGCGTTGCTCTCTTACGCAAAGGAGACTACAGCTACTCACCTTTTAAGTGGAAAATGAAAGGGTACGGATTCTGTACTGTACCGCGGCCGTTGAATGTGGACCAGTACGGGTCCAGTACGGTACACTTGACCAGTGGAAGAGAGATAATAGACTGCCTTCTTATCAGAAGGAAGTGACATCACTGTTCTAAGCAAATAGTCCATTCTCATCCCTTGTTGCTTCCTGCTCTTAGTGAGGCAGAGGGAGTGGGTTTGATTAAGTGCCCGGGCATGGACCGGGTTAACCGGATTAGCACTGATTGCGTGCGATTTAAAAGAATCGGCGTACTCTTGATGCGCCGAGCGGCACAATGTTATGATGACGACGACCTCGCAGCGATTACGGCTGGGTCGGTTTGTTGAGCCATGTTTGCGCCGATTCCTGTTCGATTTAAATAAACAAGAAAGCCCCTCCTTCGCCCGTCTTCACCAATGTGGGCGTAACAGCGCACCGGTTCACTAAATCGAACCCACTCATTGAGAAGTGGCAGCCGCACCCCCATTTGCAGCTCTGCAAATCAGTCCATATCAGTGACAAAGCAGAAATACAGGCCTACAAAGTGATCAGATGGAACAGGCAGGGTGGGGCTCAGGGGAAATTCCAGCATTTTTCTTTCCTAGGCCTCCCGTTAAAGAGGACGCTCTGTGCAGACACACATGAAAGAACATTACTGTACCACCCAACTCAAATTTAAATTAGTTCTCTCAACTCTTTAGGTTGACCGTTGCCACAGGGGGAAAACATTTCAAAATAGATTAATAACAACATATTTGAACTCTATATATAATTAGTTGAAGTCGGAAGTTTACATACACTTAGGTTGAAGTCATTAAAACTCATTTTTAACCACTCCACAGATTTCATGTTAGCAAACCATAGTGTTAGAACATCTACTTTGTGCATGACAAGTAATTTTTCCAACAATTGTTTACAGATTATTTCACTTTTAATTCACTATATCACAATTCCAGTGGGTCAGAAGTTTACATACACTAAGTTGACTGTGCCTTTACAGCTAAATCTAGTCCCACTCCCCAATTCCCATAGAGATCAAATGCAGAGACGTTATAGTATCGCTTGTAAGAGTACCAGAAAATAAGATATCAAGAGTCTTTTGGGTCACAGACATCAGGAAGTCATATATATATACACACACACACACACACACACACACACACACACACACACACACACACACACACACACACACACACACACACACACACACACACACACACACACACACACACACACACACACACACACACACACACACACACACACACACACACACACGTTCAAAAGTCTGAGACCACAAGTGAAAATGCTTCTATTTTGCATTATTTTCTAATTTAATGCAATTTATTTCATTAGAAATGGTATTATCAGCATAACAATTTGAATGAAAAGTTAAATATTTGAAAACTTCACATGAATGAAAAATCATTAGTATTTGGTATGTCCCCCTTTTGCTTTGATGACAGCTTCTACTCGAGCTGGCATGGACTCCACAAGTTTGTGCAGAACCTGATGATCCATGTTATCCCAAAATGATTTGACAATGTTCCAAAGAGTATCTTGTGATGTTACTGAATGCTTGGCTTTCTCTGCCTTCAAATGCCCCCATAAGTTCGATTGGGTTGAGGTCAGGTGACTGTGGAGGAAAGTACATGAGTCAGCACTCCTTGCTCCTCTTTGCTCTTCAAGTAGTTCTTGCAAAGCTTTGAGGTGTGTTTAGGGTCATTATCCTGTTGCAGTATGAATCCTTCTCCACAAAGCTCCAAACCAGAGGGTATAGCATGTCTCTGAAGAATGGAGTGGTACTTTTCTTTTGTCAGGGTGTGGTCGATTCGGTGCAGGTGTCCAACTCCAGAGTAGGCAAAACAGCCCCAGACTTGAATATTCCCACCACCATGTTTCACTGTTGTTTTGATGCACTGTGGTATCAATCACTCTCTCCAGTTCGTCTCCTTACATAAACCCTTCTGTTAACTGCCATAAATCACAAACTTGGATTCATCAGTAAAAAGGACTTTTTTTTCCAGTGATCCACTGTGAAATGCTGGCATGTTTTAGCCCACGCCAATCGTTTGGCCTTGTTTCCCCGCATGAGAAGTTGTTTAGAGACTGCTACTCGTCCTTTGAGACCACTACTAGCTAGCCTTCTTTTGACAGTACTTTTACTGATTGGAGTCTCTCGTTCTTTATTCAACACATTCTGTATCTGTGATGCAGTTGATGTTCTCTCTCTCAGTGAACAAAGCTTTATTTATTGGTCTTCTGATGGTGCAAGCCAATTAACTAACAAGTCACTGTTCAGTAGATCAAATCCACTTGTGTGTCGTCTGAACACATGCTTCAATGGAAGGGATAAGACTCAAGGAAATTTGATTAGTGACCTGGAAATAGTGCAGAATCTAAACCTCTTCATTTCACATTTCATAACTTTTCTTTTAGATTCCCCCCCCCCCCCCCAAAAGCCACAAACTTATTGTTTATTTCCATTAAAGTTTACATGAATTTTTTTTTCAGATTTTCAATGTGGTCTCAGACTTTTGGACCCCACTGTGTGTGTGTGTGTGTGTGTGTGTGTGTGTGTATATATATATATATACATACATACACACACACACACACACACAGTTGAAGTCGGAAGTTTACATACACTTAGGTTGAAGTCATTAAAACTAATTTTTAACCACTCCACAGATTTCATGTTAGCAAACTATAGTGTTGGCAAGTCAGTTAGGACATCTACTTTGTGCATGACAAGTAATGTTTCTAACAATTGTTTAGATTATTTCACTTTTAATTCACTATGTCTGTAAACAATTGTTGGAAAAATTAATGCACAAAGTAGATGTCCTAACTACTAAACAATTGTTGGAAAAGCTTAATGCATAAAGTAGATGTCCTAACTGACTTGCCAGCACTATAGTTTGCTAAGATTAAATCTGTGGAGTGGTTAAAAATTAGTTTTAATGACTTCAACCTAAGTGTATGTAAACTTCCAACTTCAACTGTATCTTGATGGTTGGAACACATGCAGAATTTTTTCAAAGACAGGCAGAGGCTTTCCAGCTATGGCACGCATGATTGGTCAAGTGTTGAACTGGAAATGTCTCACCTTTCCCC
Source organism: Synaphobranchus kaupii (assembly GCA_029718625.1). Classification (NCBI taxonomy): domain Eukaryota; kingdom Metazoa; phylum Chordata; class Actinopteri; order Anguilliformes; family Synaphobranchidae; genus Synaphobranchus; species Synaphobranchus kaupii. The sequence goes on along the minus strand of CM056388.1, from coordinate 31,072,850 downwards.
ATTCAAAAACAGCGGACATTTGTATCTCTGTATTTAGAAAATCTCTGGGTATAACAATGTGCGCACACACACACAGTATAAATATGGATGTTATCAATTCTTTATTCATAAAACCCCTTGTTACCTGAACATTTATCACTGTGCTCCTAAATTTTTCCATTTCGGAGCACATGTGCTCCTTGTGAAAAAGGTTAGTGTCGAGCCCTGCTAAGACTGACAGAATATAAAAGCGCTTATAGCTCCAGCTTCATGTTGTACACCCTGGGTCAGATCCCTCCGCTCTACTACCTTGCGACGACTGGCTATCCCCTCCCAATCACCAGGCCTGCCTGTAGTGGTCCCCCCACAATGATGGGATGAACTTCACACTGTGGTCATGACAGCGGTATAGTCGTTCACCTTCAGGCGCAAACTGAAGACCCACCTCCATCTGCATCTTCGCACTGAACACCCCCCTTCACAAAATGGAATTATCGGGCCGTTCAACTTCTGTCACTCTTCTATAGATATACAAGGATCGGAGACTGCTGCCCTAGGGCACCCTAAGGGTAGACACAGTGGCACCTTACAGGAGAAACCACTGCCAATGGATGCCCTACAGGGAGAGACCTTTGGTGCAGTGTGCCCTACAGGGAGTCTATGGCTCCAGGTTGCCCTACACAGCAGACACTGTTGTCCTATGCTACCCTATAGTGAGAGGTGCACACTGAACGGGGCCAGAGTCATATTCAGCCTAGGTGAGCCAACAAAAAAACAAACATACCACCACCTAACCCTTACCCCTCTAGAGCTGGGCCCTGCTGTATAAAACTCCAATGCAGGGTTGCATGCTTTGCAGGAGAGCCTTCAGGAACAGGGTCTAGGGAAAGGCTCCAGGACAGAGAGGAGAGAATGCAAAATCAACATGGATGTGCTTCTACACTGAAAACCAGCGTTTCAGAAGGACGAGGCACACAAAGTGTATATTCTGAGAACATTCTGAAATCAGTTATACCATCTGTGAGCACTTACGAGGTTGAAGTAAGTCTCAAATATGGCTGTGGAGAAATGTTGCAGCAAAGGAACTTAATTATGACTAAACATGCATACATCATCTTTCTCTGTAATGTGTAGAACACTAATATTTTTTTTTTCTTTTTTAGAAACTGTTTAGCCTGAAAAACCTATTTGGGAATTATGACAGGTTTTTACGACAGCAACATGACATTTTAACATGTTTGCCACTTAGGGACAACATTTTTGATGAATAACATTTTCATTTTTCCTGAGGCTATTGCAAAAACCAATTAAAACTGGTTTGGTGAATTGATTAAATTTACATTCCACAGGAATGTTATGGGCGGCAGTGTAGTATAATGGCTAAGGTTCGATTCCCAGGTAAGACACTGTTGTACCCTTGAGCAAGGTACTTCAGCTTAATTGCTTCAGTGCATATCCGGCTGTATAAATGGATACCATGTGAAATGCAAAATAAATTAATAAATCTGCAAGTCGCTCTGGATAAGAGTGTCTGCTGAATGCCTCTAATGTAATGAATGTTTCATGTTCTGGTTAAAATTCTTGTTCCGAGAACAAAATAACATATAATTTTTGGTTCATTTTTTAGACAAATATTGCATTTCAAGCCCAATACAAATGTGTCAATATGTACTTGTATTGCATACAAAGAATACAGATGGAGGAAATTAAGTGTGTGCAGCATATTTTTGTGACGCTATGTAAACAATGCTATATTAAATACCATTTATATTACACATTGTATCTGCGGAAAGTGACACAGTATCGGTCATTGTTACCGTCATTCCGTTACCATAGGATAATTGATATGCTGCGATTCAAACGCACAACTCCCCCCCATTAATAAATCGCTTTCATTTTTTGAAAATAAAATTCCATTACTAAGCTTAATGATATGCATATTCGCCACTGAAGAGTGTTTTTTTTATTATTATTTATTAAACAATCGTTTAATTGCTTGAGTCGAATGTATGCATATTTGCACGGGTTGACTTGCAGTTCAAATTCTTGGTTTTTGCACGTGTGTGAAAGTTCAAAGTGTGCCTCTGAGCGTCATTCGATTGAATTCAAGTGGAATTAAAAATATAGCATTGGGATGTAGCATTTAATACCGCGGTAACAAAGTTACAAGACATAACACGCTTCATCTTTAAATACCACGCTAGTAAAGTTGGTGCTCGGCTGGCAGTAACGTTAAATCACACAACTGCTAAATTAGACATGATCAGCTCCATATCTCTGTCCCAATTCAGGAGCAGAGATGTTATTTATAGTTGGGTCTACTGCAGATTCTTAAGTCTTGACCAGCGACTCAATATCAACCTGACCTCCGCCATGTTGGCAACGAAATGAAACGAAAACACCCCGTAAAGAGGGGGTAAATCCGGGATTTACAGAGCGAGCCATCTATTGGCTAAAGTTTAGTCAAGTAACGTTAACGTTAAAATGTAATAACGAATCAGACATCGACCGATATAACGTTACTGAGCTCGGCTCTAACGAACGGGCTGCTTGCTAGCTTCATAGCTAACGTTAACGTCGTTAGCTAAGGATCTTAATAAACGCACATAATAACATTTAGCTATCGCTACCACCAGCATGATTCTAGCATAGGTTAATTAGCTCTCCAGTGTGACGTTAGCACCAGAGTTCAAATGCTGTGATCTTTTCGCTTGTTAAAGTAACGTTAGACCGCAGACTTCTATAGAAACACCATGAAACCAAACGAACCATAATATTAGAAACCCGTCAATTCGCTCGGTAACAGTTAGCTAGCTAACGTTAATGCTAACGCTAGATATGTAACGTAAAACAACTTAGCTAGGCCTCGACCCCCCTCCCCTCCCCTCCCCTCCCCTCCCGGCACAGACAGGTCAACTGAGACAGCCGTAGCTAGGCTATCTAGCTAGCTAACCGTTCGCTACCAGCTACAACCAGCTAACGTTAGCTTGTAACGTTACAGCTACGCATACAAATGACAACGTTAATTAAGGTTAAATTCGTGGTCACGGTACGCCGCATCCAAAGCAATCACAACCAAATGTTTCTAACGTTAACTAGCTAGCTAAACACAATAGCTAACGTTATTTCGCTACCTGATCTTCTCGTCACACACACTAATATTATCACCATACTACCAACACACCAGCCTCTTCTACACACAATCACAAAACAGGGGCTGCGAAGGTTATCATTTACAAACATTGATATCACCTCACACAGAGAAGTCTATAACCGCATTCCACTCTTGCGTTTACCTGGCTGTCGTTTATCTTTTCCCAGGATTGGCGAAACCTGGGAGAGCTGGTCCCAGTTTATCAGGGCAGGTACTAACGTTAGTTAGCATGTAGGCTAACTCCTCTCTGTAGAAATACAAAGCAAAACTCTTGTTTTTTGTAATATGGTCCAATGAGATTGCATCCGCGATCTTAAATCTTACCTCAGAAAAAAAGTATTTCTTATTTGTCTTTGTTAATACGTCAAATAGTCCACAAGGGATGGCAGTATTTTTATCCTTTAGCTAGCAGTCGCGTTTAATTTTTCGTTTTCCACATTGACGCCGGTCTCGGGCTCGCGCGCTGACTGTTGTTTAAATACTTTTCTGTTGGAGCGCGCGCTCTTTAAAACGAGGGGCGCGCGCTTTCGGGTATTTGAACGGTGAACGCGCTAGCTGTCTTCGAAACCACCCAAAACAAGAAATGTACACCACCACAAACGCGTGTCTTCTTGCCAGTTACGCACTTTAACAAGAAAATATCTAAATAGGATTTAAGGACACTGGTATTTGACAACGTGGATCCAGATTACTATCCAATCTGCCAACCCGTGTGCTACCAGTCTGGTTTTTCTAGAAGAAGAAGCGTGTGACGCGCACACACACACACACACACACACATAACCAGGGTGAGTCCATGTCAATTCAACACGCTTTTTGACCGCTTTTCGACACAGATTTGAATGAGATTTGGGCTGGCATGCTGATTTGGTCTTATAAGAAACCTCTGGAACCAAAATTACAATGTTAGATCGTTAATCTGGGAGATATGGACTAACGAAGTGTGGGCTAATGAGCGCATAGCCATGACTTTGACTTGATGTATCTCCATTACAGGTCGTAGAGAAATGGTTATTATCATATTAAAGGTGTCTTCCAGCTCCATCTTTCATTCATATACTATAATCAGCAAAACATTAAAGGTAAAAGTGTTTGGAACACTTGTGATAGACCACATAGTAGGAACACATAGTAATGGAGATAAAGTCAAAATCATGGGTGCGCGCCACAGTTATTATATAGTTCTGTGGTGCACGCTCATTAGCCCAAACAGGTGTAATTTTGGTTCCAGGGGTTTCTTCTAAGATCAAATCAGCATACCAAATGTCATTCAAATCCATTTTGACGCGGTCAAAAAGCATGTTGAATTGACATGGACTCACCCACAAAACATTTACATACACTGTCTCATATGGTCAAAACCACACACCACACATGTCCACACTCACGAGGACACAAGGGGTATACCTTTTGCTGGGCCACCCTGGTAATGATGTCCAACATTGCGCTCTGATCCACAACCTCAGGGCCACTGGCTGTCCCTACCCTGTATGGTCACTATTCCAGGCGATAAAGCCTGTCTATACTGCAACCCCCCCCCCCCCCCCACAGCATTTACCATATCTGTCACTTTCTGTGTGTGTGTGTGTGTGTGTGTGTGTGTGTGTGTGTGTGTGTGTGTGTGTGTGTGTGTGTGTGCGTACGCGTGTGTGCCTCTTGATTAGCCTGTTGCTGAAATGTTAAGGTGTGTAGGACAGTATTTTAAAGCAGAATATGGAGTACTCTGGTGTATTCCCATGATGTACACATTACATTTTCTCATGAAAGGTATGTACTGTCATAATACATGACATTCATTTGGGTAATGAAGAATGGCCTGGCTATGAGTGCTGTGGGATTCCAGACGGAAAAACTTGGCTGAATAATGTTTGTCTAAAGGAGTATGGTGCTGCTTAATGAGCTTCCGACTCAATGGGGGTTCAGTAGCTAAGTTTTCTCCAAATGGTACTTCATGCTGAAGACCCTCCTCCTTAATCACACTAGATAAACTGTTCCTAACCAACTATAATTATGTTTTAGCATGTGTCACCTGCTCTATTTGTAGAAGAGTAGAGGTTAATGGTGTGGGCCCACCCAGATCAGGCTTTACTTCAAGGTTAATTGACTCAAACTCAAATGCCCTTTTAAAGACCCAAGTTCTTGATTAGAAATATGAGTATATTTTATTTGAGTACAATAATCACACATTCGCAGCTTGGTAGGTAAGATCTGTTACAGCTTCTAAAGGTTATATACACCACTTGTCCAGTAAGATAATCTTTAGCCAAGCATGTTACTATGAATTATATGATCTCAGAGTAAATCTTTAGCCAAGCATGTTACTATGAATCTTATCATTACAAAATACAGATGCAATTATTAAATAGAAAGGTTTTTCTTTTTTTACCTGTTGTCTTACTAAAGCAAAATGTTGTTACTTAGATGACAGGCTAGATTTGGATTTATTCTGTCTCTGATACTTCTCACTTGCTCCCCCTGCCACATTGGGTAGGGGGAGAGAACTCTCTCTCTCTGCTCCCTGACTTCTGCTTCTGTCTTCCTGTCTTGTGTCGCTCCTTCTGTACTCTTGTCTTCTGGCTTCTAGTCATTCTGGTGTCTAGTTTTAACCACACCTGCATTTATTTATTAACTGTTTCATCATCTGAATTAACTCTTCGCTCCCTTTAGCTGCTGGATGGTCTGACCTTATTAGAAACCGCTGCATTTTCTGTGGTGTCTGGCCTCATTCCTTGAAGCTGCATGTTCAGTCTCTGTCTCCTCCATTTCCATCCCTTTCATGCTGTTTTGCATAGGCTCCTTTCCACTGCTGCGCAACAGACTTTGCCATCCGCACTCGTCCTTGCTGTTTACTTTATATTGAGGGTGTTTTTGTTGTACTGGGAGGCAGCTGGAGCCCCATTCTAACCATCTGTTTCTCTCAGGGGATTTCTCCATCATCACCACGGTAACACAAACTCTAATCTCATTATGTAACAAAGGGCTGTGGAGAGCACAGGTCTCTTGCAAAATTGATCAACACCTGATATGTATGAAGTCATTGCTCTTAGTGGGACTCCCCAAGATAGCAGCATGCAGACCATTCAGGAGTGGGAGTGTATACACAACGCTCCTGGTGCTGACACAGGCTATGGCCATGGCGCGTACCGGCATGCTCCGTGTGTTCGTTGTTTCACGCCATTTGTATTTGGCAGAACAGAGAGAAAATATGCTAAAAAGGCAACAAGAAATACTTCCTCTTCTCCAAGATTTTGCAGGTTTTCTTAAAGTTTAAGCTTTCTCAAAGTTTTCTCCCAGCTCTTTCTGACGTCAGGCCTATAGTGAAATAATAATTTGTGTTGTTTCAAGGCAAATGACTGTCTTTGTTTCTGTGTAGGTTTAGATATAGAAATGTATGATGCAAATTGAAGTGGCATGCTGGGATTCATTCACCACACTGCACTCACCACAAGATTCTAGTGCTCTAGAGGCCCTGGACATACTCCAGTCTTCCTGTGTTTTTATGATCCTATGATCTATATACAGTGGGTTGAAAAAGTATTCAGCCACCTTAGAATATTTCATATTTTGCTGCGTACGAACATTTGATAAAAATTTATTTAATCAGGCTTTTTTGCTGGTATTCAACACAACTACAATGTCAATGTGAAAAGTAAAATCTGCAATTTGTTCCAAATTATTTATAAATATAAAACCGAAAACAATCAATTCCTTAAGTATTCAGCCCCCTTGCTTCATTGTTCTTTAGCAGCCATACAGGCAAAACTCTGTTCAAAACTGCACATCATAAAGTGCCCAGACATCATGTTTAGATTGTATTTAAGGACGTTGAACAATATTTTCTTTTAAAATGTGTGTTAATATAGTCTTTCTTGGTAATAAAGCCAAGACCAGGTCCCTTCAATACATTTTAATGGCTCTTAATGGGATTTTAGGAAGTACAATGGACTTTACATTACAATACTCAAACAGAGTTTATATGATATTGTTTATTCATGGATGGCATTTGAGACCAGTCCCTGGGGGTTCAAAGAAAACATAAATCATCACCTCTCCATCACTTTATGCAAAAATGTAGAAGGTGCAAATTCAGTAACTTTCTCCCTTCATATTTCTCCATTGTCTTCCATAGTGAAACCAAACCAGAAAAAGTTACTGAATATAAAACCTTCTACATTTTCGTATATAGTGATGGAGAGGTGATGATTTATGTTTTCTTTGGTGTTTGATGATTTATGGTGGGTGTGCCCTGCAATGGATTGGCGACCTGTCCAGGGGGTATTCCTGCCTCCATGCATATACGCTCTATGGGCCTCATTCATGAAACTTTCCTAAATATGCGCGTACATTTACGTAATCCTTGCAGAGCACCTGTTAAGTTTGCTTGCTGCACGTCGAAAATTTCGTCAAAAAATAGCTCACTCGAGGGAAGAGAGCAAGGCAAGGGAATGTGTTAAATTGAATCCGAACACAGCCTAGGTGTTCATTTGAGTAGTATCCATGAAGCTGTTTCTAGGGAATAAACTGGCTAAACTGGGTCTTTTTGTTTAAAAACAAGGCGTATGTCATATGAGCGCTTTGCAATGATTTTGAATATTTGAAAAAACACATTTGAGAATAAAGTATAAGTGAATACTAACATATGAAAAATTGGAAAAAATTCCATATATCGTTGGTCAACTTTGGGAAGAAAACATAAATGTTCTGTATAACACATTATCTGTGGATTTCCAAATAGGGTATTTGGGTTCTGATCCCCAACTTCTAATAACCCCTGAGGAGCCCCTTACAATTGAGTAAGTAAATCACCATACGGCTCCTAGTGCACACCACTAGCTCCTACACTGAAAAAAGGGGACATGAAGCACTCGGTAATAAGACTCAGGTTTATTTGCGTTTTGATAAGATATAATAAATTAAAGTTAAGTTTTTTTTACAGCTACTAGCGCGCAGTCATCTTTGAACAAGCTAGGTTATGACGTCACTAGGTTGGGTTGTTTCGGCTACTCTATTCTTTTTACTAGACTGCTGACTTTCAAAGAGCGCAATGATAAATCTTGAGGAAAAAAGAAAACAGAGAACCCAAGGAGGGTCCTCTTGTATTGAGCCGATATGCTCAAATCAGTATAAACCTATTAATTGCCTCTGACAAGACAGCAACTACTGCACCACTGGCTGGCTGCTCTGAAATGGATGAGTCTACTTGTGGGATGGGGGCAACAGGTCTGCAGCGACCACTTTATTATTAAGTCAGATTACGTGGTGGGGGTCTGTGACGAACGTGGATGATTTGTTCTTCAGACCACAAACTGACTGAAGCCAGACACTGCAGTTGGGCGGGAGGGCAAAACTACTGTGGCCCGAAGAACAAATCGTCCGTGTTCATAAAAGACCCTGACACTGGATAAAAGCTTCTGCCAAGTGATTGTACTGTACTGTAAATATTGTATCCTTGATTTAGGACCACTTGTCTAGCAGCACAGCGCAAGACATCTAACGGAAATGTGTGAAGAACTGGAGAACATTAATGTTACTCCCAGGAATACAAAAAAATGTGGTATCACCAAGAAGGCACAGAGGCCCATTTATAATCAATAAGTGCAATGTTAACATAAGAAACAACTATTTGTATTGTTTGTAACTAAAGTACCACAAGGCAGATAATCTTTACACAGCTTTACATGGCTATAGCTATAACATTATCAAAAACGAAATCCAAAGCAAGAAAGAGAAAAAGAAAAGGTATCTTAAAGAGGGTCAGGGGAGCCATAGTGCACTCTGAAGAGGTGAGTCTTCAGTCTGCGTCGGAAGAGTACGGGAAAGGGTTTTTACTGTTCTGACTGCAGCGGGAAGCTCATTCCACAACAGAGGCACAGAACAGACAGAAGATGTGACCCAGAAGTGCAGGCGTGCAGTGGAAGAGGTGCTAAATGCCCAGCGGTAGCAGAACGGCGGGGTCTGGTAGGTGTGTAAAATGTTCCTTTGAATGAATGAAAAAGTGCACTTGTCAGAAGTGGGATTCGAACCCACGCCTCCAGGGGAGACTGCGACCTGAACGCAGCGCCTTAGACCGCTCGGCCATCCTGACTGTGGCAATACACAAGCTGTTAGAACAATGATAGAAATCTGGGTCAGTGTGTTTAGCGAGGGAATCTGCTGGGCGAAGGACTTTATAGAATGTAGGGACATGCAATTTTCTCTGACGGGTTATAAACAAATAATGCACAAAGTTCAACCCTTTACCAAATATAATTTTTTCCTTTGCCATGATGCTTCATCCGGCCTGTTCTGCTCCTACTCTGCCACCCTCCATCCGCTCCCTGTAAACCTCATCAGCGTTCGCCTATCCACCAGTTCTATCTGACTTAGGCCTACTTTGCTGATCTATCAGTGATAGCTTTATGCCTCATCTGCTACCGTATGGAAACAAGTAATCGTTGTTCAGTTACTCATCTCAGAAGACTTTTTAGTGGTGTCCTGAAAAGCAAAAAAAAAGCAACTAGCCCTCCCCAGACATATCCGAGCACCTGCCCCTTTTGCCCCAAAAGTGCTGCTTGATGTGCCCCCTTGATTTAATAAACATTTTTCTTCTATTATTGTCATTAATTTTCATTCATTAATTTTGGTGAAACATATTGTATACAATAACTGGGTGTTGTTAAATGCTTTTTCTAGGTCACTGAGCACCTGCCCCTCAAAAGGTCTCTGCCCAGCCCTGGATTTTAGTGGAGTACCTGTAAGGCAGTGCTGGGTGACACTGCCCAAGTGAACCTCCTCTAGAAGTTCAAACACATCTCCAGAGTGGTAACATACACACGGTCCACCCCTTCCAAACAACAGTGGTTTTTATTTAGTGACAGTCTACAGGTGGGACCAGATCCGAACTATTGACCCTCTAGTAGGCAACACCGTTATGGTTTTATTTTTCGTTGTCAGTCTGGATTCCTTTCCAAACAGCAGAAAGCTAGGAGGAGCTGGCAAAGAACACCTGCAGAAATATACACGGGTATCAGATATTCTGGATAATAATATAATTATAAACTTTGTTAATTATTAAAACCAAGTGAAATAATTGTCATGTTTACTGAAAGGGTACTGTGCTGAATGGTTAAGGGAGATAGATTTGGAGCCATAGTTATAAGAAAGAGTTCATTGTTGAGTCTGGCCTGTGGTTGGTTATTTTCCTGCAGGTGACTTGCAAGTGATAAGACCTCCTGGGTACGATAATATAAAGCTTGAGGTACGTGATACATGAGCCCAATTCTGGCTAAGATGTTCACAATAAATACAGCCAACAATTTGCTTGTTTGTCTACTAGTTAATACATATTAGCACAATGTATTTTCACTACTCCTCTATGCATTTGCTTCAAGTACAAATCAACCTCTACGGACACATGGAGCCATCACGTTTAATGACAAGAAAATTTCAGACTTTAAAACAATACTGGATTGACCAGGGCTGATATACAAATTAAACAGTGCAATATGAAACATTACTTCTGATTGGCTGTGCTGGGAGCACATGCAGCACCTGACCTTTTCTAGAGATTAGAAGTAAAGTTTATTCATCACTTATATTATAAAAAACAAAAAAACATAAATCATTGCATTTTAACATTGCTCCACTTTTAACATTTTTGACAAAATTTTCTCAAAGAACAGCAACAATGTTTCTTCGACTTCAAAGCTAAATGACAGCACTATACAAATAGGTGAGTAATGAACAGTGAGTTTATGTGGTACCTAAACTCAGGATCTTGGTGTCACAAGTATAAAAATTGACCCTAAAAATTGATAACCAACAAAAACAGATAACTAGCAAAGTAAACAGGGGGAATCTCAACCAATCAGCAATGAGTAAGTAAGGTAGAGACACCAATCAGCAGAAAGGAAGGTGCAGAGACCAAAGGAAGTTTGCAACATTGTAGAACATGAGAATGTTCTACAGTCCTGGGGCATCCTGCCACACAGAACTACCCTGTGGAGGTGACACAACCTGTTGTCATACATAGCTTAGGGGGATGATGTCTGATGTCACAGAGCTGTGGAGGGGGCGGAGCCTGGTGTCACAGAGCTGTGGAGGGGGCGGAGCCTGGTGTCACAGTGCTGTGGAGTGGGCGGAGCCTGGCGTCACATAGCCGTTGAGGGGGCGGGGCCTGGTGTCAGATCTGTGGAGGGGGTGTGGCCTGATGGCAGGACTGTGAAGGGGGTGGGGCCTGGAATTTCCCCCAAGCTTTGTACACAGGTCTCCTGCGTTGCTCCCGAGTCTGGGTTCTGGAGCACAGGAGGCAAGGGTGAGCGCAGACAGGGGGGAGGAGTAGGGCTGCGGGCTCTGCTGGGATGATGGATGCCTCTCACTGCACTGTGGGAAGGGTTTGATGAATTGGGAGGTCTCAGTGCCTTGGCAGGCTGGGACGTGGGGGGCCCCCTGTACAGAAGGACAGGAAAACACAGTCATATGAGAGTGCAGACGCATGAAACGTCATTTCACCTTCTGTGCCAAATGCACACACGCACACGCGCATGCACACACACACGTGCGCGCACAGCTAAATTCGCCATTCTATCGAGGCATTCCACTGACATTATGGGAGGGGCTAACCTGGGCGTGGCAGCAGGCCTGGCTGGTCACCCATCTTGAGACTCTTCAAGGAGGGCGGGGCTCCATGGGGGGGCAGCCCGCGAACAGGCGCGGGTCCGCGAGGGGGGAGCGGGCCATGGGTGGGGGCGGGGCCTCGTGGAGGGGGAGGACCGTGATGAGGTGGTGGTCCCCGTGGGCCATGGCCGTGCGGTGGGGGCCCACGTGGGGGTCCATGGGGGGGGCCCGGGCGACCCTGCATGGACAGCAGTGGGGGGGGGCTTGGTCTTTGGGTAAGAGCCTGAGGACAGAAACCACAATATGGTAATTAACATCACTCTTCAGTTACTGGGTATTGTTTTTACTGAGCGTTAAAATGTAGCCCCTAAACTAACCTGTGACTGAAGTGGGATGTTAGCGGTGAACTCTAAAGGTTCGCCAGGTTTAAATATGCTGCATTTCTACCTGTCGCCTCAAAACTCTTCAACTTTACAACTCTATTGGGTGCACCTGTTAGTTATGTGTATAGGTTTCTGTGAGTTAGTGTGTAGAGAGTTTGTAGTGACCAAGAGTAGGCAGTAGTGTGCGTGAAGTGCATATTGTGTATTATGTATTGAGTGTGTAATGAACGTGCAGTGGCCTCCAGTAGGTAGTAGTAGTGTGTGTAGTGTTTTTTGGTGTACATTACCTATGTTTTAAGCCTGTAGTAAGTGTTCAGTGACTCGGAGTGCGTAGTAGTGTGAGAGTATAGGTAAACAGTGTGTAGTATGTACCATGTATTGAGCGTGTAGTGAGCATGTAGTTACCTGGAGTGGGCAGTAGGGGAGCACAGGGGTGCTCACTGGGGTTGGGGGGATGTGAGGGGTGCTCCATGCCGTGGGGGCCAGAGGGCGTAGGCAGCAGGGGCGGCGGTTTGCCCAGGCCGCTGGGCAGGATCTTCATCCTCACTGGGTACGAGCCTTCCTCACCCTCAGGTGCGGCGTCTGGGGGGGCGGAGTCAACAGATACCCTTACATGCAGTCCCATCAAATTTGACAGATTTGATTGGACAGGTCTATCAGAAACCCCAAGCCCTGATTGGGCAGGTCTAAAATAGTTGTGTGTGTCCAATCACCTTGCAGCTGGTCCTGGCGGGAGCGCACATACTCCGTGAGCTTGCCCAGATCCTCTGGGTAGAGGTGCAGGCCCTCGGCTAGCAGGTGCAGCAGGTGGCGGGTGGCGAGGGGCACACTGTGCCGCTCCAGTTTCTCCCGCTCCAGGTAATCATCCGCCATCTGAGCCGCCTTGGCCGCCATCTCGCCCGGCTCCTTCTCCTCGCGCTCCGCATGTACGCGCCCAAACTCCGCCATCACAAAGTCCATAGCATGGTCCTGTGGCATGTTGCGATGAACTAAGGGGGGGTGGCGTGGGGCAGGACGGGGCAGTGGGGTAGAGTGTTAAACACACATGCACACGCACGCACACCTGGGCTTGGCTTTACTCTAGTCAAATTGTCAATGCATCTGGACTACTGTACTTGGCATCGGTCAGAACATGGCACAGTTCAATACTCACCTAAATACGGAACAGTCCGCCGATATGCACTTAACATGGTAAAGTCCAGTACTCGCATAAATTTGGTACAGTTCAATACAACTTAAAATAGTGCAGTTCAGTGCTTTCCCACACCTGGTTTAGCCCTGTGCTCAGTAATGTATGCTGTAGTCCAGTGCTCAACAACAAATGGCATGGTCCACTACTCACTGCAGATTGTGCAGTGAGATACGGAGATTACACGTTTCATTGCTTTTCAGATGATAGTGAGGATTTGTGCTTTTACTGACACTCTGAGACTTAAACAATGTTTTATTCATTCTCAACAGAGCTTTATGCTTCCGGTTGGATTTTGATAGCCTATGTTTCACCTAGAATCTGACTAATCTCTGTAGCGGGTCAAATGAAAAGATTGTAAATTTTAAAGTTTTCAAACATGGGCGATTTATTAGATGGAGAGCACAATAATGTGTTTTATGTAATCCAACAAATGACGAGATTTGCTGACTGGATAACACTGAAGTGTTCTGTAGAACGAGTTAACTAAATGATGACGCTGAAATTTAATACCCAAATATAATTTAACACTTTGTTTTTCCACTGTAAGGGACAATTGCTCCTTTTGGACAAACTTTAATTAATCATGTTTTCTCTGCAGTTTAGAGGTGTCATCATTTTGAGATGTTTCAGACGCTACAATGAGGTGATTGTTTTTAATTGTACAACAGAAGGCTGTATCGCCATCTTGCTGCTGGATGACCACATTACATGCTGTAAAATACACTGGCTGAAAACACAGGGCTCTAAGCAAAGGCCACTGGAATTCCTGTGTTGATTCACTTATTAAAAGGTGCTGGTGAGGCACCAATACAGCCCCATATCAGTTGCCTTTTATGTTACAGTGTTACATGTAAAGTTTTGTGAAGTTTTTAAACCCTTTGATGAGATTATCAGACAAATGTCACAGAAATGTAACACGTGATTTTGTGTGTTTTTTTTGTTTTTTTTTACTGGCCTCTTAAATTAACAAATTCGTTATTTTTGTGTTATTTACATTCAAGAAGGTCAGTTGATAATGGGGTGTGTCAGTTTTGCACATTTTAAAGGCATGGCATTTGTGGTGATATTTCTACGTGGAAAATGATCTTGGGTATCTGTAAAACTTTCAGGAAAACCATTTAAAGTGAATTTGAAGTAATGAGGCAGTATCAAAATATTTGTAGTTGAATTAACCCAGTGAATAGCATTCATTAAGTGGCGGGGTTTTAGGTGAGGCAGGGGTTGTGTTGAGGCTGAATTTGTAAATTTTTTACCAGTGCGAAAGAAACGTGTCGCACGCTGCACAGCAGGACCTCAGTTACACACAACCAGAACCAAACCGACCTGAAGTGAACCACAATTTGACCACGGCTCATTGCGGTGGGTAATCAAAGCGGTAAAAATGACAACGCTTCACGCGTCAGGAGCTGTTGATTGATTTTAAAGGTGCGTTTTGGCTCGCGGGTGCCGTTATTGGCCCCTGGAAAGCGATCTCTGGGGCCAGTGTCTCTGGCGTTCTGCTGTACAGGAAGAAACAGAGTCCGTTTAGGCTGATTACGAGCCGCCGGATTTCACCGGGGAACAAACTGCAAATCTGCACAGTTCAACCCCTCCCTCTTGTTTTATGCAGTTTACAACTAGATTTACTCAGCCTTTTTTTTTTTTTTTTTTAAACATCGCCATTTGGGATCTTTTTCTTTTTTCTTTTACTAGTTTATACTTTTAATCATGAATGCATTTTTATTGGGTTTTGTTTTCTGCGTAGGGGGGGAGGGCAAAACTTACTTTTGAGTGACTCTGAAAATATGATTACAGTGCACGAGGAGAGCGCTACGTTAGTCTGCTCCACGAGAATACATAAGGGGGAGCCGTGGGCCCGGACATCCTGCAGGGCCCGCGTCAGGCCTGACTCCGCCTGCAGGTAAATCATTTCCATCGCGAGGCCGCGCTCCTGCAAACAGTGGCCTATAGATTTTGCATAATCCCTTGAAAGAAGAAGAAGAAAGCTGGTTATTGATCTCCGCACACCAGGGCAACGGAGACGAGACTCTGTCAGACCAATCAACTGAGGCCTGTAACTGCTTGTGTGTGAGAGAGTGTGTGTGTGTGTGTGTGTGAATGTGTGCAAGAGAGTGTGTGAGAGAGAGTGTGCGTGTGTGTGTATGAGTGTTTGCAAGAGAGTGTGTGAGAGAGCGTTTAGTGCACGCACGCAAGAGTGTGAGTGTGTTTGCTAGAGTGTGTGTGCGAGTGTGTGTATGTGTATTCGAGAGAGCGTGTGCGTATGTGAGTGTGTGTGCGCAAAGAGTGTGAGTGTGTGAGTGCATGAGTGAGTATATGCGTGTTTGAGTGAATATGTGTGTGAACATAATCGTGAGCATGCATGTATATTTTAGCAAATGAGTGTGGATATGCGTCTACACAACTGGTTGTGCATGTAGAGCATGTGTTTTGCACTGAAAGGGCACTTGGGGGGGTTTTGATGAAACGACCAACATTTTATCTCATTACCGAACAACATTTTGTCTTATTACTACCATTCATATTTATGCATTTTATAGCTTGTTTTGTAAACATTCAACCCCGAAAAAATATGTGTGTGGTTGAAAATCCTTATAAAAACAAAAATGACAATAAAAAAAAAAAAGAAGAATATTTAATAAATGTGTGCAAGAACCAAACTCCAAATTCCAAGGTTTTCATGGTGAATGTGGAACTCTCTTTTGCAACCAAACTTACAACTGAAATTTGAGTATTAACACATGAATTCTGAATAAGTTGTGCGCTGAATACAACTGAATTTTAGATGATCAAAGTGTCTGAGTGTGCGACAGGCCCGATTTGGTGAACTGTAAGAAGAGTCACGGTTAACAGGCCGCAGGTGTGTTCAGAAGTGTTCATCCAGGCTCTGCTGCAGTAATGGGCTATATTTAACAGTGTTAGGTTTGTTTTTTGTTCAGCAGTTTCTCCTGCAGCACCATTGTTTTATAAAGTTTCTTTTAGTTTTTTTACGCGTCATCTGTATTTACGTGATCTCCACGTCTGATATTTTTGATACGTTGTCACTGTGTGAACATTTTGTTTTTAAACCTTTTTTTTCTTTTTGTCCCCTAGTGTCATAAAAAAAGTCAGCACATTTATATAATGATTATCACAGTATGTGTATCTTGGATTACAAATCAATATTTAAGACTGCAGATTAAACATTAGACATCTTGTGAAAGCACAGAATGTGTCCAATCATGGTATGTTTTAAAACACTTACAACAAGGATTATTTAAGATTTTTTGTTGTCTTGACTGTGTGTTGCCTGCCATTACGAAATATTAAGAGTCCAGACAGAACGGCCCATCTTTGACCATATTATTTTACTACCCATTGTCACAACACCAATGCCAGAACAGGGGGTATTTCACAAAGCAGGGTTAAGGAGTTAGCTGGCTAACTTTTGTAAATATTTTGAAGTAACCCAGACTCTCATCGATGTCATCAAATTCACTCCCTAATCCCGCTTCGTGAAATACCTCCCAGAACAGTACGAATGTTATCAGATGCTGCAGTTTTTTTTACCCTCACAGGGTTAATGCGGGTGACATTTGAGTGTGAAATAAGGTTTAGTTTAGATTGCGTGTTGGTATGTTATTTGCGTGACTGACGGGCTGTTCAGGACTTACCAGGGTCAATCGGAATATTGTTACTGAGAGACCCAGACTCTGTAGGGCAGCCCAGGGTGGCCCCACAGACCCCGGGACAACATTACATACCTAAAGACTACCTTTTGTTTATCTCCACTTTAAATATTTAGTTAAACGTTTGATATTTTGAGTTAAAAACAGGCATGAAGTCCTGTTCTATGTTGCCAAACCAAATCATCCTCTTTACTATGAGCTGCCTGTCTCACCAAACACTGTCCCCCGATTGGTCCAGACTCCCCATGTGACAGATCTGGTCCAATTGGAGTTATGTGGATGGATTGTGAGGAGTGAAAGTTCCAGCAGGGGGTGCACTCACATGTTCTGGGTGCTCACAGACAGGACCACGCAGTCTGCGCACCTCTTTTCATAGTCTTCCTGGACCTGCGCGTAGAAGCGCTGGTAGAGCGCGTTGCGTTTGTCCACTGGGGCGAAGACGTTGGACGCAGCTGTGAAGGGACCAGGAGAAGCATTTAGCCACAGAGCACTGGCATGGCTACAGCCAAAGACAAGAGAAGCTGCTATGCTAATATGCTGCTTGTGTTAATGAGTGACACTGTGGTTGGGCTTCATTTCACTGGAATTTAACACATG
The DNA here is from genome assembly GCA_029718625.1 of Synaphobranchus kaupii. Lineage (NCBI taxonomy): Eukaryota > Metazoa > Chordata > Actinopteri > Anguilliformes > Synaphobranchidae > Synaphobranchus > Synaphobranchus kaupii. The sequence continues at coordinate 31,055,285 of CM056388.1, read as the reverse complement.
CTCTTATTCGGGGTGACTTAAAACAGTGCAAACACAAGCGATCAGGGATCCGAGTGCAGTAATTCCCCCAGAGGGGGAAAGTACAGCTCAGAGTGACACAGCACGTGGGCCAGGCCAAGCGGTAACGGAGGGACACTTTCGCTGTATTTTACCCTAGTACTCCTGTTCTATCCACGGCTGAGTAAAATAACAACTGGCATTATATAAAGGCTACCTTAGACTACAAACTGAGGGAAAAAAGTTTGGGGGCAAACAACTTCTTGGGGGTAAAATTGATAAAAACCAGGGCGGTAACGGAGGGACGCAAAATTAAGTCTGTTTTTTACACTTTTTTACAGACATGCATATCATACGGTTCCTGAGGTGAGAAGGGTTATCTTTCACTTTCACTTTCATATTGTACTATTACCACTTAAATATGAACATGCAAAATGGTGAGCCACTTGTGCTGCTCAATTTTTATGGGGCAAGGTTTAAAGTCAGATGGTCACAGTAACGGAGGGACATTGACAAATGGTAATGGAGGGACACATTTTCACCACCCTCAAAATCATAATTCTGCCAACTTTTTTTCAAAACTGGTTATACTATATCAAGACACATCCCAATAAGCTTTATTTTGGAATGTTTCCCCTCTCTAAGTAGAAAATTCCTATTAAAACGGAGGGACAGGCCGAAATGAGAATCGAGACATTTTTGAATACCTTGTCAAAAAACTTCTGTGACTTTTTATCCTAAACCATTCACTCTACTGGGATGCCTATTCATATCATCATTAGAAAAATGCTATTTATTCATACTTTATTAAAAAATTGTTGCTCAGTAAGACTATTGTTATAGGATAGAATCAGGGGGAAAGTTTGTCAACCCCAATGGATTCAAAAGCCCATAACTTTTTTTCTAGTAATTCAATACTTTTTTTTTGTTCTGCACACCTTGGAATGTTGGCTTCAAGATCAGGCACATAGGAAGTAATTTCATAATGTTTCAAATTTTGCTACTGATCTTAACCTCCCCTTGGCCTGGCCCACATTCAAGACACGCAGACTCGACTGACAACTCGCCATTACCCTATTGAGCGTTAAACCGGCGGCAGTTTAGCATGATGGGCAGGATTTGGGCTTGTAACCCAAAGGTTGCAGGTTTGATTCCCAGGTAGGACACTGCTGTTGTACCCTTGAGCAAGGTACTTAACCTCAATTGCTTCAGTATATATCCAGCTGTATAAATGGATACTATGTAAAAATGCAAAAAGTTGTGCAAGTCGCTCTGGATAAGAGCGTCTGCTAAATGCCAGTAATGAAAACCAAGTTTTGCAAACATGAACAAAGCTAACCTGAGAATTAAATTACAGGAAAACTACATGAAACTAAACAAACACCCGGTCTGGAACACCTAGTGTGCTGATCTTCTGAATGTATGAAGGGTCACTCAGTCTCCTTGGTAGAATAGAATAGAATAGAATAGAATAGAATAGAATAGAATAGAATAACTTATTTTCCCTTTAGGGAACTTCAGTTGTAGTTTCCAGCAGTAAAACAGACACAGTGGGGCAGACCCACAAACACAAACAAACATGTTAAATAAAGTTATACCATGGTATGGGTGAATACTCGATTCTGATTGGTCAATGACTGGTCGTTATTCTGTATAACCGGTCAGTCATCCGGGTCACAAGTTTAATCACAGTTCTAAATTAATGCGCTGCCTGCCTGGCCAGCTAGTACTACGCAACCTGGGAATGGCAAACATGACCGGTCAATTCAGAGTCCAAGACGTTCTAGAAAATAAGTGGAATAAATAAAGTGAATTAATAAAGTAAACGAATGTAGCCTACCTACTTTATTTTCCTCAGTGACTAACGTTACTGTAGCCTACGGCAGACGGCTACTTCGCCTCGTAGGTATGCTGCAAATAGTGGGCTAACTTTGGCTACGATAAACTTTTGTTATTGTTTTTAAGATAATGCAAATGCAATACGTGGCGAGGTAACTATATAGCTAGCCAAAGTTACATTATCACGGAGTTAGCAAAGCGCATGGTGTTTATGTGCAATGCGCAGCCTAATCTTTTATTTTTATTTTTTACTGCGAGCCATAAATCCGTCTCTAGGTAGAAGTTAACGTTGCCGTAGCAACAGCATACATCTGATTTATAAAAATCGGGTAAACAACATTAATCTACAGATTTAAAAAAGTTTGTATTCGGCAGATATCTTAGTTACAACTACTTCAATCTAGCAAAACATTTTTGTGGTTAGAAGTGCTGTATTTATTCAGTTGGAAATACGAATTTATCATAGTAGGAATTTGCATGTAAATTGACATCGGCAACACGCTGACTGCTTGTGAATGCAAGCTAGGCTACTTCACAAAGCATGTTAATCTGTAGCCTATAGGCTATATGTAGAAAACTTTTTATCCAGCGAAAATTCTTCGGTAAGTTACATCTAACAAACTCCGTTGTATTTTTTAGATGGTCCCATAGGACATCATGATGCGAATCTGCTACACACTGCGTGACCAAACCATTTTTAAAAAGCAAGACAGAGAGAGGGAGGTAATGTTGAATCTGATTGAGTTATGGTTTCATACAATTTTCTTAAATAATGTAATGACAAAAATAACCAAAATTGGTGCCAATTGTACGTTATAACCGAGAAGGAACTATTTTTCCCCCCGATAGAATCAATTATTTTCAGAACTAACGACGAGAGGGTTTGCATAGCAACGCATTTAAATAGAACTAGTAACGAGAAATAGAATTAGCAACGAGATGTTTTCTGTTCAATTAGAACTACCAACCAGCTGTTTTGCATGACAACGCAAAAACAACAAGCCCAAAGAGCTGCGGAAGTATATTTAAATTTCAGCTGATTAAATCGATAAAAATCTATAAATATGAAAGTAACTATATAATCATTGTTGGTAACCATGGTATAAGCGCAATAATCAACTCCGAGGTGTGCATTACACGGTTTTAACCGCACTCCGCTGAGGCAACCACCCTCCGCTTCGCGTCGGGTGGTTCTTCGCCTCAACGTCGTGCGGTTAAAACCGTGTAATGCACACCTCGTCGTTGATTATTGCTTACGTATGTGTGATTATGATTAAAACTACTATTATTATTAGTATTATGATCAAAATTATATTAAATTAATTAAATATTAATTATGATGAACAATTGAGCATCAAAAGCAATAACAGTTCCTCATCTGCCTTTACTGTCTTGAGATGTCCAATGTCATTAAGCAGTCTAACAGCTGTAGGGACAAAGCTGTTTCGGGCTCTTTTTGCTTTAAGGGGCAAGGACCTTAATCTTCGACCTGATGGAAGGGTCTCAAAGAGAGTTCAGGGGATGTGATGGAAGGGCCATAATCTTCTGCCTGATGGAAGAGTCTCAAAGAGAGAGTTCAGGGGATGTGATGGAAGGGCCATAATCTTCTTTCCTTTTTTAACTGTACGCTCCTCGTACAGATGTTTCAGCGGTTTTTGTTGGTTCCCTATGATTTTAGTAGCCTGTACTGTCACCCTCTCCAGCTTCAGTTGCCTGATTTCACTTAATGAGCCAAACCAAGCTGTTAGGCTAAAGGACAGCACTGACTCAAGGAAGCAGGTGTAAAATGCTTGTAGTACTGACTGGCTCACGTCCAAATTCTTGAGTTTTCCGGAGGAAATACACCACTGTTGGAACTGGCTGACAAGCTTGTCATCAGAGTTGGATGAGTCCACAATTACTGTATCATCTGAGTACTTGATGAGTGATCGCAGGACAGTCACTTTGGCAGTCATCGGTGTAGAGTGTGAATAACACTGGAGAAACTACCGAGCCTTGCGGTGAACCAGTAGAGATGGTCTTGGTGGTGCTGCAGTGGCCTTTATATCTAACCCACTGAGGTCTGTCAGTTAAGAAGGACATTACCCAGAGGATAAGATGAGGGTTGAGGTTAATCTTCAGCAGCTTCTTAGCCATTAGGTGTGGTCGGATTGTGTTGAACGCACTAGAGAAGTCTACAAACACCAGTCTGATGTAGGTGTGTCCAGATGGGATTGGACCAGGTGAAGCAGTGTCAGGAGAGCATCATCAACTCCTCGGTTCTGTTGGTAGGCGACCTGTAGAGGGTCTACTATGCTCTGCACACTCGACCTGTGAGAGCACCAGGCGTTCAAAAAACTTCATTATAACAGGTGTTAATGCGACAGGTCTAAAGTCATTGGGTGCAGATGGGTTGGCCTTCTTTGGCACAGGGGAGATAATCGATGACTTTCATAGTGCTGGAACTATGTGCTCCTCGAGTGAGCGGTTGAACAGGTCATAGAAAACCTGAGACAGTTGTTTACGACAGGATTGCAGAACATGATTGCTCATGTTGTCTGGACCGATGGCTTTGTTCAACTTCACCCTTTTTAGCACCCTGCTAACATTCTCCACCTGTACTTTGATGTTGCTGCTCTCCTCAGTTAGAAACAATACTTCTGATGTTACATCATCCCTTTCTGCTTTAAAGTCATGGAAGTCAAATCTACTGTAAAAGATGTTTAGGGATTCAGCAAACTGACAGTAGTGTTCCGAGGGCTCGGGACGTTCTGCTTAGTAGAAATCCCTGAGAGGACCTTTATTCCTTTCCAGGCATCTCTCAGCTGCCCCCCTTGAAACAGATTTTCCACCTTCTCCTTATAGGCTCTTTTTTCATCCTTAATTTGTCTATTCAGCCTGGCCTGAATCAATTTTGACTCAACTCTGTCTCCTGATTGGAAGGCTCTCTCTTTCTCATTTAACGTTGTTTTAAGCTCCTTTGTTATCCAGGGCTTATTGTTTGAGAACACTTTCACTTTCTTAGATGGAACAATAGTTTCCTCACAAAAAATTATATAGCCAGTCACTGCCTCAACAGTCTCATCCAGCGTGGCATTCTGTGAGAAAAGCTCCCAATCAGTACATTCAAAACAGTGTTTGAGAGTCTCAGAGCCATCATCATTCCACTGTTTAACAGTTTTGTAGACAACTCCTTCCCTCTGAAATTTTGTTTTATAGGATGGAATGAGGTGAATAGCACTGTGATCCGCTGTACTTAGAGGTGGCTTTTTGATTGATTTGTAAGACTTTTTGATGTTACTATAGCACAGATCAATTGTCTTGCTTCCCCTTGTTTCACAGGTAATATACTGATGGTATAGTGGCAAGGATTTATCGAGTTTACAGCTATTCATATCACCTAAGACTAACACTGGAGAATCAGGAGATTTTGATTCTAGGCACTGAACACAAGATACAATTGTATCTGTTGCACTGGTCTTATTGGCTGAAGGTGGGATATAGCCAAGGATTAAAAAGAGTTGACCAAACTCACGCGGTAGATATCTGAGTCAAAAAGAGAAGGCTAGCAACTCCACGTCCACGGAGCAATGCGTCTCTCGGATCACAGCCGTTTCACTCCAAGCTTTGTTGACATACGCACACTCCGCCTCCGTGACTTTTATTCCATGCACGTGCAGTCTCTATCTAGCTGGAATAGAGAACCGAACCCTTCCAAAGAAAGCTCAGAGTCAGCAATCTTATCATCCAACCACATCTCCGTTAGATGACAGATCTTTGTATGCCCATTGAAATTCAACATTGGCGTGAAGTTCGTCCAATTTATTTCTAAGGGATCTGATGTTCGCTAGAACTATCGAGGGAAGCGGTGGACATGCCTGTTTACCATTCAGCATCTTCAGTCTTTGCCTCACTCCTCCCTTGCGTCCTCTTTTTCTTCTTGTCCCTGGTGGCCTTTTGAGGATCGCCTGCAGGCCTGTATCAGTCTTGATATCAAACTCCGGCGAAGAGCAATGGTAACTTTGTTGCAGCAGATCTAACAGACATTCCCGAGTATATGTTATGAATGCGCGTCCATGGTGAAGACTATAAACAAAATTAGTGCAACTGGATAAATTGTTAATATTATTAAAAAGAGCAGCAGGAGCGCCCTGAAAATTCAATTGGCTTCCCTGTCCTATAACAGACATACCAGCACATTAAAAGACAAAAGATAAAAGCTTGATACAATAAAACGCAATCAAATTAGCAAACATGAAACGAGAGACAGCTGGACTACATGTCGCCATCACAGCGCCACGTTCTAGAACCAGTAGCCCAGTAGGCTAACACCAAGGTTTTAAATTTTGACAAAAAAATCCTGATGTTGTAGAGAAAGGCTGCACATCTTGCACAGCTGAGCAGACAACACTGGTATCATAGAGTTCTGTGCATTTTTTCAAGTACTGGTATCACAGAGTTCTTGGAGTGCTGAAATCTCACCTTTTTGTGAATGCTGGTATCTCTCATAGTCCGCCGTGCCAGCAGAATATTCATGCTGCTGATCCAACGCCTCAAAGCTACATGCCAAAACAATCAAGGTGAGACATAAATTTCCTGCATCTGATATCACCTGACAACACCACAACATCCATCTATTTCTCACTGCCCATTTCACATTAACTGCACATCAACGGTAAATACAAAACGCAGCAGGATTCCATAGGAGAAAAAATGCATCTGCTGCAAAGAACTGACTTTTCTGCTTCTGTTGCATGGAGGTAACTACTGAGCCATGTGATACCCAAGAGCCAGCATTTGCAAAGGGCATTGCTCCTTTGTGTTTGTAAAGAAAGCCGAGTGGAGGTTACATTTAATCTTACATGGCACAAGTCATTGTCTGACTACTCTTAGAATCAGTAGCAATTGGGCCACTGAAATGAATGAACACGGTTCCCTTCAAGGAAACAGGAGACATTACATTACATTATTCTGTGTTCTTTAGAGAAGCAATTTGTATGAGGATCGTTAAAGTCCTCCGCTTAGACCCGGCGGATTTAACACCTTGAATCGCTCCCCTCACCTTTGTGATTCGTCCTGTAATTCGTTTCGGTCCTCTCTCAGCGGGTACGGGGCTCTCCGGAACGGCCTGTACGGTGGCTTTACATTTCTGAAAGAGAAAAACCAATACAAAATACAATTTGTCAGGACTCAAGAGCTCCATAGTACGGAGCTTTTATCATTAACCAGCATTGGTGCGGCTACACGATCGTTTCACAAGACGTAGAAGCACCTTCATGACGTTGATATAGCGAAAAAGCTATCTCGTTAACCTAACGTTAATTCCTTAAACTGGGCTTACCCTCCGTTGGGCATCGGTTGGGGTCGTCTACCGCCTGGTGCCTTCACCCACGCTGCCATTGTACAGATAGCGAGCTCTTAATGTGGATCAAATAATATAAAACAAACCAAACGCACGCGTATCGGGAATGATTCTACAGAAACGTTAAGAGTGATTGATAAGCTAACGTTCGTGACATTTGCCAGTTAGCTGTCTGGCTAGCTAACGTTAGTCAGTCGCAACAATTAGATAGGTAGCATTAGCTATTACCAGCTAATGAGAGGCCAGAGCGAGCTAACTACCTATACCTTGTTTATTAAGCGAACTTTAGCTATCTACCGCAGTTTAGCAACTATTAGCGAATCAACTTTAGCTACAGTAATCCACGACGCACAAGTGGAAAAAATACCCTTGTCTAATGTTAAATTTTAAGCCACCTAGTTTTAACTCACGTTCAGAAAATAGCAACGCTACGCTACGCTAAACGAGTCCGACCCGATGTTACCTCACAGTAACCCGAAACAGCAAAAGGTCACCCGATATGTATCTAACCAAAGATTTATGTTGTGACCGATCCAGAATCAGCATACCCCCCAACCTAATCATAAGCTAACGTCAAACGAAGCTGATCCAGCGTCAGCACTCAGACCGAAATCCAAGTACACCATAGACATCTTATTACAATTGCGCACTACTTTTTCTGCACAGCGCCCTCTATGGATTCACTGCAAAATACATGTTAAAAAACTCAATCTGCCAACAAATTTAGATAGTTTTCACTTGATAGCGCGCACGCGCCACTCATACGCACGCACACACACACAGGGCCGCGTGTTTAAACGGTGCATACGTACAAGAAAAACGTACATATGCATATGGCGTCGCCAATTCCCAGTCTCAAAAATGTGTGTATGCATGAATCATACTCTCCGTAAATGTGCGCATGTTTTGACGTCAAGTTTGTTTTTATAAATCCCAAATCCGTGGGGAAAGTGACGTACACATTTTATTGTACGTATGCACGTATTTTTATACATGAGGCCCACAGTGTGTACAGTAATTAATGTAATCATAAATCTTTCCCTCCTGTCCTCACTCGTAGCTGACACAGGTCTTGAGAGTTGACATGGGTTTTAAATGATGGTCTAGCCAAGGAATTAAGAACATCAGGAATGTATATAATGAAAATGGGCTCATGTCCTTTGATGAGCTCCAGACCAAGTAATAATATTTCAAATAATACATTTTTCAAATATATACAATTAAGGAATTTTATCTTTTCATCACAGCAGAACTTATCTTCAACGTCTTCTAACCACATTGGAGAGGTTCTCTCTGAACAACTGCCTTGGAAAAGGGCAGCCTTCAATGCTTTATATAGTAAATTAGGGGCAACCCACAGCAGAGTACAAAAGACAAGGGTAGATAAAAGACCTACAAGATGATATAACAGAGGCTGAATGGAATGAACTATGTTAAAAAGCTCAATCACAAACAAATAACACACGGCTAAGACTCATACAATATAAATGGAATGTGAGAACATATATTGCACCAGTAAAGCAACCGGTGCGTGTATTAAATGCAATATTCAAAAAGGCACTTTGATTCATTGCCTATGGAAATGGCCCCAAAATACTTCCTGGATACTGACTGATTACGTTTCACAAATTACAGAACATTCATGTATCCTCAGTCTATCCAAATAATATTTCTTTAAGTTATAAAGAGAAAAAAAATTACTTATGCCTACTTTAAGCGCTGCGATTAATCACTTTATACTGGGAAAATGTAAGCTGTCCTCCTCTTAGCCAGTGGCTTAAAGAGCTTTCTGCATGTAAAGTCACATATACAGTAAAGAATAAAGCTGCAGAGTTTTACAGTATATGGGGCATTTTCCTACAGTCCTTAAAGAACGGCAACATTTCTCATCTCGGAACATGAACATGTGTGTGAAGAATACTTATCTCATACACACACACACACACACACACACACACACACACACACACACACACACACACACACACACACACACAAATTAACATTAGAAATCAATAAATAGAGGGGTATAGAAATGCTCTAATCCCAAATGGAGAGCAGACCATTACATCTCTGCTCTCGGCGGTATCACTTATTTGCTTATTTATCTTATTTTTGTTTTCTTTGTTTTTATGTTGATTCTGCTGTGATTGTATATTACTTCATATTTGTATATATACACCTTATTTTTAATTTTCGTTTTTTATGTCTGGCTGTTTTGTGTCCTGTGCTGTTCACTAATTTTTTTACTTATTTATTTTTGCCCCACTCATACTTTCACTGTATTGAATGTTGTTTTTTTGTGTGTCATGATTGTTTGAAAATTTTAAAAAAACATTAATAAAAAAAATTAAGCCTGTCCACAATGATTAGATGTAAATGTAATGTGTAATGAGTGAAGCGGAGATTGAAGAATATCTTATTCATATCTTAAATCCATTGCTTCATGGGAACAGAGCCACTTTGCTTCTGTACTATCACAACTTGGCCAACAGGTGGCACTACAGACCCTTGGAAGAGGTTTTCAGCTCTTCCAGTGCTTTCAGGCGGGTACACTACAAAGCAGGATCACTGAGTTAGCTTGATAACTGCTGCCCTGAGTAAAACCCGGAGCAGCTCTTTTTACTTCAGGCCATGTTCCAGATTTGGGAGGGTTCTGGTTTTACTCAGTGTAGTTTTCCAGCTACCAGTATTACTGCTTCATAGTATACCCTCCAGGTTAAGATGAGGACTTCAGGGCCTTGTTCCTTGTAAATGGCTAACTCTGCTGAGTAAAACCTGGAAACCCCCTGTATATGGAACATATGAACTAGCAAAAACATTGTTCCTGGTTTTACTTAGTGCAGTTAGTCTGCTAACTCAGTTAGCCAGCGATGAGGAATAGGGCCCAGATTCTCCCAGATTCAAGTCTGAATTCTGGAGAAAGATGGGTGGACAAACAGAAAAAGTGTGAGGGGGGGTATTTATTTCCAGCTGCAAAAGAGACTGGTAATACTAAGAGTCCATGATTGCCATATAGTTAGCATTACATTACATTATAATCACTTAGGCTATATGGTTTATGGTAGGCCTATTGATACAGAACAAAGCATTAATAAACAATGAAAAATGTACTGGTTTCTTGCTAAAATTAGGCTTGCATTTTTCTAGCATTTGCCATCATTGTTGCGTGTACATTTGAACTGGTATTAGACCATTATCGTGGGCATTATCATGACCTGTCAAATTATTGAATTCAGATATTGTTGATTTACATATAATTAATAATCTAGAAACCAATGGAATTGTATAATTTTGACATAGAATCTCAGGCTAATCTGAAGTTACACACCACCATAGCATTTGCATTTGGTAGTGAGTGTTGCTTAAGTTTGCTTGGAATGATTGTATAGTTTGAGAGTTTCTCTCCACATAATACAAAGCCGTAGGATGAATAATTGTATTATGTAGAATTGTAGAGTCTATCATTCCAAGCTTTCTTGCCAACCTCCGATATGATTTCACTGTTGCTACAAGAGGGCGATGATGAGGGTGATGGTGATTGGTCAGGTGGAGGAGTTGGGGTTTTTCATTTGAGGAATTAGTGGATTGTCACTTTGGAGGTAGGTACACTTTTTTCATGATTAGCAAAATAAAAACTATGATCAAAATGCAAACAGCACACTCGTGTTGATGATAAAGAAAAGCCAACATTCTAAATACCCTATCAAGGTTTAGATTATGTCCCTCTTGTGTATACATTTCATACATTTGTGCTTTCTTTAAAAAAAATTTATTTAAAATTAGAAACAAACACACAGACAACAAAAAAAACAAAACACAAAACCAACTACATTACACTATCCATACAACACAAAGACTAGCCATCACATACTATCAACACAAGACGAGTAGTACAACAACCATAAACAAATAAATAAGTAAGGGGGGATATATAAAAAAATAATTCAATTATAATAAAAAAAGATATAAATAGACAACAAGGTATTACTTTACCAAAGACAAAACAAAATTAGTCATCTGTATTACCATATGACCTCCAACTCATCATAGTCTGTCCACTAATTAACACACTACCAAGTTCAAGAGGAAGAAAGGATATAAAAGGGACCCATGTTACCAGGAAAGAGTTATTGTCCTCCCTCAACTGAGCACTTACTCTCTCAAGAGGAAGAATTTTAAAAATTGTATTTAATGTTTCAGATTTAATGTGGGCAGAGAGTGTTTGATCCAGTTTAAGAAAATCCATTTAGGAGCTACAAAGAGTAATTTTTTTTGCCAGGTTTACCTGTTTTGCAGAAAAATTAATTGTGTCCTCCCTCATCCCTAAGAGAAAAAACCATGGGTCCTCTGATATACTTGCATTTAAAATATGGAGATTTAATGTGAGCAGAGAGTGTTTGATCCAGTTTAAGAAAATACATTTACAAGCCACAAAGAGTTTTTTTTTTGCCAGGTTTACCTGTTTTTCAGACAAATTAATTGTGTCCTCCCTCATCCCTAAGAGAAAAAACCATAGGCCCTCTGATATACTTGCATTTAAAATATGTTCCAGTTCATTTCTTATTTTTGTCCAGAAAGAGGCTGTAATGGGGGCGTGACGTGTGAGGTTGGAGGGACCAAACGCAGCAAGGGGATTCTTTAAGCTAGAAAGCCACTGAGACGGAGAAACCCCGTATATAGGGAAATATAAATGCAAAACTCAAATAACCTAGCTCCTACTCTCACTGGAGGGAAATACGGGAACTAGGAAAAAAGGGGCGTAACTAAAAACGACCCGTATAACCGGACGAACGTCACAGAAGAGCAATACATCTCGAGCTCGGAAAACACAACGAGCAAAAAAACACTGAATACTCAAAACGTACAGTACCAGTACCAGGTTTTTTTCTGTTATTTTTACTGTTTTCCACATTTTGGAATAGTAAAGACATCAAAACTATGAGATAACACAAATTAAATTATACAAAAACCAAAAAAGGGTTAAACAAATAAAAAAAAGTCTTATATTTTAGATTCTTCAAAGTAGCCACCCTTTGCCTTGATAACGGCTTTGCACATTCTTGCCATTCTCTCAAACAACTTCTGTGGTAAACAGGTATTCCACAGGTAAAAAGGTGATGCCATCATGACTGTATAAAAGGATATCAAAAGACTCCTGATATCTTATTTCCAGGTACTCTTAGAAGCGATACTATAACCTCTGCATTTGAATGGATCTCTATGGGAATTGGGGGGTGGGACTAGATTTAGCTTTAAATTACACTGGAACAGTGTGGAACACATGGTTGGCTAAATGGCTTTAAGTCAACAAGGGTCTGCGTATCAAACAAGCCTTAAACCATCACTCTGCTGCCAGAAATACAGTAGATATGGATGGATAACTTGAAGGGTTTCTTCTCCTGACTTAGTTTTCCATAGAGTTCAATAGGAAAATTTGTCAGGAGAAACAACCCTTCAAGTGATCCATCCATATCTACTGCATATCTGGCAGCAGAGTGATGGTTTAAAGCTTGTTTGATACGTCAGACCCTTGATGACTTAGAGCCATTTAGCCAACCATGTGTTCCACACTGTTCCAGTGTAATCTAAAGCTAAATCTAGTCCCACCCCCCAATTCCCATAGAGATCCATTCAAATGCAGAGTTTATAGCATCGCTTCTAAGAGTACCTGGAAATAAGATATCAGGAGTCTTTTGATATCATTTTATACAGTCATGATGGCATAACCTTTTTACCTGTGGAATACCTGTTTACCACAGAAGTTGTTTGAGAGAATGGCAAGAATGTGCAAAGCCGTTATCAAGGCAAAGGGTGGCTACTTTGAAGAATCTAAAATATAAGACTTTTTTTTATTTGTTTAACCCTTTTTTGGTTTTTGCATAATTAAATTTGTGTTATCTCATAGTTTTGATGTCTTTACTATTCCAAAATGTGGAAAACAGTAAAAATAACGGAAAAGAACCTTCTATGAGTAGGTGTGTCCAAACCTTTGACTGGTACTGTATACAAAACGTATACGGCGGTGGAGCGAACGTGGCCATTGCACCTGGTTGCTCTTCTTTGTTGTTGTAGTCAACCAGTGCCGGCACTACATTCGTAGGTAACATAAAGTATCGCTCCGCCGCCGTACTTCCACAGAGAATATAGGTCAGCACAAAGTAAAGGATTCAACTATAGTTTGACTTCAAAAATGATGGCATAAACACTCAAAATAACCCAGATAGACTGTCGTCGTATTTTATTTGCTTTGGGTGCACTGTGGAGTGTTAAGTGTGTTTGGTAGTGAATGCTACCGGTTACCATAGAGTTGCGCTAGCATTAGCAATGTGTGTATGTCCAAAAGAAGGGACAGCATGAAATTAGCTGAAAATGGTTTCCATCAATCAACTACATCATGGGTAAGTCGTAATTGAGACATTATGTCCAAAATTCCAAACTATCCCTTTAACGCTGGACCTTTTACTGTGTAGGCAGTTCCTTCATATCTGCTTTGTGCGTAAATGTATTCAGTAGAGGATTTCACGACTGATCCAAATAGATTTATAAATAAAAATATAAATAAATAAGCGACCATGAAAGGGAGTTTGATGGCTTGAATTTATTTGGTGAATCAACATGCTGCTTTCTTTTGATGTCTGTTTGGATCCACAGAGGGGCAATTAATCTGAAAAGCAATCTTCTGTTAAGTGTCTTCTTTCAGATTTCATAAAGAAAGGACCAGAGTATGGCATAGGGACAGAGTGGGGCTTTAGTAAGAACTACATAGGGACAAAGTAGGGTGGTAGTACGGATGGAGCGGGACTGTAGTAGGGTTGGAGTAGGAACAGAGTAGAGCTGTAGTACGGATTAATTGAGGGTGTAGGAGGGGGTGCAGATTGATTCCAGGTTGTTCCCTACAGCAAAGGTTGGGGATGTGAGGAAGTAGCTTTAGACGTTGACAGCAGAAGCCAATGTATTGACTGTACGTTGTTCTGAACATAGTACCCACTCATACAGCCCGCACATTGGGGTCTACTTGGAGAAAAAAAAACTGGAATACATTAATATCAGAAAAGAACGTGCCCTCAGAAGCGGCCCCTTATTGTGTTAATATAAAATTTGCATAAATATTTATATCATTGTTATGCACTTTTACACTTTAAGCTTGGTGAAAGGTGTGTTAACCCCGGTGATGGCTGAGAGAAAAGGTGACACAAAGAAGCACCGGTTGTTCGGGTCCCACACGTTCTCATCCTGCTGTTAACCTTAAATATGTGCATTAGCATATCACGTGAGTGAAGCGTGTGAGATGACGGGGCTGCTGTTAGATGGCCCTGCTGTTTCCGTAAGCCTCAGGCCCAGGTACAGCAGCAGCAACACCCGCAGGCAGCACAGCTGAGGCTGACCGGTAATCATCCTGCCTTCATCGGACATGTTTATAAAGGCCCAGCTGGCTGTATTTTACAACACGGACACGGCTGCGGCGTGGCTTCCGGCTCTCCGCAGGCCCGCTGTTTGAGCCCGGATCTGTTTTCCGCGCATCGTCCCAGCTCCTGTGGGAGGACTTCCTTTAAGCTTTTCCTCCGGCTCGCACAGCGACATTCATTCGGAATTCCTTCCTCCCGGAAAATGTTGCCTTTGGTTTGTCAATGTCCCTGTGAAGTCGTGGCTGCCGCGCAGTTATTTATGTCACGCTAATTAAATGTCAGCCTGTTACTTAATGAGCATTTCTCACAATGATTTCTGTTCATTTTCTATCCACGGCGGGACCTACTCCTCGCAGGGACACACACCTTTAAATGGGCCACAGTCAGCCGTTCCCCTAAGGAATAGAGACACAAGAGGGTGGCCCTTAAAATCACTCTGAGAGCAGTCATCACGTGACTGACTCATTATGTACCTACAGCAGCTTAGTTTAAATGTAAATTATTCCCTCTCTCTCTATAGCGCAGCCTGTCTTGGGCCTGTATGACCGCAAGAGCTGTTATCAGAACAGGGCAAGGGTGAGACCATGGCTTCCCTGAAACACATGTACACTGCATGACTCCTCTCCTACATCCCATAACATGAGCAGTCTTTCACCCATGCACACTGTACAATGCTGCACTGTCCTATTGGTGCTATATGTCCATTGGTCTAAAAGTCACTATATTTCCCTCCACAAGTTATAATTCTTCTCTTCTTGATGTTTCTGATTTAGCCATTGATTGTACCTGTTGATGTCAGCTGAGTTTGAGGATAGTCACACTCAAGATAAAGTAACTGTGACTGTCTCAGCAATGAAAAGGTGTGATCACCCCCCCCTACACCCCCACCCCCAAGCACACACCCCCCCCCCCCCCCCCCCCCACTCCATCCTCTGCTACTGTTTGGTTTCCTCAGTGTATTATCATTTTGGAGATATGGAGGTGCAATTTCGGTTTTAACCCATTCATTTAATCAAAGAATTTGACATTGGAGGATTGGGCGCTGAATGCATAATTTATCATAATGGCTGATCAGTTAAACTTGTGTAAATTATGAGATACTGACAGAAGCAATATTATTTAGTCATTATGCACCCAGGAGTTCACTGTGTTCTTCATAGGATGAAGCGACCATTAATTTAAGATTATTTCTTTGTTCCAATGTCATTTCTGGTTATTGCTTTGGTCTAGAGAGCCAGCTCAGAGTCTGATGCTGTGGTTAAAAAAAAATTACAGATTGACACATTTTTACAGTCACGTCTCTCTTTATTTTTCTCTCCCTTTATCTCTCTCTCCCTTTATTACTTTCTCACTCTTGCTCTATCTCTTTATTTCAGAAACTACTACTAACTACCAAAAACAAAAACAATACAAACAGCTAGCCTATAGCTACTGTAGAGTACAGGGACAAGTGATGTTTTATTGAGGTACAAGAGTGAATGATTAGGCAACATATTTAGGTGTATGTAACACTGTGATATCAATGTTTTTTATCTTAAGCCACCAGAAGGAGCAAATATGAATAAAGCTACAGTAGCCTACTGTTTCATTCTCACTGAACTTACATTACATATGATTTTCTATTGAATTACATATATACTTTTGAAATCGCGATTTTTATTTGCAACTTTCACTAATTGCCGCAACTTCATCGCAACAAACACGAACAAAACATTGCACTTTTCGAAAAGCTGCCGTGAAATCAAGCATTTTAGGCCGCAACAATCACAGAAAAACTCTGCGAGATCCTGGTAGGACTGTATATCGTTAATAATAATGGAGAATCAAATGTCTCTTTCTTTCTTTCTTTCTCTCTATCTTGCTCTTCTCCATCTCTATCTCTCTCCTTCTCTCAGTATTTCACTCCTCTATTTATTTTCATCCTACTGTCACTCTTTCTCTCTCCCGCCTGTTCTTCTCCTCTCCCTCGTTCTATTTAAAAAGCACATTGCCTCAAACTAAAAAAAAAAAAGCATAATGTCAGGGTATTTGTAGCTTTTTATTAAGAGACGTATCACACCTTTCCAGGTTCCGCTGTAGAAAATGTCACCAGTTCCCTGGGGGGGGGGGGGGGGGGGGGGGGTAGGGCAGAGCAGGAACCACTTGGGAAACAGGCCCGCTCTGAATTTCAGTACTGAGCACTCGCATGTGGAAGGAAATAACATTACCCTAAACTGAGGGGCCCTGACACACAGACAGCTAGAAGGCACAGTTGTGTCAATCCCGACTGTCTCTGCTCACATCCACCCACCGTGCTATCAATGGATGCCAGATGCTGTGCTGTATCAGGTAGGGATATTGACCAAACATGTACGGAGCTAATTGCCTAAATAAAAGGCTAGAACTGGGCCTGTTATCATAAACAACTCAGAGTAGGGTCAGATTTGCCCTTTAGCTTATAATGGATAAGAGTAACATATAGACAATGGTAACCAGGGCCTGTATTGATGAAGGATTTCAGAGAGTGCTTATCTAGGATCAGTTGAGCCTTTGAGCTCATAATGAATAAGTACAGGATATGGGCAGGAGGAAACTGATCGTAGATCAGCACTCCTACTGTGATGCCCTTTATGAATATGGGGCCTGGTGAGACCGGATAGACAACAAACCTCTTACTGGGAAAGGCTACAGAGCCCCGTTAGGAGGGCAGCAGTGCAGACTGACCCAAACGAGGTTCCCACTCCACCATGCTCCCTGCGGCCTGTGCACTCAGTGAGACTGTGCCACTCAAAGCCAAGGATTGCCAGTTTCACTAAAAAGCGGCATCTGTTCGTTTCCTTGTCTCTGTCTTTCTCCAGCCTTTCCTCTGTCTCTGTGATTTCCTGTTCGATCTTCAATAAAAATATACTGATCTCCCGTCAGAGGTAAGTGTTAGACTGGGGCAATATCGTCTCCACACTGGAGGGTGAGTGAGTGAGGGTGAGCCGGCATATCGGTCCTGGGGAAATGACTCCCAGGATTAAGGACTCATGCATCCGCTCAGTGTTTCAGAACCACGGACAGCGAGCAACAATCACACCTCTTCTGTTTACCAGGGGGAGCGTTTCAGCCACTTCAGCACCACGGACAGATGCTGGTGGCGGCTGAGAGGCAGACTCTCTACCCAACGACAATAAAGAATTCAGACACAGTCTTGCACGAGCCTCGCGGGAAGTGATATTCCGAGTGATCGAGGGTTAGTCCTAAAGAGTCCTTTATCCTTCCGCGTAATGAAAGTATCATTTAGATTTACATTTACAATTTACGGAGCCTGAACATCTAGCCAGCGCTGGCAGGAAAAAAGGCTGTGGGCTAATCCTGTGGGCTATCGGTGGCATTCAGAGAGAAGCTCAATCAGGCTTTCTATTAACTGAACTCCAACTGGATGAGTTTAAGGCTTTACGCACCAGTAGCCTATAGGTGGGGTTATTCCTGAGGTAGATGAAGAAGCGAGTCCGCGCTGACACTATAACTGAAATACATTTTTGTTTGTAGGCCATCTAAATGGTAAATGCCCCCCTCCCCAACTATAAGTCAAAAAGTCTCTCTCTCTCTCTCTCTCTCTCTCTCTCTCTCTCTCCCTCTCTCTCTGCCTCCCGCACTCACAGTTTTCTCCTTTTATAAGAATGATTACTGCATACTACTTCAGCAGAGAGTTGAAATGGGTTCATTAATTCCCTGAAAGCTTTTGATGATGAATGCCCATGAGATGGGATAAGTGTACTTTCGTTTATATGGCCACTCTCCGTAGGTACATGGGCATTTACACAGCATGGCCTGCAACCCCAAACTGCCTGCCTCCTTATGCACATGCGCTCTCAATCTCCCACACCCTTGATCTGACTTCATACAGCCTGGGGCCTGGGGCTATCTGACTCATATCTGTGTCTTTCAGAATTATATTACTTTGTATGTTTTTTGCCACCGTGTCTACTGCTGGTAAAAAAAATTTCCTTCGATTTATGACCCTGCTTTTGCAGCACTGTGAACTCAAAATGTTAATAAAGTAAAATGTCACAAAGAGAGAAAAAAAGAGAAAAACCTGCGTGTGCGGGTTGACAACAATGCTACTGTTGCCTGGGCTGGTTTACAGCAAAGTAATACTAGGTCCTGGGGTCAGTACCTTGTGGTTGCATCTCCAAAAAACAGACCATCAGTTTGCTCTCGTATCACTGTGTGATACATTTTGTGTTGCTTGTTTTTATTTTGTGTGGTGTGGCACTGTTTTATTGCTGGCAATTGTTTTGTCGCATTGCTTTTGGGACACTGCTCTCAAACTGATCTGCCTTCATTACTACAGATCTGAAGAATCTTCAGTGATAAAGTATGGCCATTCTTCTCAGTGCAAAAGGTAGACACACAGGGGCTTTATAATGCAGGGAAATAGCCTGAGGGACAGAGAATGCTTCAGTGCAGCCACAAATCATAGCTTTTGTTTTTTTTTACTATTATAATTAAAATAATTCTGTATGAATATGTGTTCCAGATAAGGGGAAGGCTAAATAAAGGAATTATCTCTGACTCTTTTGCTCCAGTTGTTCAAGTTTCTAAGGCACTCAGTTGTGAAAAATTGAGTGAAGAGACAAAGGGGTCCATCTGTGAATTTTGTTTTATTTGTCTGTATAGCTGGAGCCTCTGTGCTAAGCAGGGCTATTCTTATATTGGCACATGGTGGAGCAGACTGGAGGCTGTTTTAAGTGGAAGGTGCAGATCTGAGAAATGATTGTATGAGTTTTCATAAACCTAATATTAGGTGGAGGTACAATGAGCTGTCAATCACTCACATCTTTGAACCAATCAATAGGGGTAAAGAGAGACGTGACACTCTTATGGAAAAATATATTTCTAGTTTATTGAATAAAATACATTACTTTTTATTGAATGAACTAGAAATGTAACATAAACCATGAAAGTAACTATCAGTGTAGGCTATATTCCTGCCAAGGGCGCTCTGGAGTTTTTAGAGACTGACCACTTAACCAAATTGTTGACTTCATTTTATAAAACGTGAGAAATATTTTGAATTCTTGCAACTTTAAAGAAGGCGTAGTCTACACAGTCAGTGCCCAATATAAAAACAATAACAGGCTGTAATCTATGTTTTTTAATTGACACGAGCTTGCATTGTAATTAGACTAAAATTACACGCGCTTCACTGCAAAACCAACATAGTACAAGATAAGCGTGCTGCATCTCACTTGCTGATTCTCACCAACACGAAACAAGTATTTTACAGCGCATTTTAAACGATAACATTCTTGCGTAGACGTCTCAAACTCCTCAATGGGCGGTTCTTTGGGCTCTACAAGGAACAAACTCCTGCTGCAGGAGAATTGTTTAGCTGCAGTTATAACTCGAGTTGGATTTCTGTGTGTTCTCCCTTTCAGACGGTCTCCTCTTGTCGCCGCCACATAATGCTCTCAAGCTCTGACTCGCTTGATAAAGGGTGCTTCTTCAAAAATATACATAATCTCAACATAGCACGTCTTAAAATGTGAACAGAGTTTGGTAAAAAAAAAAAAAATAGAGCAAGGTGCTGCTAACAGAGCCATAAAAACAAGACAATGCGAAAAATAATTTCAGTCATTACACCACAAGCACAACTGCAAACTGACATATTAAGGCGTAATGGAAAACAACCTGCTAAAATCTGTTTAAAGCGCAAATCATTAACAAGACGCATTTGTGACAAAAAACAAAACCTTACACTAAAACAACAACAATAATAATAATAATAATAATAATAATAATAATAATAATAATAATAATAATAATAATAATTTCACCATTGTAAGCCATTTCCCGTTACATTAAAGATGCACAGAAAAGAAAACCTCACATATGTTTAATAAACTGATACGAATGTTCGGATCCCTGTGGATTGGCGAAATCCCCTGTAAATCCATTGGTTGCGGTCTCAGCGCTTCTACCCAATCCATTGCAGATGCGGCTGCAGTTCTATTTGGAAAGTTGCGGCTGGAGGCAACAGCATACTATCGAGCTGGTGGTTCGACTCTGGAATTATGAACAGATCTGGTTAAACCTAAACTTCGTTTTGAATTGTATTCCTGCAGAACTGAGACCATGGCGTTAGGAATCTGCGTCCACGTTACCACGGCTTTAGGAACCCGCGTTCTTGTGGCTCTCCTAGTCTCTCAGGTAAACGTGAGCGGTTCTTCTGCCAGAGTCGGAGTTCCATCGTCTCTCTAGAACCTTATTTGAGACCTTAATTGTGAAAGACATTTTTTTGTGCAGTGTAAATGTAATGCAAATTTAAAAATGTTATATGTCTCTTTACATAGCAGAGTATCGATATTTGTCTCAAGCATGTGCGTTTTTACCATTTTTTGCAGGTAATATATAGTTCAGTGTAGTCGAAAATGTGAATATCAATATGGTTGAATAATTTTGTAGAATGCAATAAAAATATGTGACAGAGTTCAGACTAATATAGTCACCCCTAAATGGCGTTCTGGGGCTACGTTTTAATCGCTGATGTTGATTGCGGAGATCTGATGCTCCTGTATGCCCATCTGTAGACTCGTGAAATGTTTTGTTTTGGGGCGGACATGGAGGAGACCCATCTACACCCGTTCAGATTTTGAGTTCCACGTGTCTTTGGTTCCGTTCCAGAGGTCCAACAGCGAAATTGGGAAATTAACCAGCTCGAACACGGGCCGAGATGCACATTGCTTTGAGCGCACTTTTAGGCTAGTAGACACGTAGACTAAACTTAAAACATTTGCCAATGTTTTTGCTAAAGGCGTAACTATATAGCCTATAGGTTTTTGTTACATTTGCATGCTATGGCCGAGTCGATTTATCTGAGTAGAAACTGTTTGAATTGAAACTTCACTGTAGACATCCCTCTAGGAATAGCGATAACTGCTACATTCAACAGGTGTTACCATGACCGTGGTATTATTGCGTTGTTTTTATTCATATTCGGCCATCACTGTGATAAAAAAAGTAAACGAAGAGCTATCGCAACTATGAAAAAATGACACTGAACTATAAATAATTGTTACCGCTTTGACAAATCTTGGTCAGTCAGCTTTTTACATTTTGGAGTGTCATATCTGCAGGGTATCTCAGGGTTTCTCTTTAAACCAACCTCACTCAGGACTAAGTGCCCGATAAGTGCCTATGATTTGCCATATGTAGACATAATCTTTATGAGATGGCTTTTCATGTACAGAGAGGATATTTAATGAAGTGACATTTATTTTCAAATAAAACATGTACCATGCGATTCCTACTTTTATAAAGACTGTGCGAAAAACATTGATAATGTGATAATGGGGATGATGCGCAATGAAGCGTTTAATTACTGGCTTGTTTAAATTATATATATATTCCGTGAAATAACAGGGTGTTGTAAAACAATTTCTTGGCTGCTGTGCCCTTTTCTCACTTTGAGCACCTGCCCCTCAAAAGGTCTCTGCACAGCCCTCTTGTTGCTAGTATAATTGATTGCATCAGGAATGGAGGGATTGTTTCCTGCTTGAGCATACTTCATAGAGATGCCACTGAAAAAAATTGCATAATCTATTGGCTTCCACTTTGAACAATATAAAAGATATTGGTAAGCAGAGAACATCACAACTGTGCCTGATGTAGGGAATAACTGTCAAGGTGGGTGGAAACAGGACCCAGTAGCAGGCAGGAAGTACAAAAACCGAAGTTTAATGAAGGGGCAAGGCAGCAATCCGTAGTATAACAGGCCGGGTCAAAAACCGGGGAGACAGGGCAACGGTACAAAAACAGAGTCCAAAGAGTAGTCACAGAACAAGCAGGGGTCGGAACCGGGAAGGCACAAAAACAGAATCCAAAATCAGGGTCGCGAGAACACAGGCAGGAGTCAAAACCAGGGAGGCGTAAGAGGAACAAAAAGAATACAAAAATGGAAGACTAGGAGACAGAGAGAGAGAGAGAGACACACACACACACACACACACACACACACACACACACACACACACACACACACACACACACACACACACACACACACACACACACACACACACACACACACACACACACACAGAGAGAGACACAGAGAGAGAGAGAGAGACACACACAGACAGATAGACAGACAGAAATCACAGATAGATGCAGGGAGGGAAATGACAGCTGCAGGTAGAAACTCAAGATAAATTAGCAATTAGTAATGTTAGTAGTGAACTCTAAAATCCTAATGTTAGTAGGTTAGCTGGTTAGTATTATATACACATTAGTTTGTTAGCAGGTTAGTATTAAATCTAATCTAACAGTTAGTATGATTAGTACATTAGTATTTTATAAAAATATTAATAAAGCCAGAAGGAAGAAAACAAGATACGAAATACAGAGGAAACCCGAATGTTCCTGAAATCACCCGAATAGTGCAATGACAAAGACAGGGAGTGGAATCTCAGGAAACATGGAACGCGGACTGACAAGGGAACTAGAGTGATGGAACAATACACAAACTCAGGAAAATAAACAGACAATCGCGAGGGTAATGCGAGAAAATAGGCAAAAGAAATCAGGAAAAATTATTACACAGAATAAACAGACAGACAGTACAGAATCCTGACACAGGCACAGTGGATGATGTAGCTGATTTGATTTGCAGCCAGCCTGCAGAAAAACCCCAGGGTGTGCGCTGGCCTCGATGTGGCGAAAATAATTTAGCGTTTAACGCTGAACTCAGCGGTAAGCAGAATGCATTCTGCTGTCACTATAAGATTCCAAACTCCTCCGTGTCGTCAGTCAGTCAAAATATCTATTGCAGGGGTTGCGGCACTCCCCTGAAAACCCAGCCTGGATGCCTTTGGTAACCTTCTTCTGAGAGATCTTCCTCAAGAAACAATTGACAACATTCCTGAGCCCTTCTTTCTTTAAAAAGTTACAGTCCAGACGACTGGCCCTGCTCAGAGTTGCCGGTGTTGGCTAGTCTTGATTGAAATTACTTTACTGATTTTATCACCAACCTGCCAGCTTTCTCTGGTATGTGGTACTCAGTGCCTGGTGCATTACCGAGGAGGATGTGAGACTAATTCAATCTAGAATAAGGACAGGTGCCTTTAACTGCTGTCGTACTCCTTAAAAACCATTCTCAGTGTCTCACTCCCACACATTATTGTTATTTATTATTTAGGTATTAACAGCACTTGTGTATTTTATTATTAATGTGGAAAAAGGAATGCTATAACTGTAAGATCATTTCCACAACATATAAAATATTCATTACCAGCGATTGATATAATTTATCTATGGTGAAAAAGCAGCATGTTTGGTGAAAAAAAAGTAATTAAAGGGTTATTAGTTCTGAGCCTCTTGAGCTGTGGGGGAATTGGTGTGCAGACAGTGTGAATGTTCAGGAAGCTTGTTTTAAATATGCACATTTCAAATGCACACTGCTTCTCTGTGGATGTTGCCTTGTGCTTTAAGCATTAAAGCATTAACAAACAAACCTCAGTTCCAAAAAAGTCGGGACAGTGATGATTTGCAAATCCTTTTTGACCTGTATTCAATTGAAAACAATAAAAAGACAAGATATTTAATGTTTTAACTAATCAACTTTATTGTTTTTTGTAAATATATGCTCATTCTAAATTTGATCCCTGCAACACGTCTCAAAAGTTGGGACAGGGGCATGTTTACCACTGTGTTACATCACCTTTCCATTTAACAACACTCTAATCTTTTGGGAACTGAGGACACTAATTATTGTAGTTTTGAAAGCTAATTTTTTTCCCATTCTTGCTTGGTATAAGACTTCAGCTGCTCAACAGTCCGGGGTCTCCATTGTCATATTTTGCCATTCATAATGCACCACACGTTTTCAATGGGAGACAGGTCTGGACTGCAGGCAGGCCAGTCTAGCACCCGCACTCTCTGACTATGAAGCCACGCTGTTGTAACACGTGCAGAATGTGGCTTGGCATTGTCTTGCTGAAATAAGCAGGGACGTCCCTGAAAAAGATGTTGTCTAGATGGCAGCATATGTTGCTACAAAATGCATATGTACCCTTCAGCATTAATGGTGCCTTCACAGATGTGCAAGTTACCCATGCCATGGACACTAACACACCCCCATAACATGACAGATGCTGGCTTTTGAACCTTGCGTTGGTAACAATCTGGATGGTCCTTTTCCTCTTTGGCCCAGAGAACACGACGTCCATTATTTCCAGAAACTATTTGAAAGCTGGACTCATCAGATCACAGCACACGTTTCCACTTTGCGTCAGTCCATCTCAGATGAGCTTGAGCCCAGAGAAGTCGGCAGCATTTCTGGATGTTGTTGATATATGGCTTACGCTTTGCATAGTAGAGTCTTAACTTGCATCTGTGGATGCCGCGACAAACTGTGTTTACTGACAACGGTTTTCCAAAGTATTCACGAGCCCATGTGGTTATATTCATTACAGAAGCATGTTGGTTTTTAATGCCGTCTGAGGGATTGAGGGTGACGGCCATTCAATATTCGTTTTCGGCCTTGCCCTTTGCGCACAGTTTTCTCCAGATTCTCTGAATCCTTTTTGGAATTGTGGTTTGTATTTAGGAAGGGACACAGATTCTTTGTTAGAGTTTGTGTATGAGAGAGAGAGAGTGTGTGTGTGTGTGTGTGTGTGTGTGAGAGAGACAGAGTTTTTTTACCATCTGTGTGAAAAACATGACTTTTTGCATCAGGAATGGAGGGTAGAGTAGCCCTGTAATTGGTCTGAATCTCTTTTTGTTAGATCAGTGTGTCTGGCATTTACCTGCATAACAAATGTTAGTAGGTTTTGTGATTCAGTGTATTTCAGTGAGCCGCTTTGTGCATTTTGCATTAGCCTGCAAATTTTTTTTTGTTTAAAAAAAAAAAAAAGTATTCTAGTGCATCTCGCAGTGCTGTCTTTGCCGATATACAGTAATTGAACGTAGGTCTTGTAAGAGTGTCAGCGTGTCAGTGTCAGATATCGAAAGATCATTGAAATGAAGGTGAGTTAGGATGTTCATTTTCATAGTTTGATTGGATTAGTATGGGAGTTGTGATATCAGAGCCAGATGCTGTGTGCTTCCCCTTTCTCATGCACAGGTGCTCCACAGCAGAGCCCAGGGGGAATCAGAGATACACTGCATACCTGGAGTGGAGTATGATAGGGATCCGGGGGAAGTGCCTTCTCATCAAGGTGAGTGAATTGTCCTGTACAGTCTCTCTCTTGCTCTCTCTTTATCTCCCCCTCTCTCTCTCACACTCTCTTTCTCTCACACACATACACAGACAATGAGGGGCATTGAAACATCTCACTGGTTTGGAGATGTGCTGAACTTCTTTTTATTAACTGGAAATGGTCAATAAGAGTAGTCTAAACTGGGTGGAGTAACCCATTTACTTTTTGCCTTGTAAAATACAAGCAAAGCCACCACAATCCAGAATAAATGACCTCCATATTTACTAAACCACAGCATCTGCGTTTAGCAAACAGGAATTGTACACTAAAAACGGGAGCCATTTGTAAGTTTTCTGCGCTAGCCCTATTTTTTGGAGTTCTGATCTGAGACTGGAATAATTGGAGTGACAGCAACACAAGTGTGCAGATTGTGTTGTCGCCAGCCTACACAATCTGTATCTGTAAAACACCATCACACATTGCAGATCTGTTGCACAGTAATCACGCTGTAACGTCTCTGTTTCTCCACTGAGCACCCACACAAGCTGCTTTCAGGGCCTCGTTAAAGTCTAGCACATGTCAACATACAGCTTGTTCAGTCTCTTTTTACTCACACCATCACACACGGATGAAGTGAGAATGAAAGAAACGGATCAGAAGACAGATGAACAGATAGAGAGAGAGGAAGACAGACAGACAGACAGACAGACAGACATGTGGGTCTGTGGAGCATGGTGCTGGACATGTTTACTGTGCTGAGTTGTGATTGATTGGATAATAGACACTGTAAGAAGATTTGGAAATTGGCCAATGGGCACTTTATCCCCCCTTGACAAACCAAAACAACATGCAACAGAAAATATCCCCAAATGTGGGAAAACCTGGCCCCATGGTGAGGGGGTGTTGTGTCCAGGCAGCAGCCAAAGGGGACGCACCTTTAACACACCCTTCACATCGTCATAGCTAGGGCCACCGGTTTGTCTCCCCTTGTTTTCTCGCATGGTACTTCAATCCTCTGCCAGCTAGAGGTTGTGATTGTCATGGTTTTGCAGCTTGCCTGCTCCACTCTGCGACGCTTTCTTTTGGAGCCACGGGACGGCGCGCTTGGCGTGTTTTTCCGCCGACCCGGGACTCATTACCCTCATTTGATTCAGGTGTCTAGCGGGCTACTTAAGCTCAGCTCGCTTGTTATTCCGGGCTTTTATGTCATACTTTGCCACATCAAGCCAGGTAAATGGGTAGCCAGAGGACTGCATTTCTTTTGTGTTGAAAGAAATGCAGGAACCTTCTTAGTTTAGAGAGCTTAGGTTTAGATCCTTAGGATCAGTCTTTCCTTTTATTTCGCTCTCTTTGGTTTTCTCCTCTGTTGCTTTTCTGTCCTCTTTGAGGCAGTAACTTCTGTTTACCTTTCTAATATTCCCTCTTCGCTGAGCTCGTTGGTTTATTTTCGAGCAAGAGGTCCTTTCTTTTCTTTTCCTGCTCGAGTCTCGAGCCTGTTTTCGCCCTCTATTCTGGGTTGTTATTAGTTGGCATTTGCCGGGGGTTATTTCCCTTTTTTCCTTTCTATTTTTCCCTGTTCTATCAGGGCTTCCTGTTTCTTTGTCCCAATTAGTGGCTCCCACATTTGTGGGTTGCTTTTGGATTCCTCTACGGTCGTGTCTGGTCCTCCGACTCCTTCCTCTCCCTGATAGCGATTGCTTCTTTGTCAAACCGCTTCTCAGACAATTATCCCATGAAAAAAGTTAAAAATTATGGACGCAGCCATAGCCTACCAAACCCAAGCAACCTTAGGCAAGGAATTTAAAAGTTTCAAAATAATAATGGTTTCAATCACCCAAATGAATCACCCAAACACAAACACATCTTTACATCGAGCACATATTTGAAAAACTTACCAAGATCTTAGCACGATCATCCTGAATTTGTCCATGTAACTCAACACCTTTATGCCGGTCACACAGCTATCTCCACAGATGGCAAAAGTTAAAGCATGTTTAGTGTAAAAGACACTCTCTGTCAAACACTCTTTACAATGCAAATTTTGCATATTATTGTGTTTCCGATTAATATAGTTGTGCATTGTTTATAAAAAAGAGCTGAATGTGTCACTTGTGCATGTACCTCTTAAAAGCCCTTTCAAAGGGTACATCTTGAATTTTAATGAGGTAATTAGTCACCGTCAACTAAACTGGGTATATTAAAGTTAGAAAAATGGCATTAAAACTACATTTGTGAACAGTGTGTGTGGAATGTGTAATTTCAGCAAGGGAATTTTCTACATGGGTCTAACAAACAGGTGTAGTCATCATAGTGATTCTGATGAGTTTGAGCCTTGACATCTGGCTCCAGATTAATCAGTCATCATTTCTAAATGTACCTATTTGGTGTACCTCCAGTTATTATCCTCCTAAGACCGGCAAAATATGTTTGTGCCCTGTAGGGTACATGAGTATCTGTCCTTAATCTCAAGAACCTATTCTACAGTGCTGAAACATACGCTACAAATAAATAATATTTTTGAAAATATTTTCACTGCAACATGTTTTTGTCATCTGAGATCACTTGTATCATGTCAAAAAACTTGCTTAATGCTTAAACATTTTTCTGCCAAGGTTATGGTATGGTCGTTTATACAGTGGAATATGGTAGCTGCTGTGATAGATGTGCTGTGATAGATGTGCTGCTGTGATAGATGTGCTGTGATAGATGTGCTGCTGCGATAGATGTGCTGCTGTGACAGATGTGCTGCTGTGACAGATGTGCTGCGATAGATGTGCTGCTGTGATAGATATGCTGCGATAGATGTGCTGCTGTGATAGATGTGCTGTGATAGATGTGCTGCTGTGATAGATGTGCTGCGATAGATGTGCTGCTGTGATAGATATGCTGCGATAGATGTGCTGCGATAGATGTGCTGCTGTGATAGATATGCTGCGATAGATGTGCTGCGATAGATGTGCTGCTGTGATAGATATGCTGCGATAGATGTGCTGCGATAGATGTGCCGCTGTGATAGATGTGCTGCTGTGATAGATGTGCTGCTGTGATAGATGTGCTGTGATAGATGTGCTGCGATAGATGTGCTGCTGTGATAGATGTGCTGCGATAGATGTGCTGCTGTGATAGATATGCTGTGATAGATGTGCTGCGATAGATGTCAACACGCAACACAGCATTTGGCGGCGCCACAGCAGTTGAATGGAGGCGGAGCTCCGTAAGGAACAGCAACTGTACTTTTACGCCCAGTGGGTTTGATTGCGGATTCTGAACGGAAGCGAAGATTGGATATATTGAGTTATGTGTATATAAGTCCCTTTCCACCACAGTGCTGATAATATCAATATTTCATTTAACGTGCCTGTCTACACCAGAGGCCCTGTCATACTAGGATTGTTCACACCAACCAGGCAATGTTGTGATCGCTTTGTACTTGCATGACATTGCATTGTACTTACTGAGCTGATTTCCACTTATTCAACCGTGGTTTATTTTTACTGTAGCCATGGTGGTCGGCACAGGTGTATTGTCAATTTTGTTTTGCTTTGCAACACTGAGCTCAGGATGCGGCCACGATTTCTGAAATGAAACGGAAGTCAGAATCTGTCTCTGATGTTTACTTACGAAGCACAGCCTTTCCTCTCGGGATGTGCATGTGTGTGTGTGTGTGTGTGTGCGTGTGATCATGTGCATGAGAGTGAGCTTGCGTGTCAGTGTGCCAGTGGGTGGTTATGGATATGTTGTTGTCATGTTATATGTGATTATATAGCACATTTTGCAATGGATTTGTCACAATATGCTTCACAGTATACCCTCACATAGCAAGCCAGAGGTGACAGTGGGAAGGAAAAAATCCCTGGATGACATATAGGAAGAATATTGTGAGGAACCGGACTCATTAGGGGAGCCCTCAGAGTGTGGGCTCATAGAAACAAAAAGTGCTCATGTCAATCATCAGTCCATCCAATCATTTCAGGAGAGGTCTTGTGCCACTCTCAAAAGAGATTAAAAACAACACATAACGTGTCTTTTCGTGTCTAGTTTACCCCTTGGCGCAGATGGAAAATTTCACCTATTTAGGGGGTGCTCTGTTTAAGGCTCCAGGTGTGAGCATCACATAAACTTGTTAAATGGCTTAAATGAAACAAGACAGGTGTACCATTTACAATACAAAAAATGAAAAAATGTAAAAAAAAAAAAAAAAAAAAGGTTTTCTTTAGTTTGCTGAGAGCTACATAAGTGAAATCGGTAATATATATACATTTCCTGGATCATAAACTCCATGTCCACAAGTTTTGCAAGATCTGAGGATGATATGCAGAACTACTAAGGTCTATGATGCAAAATATAGCAGTGTACCCTGTTGTCCATTAGTGTCTCCAAATCTATCCAAATGGCTAAATTGTGCACTGCTGTAAATAAATAAAAAATTCTGATATATTTAACTACAAATCAACAGTTTTGGCTCACTTTTGCATAATTTCCCAGTGGGAATTACTATATTTTCATCAGTATAGGGGGGTAGATACCTATGGTTGTCAGGTTTCTGCATTCTGTCTTTGTTTGTACATTTATGTTTTTTATTGTGAGCTTGTTTGTTTATTCTTATTAGGTTCTTTATCATTTTTCTTATCTTGCATTTATTTTCATTTATGGTTTCACTGTTCCGTGTTTGTATTACCGTCACTCCCCTGTCTTCGTTACACTATTTGGGAGCGATTTATGGTTTTGCTGTATTTCCACTCTCGTTCACTTCCTTCTTTACTAATTACCCTTGTTAATACTACTAATCTACTAATTACTACTAACTGCTTAGAATTAGGTTTCTTACTAATATACTAAGGACTAACTTGTAAATAATACTAATCAACTAATTTACTAACGTCAGGGAATTAGAGTTTCTACTAACCTACTAATGCAATCTTAGTTTCAGCTGTTTTTCGTTTCTTCTGTTCTATCTCTGAATATCTTTCTGTGATTCTCTACTCGCTACAGCTGTACCTCATTTCCGCATTCCTCTGTCTCATTGTGTGCACGGGTTTCTCTCAATCCAGGTCATGTCTTTTCTGTATGTTAACTGTTCAGTCCAGTCCGTGTCTTTCGTCCTCCCTCATTATTGTATTATCAGCTTCCCTTATCGTTTGATTTTGCTCACCTGTGAGTAATTTCCCCTCCCCGCCTCTGCACACCTGATTCCCATTATGTCTGTCTCCCTTAGTGTATATAACCCTATCATTTCAGGCTTTCTTCGTGAGTTTGTCATTGTTGGTTTTTGCTTCAGTGTGCTTACATTTTTCTGAGTATCTTCCCAAGTTGTCTGTTTGTTCTCTGAGTATCTGTTTCTTAGTTTTTGAGTCCGTCTCCTGTCTTTATTTTATTTTTGTTTTCTGTCTTCGTTTTGTTTTCTTTTTGTTTCCCTTTACACCTCCCTGGTTTTGGACCTCTGCCTGTGTTCTCGCGACCCTGATTTTGGACTCTGATTTTGTACTTCTGCTGTGTCTTCCCGGTTCCGACCCCAGCCTGTTCTGTGACTATTCTTTGGACTCTGCTTTTGTACCGTTGCCCTGTCCTCCCGGTTTACGACCCTGCCTGTTTTGTACCACGGACTGCTGCCTTGCCCCTATATTAAACTTTGGTTTTCCTACTTCCCGGCTGCTATTGGGTCCTTTTCCCCACCTACCCTAACAATGGGTCCAAAACCCCTATGCAAAACATGTCATAAAATGAATAAAATTAGTTTTGTCCATTATAAAGCATATACATTTGCTCCTTCTGATGGCTTAAGAGAAAAAACATTGATATCACAGTGTTACATACACCTAAATATGTTGCCTAATCATTAATTCTTGTACCTCAATAAAACATCACTTGTCCCCGTACTACAGTATGTATACTTTTGTCCTGGGATTGCATTTTTCTGTAGTTTTAAATTTTCCTATTCATAATGACTCCAAGGAAATTTTTACATGAATCTACCACATATCAGCACACAGTAAATTGGAATGAGCATTTGTCATGCCGTAAGAGACAAGTATATATGCCATAGCCTATATTATGTGCGATAACATAAACATAAAATAGTATTCCACCATCTGCAAAATGCTGCCAAATGTTCTATCTTCAATGAACATTGGTAGCCTACATCAAAAATACATTTATCGATTGCACTACAGTATGTGAAGTGCGAAAATAACAATAGGGCTATCAAACATATTGGAAAGACAGTGCTCGAGTGGGAACACGAACGTACATATGTAGCCAGCGAGACCTACGGCATTTTAGATGCAAAAATACTTACATATCGGAAAAGGGAAACTCCCCTCCCTAATGTGTCTTCTATAGAGCTTGCGTAATACTAGACCGTTAAAACGAAAACTGTCGTTACGCTGGGCTGTAGTAAATTGTTCAAAGCAACCAAAAAGACATGGTACATACCGTTGCTCAGGTTAGAATGTACTCTATTGGATATAAAAGTCGACAATTAAACCAGAATGAACTGTAATGAATGAGACAGGCTTACAGGGCATGGGGGTATTACGCGTCAACGTTTCAACGTTTCAGTGAAATAGCGGTATAAAGTGTTGTATATTTCTCAAACCGATTGTACCAGACAATAAACCACTGAATTTTGAAAGGAACATCTCGATGTGTAAAACCAATAGTAGGATTGTATATTTATTTCATATTTAGTAGCATATATTTCTAGTAGAATACATGGTAGAATGAGACAGTACTTTCACAGTTTATTTTGCATTTGAGTGAGCAGGGCTTTTCACTGCTTTTCTGGCATACGATCAGGCTATTGTTGGGTTTATCTCGTTGCTATGACGTTATTCTAATTTTATATGATGAATAAATATATTTATGAACTCAAACATAGACGCTATTGTCCACTATGTCACGCATGGGTAGGTATAGACTAGGTGGGGGGTTGCTTGTTAAATGGACTTGCTACGGGGAAATAGTGACACTTAGAAACTCAGTATTCGGCAGAAATCGTCAGGAACCGTCTACCAATAAATTTAAAACACAGAGTTTGTGATTTCCAGTAATAGTTTGACTGCAGTAGCAACGAATGTCTCAGTTGAGCAAAAAGGTTCCGCCAGTGTCACCTTCTACGCAAAGGGGTTAAGCTTTTAAGGACAACACATTTCCCATCACTTTTCAACACAGTCTCAAAAGAGACATGCTAAAAACACAGGGCCGGATTTAGTAAAAGATTGCGATGCTAAAACAGTCACTACAAGGTCGCAATATCTGCGCCGGATTTACTAAACGGACGCACTGGGTAAAAATCGCTATTAGGATATAACTTGCGGGGATTACATCACTCTGCGACTTTCCTTTTGATGCAGAGTTAAATGTCTTCATGCAAATGTATACCTGAATTGAACACACTAAAACAGGGTGGAGATTATGTAAATTTGACTACTTAAATATTCCATCTGATTTACTAAAGCATGCATTAATTGCGACTCCCCTTTTTGCATGGGAATTTTTAGAACTAAATTCCCGCATGCGCTGAAATAGCCTATAGCTCACACAGAGGGAATGCATGCTGGAGAAACGTGTCGGGCTGTATACGCATGTCCTCGGCAAAACAAATAAATCCTCTAATGTATAGCACTCAAAGGTGACAGAATTTAAAATGTTTCACACATGCTTCTACTAATCACTTCTCATTTATTTTCAGAATATGAAATTATAGCCGATTTCTTTTATTGAAAGGACGCAAGACTTTTAAGACGTCCGAATTTAAACAATGTGCACAATTGTTGTGCCTGTGCGGTCAGTACGTATAATTAATTGTGAATACAGTTGTGCTCGCAGACTCTCTGTGGCCTCTCCCATCACAAGTTCATGAGTTGTTCATTTTGCAGTGGTTTTTCCACCTGTTATTCTATCTGTGTTAGTATTCTTTCCTTAGTTGGAACACTACCTGTGTCATTTGCCCGCATTGTATTATGTTTTTCTAAAATCACGCCATCTTTTCTTTACATGCTCTACTGTAAATTCATTTTGTATGTGATGTCATTCCAAAATTTTCTCTTCTCTGTTGGTGTTGTATTTGCTGTAATACAGCGTTGTGTACGTCGTCTACCTCGTAAATTGAAGTTTTATTTTTCTTGTGGTTTTCTCGCGACCTGTGCGTGGTTGCTCCCTATCCATTTATTAGCGCCTTGTAATCTGGACAGGTCATTGTTATAGATGTCTCCTACAACATATTTATAGGTGCCTCCAACTGCAAAAATTGTGAATGGGGGCGTTTAATTTCTTTGATTGTGTAATTAGAACCAGTGATAGTAAATTGGTCATTAATGTGACGGTGTCTGCGACCGCAAGAGAGACGCAATATACAGTTGAAGGCGGAAGTTTACATACACTTAGTTTGAAGTCATTAAAACTCATTTTTAACCACTCCACAGATTTCATGTTAGCAAACTATAGTGTTGGCAAGTCAGTTAGGACTAGTTAGTCAGTATATATGGATGGATCACTTTAAGGGTTGTTTCTCCTGACAAATTTTCCTATTGAACTCTATGGAAAAATAAGTCAGGAGAAGAAATCCTTCAAGTTATCCATCCATATCTACTGTATTTCTGGCAGCAGAGTGATGATTTAAGGCTTGTTTGATACGTCAGACCCTTGACGACTTAGAGCCATTTAGCCAACCATGTGTTTCCATACTGTTCCTGTGTAATTTACAGCTAAATCTAGTCCCACCCACCAATTCCTATAGAGATCCATTAAAATGCAGAGACATTATAGTATCGCTTGTAAGAGTACCAGAAAATATGTTATCAAGAGTCTTTTGATGTTGTTGGGTCACAGACATCAGGAAGTCATGGCATGCAAAGGATATGCAACCAAATATTAAAAATTTAAAGGCACAGTCAACTTAGTGTATGTAAATTTCTGACCCACTGGAATTGTGATATAGTAAATTAAAAGTGAAATAATCTGTCTGTAAACAATTCTTGGACAAATTACTTGTGTCATGCACAAAGTAGATGTCCTAACTGACTTGCCAACACTATAGTTTGCTAACATGAAATCTGTGGAGTGGTTAAAAATGAGTATTTCAACCAAAGTGTATGTAAACTTCCGACTTCAACTGTAAGTTATAGTTTTGTGCTGCGACTGTCCTTAGTAAATCCGGCCCACAGTCTGTGTTTCCCTTTTAACACATAAATTGTGTAATTTGTCACAAAATGTGTTGAAAGTAATGTAAAAGTTGTAACTTTGATGCAAAATGTGTTGAAAGTTACACAAAAGTATTAACATAAAAAGTGTGTTGAATATCAGCGCATCCTTTTTGAGAGTGTGATCTCTGTGTGTGGGACGAAGGTATGAGGTTCAAGGGGTCAGAGCCAGATGTCCCGGTGGAAGGTGAGGGGAGGCTGGCCCTGAGAAGGGATGAGAGGGACGGCGAGGCGCTCTCGATTATCCATGGGGAGACAGCTCATAGTGATGACATCACCATCTTCAAAGCCTCGCCCACATCCTCACTGATCCTCAGGGTGAGTAGCGTGAGTTTTTAGCACTTCCACTAGTGACCCGTCGAGGCGAAACTGCCGAAAAGAGTGTGACTGTGTCTGAGAGAGGGTGTGAGTATGTGACTGACAGTGTATGTGTTTGTGTGTATGTTTGTGTCTACGTGTATGTGCGTGTATATGTGTGTACATGTACAAATGTCCAGTGAGCACCATAATTAATTGGACTGTGACACATTTTTTGTCATTTTGGTTCTGTACTTTAGCACTTTGCCCGGAAATGGGGGGGACTATTTACAAAAGGTTCTATAATTTCTTAACGATTCGTCCGATATGGATGAAAATACCCTCAAATTAAAGCTGACAGTCTGCACTTCAATCACATTGTCATTGTATCCTTTCAAACTCAAAGTCCTAGAGTACAGAACCAAAATAACAAAAAAATGCATCACTGTAATGAATTATGGTGCTCACTGTATGTGCGTGTGTATGTTTGTGTGTGTACATGTATGTGTGTGTTAATGTTTATGTGTACGTGCATGTGTGCGTGTGTGTGTGTGTGTGTGTGTGTGTGTGTTTGAGAGTGCACGTGCATGTATGCTTATATAAGACAGTGTGTGTGATTCTGCACTGCTCTATGACTCTGTGCAGCAGGTGCTGGCTTTGGGCCCAGTCCACAGGAGGAGGAGGTCCCTGCTGGTGCCCCCAATGTTTGTCCCTGAGAACCAGCGTGCCCCGTTCCCCCGATCTATCGGCATGGTAAGGCTCAAATGTCCAGGAACAACACCTAGCTTCTACCTGCACTTACCTTTCCCAGAGATGGCCTCCGCATGCTAATGTGATGTGTGTGTGTGTGTGTGTGTGTGTTTGTGTGTGTGCATGTGAGCATGTCTATGCATGTGTGTCTGCGTGTGTGTGTGTGCTTGAGCATGCATGTGTGTGTGTGTGTGTTTGAGCATGCATCTGTGTGTCCCTGAGAACCAGCGTGCCCCGTTCCCCCGATCTATCGGCATGGTAAGGCTCAAATGTCCAGGAACAACACCTAGCTTCTACCTGCACTTACCTTTCCCAGAGATGGCCTCCGCATGCTAATGTGATGTGTTTATGTGTGTGTGTGTGTGTGTGTGTGTGTGTGTGTGTGTGTGTGTATGCATGTGTTAATGTTTATGTGTGTGTGTGTGTGTGTGTGTGTGTGTGTGTGTAATTAGCAGAACCAATTACCTAATCCCACCTAGGGGATCATAATGAGATTTATCTCTCCTGCAGGGTCTTGTCCCACAGTTCCCCCATAGCACTTCCTGAAATGTGTGTGGAGCTGCATACTGCTTCAGCATATTTAGTTCTGGGCAGTAAAAAGTAGGCTAATTATTCAGGTGCTGGGATTTTAAACCAGACGGTTGCATACTCTTAGTCTTGAGCAATGTACTGAATCAATACATATACAATTAAAGACCAGCCATACCCTAACCAGCTTCAGTTACTAACCAACCTTACCCTAAGCATCTTCAATTAATACGCAACCATACCCTGAACAGCTCATAACAATAATTTACCTTACCCTAAAAAGATTCATACAATTGCTAACATTACCCTCACCAGCTTCAATTAATAACCAAACTTACCCTAAACAGCTTCAATTAGTAACCAGATTGACCCTAAACAGCTCCAATTAACAACTGGTCTTACAATCAACAGCTTCAATTAATAACCAGCCTTTCCCTACATTACATTACATTACATTCATTAGGCAGATGCTTTTATCTAAAGCGACGTACAATAACTGCATACCGAAGGTAATAACCAATCTTGCCGTAAACCACTTCATTTAACAACCAGTCTTACCATAAAGAGCTTCAGTGAAGCCCCAGCTGTATAACTGGATAATATCTAAAATATTTGCTGCGCGGATGACTGGGGATAAGCGCACCTGCCGTGCATGAAAATGATTATTTCCTCGTCTGGTGTTTGGAGTCACGCCAGTGTCGCCTGCTGAGGATTAACTGTCTTTACAGGCCTATTAATGAAAACTTTAATATCACAGATCTGTCTGCAGCAATCATTCACACAAAGCGACAAAAATTGCCAGAAGCAAAAAATAAATAAAAAACAGAATGAAAGTTGACAGGAACAGAAAGATCTGTGTTCAAGGGAAGAGAGATTTAGAGGGATAGACAGCGTGTCAGATGGAGGATGCAGTTTGATTCACAAGCTGTCATGTTTCTACAGACTGTACATTTCATTTTAAATTTTGATATTCACACTTTGTTCCGACAATCCCATTCTACTACACTCTGACTTTAAGTGCGTTGATGGTGAAGATATATAGCTTTTAAAAGTGGGTTGGACTCAAGGATATAAAGAACTTCACATTTTCCATCACTAGGAATGAGAACAGTTTTGTAGCTGCTCTCATTTATTAAAAATGTGACTGGCCTTTAACCATGCTGCTGGCCCACACTTCAGCACTCATATAAGTGACTGCTGAATGTAATTCATGAACGGCTGTCATTGGCGGGCCCAGTCTAGTGTGTGTGTGTGTGTGTGTGTGTGTGTGTGTGCATATGCGTGTGTGTGGGTGTGTGATTGTGTGTGTAACGTGTGCTTGTGCTTATTCTTTATCTCTCTCACATGCTGTCTGGGATGCTGCTGGGAACTGGTGTTTTTGCTAGTCGCATGTGAGTACCTGTTCCAGAGATCCATTGTCTAACAGATTCTTTCCATCAATCCATTAACTAGCAGACAGACTTTCAGTCAATAAATTTTCCAAGAAACAGCCTTTCAATGTATCATTATCCTAGAGGAGCGATCGGCAACTGGCGGCCCACAGGGCCCGTTAAAAATATTTTTTGGCCCGTGAATATAGCCTGATTTGTACAGTCACCTATTGAGAAAAAAAATTACTATCAAAATAATTTTAGCCTGTAAATATTTTTATAGCATAGTATGCTAAATGTCTAATACTGTCAAATAGCCCAACTATAATTTCAAAATCCCTACAGCCCTATCAAGTATATAGGCTTATTATTCAAAAAACAAAATTACAATTTTTCGTTAAGTGATTCCAAATCCGCATGTTTTAACGGTCTCTAATGCCTACCAGTTCAGGGCAAAGGGAGAGAGAAATAATTTTTTTTATTACAATCCGTTTCAGTTCAACATCAAAATTAACAAAAAGTACCTTTAAGTTTAATTCATTCATAAGTTTCACTCAATGTTGGAATGTAGCTAGCTACCTGTTTTCTAAACGTCCAATTTAAAATGCCTAAAATTTTTAAACGACAAATAGGCCTATGGCCAAAAAATTAAATAGGCATAACTGCTAACATTGGCAAAACTGGTGGGCAATTAAAGTTATTATGAATACTAAAATGCCTAAACGTTTTTGTAAAACATGTCCATAAAAGTAGCCATAGGTGTAATGGGGACGTGAAGTGTGAGGTTCGAGGGACCAAATGCAGTAAGGGGATTCTTTAAGCTCCGAAGAGCCACTGAGACGGGGAAACCCCGTAATTAAGGGAAGGAAAGGAAAGCGTGCGAGAACGAATGCCTAGGCAGTAAAATAACAAAGGGAGAGAAATTAGAGCGGGTAAAAGGGAGGAGACAGTACACGAAAATAACTCCCTTGCTCTAAACGGTGTGAGAACTGCTCGCTACAAGGCGGAAATAAAGCAGTTTCCGAGTCCTTACTCTACCGGCACCAGTGCAACACGATGCCCTGACTCTCAATAAGGGGGAAACGTAGTCCACGAGAAGGACAAAACAGGGAACTAACGTACCGAAGCTACTAACTGGCTCACTGACACGCAAATGAGTAGAAGCACGAACGCCAGGTTTCTCAGTAAGAAAAAAACCAAACATAAGGCGAATAGAATAAAGAACTGCTCTCCTATACTTCTACGAGCTAAGTAACTAAGTAGAAGCATGAACGCCCGGTCTCTCAGTACAGAGAAACCATCAGAAAGCGAATAGAACAGAGAACTGCTGTCCTATACTTCTACGAGCTAAGTGACTAAAGAAGAGCCAGAAAAAATAAACGCCCTGCCTCAGTAAAGAGAAGCATAACAACAGGCGAGTAGCAACACGGCACAAAAAACACACACCCAACAAACACTGAATATCCAAACAGTATACAAAACAGTGTGAAATAATACAGAAGCCCCGAACGAAGGAAACGTGGGCTTAAATAGCTCCGAGGTAACCACGCACAGGTGTGGATGCAGAGAGAAGCTCCGCGATAAAGACGGGGCGGAGCAAACATCCACTAAAAGGGCAGCGCCCTCGCGTGGCTACCGAGGAAAACGACCGCAAGCGAAGAAATCGTCAAAAACCATGACAATAGGCTACCGATATTTCAATGACTGCCGAAATAAAACATTATTATTGCAGGCCTAGCAAGACAGGCAATGTTGGCTTTTTAATTGTCTGGAGTAGGAAAGCCTGTGTTAGGCTATATAGAATCTGCAGGCCTATTGACAAAACAGACAGAAAATACGATCAGCATTAAATAGCCACGGATTTAAAACACCCATAACAACGTTTTTAATTTTAGTTTAGTAGTAGTTACAATCGCATATCGATTAGTGCGAAAAAAGTTTAATTTCTCCACGGAGACAATCGTCGGGATGTCGGGTGTCACAGGTGTCAAGGCAATATGCAGGCAGTCCTCCAGTGACTTAGACCTATGTGACAGGCGAAACGAAACCGTTTGTGCGTTTTAATGGCATTCATTGATGAAAAGGATGACTTGCATGAAGGCTATAATCCTACCCAAACATTGTCAGCACAAATATTGCACAATCTTTATGGGGTGTTCCTCAGAGCACGATACCCAAAAAGAGCTCAGGGATTCGGCACTCCAGAATGCATTGTTTATTTGGCTGGATGCTTGAAAGTCAATAAGTTCTATTAAATGGCATCACCTGCCTCGCAAGTGAAGAGAATTCTCCACCAGGGTTGATTAATCGCGTACAAACACTATTATAGGCTATAATCGGGAATGTCGAAATATTCAAACCTTGCGGAGAAATTGTTATTCGGCTGCACAAACTCTTTTATTGTGTCTGTGACAGTGTTGCTTGATCCCTCTCCCACTCCCAGTCGTTTTTTTTGTGCTAAAGTGTAGTTGCCTTCCGGATGAGATGTCTGAAGGGAACATGTCAAGTTTCTTTCTAATTTAGCAAAGATTATTTATGCCGCCAGTGGTGTGGGCCTCATGTTTTTGTACCGTTGCCCTGTCTTCCCGGTTTACGACCCTGCCTGTTTTGTACCACGGATTGCTGCCTTGCCCCTATATTAAACTTCGGTTTTCCTACTTCCCGCCTGCTATTGGGTCCTGTTTCCCACCTACCCTAACAATGGGTCCAAAACCCATATGCAAAACATGTCATAAAATGAATAAAATTTGTTTTGTCCATTATAAAGCATATATATATTTGCTCTTTCTGATGGCTTAAGAGAAAAAACATTGACATCACAGTGTTACATACACCAAAATATGTTGCCTAATCATTCACTCTTGTATCTCAATAAAACATCACTTGTCTCTGTACTTTACAGTATGTACACTTTTGTCCTGGGATTGCATTTTTCTGTAGTTTTAAAATTTTTTCCTATTCATAATGACTCCAAGGAAATTTTTACGTTAATCTACCACATATCTGTGCACAGTAAATTGGAATGAGCATTTGTCATGCCCTAAGAGACAAGTATATATGCCTTAGCCTATATTATGTGCGATAACATGAACATAAAATAGTATTCCACCATCTGCAAAATGCTGCCAAATGTTCTATCTTCAATGAACATCGGTAGCCTACATCAAAAATACTTTAACGATTGCATTACAGTATGTGAAATGCACTCAAAATGCGAAAATAACAATAGGACTATCAAACATATTGGAAAGACAGTGCTCGAGTGGAAACACGAACGTACATATGTAGCCAGCGAGATCAACGGCATTTTAGATGCAAAAATACTTACATATCGGAAAAGGGAAACTCCCCTCCCTAATGCGTCTTCTATAGAGCTTGCGTAATACTAGACTGTTAAAACGAAAACCGCCGTTACGCTGGGCTGTAGTAAATTGTTCAAAGCACAGAAAAAGACATGGTATATACCGTTGCTAAGGTTATAATGTACTCTATTGGATAAAAAAGCCGACAATTAAACCAGAATGAACTGTAATGAATGAGACAGGCTTACTGGGCATGGGGGTATTACGTGTCGATGTTTCAGATAGTGTAATAGCGGTATAAAGTGTTGTATATTTCTCAAACCGATTGTACCAGACAATAAATGACCACTGAATTTTGAAAGGAACATCTCGATGTGTAAAACCAATGGTAGGATTGTATATTTATTTCATATTTAGTAGCATATATTGCTAGTAGAATACATGGTAGAATGAGACAGTACTTTCACTGTTTATTTTGCATTTGAGTGAGCAGGGCTTTTCACGGCTTTTCTGGCATACGATCAGGCTATTGTTGGGTTTATCTCGTTGCTATGACGTTATTCTCATTTTATATGATAATATAAATTATAAGTTATAATTTCATATTTCATTTAGCATACCACTAATGTTAGCTTATATCTGTGTGACCGTAAACATAGCCAGCCATGCATCTAGCTAACATTGACAGTTGATCCACATGAGCTGGTTTATAATTTGCAAACAATAAAAAAATTGCAAATGTATACATTAGCTGATCAACTTACAGTGTAGGACTCGTCATCGCTTGTCATTGTCAAAATAGAATAAGTCTCAAAATATAATGTTGCACTCGGCTCGTCTTGCGCTCGTGTTTGTTCAGTGTCCTCAACCTGGCAACCCGCGTGAGCTTCGAGTCTGGGGAGGGGGGAGCGGCCGGAGACAACTCTCCAATATTGTGAATTTGGTCTGCAGTACCCATTTTAAACGCTCGGTGTCAATGTTACATATAGCTCCTTTAACAGTCTAATGCATCAATCAATCTGGCACTTTGAGAGGAAAATTAAGAGGCTAGATCCGTGAAGAATTGTACTGTGCTTTTGTAAACCCATGCAGTTGTAGGCAATCAAATTGTAAGATGCTTGATACTACACTTGAGCCATCAAATAAATTAAAAGAAAGCTGTCACGTTTGTTGTACTGGTTTATTTAAAGTATTTGTAATCACAATCCAGTGTTGCAGTAAAAATATATGGCACCGCATGCTACGTCAGCTTTAGAGATCACATTCAACTTCACAGTCAGTATACAGCTTTCTAACTTGATGCTGGAAATAATGTTTTAAACCATTGTAACCACATTCACATCGATGTAGCTAGCAAATAGATAATTAGCCTACTGCAAACGATGTTGTCTCCTCAAAAAGCGTTCTGGACCGATGGCTTAGCTCAAGCGAACAGTGCAAAGCAGTAGCGATCTTTAATGTTAATTACGAGAGTTAAAAAAAGTTTACCTTCATTCTGAAACAAATTCCAGTTTACAGGCCACCAACCGGCACTGGGAACCTGTGCATCAGTCTTTCAGCCACAGAGGTGCCCTCCCATAATTAATTATGTCTTCTATCTCCATTTGGCATACGATTTTACCGCTTTCTGTGGGGCTGTACCGTAACTTGGGAAAAAGGTATAGCAAACCGCTGTTCTCCAGACATAGTTTGCAAATGAGTTGGTTAGCTCAGCTAGTTTCTGTGAATGTGGAATCTTAGTGGAAGCTTTCATACACTTGTTGCAGTTGACTGGAAAAACCTGTAAACTTTTAATTTGTAAACGTTGTTTCTGAGACTTCCGGTTTTTAATTGTGGCTTCCTGGTCTAGGTTTGTGTTTCTCTCTTTACGAATTCCAAATTTATATTTTGGTGCCAACCATACTGACAAAACGCATGTATGTAGAGAATAGAGTGCACACTCCTATAATGAGTTCCGCATCTACAGATAAAAAAATTACGTACACTTCAATAAATTTTAGTTACAAATTTAGATTTTACATTTTCAATTTGACTTACATTTGCGAATCTCAATTTACGATTTTAAGTTTACATTTGCAATTAGAGTTACATTTGCGAATCTCAATTTACATTTACAAAATGTTTTGGCAGCTATCTAACTCCATACGTATGCCACGAACAAGAATTTAGCTTCATAGATCGTAGTCAGATGATAATGCTTCATCCTTTTGTGTCAGGACTCCAACAGTGATGGATATCATACCACTCTTGTTTCAAATTGTCATCTTACATTGACATTCTACATTCTTTGCAAACAGCGACAGTTTCTTTGCATATAAGGCACACGGTCTAGCTTTAACAAACGTTGGTAACCCAAATATTTTTCTGTCCATTCTTTCATACTTCATTGAAAGTGCTATTTTCATTGTCAATCTTTAGTTTTTGACTTTGTGAGAGTGCAGTTTTCTGTTGTTACAAGCAATAGGCTACAGTATATTTTTCTAGTTAGCTGGCTATTTTTTAGTCTGTTTACATGGTGTTGTAACCACGCATATTTGCGACGTAGCTACGGTAGCCTGAAAGTGGGTTTGAAAAAAGTGAGAT
Source organism: Synaphobranchus kaupii (assembly GCA_029718625.1). Classification (NCBI taxonomy): domain Eukaryota; kingdom Metazoa; phylum Chordata; class Actinopteri; order Anguilliformes; family Synaphobranchidae; genus Synaphobranchus; species Synaphobranchus kaupii. The sequence continues at coordinate 31,011,504 of CM056388.1, read as the reverse complement.
GGGTTAACCCATTAGGTAACGCACTGTAATCAGGGTAAGCCATTCTAATGTTATTGTCATTAATTCATTGTAGGTGTATTTGTCAGGTGGGTTTATATTTGTGGTCAGTTTGCATTGAACAAAGTTTTTGTAATTGTGGTTTGGCCCGCCCAACATCTAAAAAAGAAATTTTGCCCGAGGATAAATGTACTTGCCAACCCCTGTCCTAGAGACTCTTTCAGTCAATGTGCAGTCATATCTGGCATAACCCTTCCTGATGGGGGGGGGGGTGCAGGTGATTTCGTCTGACAAGCAGGGAAGCCACATCTTTCGTCTGACAGGGGAGGGGGCAGATCAGGACCCCAAGGGCGTGTTCAGCATTGACCAGCTGACTGGTGAGGTCACCGTGAACCGTGCCCTGGACAGAGAGGACATCGCCTTCTACCAGGTGAGCAGTGGTGTAGTAGTGCCTGGAGAAGTGGGTATACTCTAATTTTGCAAATCGATGACTACTAATTGATACGTGCACCAGTGGGGATTAAGAAGTGAGTATACTCTATGCCCACTAAGAAAGAAGTGGGTATACTGCATATACCCGCGTATACCCTCCACTACACTACTGCATGTGAGTTACTGACACACTCCTTCTGAGGTGAGTTACTGACACACCCCTTCTACCAGGTGAGTTACTGACACAGTCCTTCTACCAGGTGAGTTACTGACACACCCCTTCTACCAGGTGAGTTACTGACACACCCCTTCTACCAGGTGAGTTACTGACATACCCCTTCTGTCAGGTGAGGTAATGGACCTCCATGGTTTTAATGAAATAGAGGTTTGGATGAAAGTGTTTATAAATTTTATATGTCAGATACAATTTGCTTATTCTGGCAGTTCTTGTTTTGTTTGGCAGGCTTTGCTTATTTTCAGTTTTTATATAGACACATTTCAGCATTGCATTGGTGGTACTAATGTAACATGATTCTGTCAACACCAACATAGAAACAGACAAGAATGTGCATGTGAATCCCCAAAAATCCACCAAGTAAAAACCAGGGGTAAAAACTGAGAAAAAAAAACACTCAAAAAGAAATTGGGACAACCAAAATATATAGGGGGACCCCATCCTCTGCTGGCCAGCCTGGCGTGAGTAGTTAATAATAGGCTGAAAGGTAATAGGGAGGTAATGGGGAATCTGTCCGAGTAAATGAACAGAGTGGTTGGGCAGATTATAGCCTGAGGTATTATATGAGCTGGTTAAAAAGACAGTCCAAGCAATGAAATGTATATGAATATGTAGATCAGGGGGTCGAGGCCTCCAGGTTCACTCGTGGAATGGGCTTTAATCAGGAGAAGGCTGGAAAAGAACATAAATGCAAATGGCTTATGAGCTACTAGGTAATTACGATGTGAAATATTGCTCATGTAGAGGCCTGAGAGGCCTGTAATATGGAAAAGCTCCAACATGCTATGCTATGGCAACATATCTAAACGATATGAAGAAAGGGGACGCACTCAACCACAAGAGTGATCCTGGTCTGACGGCAAGGAAAATCTAGAAATAGCCAAATTTTTGATAAATGTCCATCAATTTTTTATTATTGTGTTATTGTGCATTACTGTGAGGACTAGCTCCAGTGTGCATAAAGTAATAAAGAAAACTGTAATGGCCAAGCACTCATCCTCCTAAAGGAAGGCACTTGACTGGTGTGTTTCAGATCCACAGAGGCCGTGGGGCGTGATCTTTACCCCCCGACCCCTGACCCCTGACCCCTTCCACCTCTCTCCTGTCCCTCTGCAGTTGCAGGTGTCTATGACGGATCAGAGTGGGAAGCTTCTGGAAGGCTCGGTGCTGCTGGATGTGTCTGTAATCGATCAGAACGATAACAGGCCAATCTTCAGAGAGACACGATATGCAGGGGATGTGCTGGAGGGTTCTCCTGCAGGTAGAGGGTGCTGTTCTCCTCTTTTAATGGATCAGGGCAAGCCACAGGTTTGGAAAGCGATTATGACATCTTTAGAATGATTGGCTCCAGTGTGAAATATGTTCACTTTCAACTGCGTCCATAGCAGTGCACCTACATATCTCAAAGAACTGCTTACTCCACAAAATCCCTTCCGCCATCTCTGGTCCAACAACAGCCTTCGACTTCACACCCCCAGGACTAGGCTCTCCTCAATGGGGGATCAGGCTTTATGTTCAGCTAGCCCCCCGTCTGTGGAACGGCCTCCCTGACCAACCCTGACCTACTTTGTTTTTATCCTTTTTAATGCACTCGTGTAGCACTTTGAGATTGTCCATACAATAAAAAGTGTGTAATAAATTTGATATATTATTATTATTAGGGTTGACTTGGGTTTTCAACAGGGGATCCCTGGGGGTCCCTGGTCAGACTTGATATGCAATGACTATACAGTAGATTTGGGAAAATATTTCAAAATAAACCTTTTTTTTATATAACCCTTTTTAACTTAAGGCGGGGGTCATTTGGATGCCTTTGAGCCTGAGTGGGAGTCCATGGGTCAGAAAAGGTTGAAAACCCCTGTTTTAGAGCCTCTGTCAAAGTCAGCAGCTGCATGTTCCTGCTCACAATGTTTGTGCTCAAGTCATGGCTTTTCTTATTGTTCACTTACAACAGTGTTTCTTAAACTATGGGTCGGGACCCAAAGTGGGTCACGAGTGTGTATGAGGTGGAGTCTGCAGTCCATTCGGCTATGCCAGTATGTGTATTTGATTGGTCCCTGAAAGGTAGTACATGTCTAATTTTGGTCCCGATATTAAAAGGTTTAAGTGACTTAGAAAGATGTGAAGTCTGACTGATGGAGCAATCATGAGCGTGTAAGAGTAAAAAGCACCAACAAGCCGCCAAACACTAAATATGTACCACAGCTGAATGCAGCTTATGCTAACCTCCTGATAATTCCTTCACTCTCTAATACAGATGTCCTATGACATATGGGAGGAGGCTCTCGTGCACATGAAACCACACTTAAGTCTGTCAGTAAAATGGGCGTTGAGATGTGGAACCGGAGATCTGTAAAGCAGATGTAAAGCAGTGGAACTTTGCACTTTATTTTATTTTTTTGCTCAAGGTATTTTTATTGAAAAGTTTCCATATAAAACCCAAAGCAAAGAAACACAAAACATTACGCCAAAAACAATAAAATAAAAACAGATAAAAAGTAAATAAATAAAAAAATAACAATAATTGTAATGGGGCGTGACGTGTGAGATGGGAGGAGCCAAACGCAGCAAGGGGATTCATTAAGCCCTTAGGCCACTAAGGCGGGATACCCGCAGATAAGGGAGGAGACAAGACAAGGAACACAAACACCACTACAAACACTACTAACCGGCTCACTGTCAAACGCCAAGTAGAGCGCAAGGACAGGGATCTGAACAGCCAGAAATAAATACGCGCCCTGTCTCGGTAACGAGACAAAATAAGAACGGGCGAGTAGCGTAAAGGCAAACATAAAATACAAACAAACACTGCAAAATAATACGATAGTATGAGGAGGCGAAAGGAACAGATATAACGTTCCGTGGCTACTATCAGACTCGCGGTCACACACAAACGTGTCCTCAACATCGCCCAATCTTCCCTATAGGAAGACATGCACCATAAGACGAAAAGAACAGCAGTTCCAAACAAAATCGTCAAACTCCATGCAAGGAGAAAGGCACCGAAAGGAACGAGCAGGACAGGCAGCACCGGACATTTACCGGCTAGACCAAAGCGAGATTAACTGAAAATAAACGCCCTGCCTCTCTATGAAGAGGAATATAATGAGGCGAAACAGGAACAAAGATTTAACGTTCCATGGCGGGATTAATAGGCTCGCCGTCCAATACAGAAAACAAAGAGGTAAACACCCGATCTCCCAGGAGAGAGAAACATTTTACAGGTGAGCCGACGGAGCACCGTCGTCCCATAACTTTACTATCCATAGACTAACGCAAGCTTAAATTGGAACAACCGCCCTAGCCTCTCAGTAAAAGAATGTAACAAAGCGAAGGAACAGAGAGCTAAAGTTACCATGCTATGCGCAGTCACACAAACATGTCCACAACCTCGCCCAAACTCCACACAAGGAGAAACACACCCGGAAAACAAACAGAACAATAGTTCTGAAACAAAATCGTCCCGTAGGTAAAAAGGACGGAGGACAGCTGCAATAAAGACCAACGCAAAATAGCACGACAGCCTCTCAATATAAATAAAAACCCTGACTCACAACAAAGGAGCGTAGTCCACGAGAAGGAGACAAACAGGGAACAAACGTACCGAAGCTACTGGCTCACCGTAACCCGGAAATGAGTAGAAGCTAAAACGCCAGGTCTCTCAGTAAGAAAACCAAACAGGCGAAAATGGACCAGAGAAACTGCTACTCTATACTTCTACGAGCTAAAAAACTAAGTAGAAGGGAAACGCCTGATCTCCCTATGGGAAGACATGTGCCGAAGGGCGAGCAGAACTACTGTTCCGAACAGAATCGCCCAAAACTCCATACACGGAGAAAAAGCACCAAAAGGCGAAATAGAGCAGAGATTTAAGGTCCCAAACTTCTACAATATAACTAACTACCAAGCCAGCAAGAAATAAGCCCTGCCTCAACAAAGAGACGTTTAAAAATAGGCGAGTAGCCAAAATGGTACGAGAACTCACAGCCAACAATAACACCACAGTACAAACAATGAACAATAAATGTCGAAGCCCCCATAGAAGGAAACGGAAGGCTTAAGTATCTCTCAGGTGACTACGCACAGGTGTAAACGCTTAACCAGAAGCTCCGCCAACTCAGCAGGGCGGAGCAAGCATCTACCAAAAGGGCAGCGCCCTCGCGTGGCCACCGAGGAAAACGACCGCATGGGGAAACAGGGTCAAAACCATGACAATAATAATAAAAAGAAAAAGGAAAAAAGGATTGCTGCTACAGTAGTTTAGTATGTGCTATATGTCATACAGTCATGATATAGGCTATAAAACCTAGGGCAACACACTCAACCCTGTTCCATAGATATGGATGGCATAGTTAAACTTTCCACATATGAAAGAAAAGGTTGCCAGACTGTATAAAACTTATCCACTGACCCACAGACAGTGTATTTAAGTTTTTCCAGTTTAAGGAACTGCATGGTGTCTCGTATCCTGTGACCAAGTATAGGTGGAGAGTTATCCTTACAATCTAGCAGTATTAGGCACCTGACCAAGCGTGAGGCATATGCTAAACTATCAGTCTGTGCTCTAGACAGGACAACATCTTCAGGTAGTACACAAAAAAGCCCAATCAAAGGAGCTGGTTCAATGAGGAAATTTGTAATTTCAGAAAATACTTTGAAAATAGAATCCCAATAATAAGATAAACTTGGACAAGACCAGAATGTGAAATAAAGTGGCAGGGGCCTGTTTGCAACGGTCACATGTGGGATCTAAATCTGGGAAAATATTTACTAATTTTGATTTGGACATATGAATACAGTGCACCACTTTAAACTGAATAAGACCATGCCTTGCACACACTGAAGAACGACGAACCCTTTCCAGCAACCTCTTCCATTGATCCTCCGGTAGTTGTGCTCCTAAATCTTGTTCCCAGCCTTCCTTTAATATGGAAAGTGAGGGGAACTTAACTTGAAATGTTAGGGTATATAATTGAGAGATACGCCCATGTCCTTCTGGGGCCATTGTTAAAATGGAGTCAATGGGTGTTTGGGGAGGGAGAGAGGGAAATTGAGTAAACTGATTGTGTAATGTCAGGCTTGAAGATAACAGAAAAAGTGAGTGGATAAATTATACTCACTCTTGACCTGCTGAAATGACATGAAAACATTGTCTCTGTAGAGCAATCTGACATCTTTCATACCATAACCTAAAGTTTTTAATAAATCGCTTTGGATTACTTTGTTCCTCGAGTCAAGTGAGAGTTTGCTTGTGACCGTGGGGAAACACAAGCAATGCTGTTCCAGACAGAGGTGAAAAAACATAATTTATTTGCTATGCCTTCTGACGATTTTGAAAATCTCTGTTAAATAACAACACCCAGACAGTCTGGAGTCTCTGAGACTGCTCTGAAGGTGCTTTAGTAATTGAGCTCTTGACTCGACAATGATGAGTAAGTAGCCGCTGATTGATGGGAACAGTTGCAGCCTAAAAGCCATGGAATAAAGTGCTTCTGAGGACCTTCTGAAATTCACACATATGCACACACATGAATTTGCACGCGAACAAACGCATTCACGCTAACACAATGCATTTAGCTGGTTGCACAATTCACTCACACACAATGCTCTTTTGGTGTAAAATACACGTGGGTATACTTCCGTCTTCTTCAGTACTCGATCAGTATTCAAACCTTACTTCAGAATATCAAAGCCAAACCAGAAACCAGGTACACATCTCTGTCAACCAATCAAAAAACTTACCCATCAGCCAATCAGAAACCACATACACCTCCCTCTCAGCCATTGCGTTTCCTCCCTTAACATGGAGGCACCAAACTTTATTTCAACTTCTGTACACAACTGCATCGGTCCAAACAGGCCATACAAACTGGTTGGACCGTGTTCAGTTTTCACACATTGAGAGGGAGAGGGGGCTACATTAATAATTTGTTAATATTTAAGCATGGTGTCCAGTACCAGCAAACTAGTCCTCCGAGTTATGGCAGTTACATATTCTTCTGGCAGTACTACTGAGAAGCTGTGTTTCTCTCTCAGAAGGATTATTAGTTATAGCGCACTTAGGAACAGATCTTTTCTTCTCTGATTGTTAGCCAAATGCCTGTGTCATTTATGTGAATTTTTATATAGTTATTACACTCCAATTTATACCAAATAAGGATTTCTCTTATTTTTAACACAAATAATTTGGGACTTTTTAAATTGATGCCGGGTTGATTAGGGCTAGGTCTGTGATGTTTTGCTAAACTTTGTGAGTTTACTTTCTAGTCCATAAAGGTTTAGGGCAAGAAAAGGTCATTTTAAAGTTAACAAATAAGCTCCCTGCTGTTTCTTCAGGGACCAGCGTGATGACGATGACAGCGTTCGATGCGGACGACCCCAACACAGACAACGCTGCCCTGCGCTACAGCCTCGTGAAGCAGTCGCCACACCTGCCCTCACCAAACATGTTCCGCGTCGATCCGGAAAAGGGCGACATTGTCACAGCGGTCTCGGCCGGGCTGCTCGATAGAGAGGTGGGAGTTTCACTCTGTCTGTGTCCAGCCAATCAGAAAACCCAGGTCCAGTGCTAACGATTTGATATCTGTGTTTTTATTGGTCAAATCCACCCACGGGAAGCTAGTGCTAAACACCCACAGTAATCACCCAGACATTAAAGGGTTAGTTCGGAATTTTGGACATAATGTCTCAATTACGACTTACCCATGATGTAGTTGATTGATGGAAACCATTTTCAGATAATTCCATGCTGTCCCTTCTTTTGGACATACACACATTGCTAATGCTAGCGCAACTCGTAAGAAACTAGTCGGATCCACTACCAAACGCACTTAAACACTCCAAGGTGAACCCAAAGCAAATAAAATACGACGACAGTCTATCTGGGTTATTTTCAGTGATTATATCATCATTTTTCAAGTCAAACTATCGTTGAATCCTTTACTTTGTGCTCACCTAAATTCTCAGTGGAAGTACGGCGGCAGAGCTAGCTGTAGATTAGCCAGGGTATCTGCCTGTAGGCTATCTGCTGTACTCCACAGTTCCCGACACAATCCGTTTTGCCCTAAAGTTACATATTTGGTAGACAACAAGTCAGCTTAACACAAACATGCTACAGAATAACACAGCATATACAAGCAAGCACATTGGCTACCAATTTGCAGGAAAAGTTTGACCACTTCCATGACTTCCCAATCGTGGCAACTAGCTAGCTAGCTAGCTAGCTGAATAGATAGATCACGCATGCAATCATTTATTAGTTACCTGCTCGTCAGTTGTTTTCGGTGCATGAAGAAAAACAGGTGATGGCACAGCAGTCTCCTTCAGTAGAGGGTGTCCCGCCCGTCCTTTTTTGATTTTCATATAGTCTTCCTCCGTGAAATGGTCACTACAAACTTTTTTAGAGTCTCAATTGGTGACATCCATGCGAGCAGCAAGAAGCCACAGCTGTTTTCTTTGTTGATCTTCCACTGGAAATCGGTGAAAACTTTGTGGTGCCCATTTTTTTTTTGCATGATTTGAACAACCTTGAAATACACACCAAAATACCATCTTACCTGAACGTTAGCTAACAATACTACGAGTCTGATTCTTTCACACGCGCGATATTGTTTTTGGCCGGCAGAGCTATAGGCTACTTTACGTTACCTAGCTACTAAACAAACGCCGTACTTCCACAGAGAATTTAGGTGAGCACAAAGTAAAGGATTCAACAATAGTTTGATTTGAAAAATGATGATATAATCACTGAAAATAACCCTGATAGACTGTCGTCGTATTTTATTTGCTTTGGGTGCACCTTGGAGTGTTTAAGTGCGTTTGGTAGTGGATGCTACTACTTTCCTACGAGTTGCGCTAGCATTAGCTATGTGTGTATGTCCAAAAGAAGGGACAGCATGGAATTATCTGAAAATGGTTCCATCAATCAACTACATCATGGGTAAGTCGTAATTGAGACATTATGTCCAAAATTCCGAACTAACCCTTTAAGGGTGGAGTGTTGGTGTAGGATATTCCATTGTAAAGACAGTTGATTGGTCTCAATAGCCTTTTCTTTCTATGGTTTTTCTCCTCAATTTGGAATATCTAATCAGATACAGTATATACAAACCCCAATTCCAAAAAAGTTGGGACAGTATGTAAAATGCAAATAAAAACAGAAAGCAGTGATTTGTAAATTCAATTTCACATATATTTAATTGAAAACAATACAAAGAAAAGATATTTAATGTTTTACCTTATCAACTTTATTGATTTTTGTAAATATACGCTAATTACGAATTTGATGCCTGCAACACGTTCCAAAAAAGTTGGGACAGGGGGAACATAAGACTGGGAAGGTTGTGGAATATGCTATCATGACTGGATATAAAAGTAGCATCCACAAAGGCTCGGGCGCCTACAAGTAAGGATGGGTCGAGGTTCGCCATTTTGTGAAAAACTGCATGAGCGAATAGTCCAACAGTTTAAGAACAATGTTTCTCAATGTACGGTTGCAAGGAATTTAGGGATTTCACCATCTACAGTCCATAATATTATTAAAAGATTCAGAGAATCTGGAGAAATCTCTGTGCGTAAAGGGCCAGGCCGAAAACCAATATTGAATGCTCATGACCTTCGATCCCTCAGACGGCACTGCATTAAAAACCAACATGCTTCTGTAAAGAATAGAACCACATGGGCTTGGGAATACTTCAGAAAACCGTTGTCAGTAAACACAGTTTGTCGTTACATCTACAAATGAAAGTTAAGACTCTCATATGCAAAGCATAAGCCATATATAAACAACATCCAGAAATGCCGCCAACTTCTCTGGGCTCGAGCTCATCTGAGATGGACTGAAGCAAGATAGAAACGTGTGTTGTGGGCTGAAGAGTCCGCCTTTCACATTGTTTTTTGAAATAATGGACGTCGTGTTCTCCGGGCCAAAGAGGAAAAGGACCATCCTGATTGTTACCAACGCAAGGTTCAAAAGCCAGCGTCTGTCATGGTATGGGGGTGTGTTAGTGCCCATGGCATGGGTAACTTGCACATCTGTGAAGGCACCATTAACACTGAAGGGTACATATGCATTTTGGAGCAACATATGCTGCCATCTAGACAACGTCTTTTTCAGTGACATCCCTGCTTATATCAGCAAGACAATGCCAAGCCACATTGTGCAGGTGTTACAACAGCGTGGCTTCGTAGTCAGAGAGTGCGGGTGCTAGACTGGCCTGTCTGCAGCCAGACCTGTCTCCCATTGAAAACGTGTGGCACATTATGAAGCACAAAATACGATAAGGGAGACCCCGGACTGTTGAGCAGCTGAAGTTTTATATCAAGCAAGAATGGGAAAAAATTCCGCTTTCAAGACTACAACAATTAGTGTCCTCAGTTCCCAAAAGATTACTGAGTGTTGTTAAAAGGAAAGGTGATGTAACAAGTGGTAAACATGCCCCTGTCCCAACTTTTTTGGCATGTATTGCAGAGATCAAATTTAGAATGTGCGTACATATGCGCAGGGAAGGCTTCTTTATTCTGCTGTAATATAATAATATTATAATAATCACTGGTCACACAAAGTCTCTCTCTCTCACTCTCACAGAGTGTGCTTACACACTTAAGGGAGATTTATTATTTTACGCCATTTATATGCAAATGATAAAGGGAAGTGTGTGGTGGATAGACTAGATAAAACTGATTTATTTTGCATATTTCATATTTAAGTCCACAACCTCAGCATTCTAAGCAGGGGTCTCTGAAACTGCCCCCCCCCCCCCCATCTCTCTCACTCTGTTCTTCCCTCCCCTTCTCTCTCTCCTTCTTCAATCCCTCTCCTACTTTCCCTTTTTCCTCTCTCCCCAGCTTTAGGCCTCTCTTTCTGTCCACTCTCTTCCTCTTTGCCTCTCTCTGGGGGTTAATTTAATAGCACTGAAGTGAATTTTTGCAAAGCAACCTGAGACCCAGATGTATTATGCTCTTTCACAGTACACCAAGTGCAAATATAACACATACACACACACACACACACACACACACACACACACACACACACACACACACACACACACACACACAATGGCACAAACATGTGCGCAAACACACACATGCACACAATACAGATATGTGCACACAAAATCCTTGCAAGCACATACTCTCACACACAAAAACAGTTTTAAAAAAATATATATTTTTCTTCTGACAGTTGTCAGTGCTGCCTCCCAACTGAGCTGCTGATGAAACTGTATGAAAGCTGTGCTTGTTTGTGATGAGAGCTCCTTTCTCTCACCGTCATCAGTCAGCACTAAAAACTAATATCATATCATCATCAGGTAGTGGTAAACATTATTTTATCATTAGTTGGCAGTAAAGATTTACATAATCTATTAGCAGTAAAAAATTTTCTTAATTGTTAGTAGAACAGTAAAACATTGCAATGTCATCAATTAGTGTTAGCTGAGTAACAGAGCCAGCTCAAGGTGCAGCTTTCTCCCGTTGATCACAGCTAAACTGCCACTGTTAACTTTGACTGGTGATGGAGTGTCAGTCAATGGAATATGATCTGTTACATTCAGACCAATGCCATGGCAACAATGCTATGGCAACACAGTCATGTGACCTCTATGATGGTACATGCTGCTAAAGAAAGAGACGGGACCTGTTACTGCAGTTTGGGCAGGAGAGAAATGACAAACAGCCCCATCTACTCCTTCCTCTATCTGTCTCTGTCACAGCTCTGTCCACTTGCATTAGCAAGGAAATGAGATCCCATTCATTAATGACATCTCCAAGCACCAAAGAGCACCAAATTACATCCCACTGGAGGTTAGCAGTATCAATCACCGTTTTATACTGGAGAACAATTTCAGGAAATCAATTCAAACATGTTTAAGTTGAGGGTAAAATAAAGATTTAAATCATTGAGAGATGTGATAGGCTCTGTTCAGTAAAAATACCTCTTTATGTTTTTGTCTTTGACTGTATTAGGCTGTAGGCCTGTAGGATTCTCTGTTTTGGACTGTAGATCTGTAGGATTGCCTGTGTTGGACTGTCGGTCTGTAGGATTCTCTGTGTTGGACTGTAGGGGCCGGATTCAGAGATGGCCAACTTAAGCCATGCGCTTAAGTGCCTCTCCTGCACGGCTTTTACGCGAGTTGATCTACGCCGCATTCTAACTCAAGCTCCACTGCTTCTTTTTTTAAAAAGTGGGTGGTACAGGGCATGATATTCTAATGACCTGTTTCTTGTACCAGCCTCCTGGGTTGCCAGCTTTATACCAAAAAAATGTCTGTGGGGGGTATGCATTTTCAACATCTCAGTGACAGTGTCTTTAATAACGGCATTTGCCTTTGTAAAATCCTGCCATTGTGAATCGTATTTTCTCTTTGGTGGTGGGGTAGGCAGTGAACATTGTAATACATCACATCATAGTCTTCACACAAAATGATCATAACTCCTAGATATGGACGATTGGGATATACCCATCACACAATCACACAAGATGCTTGCTAGTGTTTAGTCTGCCTGTAAACAAAGGAGAAGCAGCTAGCATTTCTTAGCAAAATGTCTGATTATGAAGAAGATGACAGGGTGGAATTTGTAGTTGAAGCATACTTGTTCGAGCTGAATTAGAATTGGAAGAAATGGATGCTGCTCGCACTGCTGCAGATACAGGACGACGCGAGGAAAACACTCCTCTTGATCCGCAACCCGTGCAGCACAGAGGGTACACTGCTGCACAAAGTAGGTCTACCGTTGACGAAAAATGTTTTGGACAACTGCCAACTATTCCATAAGTTATTTAAACATGTACAGTTAGACCGACTGAATTTTCTCTCCCATGGAAGAGAATATGGTGGTCTATAGTATCAAAGGCAGCACTTACGTCAAGTAAGACAAGAATGGAAATACAGCCACAATCCAGAGAGAGAAACAAATCATTCATTACTAACGCAAGGGCTGTGTCAGTGCTATGGTGCTTCCTAATCCCAGATTGAAACCTCTCATACACATTATTAGCCTGTAAAAATGAAGAGAGCTGTTGAGCTACACATTTCTCAATGATCTTTGATTAAAAACTGGTTTGAAATGGGTCTAATTAACCAGGTCAGTAGGATCCAAATTTGCGGTTATTTTAAAGTAAGTTAGCTGGGGGGAAATTATATCCAATGGCAAGATGCTAATCGTTAGCATTGCTCCATTTCAGGATTTACTATAATGTAGCTACAACGGTGAGACCAGGACAGTACAACTACAGCTTAACATATTATTTTGAGGGTAAGTAAAACAATATCAAATTCTTCAAAATGGGTGAACTATCCCTTTAACGTCTTCTTCAGAGTCAACAGATGATATAACTATTTTTACACTATAAATACAGCTCGTAGGAACATTGTTTTTGTAATGGTAGCTACTACCCAGTGCAGTTGCAGCTATGTTGGGGTGTTTCAGTTTCAGCTATCATGTGTTTTTCCATGTTCAGTATTTATACAACGTTATTCTGAACATTCATTTAGAACTGGGATATAAAGGCAGAATCATGTGTGGAATAAGTAACATTAGCAGAGCCTCTCTTTTCTGTCATAGCTAGCTAATACCATTGTAAAGTAAATTACTTTTTCATGAAGCTATTTGTATACAAATATCATTTATTTTCTCAAATGCAACGCAAAATTACATCATTTTATTAAATGGATTCAAAAGGTACCCAACTTTGGCCATCTAGCAACCAAACATAGCTAGTTGGATAGCATTAATGTTACTTACAGGGTCCAACAGAAAATACTCCAATTCTGTGTCGCTTTTCATCCCCTTGCTAAACTTCAGCCGTTGAGGAAAAGCAAATCCTCGGTTGACTCTGCTTCTTGAATGTGCCCTGCAGGCTTGTTGTTTGGTGCCTCCGCTCCTTCACCTCCGCCATTGCAGTAGTTAGCTGGCAACAAACGTTCCACTGAAAGTAACCTGATCCCACCCCACAGGCTCAGTAGCCACACCCACCCCTCCCCACACAGAAAAGAGTGCCATGCTCAGAAACGTCCCAAACACATCTTAGAATAATAAATACAGGCAGAGGAGCGAGGTTTCTGCAATTTCTTGTCGACAGAGATTGCCAGTACATCATAGATATGAAATGGTTATTTTATATAAATCCTGCGTAGTGCACCTTTAAATGTCTAAATCAATGTTTTGCTACAGCTGATGGGACGTGGAGTTCAGAACTTGTCCAATGCACTTAAAAATCTCAAACCATGGACTCCACCACCACTTAAGTTCTCTGCGAAAGTGGTGAAATGTTTCATTATACCCTGCCTTGTTTGCACTCTCCTTTTTGTCACCCATCCTTCCTGCATGACAGGACCTTCATTTCCCTGTCAGTGGCCATGCTGAAGATGAGAATGAAGGTCTCCCTCTGTGAAAGCTCGCCACTTTCCCCTGGACTGACTCAGACATGAGGCCTGCTGAGTGCACAGGGGAGAGGGGCTTATGGAAGAGAGGGCATTAAAGCTGGAGTATGCAACTTTCTCAACGGTTGCATTTATTGTCAAACATTTAAAAGTCATAACACATAGTCATAGGCCCTGCCCACAGAGAAAGAGGTCAATCTCATTGTTGATTGGTTCTCGATATGAACCGGCATACCAGCCTATCTCTTCGATTAATTTACGTCATGAGCCTATTTGTTTTGAAAACAAAAATTTGGGCCAAATTGCTGGTTTTAGAACGCAGAATTTGAGGGTATAAACACAGTGTATGGTGCTGGATTTCTCTCACAACAGTTCTTTCTATGATTGCTATGACCATTCCCTGATACCTTTTTAACAAAACGTTGCGTACTCCAGCTTTAAAGTGTACAGCAACACTGGCTTTTACCTTGTCACCGGCCACTTCACAATTTCAAAAGATGCGAATTGGGTGAGAGTGAGAGCACGGGGGGGGGGTTGCAGTTGGCAGAGGGGTGATAGATCGATGGTAACGTGTCATAGGCACGTAGGCAGAGGCGGAAAACAATCCCACGTCTGTATTCTGCAGAGGCAATTGTAGAAAACTGACTACCGTTGCTACAATATCAACCTGTGATGTCAGAAGCTGAAATGACTGGTAGAGAACACTTTTCACATCACGTTTTACATCGCATATTTTAGTTACATCAACAACATAGCTAAGCGGTTTGGTGTTGTAAATCCTGCACAGCTAGACAAATTAGGGAGTAGCTCGGAGCGAAGGTTTAAGCGTTTAAACACATTTAATAATTCATTTCCAATTGCTATGTAAAATTTACACTTGATTTGCTAAAGGAATCCCGTACATTTGGGACTGTTCTCTGACCTGGATACGCTGGTTCCACCGCGTGTTACATACGGCCTTTCTGTACACGTCTCCCGAGCTGGCTAGATGTCTGCGTTTATCTCAGAGGTTGCGGAAGAGGCCATTTCTTGAAGTATATCCTATCATATACTCGGGTTAAGTAATTGTGGAGGTGGAAAAGGGTTGAAAAGAAAGATGCAGATGATGTGGAAAACATGATAATTTACTACTGACAATAATCACTGGTTAAGACTGTGAGAGCAAATATGAACACATTCAATACCTATAGCTAAACACAGGATAATATGCTGCTAAGGCAAAGAAACATGAACAGGTTTACCAACAAAGTATAACCAAATGATTCCATATGGTGTGACTATGGTACCAGGAGAACTGTTAAGCAGATTCTCCCATAGTGGAATGACTATGGTACCCCTACGGCACCAGGAGACCTGTTAAGCAGATTCTCCTCGAATGTCCCTTTGGACTTCCCTTAAATGCAATCCCGGGCAGGCTTTCCACATTCCACAATTCCCTTTGTTTGTCCAAATAAGGTCTGGCCAGGAAGAGGGCTGTAACACCTCACCACTAAGAGACCCCCCCTTCTCCTCCAGGAAGAGAAACTGCATAGTCTACTCTACCCCCGATCTAGTGATAGTAATAAGATACTTTGTACGACGGTGCGTGACCTTATGATTTTACCTATCACATGCACATACATAAGATGCTTTATACATACAGCTTTGTTTCAGTCTAGAATATTTTCCAAGAACCTAGGCCTTTTACGGCCTGTGAACAGCCCTGGGTTCCCGGCGTCATTAGGAGTCAAAGGGTCGCAAGGCTGTCCAATGTGCTGAAGAGTGCCTTTTTCAACCTCTAATGTCCATTCATTCCAGCTGTCGTTTACGACTTTGCGCTTTTTATGGCTCAAAGTTGTAGGGCAGTGGAGTTGGAAGTCCCGTGTGAAGAAGCAAAGATGCAACGTGGTGGGCAGAACAGCCAGTAATTCAAGGGAGATTTTAGGAAGGGTCAGAGGAAGGGGTCAGGATGTGGGCTGAATGATCTTTTATGGCCCCCTACACCCTCAAGGTAGACGCCACCAGCTCAGTAACCCAGGATTTATGACTGACAATACAAAGGATCAATAATTTTCATTCTTACAGTGTTAATATTTACAATATTTATTAAATTTAGCAAGTGTCCATGAAGTATGTTGTGCTGAATTTTTAGGCAGTTATGAGCTGACTAATTTGTGCAGTCCGTATTAGATTGGTTTGTATACCAATCAATCAGGAAGAGGGGCGGAGATGGGGTGTTGACTTGCTTCTGTAGAAAGAGGTTTTTACCTAGTTCACGGTGGCAGCGCATGGCTCTTTTTTTGCACAAAATGCGGTGGCAGGTCTTAATTACATTTTTGATCTTTTTTTTAATATAAGACTTAAGCGATATAACACATGAAGTCAAGATACTTGGCTTTATAACTCAACAAAACGTGATTTAGTGTTTATTACCCCTTTAAACTTCACATATTCTATCCATTATGCATGCAGCTGGCTGCAGGCGCATGGCCTTGCGTTTATTGTATATGTACTGTGTGATTCTCCAGGCTGAAATGGCTTTTTATAATGTTGGCTGTTTGAAAGGTCAAGCAGAGAATGGGCTGGGCTGAAAGACTGAGAGGAGACAACAATCAAGGGATGCAGGTAGTGAATTTCTATGAGGGGCCACTCCGGCCAAAATTCATAATTGCCTCGCACATACACGTACAATGGCTCTCACATTCACTAGTGAAGCTCTCACACGCACTGAAAAAGCATGCACTTAATATCTACATGCTTGCACACACCGTAAATCTTCTCATATACACACAAAGAGCTCACATATTCAGCTCAGCTCTCACTGACACATGAAATCTCTTACTACACGCACTATTTTCATGCTTTGATATGTGTGTGTGTGTTGTTTATATGAATGTGTGAGAACTTATAGTGAATGTGTGAATGTTTTGTATGAATGTGAGCGGGTTTTCAGTAGTAGGCTATGGCTGTGTCTGAATCAGAGCTCTATCTACTGCGCCCTGTCTCCTGCGTATAGTGCACTGGCAGAAGTGTGCTAATGTGCACTGTTTAGCAGTCCACAAAGAATATCCGTCATACTATTTTCCAACCGTACTGTGGAAGTGTCATTTCTCTTCCCTCTATAGAACCCCTATTACACCCCCACTTCCCCTGTCACGTACCCCTGTCTGTCGGTCTCTCTGTCCCTCTGTGTGCCTGTCTGTATATCAGTCCCATTCTTCGTCTGACTGTATGTCTATCTGGCTGTATGTCCATTTCTGTTTTATTTTCTTCTCCTTTCTTTCTTCTGTTCTTTTTGGTTTCTTTTGTGTTATTGTTAGTTTGTCTTGATGTTTCTTCCCTCCCTCAGAGAGGAAATGACTATTGTTTTTACCACTGTAAATAATGTTACTGTTCATTACTAAAAAGAATTGTAATTAAAAAATAAAGTTGTCCTCCGAAGAGGGGGGGGTGGAAGGTGGACCTAAAAAAAAAAAAAAAAAAAAAAAAAAGGAAGTGTCGAAAGCAGGTCATAAGACGTTCCACCAGTATTGGGATACTTTCAACGGGCAGTCATGGGTAAAAATGAAAAGTCGCAAAGCACGCACTTATTTTAAAAAGTAAAAATATGATGATTTCTATTTAAAATACGTTGGTTTCAGTTAAAAATATATTTTGGGCTAGTTTTGAGTTGCCATTTGGCTGGAAAGTCACTAGCAAGATCTGGCAACCCTGCATCCCACCCATGTCTGCCATGTCACGTGTTGTTTTTGTTGTATTTGAAGGAAAACGTCAGTGAAGCTGCGCCTCATTTTTAAAAAATTAAGCTTCATGTCATATTTGTGGCACTCTTACAAGCGATACTATACCATCTCTGCATTTGAATGGATCTCTATGGGAATTTGGGGGTGGGACTAGATTTAGCTGTAAATTACACTGGAACAGTATGGAAACACATGGTTGGCTAAATGGCTCTAAGTCATCAAGAGTCTGACGTACCAAACAAGCTTTAAATCATCACTCTACTGCCAGAAATGCAGTAGATATGGATGGATAACTTGAAGGGTTTCTTCTCCTGACTTATTTTTCCATAGAGTTCAATAGGAAAAATTGTCAGGAGAAACAACCCTTAAAGTGAGCCATCCATATCTACTGCATATCTGGCAGCAGAGTGATGGTTTGAGGCTTATTTGATACCTCAGACCCTTGATGACTTACAGCCATTTTACCAGTCATGTGTTTCCATACTGTTCCAGTGTAATTTACAGCTAAATCTAGTCCCACCCCCCAATTCCCATAGAGATCCATTCAAATGCAGAGATGGTATAGTATCGCTTGTAAGAGTACCAGAAAATAAGATATCAAGAGTCTTTTGATGTTGTTGGGTCAAAGACATCAGGAAGTCATGGCATGCAAAGCCAAAGCATATGTGACCAAATATAAAAAATTTAAAGACACAGTCAACTTAGTGTATGTAAACTTCATAGTGTGCATAGTATGGCAGATATTCTTTGTGGACTGCTAAACAGTGCACATTAGCACACTTCTGCCAGTGCACTATACGCAGGAGACAGGGCGCAGTAGACAGGGCTCTGATTTGGACACAGCCATAGCCTACTACTGAAAACCCGCTCACATTCATACAAAACATTCACTATAAGTTCTCACACATTCATATAAACAACACACACACACACACACACACACACACATATCAATTCGAAATATATTCTGTGTATGTGTGTTGTTTATATGAATATGTGAGAACAAATAGTGAATGTGCGAATGCTTTGTATGTTTATGTGAGTGGTCTAGTAGTTAATGCAAGAGGATTATTTGAGCGTGTGAGAGCATGAAAATAGTGCGTGTAGCAAGAGATTTCATGTGTCAATGAGAGCTTCACTAGTGAATATGTGAGCTCTTGTAGAGAAGATGTACGGTGTGTGTGCAAACATGTAGATATTAAGTGCATGCTTTTTCAGTGCGTGTGAGAGCTTCACGGCCCCTCATATTTACAGCCCCTCATAAATTTCGGTGGCTTAGACAGAATGGGGGTTATGGGTGTTGTATATATAGTGTGAGTGGGTGTGGTTAGTATAGTGGGGGGTGGGCGTGGTTAGTATACTGGGGTGTGTGGGTGCTGTATATGTAGTATGAGTGGGTGTGGTTCATATACTGGGGGGTGCGTATGTTGTGTATGTAGTGTGAGTGGGTGTGGTTAGTATAGTGTGTGTGTATGTAGTGTGCGCCATCACGGTGTTGATGCCCCCTGAGCCAATAGCAGGTCCTGACCAGGCTGACCAGTCTCCAGAATAGATGTGACATTTTAATAACGTTTGTTCAGCCTGAAGTCACCACACAGGAATAGGTCTAAAACTGGAAGTGTTGCTGCTCAACAGAAACCCCCCCCCACCCCCAATTCACAGATCCACAGAGTGAGAAAGAGAAAGACATCATTAGCAAGCTGAGCGACTGCATGAGAAGGCCGCAATGTTTAGTTAGTACATGAGAAGGTTACTTGTGTCAAATCTGAATGTTTAATGAGCTTAATAACTAGTAAGTGAAATTACATTTAAAGCATTTTTTCCTGCAGCCGTGGATAATTTATTTGGGAGTGTAACTGCATGTGCATATTTCCAATTAGCAGCAGTCATGAAAATGAATAATTCCCCTTCACCATGTGAACTGTCCCTCAGTGCCTCTGTCTCTGCCTGAGCTCATATCGGGCTGCCCGTCCTGACAACCATTGTAACTAAGCAAACTCGCTACAGAGATGAGCCTGCCTACACGCGCATTGGAGAGGATCTGAAACAGTATGAACAAGCAACGGGATGTGGGTGTGAGTGTGTGTTGCGTGTGTGCGTGTATGTGTGTGCACACATACACTCATACATGCAAACTACAAACACACACACGTGTGCGCACACACGGCACACAAATGCACAAACACAGACATACACACACTCATTCACAGAGACACACAGAGACAAAGGCACGGACGCACACACACACACACACACACACACGTACAGAGACACAGAGACAAAGGCACGCACACACACACTTTCTCTTAGGCTGCTTCCCGGGTGTGCTGTATCTGAGGGGGACATTTTTGATTGCAGGTGAATGTTAAAGGGATAGTTCGGAATTTTGGACATAATGTCTCAATTACGACTTACCCATGATGTAGTTGATGGAAACCATTTTCAGCTAATTCCATGCTGTCCCTTCTTTTGGACATACACACGTTGCTAATGCTAGCTTAACTCTATGACAACCGGTAGCATCCACAACCAAACGCACTTAAACACTCCACAGTGCACCCAAATCAAATAAAATATGACGACAGTCTATCGGGGGAACGATACTTTACCTTACCTATGAATGTAGTGCCGGCACTGGTCGACTACAAGAACAAAGAAGAGTAACAAGTTGCAATGGCCACGTTCGCTCCTCCACCGTACTTCCACAGAGAATATTATTAGTTTGACTTCAAAAATGATGGTATAAACACTCAAAATCACCCTGATAGACTGTCGTCATATTTTATTTGCTTTGGGTGCACTGTGGAGTGTTTAAGTGTGTTTGGTATTGGATGCTACCGGTTGCCATAGAGTTGCGCTAGCATTAGCAACGTGTGTATGTCCAAAAGAAGGGACAGCATGGAATTAGCTGAAAATGGTTTCCATCAATCAACTACATCATGGGTAATTCGTAATTGAGACATTACGTCCAAAATTCCGAACTATCCCTTTAACTCCAGCAAAACCAAATCTTCCATGAGCAAATATTTAGTGAAATGTTATCTACCGTTCTTCTTAATTAAATTTCCCGCAAAACCACATTCAAATTTCTGACAAAACTGCAAAGAAACAAACACAACAAAATGTTATAGCGCTGCTAATAATAACCGTACTGAAGAATAGCACATTTTGCTTGTTTCATGTTTATGTGTATGCTGCACGTTGGATGTGTATGTAATTTTTAGTGAAATGGGAGAGGAATAGGCAGTGGAGAGCAGGATGTGGAAATGATGAACACTAATATCAGTGTTTTATAAGCGGGAGCCGTAAGGGGGTTAGGAGTGGGAAACGCCCCCCCATTAATGTAATGAGTGTAAATGGCACAGGCAGATCATCTCATCCACACACATCCTGCTTCCTCTCCCGCACAAATGGAAATCCTGTCAGCTTAATGATGCTCAAATCCCATATCACACGCATGCACACACACACACACACACACACACACACGTACACAAGCACATATACACACACACACAAACACACACACACACATGCACACATTCACACTCATACATGCACTCATACACGCACACACTTGTAGATACAGTATGTGTGTGTGTGTGTGTGTGTTTGCATGTTGCAGTGTGTGGGTGTGGGAGAATTACTGGGTGTACAAATAAACATGCAGCGTACAGTACATACATTAATACATATAGAAAGACAGACAGATCTTACTGATTGAAACTGATGCAGATTTAGCGTGTGATGTGATAAGTGTGGGTTCAGGTAAGGCCTCTCTCTTCTTGTGCCATTTTCCAGCAGCAAGTTACAGGGGCAGGAACAGGGGCAATGGCAGGTGAAGGAGCAGGGGCAGGGACAGGAGCAAGTGCAGGGGAAGGGGCAGGAGCAGGGACAGTAGTAGGGGCAGGAACAGGGGTCTCTCAGCACATTCTCCAGACCCTCAGATTTCACAATGCCCTGAATAACTGATGGCGGTTAATCAGAGTGTACTTCCCCTGAGGTGACGCCCTGCAGGGCTTTTGAAGTGACTGCTTGGGGAAAAAAAGCCAGTGAAAGCAGCCGTCCTTATTTACTCATGCATCTGTGCTCTGTGTGTGCACAGGAGGGTGTTCCTTTAGTTTGTTTAGAGACAATCACATCATATCATGGTGTGTGTTACTGGACTGAAAGTCTTTGAAATTCCACATATAATACACAGTTGAAATCGAAATTTTACATACACCTTAGCCAAATCCATTTAAACTCAGTTTTTCACAATTCCTGACATTTAATCCTAGTAAACATTCCCTGTCTTAGGTCAGTTAGGATCACTACTTTATTTTAAGAATGTGAAATGTCAGAATAATAGTAGAGAGAATTATTTATTTCAGCTTTTATTTCTTTCTTCACATTCCCAGTGTGTCAGAAGTTTACATACACTCTGTTAGTATTTGGTAGCATTGCCTTTAAATTGTTTAACTTGGGTCAAACGTTTCGGGTAGCCTTCCACAAGCTCCTCACAATAAGTTGCTGGATTTTTGGCCCATTCCTTACAGAACGGGTGTAACTGAGTCAAGTTTGTAGGCCTCCTTGCTCGCACACGCTTTTTCAGTTCTACCCACAAATGTTCGATTGGATTGAGGTCAGGACTTTGTGATGGCCACTCCAATACCTTGACATCGTTCTTAAGCCATTTTGCCACAACTTTGGAAGTAGGCTTTGTGTCATTGTCCATTTGGAAGAGCTATTTGCGACTAAGCTTTAACTTCCTGGCTGATGTCTTGAGATGTTGTTTCAATATATCCACATAATTTTCCTTCCTCATGATGCCATCTATTTTATGAAGTGCACCAGTCCCTCCTGCAGCAAAGCACCCCCACAACATGAGGCTGCCACCCCCATGCTTCACTTGCAAGCCTCACCCTTTTTCCTCCAAACATAACGATGGTCATTATGGCCAAACAGTTAAATTTGTGTTTAATCAGACCAGAGGACATTTCTCAAAGAAGTAAGATCTTTGCCCCCATGTGCAGTTTCAAACTGTAGTCTGTCTTTTTTATGGCGGTTTTGGAGTAGTGGCTTCTTCCTTGCTGAGCAGCCTTTCAGGTTATGTCAATATAGGACTCGTTTTACTGTGGATATAGATACTTTTGTACCTGTTCCCTGCAGCATCTTCACAAGGTCCTTTGCTGTTGTTCTGGGATTGATTTGCACTTTTCGCACCAAAGCATGTTCATCTGTAGGAGACAGAACGCATCTCCTTCCTGAGCGGTATGACGGCTGCGTGGTCCCATGGTGTTGCTTGCGTACATTATATTTGGAAATTGCTCCCAAGGATGAACCTAACTTGTGGAGGTCCACAATTTTTTTTCCGAGGTCTTGGCTGATTTCTTCTGATTTTCCCATGATGTCAAGCAAAGAGGCAATGAGTTTGAAGGTATGCCTTAAAATACATCCATAGGTACACCTCCAGTTGACCCAAATAATGTCAAATAGCCTATCAGAAGTTTCTAAAGCCATGACATCATTTTCTGGAATTTTCCAAGCTGTTTAAAGGCACAGTCAACTTTAAACTTCTGACCCACTGGAATTGTGATATAGTGAATTAAAAGTGAAATAGTCTGTCTGTAAGCAATTGTTGGTAAAATTACTTGTGTCATGCATAAAGTAGATGTCCTAACTGACTTGCCAACACTATAGTTTGCTAACATGAAATCTGTGGAGTGGTTAAAAATTAGTTTTAATGACTTCAACCTAAGTGTATGTAAACTTCCGACTTCAACTGTATATCAGTTGCCTTCGCTTTTTCCAGGCTACAAATTGATCACTGATCATTGATCAAATTGATGTTCTTTTATCCTCAATTACATTTCTGTCAGGACAACTCACGTATTTAAATTACATGTTTAATGAATGAATGTGCTGCATAATAATTTTAGTTTGGCGGTGAATGGATCTGCTTTAGTACTGCTCTGGAGCACGGGCATCTCCCCCCGCTAAACAAGAGATGACCAGGAACATCCCACCCTAAAGCAGATCCAAACAACAGGTGGAAACTGGGGTGGTGGAGGGTGACAGCAAATTTCTTTTAACACAAGCCGTAAGCAACAAAGAGCAGCGCATCAGCATTCAAGCAGTACAGAGATAACTAATTATTGCCTAGTGGGGGACTTCATTGGGTGGTGTGCGCAGAACCACCTACAGCTCAACTTGGGAAAAACCAGGGAAATGGTGGTGGACTTTAGGAGAAAGAGGTCATACTGAATTTGGCGTCAACTTAATTTTACATGACATAGGAATCCACTTCTAGTAAACTCCAAGAAGACCTCCGCCTTGACGAAAGCATAGGGTGCCAGTCACGCAGCAGAGCTTGCAACAGCACACAAGCTAGTATATCCGTGCAAAAAACAACCGTGCAAAACATTTTTAAGCAGGGCAAGCCTGGGTTAGTCTATGAATGGCTAGCAACAGCAGGGCGCGGCAAAATGACAGCAAATTTCATTTAACACAAGCCATGAGCAACAAAGAGCAGCGCATCAGTATTCAAGCAGTACAGAGAGAACTAATTCTTGGCTTAAAAAAGGCGCTCCATTAGATGTGTGTGCAGGCCCGGACTGGCCATTGGGAGAACCGGGAATTTTCCCGGTGGCCTGGCCTGTTGATTGGCCCGCAGAGTCAGGCCAGTGTTCAAGGCAAAAGCAACATGGGGCAGCCTGGATGCCACATTCAGTCAGATCTGGCTACAGTCCCCCCTCCCCCGCCTGCCTTTCACCTAATGGTATTACCTCTGCCTATCATGACACATGATTGGTTCCACGCATGTGCCGATAGCCAATCTGAAACTGCCATTACAAGACGTGACCGAAGCGAATGCAGCAACATTTAGTCCGTCATCAGTCATGTTTCTCATGGCGCGCTAGTTCGATAATAGCGGAAGATTGACAGTGGCAATCCAAAAAAGAGAAAGGGTGGAGTAGTGAGGGAGAGGATGAAGAAAAGAAAAGCCCTTGCAGAAGATGCAGCTAAATGTTGTAAAATTAACAAAACGTTCGCAAGCACAGGACCAGGTTAATCAGTGATGAAATAAACATGCTATCTAGCTAGCTACTTCGCACTCTACCGATTGCATCATCATCTTATGAGCTAGCTGACTAGCTTCTAGCAAGCTCGATTCTTATCCCCTCTCATAACAAAACATACATTCATTCATTAACCTGAATAAAGATGGCACTATCCTGTGAAAAACATTGCTAGTAGGCTACTCACATTGAAACTCAACAATGACAGCGTTATAAACCTCCGGTTAACAGCTCTAGTCCTAGCTGGCTGGCTAGCTACTTGTGCTAGCCTTAGTGTATAACCAGCCAGTCATACTGGCGCTAGTCAGCGAACTAATGTTAGCCTACCTGCTCTTCTGGAGGCTGTAAATACTGTCATCTCATCTGCAACGTCATGATAATCCAAATGGCATCTTCATTTTCTCTTTCTCTGTGCGTCAATGCAGCTCATTCAATTAGTGTATCCATGCTGTTACCATTACCCTATAATATCTACTTTAAAGCTAGCTAAACAACAACATTGTACTGTTTAAGGAAATAAAACAAGAGTGCAGTAACTGCACACTTGACTAGGGCACTTGTTGCTGGTGATTCCACGGACTGTTGAGCAGAGTGCACTACTTGTCGCTTTGGATAAAAGCATCTGCTAAATGACTAAATGTAAATGTAAAATGTAAAGTGTAGTATCTGCATTTTTGGGGTGGTCATGTTTCTTATGCATATAAATTACTTAATGATTATATGTTAAATTAGTGCATTACCACTATACTGACCAAAATGTCACAGCTTTACAATTTCAGTAAATGTTGAAATAGTAATAATAATGGAATTGAATTGTGTGAGATGCACACACATAGAAACAATAGTGAACATAATGAAGACTAAAGATAAATAAATAGCCCAGGGGCCCTATCTTATACCCAGCGCTAAGCGGCGCTAACCCAAACGCAAGTGTCTTTGCTATCTTACACCCGGCGCTAGGTTCATTATAACGCCTAGCGCTCACGTCTTTTAAATACCATGTATTCTTGCACCCATTGCAAGGGGAACTGGGCGTGTTGGTCTTCAGATGAGGAGTGGCCAGGATTATTTTTGGCGTATGGCTATCTTGAGCCAGCAAAAAGCGCTTGCGCTAGAACCACCACAAACCTGGTCTAAAGTCATGTCGCAGTTGTTTACATGTTATTTTAACGGCGTATATAAGTGCGTCTATATAGGCGTGTGGACAACGCGTGTACACCATCCTGTCTGTTACACACAGGGGCGCGCACAAGCATGAATAAAATATCAAGATTACAATGTGAAATATTATTATTGTGTAGGCTATATCAAAAAATGCATAATAATAAAAGGGTCCATAGGTCAAAGACCACATACCTGTCCCTCAGCAAAGGGGAATGCCACATTAAATTGCTTTCAGCCCACTCCATCAACATCCAGGGGATGTGCGATGGTACGGGACAATGGCTATACATTAAAAAGGAGCTGATAACACCTAAATCAAGCCTAATGTGCGAATTGTCATTTACACCTAATGCGTGAATTGTCATTCAATGGAAAACTCTCGCACTGCAATAGACGGACATTTGAGTTCTGAAAATGCACTTCAGATGTCATTACAATACAGCTCTGTTTATCTAGGAATACAGCCTGTAAGTAAATAAAATGGTTGTGACTGAAAAAAGTTCAAAACCTTGTCCAGTGAATATTGCATTTATTGTTTTTCAAATAGCTACAGCGGATTCGCTATGCATAAGGTTTTTTCGATAGCCTATGGTTAAAAAACGGAGATAAATGTCACCATGTTAACTGAATTGTAACCTTAGCTATACTTCGTCCTTCATATTTTTTTAATTACAGTGACAAGGTTTCCATACTCTCAGCTTATTAAAACCCCACTGATTTCACCTGTTATTCCATAACTGAACAAAAGATTTTAAAGAGAACTAAGCATCTAATTAGAAACGAAAACAAATTTGCAGCATGTTACACAATTAATTCACAATTAATTTTAATGGCATTATCTGCATGTGCGCTTTACAGGAGCAGGTCTGTTTCCCCTGCTGTAAATCACACTTTTCACGGTCTTCCTGGGAAAGTGGATTGTTTTAAAACAGGTTGGTCACATTTCCATAAGCAGGACATTGTAAAACAAGGGAAAATATGGGTTGCCAACCTGACAGCTTTATTGTATTTAGTGTCATCATTAAGGCAAAATAACGTTATTTATGTTATTAATCAAAATTAGAATGCAGATAGGCCTAATGTGTCATGGATTTGACGCCTTTTTCCCATGCGGTCCTTTTCAGCGGTAGCCACGCAAGGGCGCTGCCCTATTAGTGGATGTTTGCTCCGCCCCGTCTTTATTGCGGAGCTTCTGTCAGCATCCACACCTGTGCGTGGTTACCTGGGAGCTATTTAAGCCCACGTTTTCCTCTGTTCTGGGCTTCAATATTATTTTGCTTTATTTCGCACTGTTGGGTGTGTGTTGTTGTGCCATTATGCTACTCGCCTGTTCTGTTCTGTTCTTCTCGTTATCGAGGAAGGGCGTTTATTATTGCTGGCTCTTCTTTAGTCACTTACAGTAGCTCGTAGATGTATGGGAGTTCTCTGCTCTATTTCGCCTTTCTATGGTTTCTCCTTATTGAGAGACCGGGCGTTCATGCTTCTACTTAGTTACTTAGCACATAGAAGTATAGGGCAGCAGTTCTTTGTGCCATTCACCTTGTTTGGTTTTCTTAGTGAGATTCCAGGCGTTTGTGCTTCTACTCATTTGCGTGTGACAGTGCGCCGGTTAGTAGCTTCGGTACGTTTGTTCCCTGTTTTGTCTCCTTCTCATTGACTACGTTTTCCCTTTGTTGTGAGTCAGGGCTTTTTATTATTCTGAGAGGCAGGGCGTTTATTTTCTATTAGGCTTGCATTAGTCATTGAGCTGTTAAATGTCCGGAACAGTTGTTCTGTTCGTCCTTCGGTACTCGTCTCCGTATATGGAGCGATTTTGTTCGGAACTGTAGTTCTGTTCGTCCTTTGGTACCTGTCTCCTCATAGGGAGTCTGGGCGATTTTGTTGACATGTGTGCGTGTGACTGCGAGTCTGTGAAAGTAGCCTTGGAACGTTAGATCTCTGTTCCTTTTGTCTTCTCGTTACCTTTTCCCTTTATTGAGATGTAGGGCCATTATTTTCCGCATGTCTTGCATTTGGCACACTGCTGGTAGCGTTTAGGACACGGAGACTGCTTTCATTTAATTCCTGCAGCAAGCAGTACTCTCCGTTTTAGAGTTAGGGAGTTATGTTTTCGCTGGTTGCGTTCTCCCCTTGCTTAGCTCTAATTTACGTTCCTTCGTTTGTTACCGCCGAGGCAGTCTTTTCTCACTCTCCACGTTAGCATCTCGTTTCACTGTTTTTTATACTGTAAAGTATTCAGTGTTTGTTAGCTCGTTGTGTTTACCGAGCTCGAGATTCGTTGCTCTCGCGCGCCGTTCACTCGGTTAGTGAGATATGGCCATTAGTGTTTGCATGTCTTGCGTGTGGCATACTGCCGGTAGGTTCGGACACGGAAACTGCTTCCCTTTTATTCCTGCAGCAAGCAGTTCGCTCCGTTTAGAGCTAGGGAGTTATTTTTTTCGCTTTTTGCGTTCTCCCTTTGTTTAGCTCTGTTTTATGTCCTTTTGTTTGTTACCTCCGAGGCAGCTCCTGATCTCATTTTCACGTTAGCATTTCGTTTGTTCACTGTTTTGCATACATTTGAGTATTCAGTGTTTTTTTTTTAGCTCGTTGTGTTTTCCGAGCTCAAGACACTTTGCTTTTGTGTGACGTCGTCCGGTTATATGGGTTGTTTTTAGTTAGGCCCCTTTTTCCTAGTTCCATCATTCCCCTCCAGTCGAGAGTCGGAACTAGGTTATTTGCGTTTTGCATTTATATTTCCTTATATACGGGGTCTCTCCGTCTCAGTGGCCTTAGTGCTTAATGAATCCCCTTACTGCGTTTGGTTCCCCCAACCTCACACGTCACGCCTCCATTACATAATGAACTTCAGATAAAGCTTGAACATGAGTTCATTGCTTCATTGCATAATCAAACGAAATTTGTTAAACAAGCAGGCTAATTTGGCGTTTTATAAGGTGAGACAGAAGCCATTGGTAGCGTATTCTCAGCTGTTGCAGGTGCTTTTAACAAAATTTAACCGCCTATACTGTATTTTGGAAAATAACAGCACTGTCGGGAATTACCGGGAACTCATAATGGTTAGTCCGAATAATATTGATCATAGGCTACTATTTATCCATATAGCCTATTCTTTGTTTGCACTAAACACACACGAGCATGTCTGTTTCGCCATCATATAAGCAATCCGCCAAGTTGGAAAAGCAGGCTTTTAAAGGGAATGGGATATGACATTTTGATTGGTTTATTACATGTCACGCACAAGACACACATATAATTAATGAAGAGACTATGTTCAGCCCATTTGCACGTTGCTCCGTGCTTAGCGCTCAAAAAACATGCCGTCTAAATAGCAAAAGTGGACTTGGACACACCCTAAATGCACTTAACGCCATGCGCTTAGACCAAGCACTAAGATCGCCAAGATGGAGCCCTCGGTGTTTAACGTGGGCCTAAAAGTTGATTTGCTGTTGGCTCATTATTTTGTGATTCACATGCACTAAAATTCACCAGAATGCAGGAAATTAAGTCTTCGTAAGTCAAATTTTCCAAATGTGGCCTGACTTGGGGCTAGATTCCCGGCCTGACTGATTTTCTCAGTCCGGCCCTGGGTGTGTGCATGTGATTGGTTGAGTATGGGACGTGTGATTGCTAGCCGACTTGCTTTGCGCACTTCTTTCGCAACGCTCATTTTTCATCACATGCCAAGAGCAAATGCACAGTAAAAATGAAGCTATGTTCCGGACTATGTACATATTTATTTCTCATTTTTCTGTGTTGCAAAGTCAAGAAATACTTGAGATTTTTTCAACTGACTTGGTTAAAATAAACAATTTAAATGTCATATTAAACATAAAAACCCTATAAATTACATAATCTAATTTGGGCCAGGTGTAGCTAATCTTTTGAGAGAACACATTAAGTACTTTAATGAGGGCCACCTGTTTGTTTTGATTCCACCTGTGCTCAATAGTGTGTTTACAGAATAAATATCACTGAGTTTGTCAGAACTAAAACAGCAGTCTGATCAGATATACTGGTGTGAAAACTAAGGAACTGCTTGTGGAACATTCAGATTAAGTTGTACCAAGTCAAAAAGAAAAAAAAAAGGTTGTAATAGACTTTACAAAGCTTTGAACCTTCCTAGAACATGTTTAAATCAATTGTAGCAGAGGGGGAGAACAGGAGAAATATGGCACAACCCAAACAGTGCAAGGAGATCAGGCCATCCTACCAAACTGAGCAAATTAGAAGAAAAGGGCAATTGTCAGTGAGCGAGAGGTTAGTGACACACTGTCAGTTTCAGAGCGCATTGGTTTGAGGAAGACCTTGATTCAGTCCATCTGTGTTTTGAGTTAAAATTCATGTTCCAACAGGAATTGACATTGCAAAAAAGCCCGGATGTAATCTTTTGACCTTAAAATGTATGTCCATTGATGATTTAGATTTTGACTAAATGTGGATGTAAGAATGGGCAATATTTTTGTAAACTGAAATTGCGATACAGCTGTTCTGAAGACTGCTGTAATCTGTAAAGTATTCACTCTGGGGAGTCAACATTCTGAATTGACTTTTTAAAATGGGAAATGCAATTTTTGAAAATTCTTTCAATTAAAATTTGACTGTGAGAAGTTAAAGGCAAAGTATATTTTATTTACATTGGACATTTCATACACAAGGAAAAATCAATGTGCTTCACACCCCCACAAGGGGTTGAATGATTTCTGCAGGGAGTATAGATAAGATTCGGCCCAACATTTCTTCTCCCCATCTAAATCGTTTCTCTTAATGAGCGGTTTCCCACAATTGCAGCAGTATTAGTATTGTGATCCTTATACTTTTCACGGGTTGCTGTCAGTGAAGTGGAACAAAGTCAAATGTTTAATTCAGCTGGGCATTTCTCAGCCCCAAATCTTTTCTGAACTGTTTTGGAAAAGGGAAAGTGTTTTGAGGGGAAATGAGATGTGGTCACAGTTTTGAAGGTGATGACCTGCCATCTAGAAAACAAAAAGAGAAAACACACCTCACCTCAACTGCAATGGCAGAGAATAAAACATACCTGGTTCAAAAAGCAAAAAAAAGCTCCTGGATGTTTGGTTTAGATGGTGTTGGAAGAGTCCCTGGTGTAGGGAGCCACACCTTGAGCAGGTGTGATGAGAACACCTTGATATACTAATTAAGCACTCCCAGAAGAACATTTTGAATTTTGTGGAAAGTTATATCTGATGAGCAGCATCCCCGGATAGTGATGTGTGACCAGAACAGAGGTGAGGTAAAATGATGTGTGACCAGTGGTGAGGTAAAATGATGTGTGACCAGTGGTGAGGGGGATGTCCTATCATCCAGAAAGCAACAAGAGAAAACACAGACCCTGCGTCAGAAAGAGACTGAGAAAAAATTAAATTTGTCTTGAAGAGGAGTCAAAGCTGAATGGCTATGAATTGCAATATAAGATATTAAATAGCATGGGTGTAGAAGGATCTTTAGTCTTTAGCTGATGGGTGATCAGAAGAACTTGATTCAGCATTCTCTCTTCCTTTCCAAAATTCTCATGGTTTCAGAAGAACATTGTGGACAAAGAACAAAACATATCCTGATGTTTAGCTCAAATGCTAAGCATTGGATGAGAGTGCTATGAAAAGCACAGTTGTAGCAGTATATGAGTCTCTGGTGTGGAGAGCCACAACTTTAGCTGATGGGGGATGAGAAGAAGGGTTTGATTTTTGCCTTCTCTCCTCCTTTGCCAAAATCTCATGGTTTCAGATGAACATTGCGAACTCCATGGAAAACATCTCGGTTGAGCAATGTCCCCGGAAAAAATTACGTGTAACCAGTCATCATTATTTTGAGGGTGATGGCCTGTGACCTAGAAACCAAAAACACAGAAAACAAGACCCCACCTCAGAGACAGAGTGCAACGACAAAGAACAACACATATCCTGATGTTTAGCTCAAATGCTAAGCATTGCATGAGAGTGCTATACAAGCACAGGTATAGCAGTATATGAGTCTCTGGTATGGAGAGCCACACCTTGAGGTGATGTTTGATGAGAAGAACTTGGTGTGCTTGAGGATTCTCTCCTCGATTGCCAAAATCTTCTGGATATTTGGTTGTTAGAAGAACATTGCAAACTCCTTGGAAAAAATTGGCGATGGGCAGTCTTCCCAGATAAAATGACTTGTAACCAGTCGTCACTATTTTGAGGGTGATGGCATGTGACCTAGAAAACCCAACAAGAGGGAAAACAGACCCACCTCAGAGACAGACTGAAATGACAGAGAACAAAACTAAAGCGTATCCTGACTCAATGGCTAAGCATTGCATTATAAGATATTAAGAGTGCTATTAAAAGCACAGTTGTAGCAGTATATGAGTCTCTGGTGTGGAGAGCCACACCTTTAGTTGTTGGGTGATGAGAAGAACAATTTGATTTTGCCTTCTCTCCTCTTTTGCCAAATTCTCATGGTTTCAGAAGAACATTGCGAACTCCATGGAAAACATCTGAGATGAGCAATGTCGACGGATGAAATGACGTGTAACCAGTCGTCATTATTTTGAGGGTGATGGCCTCTGACCTAGAAACCAACAACACAGAAAACAAGACCCCACCTCAGAGACAGAGTGCAATGACAAAGAACAAAACATATCAAAACTAAAACGTATCCTGACGAAATAGCTAAGCATTGCATTATAAGATATTCAGAGTGCTATTAAAAGCACAGTTGTAGCAGTATATGATACTCTGGTGTGGAGAGCCACACCTTTAGCTGATGGGTGATGAGAAGAACGATTTGATTTTGCCTTCTCTCCACCTTTGCCAAAATCTCATGGTTTCAGATGAACATTGCGAACTCCATGGAAAACATCTCTGATGAGCAATGTCCCCGGATGAAATGACATGTAACCAGTCGTCATTATTTAGAGGGTGATGGCCTCTGACCTAGAAACCAACAACACAGAAAACAAGACCCCACCTCAGAGACAGAGTGCAATGACAAAGAACAAAACATATCAAAACTAAAACGTATCCTGACGCAATAGCTAAGCATTGCATTATAAGATATTCAGAGTGCTATTAAAAGCACAGTTGTAGCAGTATATGATACTCTGGTGTGGAGAGCCACACCTTTAGCTGATGGGTGATGAGAAGAACAATTTGGTTTTGCATTCTCTCCTCCTTTGGCAAAATCTCATGGTTTCAGAAGAACATTGCGAACTCCATGGAAAACATCTCTGATGAGCAATGTCCCCGGATGAAATGACATGTAACCAGTCATCATTATTTTGAGGGTGATGGCCTCTGACCTAGAAACCAACAACACAGAAAACAAGACCCCACCTCAGAGACAGAGTGCAATGACAAAGAACATAACATATCAAAACTAAAACGTATCCTGACGCAATAGCTAAGCATTGCATTATAAGATATTCAGAGTGCTATTAAAAGCACAGTTGTAGCAGTATATGATACTCTGGTGTGGAGAGCCACTCCTTTAGCTGATGGGTGATGAGAAGAACGATTTGATTTTGCCTTCTCTCCACCTTTGCCAAAATCTCATGGTTTCAGATGAACATTGCGAACTCCATGGAAATCATCAGTGATGGGCAGTGTCCCCAGATGAAATGACGTGTACCCAGTAGTAACTATTTTGAGGGTGATGGCCTGCGACCTAGAAACCAACAACACAGAAAACAAGAACCGACCTCAGAGACAGAGTGCAATGACAAAGAACAAAACATATCAAAACTAAAACGTATCCTGACGCAATAACTAAGCATTGCATTATATGATATTAAGAGTGCTATTAAAAGCACAGTTGTAGCAATATATGAGTCTCTGGTGCGGAGAGCCACACCTTTCACTTATGGGTGATGAGAAGAACGATTTGATTTTGCCTTCTCTCCAACTTTGCCAAAATCTCATGGTTTCAGATGAACATTGCGAACTCCATGGAAAACATCTCTGATGAGCAATGTCCCCGGATGAAATGACATGTAACCAGTCGTCATTATTTAGAGGGTGATGGCCTCTGACCTAGAAACCAACAACACAGAAAACAAGACCCCACCTCAGAGACAGAGTGCAATGACAAAGAACAAAACATATCAAAACTAAAACGTATCCTGACGCAATAGCTAAGCATTGCATTATAAGATATTCAGAGTGCTATTAAAAGCACAGTTGTAGCAGTATATGATACTCTGGTGTGGAGAGCCACACCTTTAGCTGAAGGGTGATGAGAAGAACAATTTGGTTTTGCATTCTCTCCTCCTTTGGCAAAATCTCATGGTTTCAGAAGAACATTGCGAACTCCATGGAAAACATCTCTGATGAGCAATGTCCCCGGATGAAATGACATGTAACCAGTCATCATTATTTTGAGGGTGATGGCCTCTGACCTAGAAACCAACAACACAGAAAACAAGACCCCACCTCAGAGACAGAGTGCAATGACAAAGAACATAACATATCAAAACTAAAACGTATCCTGACGCAATAGCTAAGCATTGCATTATAAGATATTCAGAGTGCTATTAAAAGCACAGTTGTAGCAGTATATGATACTCTGGTGTGGAGAGCCACTCCTTTAGCTGATGGGTGATGAGAAGAACGATTTGATTTTGCCTTCTCTCCACCTTTGCCAAAATCTCATGGTTTCAGATGAACATTGCGAACTCCATGGAAATCATCAGTGATGGGCAGTGTCCCCAGATGAAATGACGTGTACCCAGTAGTAACTATTTTGAGGGTGATGGCCTGCGACCTAGAAACCAACAACACAGAAAACAAGAACCGACCTCAGAGACAGAGTGCAATGACAAAGAACAAAACATATCAAAACTAAAACGTATCCTGACGCAATAGCTAAGCATTGCATTATATGATATTAAGAGTGCTATTAAAAGCACAGTTGTAGCAATATATGAGTCTCTGGTGCGGAGAGCCACACCTTTCACTTATGGGTGATGAGAAGAACGATTTGATTTTGCCTTCTCTCCACCTTTGCCAAAATCTCATGGTTTCAGATGAACATTGCGAACTCCATGGAAAACATCAGTGATGAGCAGTGTCCCCGGATGAAATTACGTGTAACTAGTCGTCATAATTTTGAGGGTGATGGCCTCTGACCTAGAAACCAACAACACAGAAAACAAGACCCCACCTCAGAGACAGAGTGCAATGACAAAGAACAAAACATATCAAAACTAAAACGTATCCTGACGCAATAGCTAAGCATTGCATTATAAGATATTCAGAGTGCTATTAAAAGGACAGTTGTAGCAGTATATGATACTCTGGTGTGGAGAGCCACTCCTTTAGCTGATGGGTGATGAGAAGAACGATTTGATTTTGCCTTCTCTCCACCTTTGCCAAAATCTCATGGTTTCAGATGAACATTGCGAACTCCATGGAAATCATCAGTGATGGGCAGTGTCCCCGGATTAAATGACGTGTACCCAGTAGTAACTATTTTGAGGGTGATGGCCTGTGACCTAGAAACCAACAACACAGAAAACAAGACCCCCACCTCAGAGACAGAGTGCAATGACAAAGAACAAAACATATCTTGATGTTTAGCTAAGCATTGCATGAGAGTGCTTTAAAAGCACAGGTATAGCAGTATATGAGTCTCTGGTATGGAGAGCCACACCTTGAGCTGATGTTTGATGAGAAGAACTTGGTGTGCTTGAGGATTCTCTCCTCGATTGCCAAAATCTTCTGGATATTTGGTTGTTAGACGAACATTGCAAACTCCTTGGAAAACATTGGTGATGGGCAGTCTTCCCAGATAAAATGACTTGTAACCAGTCGTCACTATTTTGAGGGTGATGGCCTGTGACTTAGAAAACCCAACAAGAGGGAAAACAGACCCACCTCAGAGACAGACTGAAATGACAAAGAACACAACTAAAACATATCCTGACTCAATGGCTAAGAATTGCATTATATGATATTAAGAGTGTTATTAAAAGCAGTTGTAGCAATATATGAGTCTCTGGTGCGGAGAGCCACACGTTTCACTTATGAGTGATGAGAAGAACGATTTGATTTTGCCTTCTCTCCTCCTTTGCCAAAATCTCATGGTTTCAGAAGAACATTGCGAACTCCATGGAAAACATCTCTGATGAGCAATGTCCCCGGATGAAATGACATGTAACCAGTCGTCATTATTTAGAGGGTGATGGCCTCTGACCTAGAAACCAACAACACAGAAAACAAGACCCCACCTCAGAGACAGAGTGCAATGACAAAGAACAAAACATATCAAAACTAAAACGTATCCTGACGCAATAGCTAAGCATTGCATTATAAGATATTCAGAGTGCTATTAAAAGCACAGTTGTAGCAGTATATGATACTCTGGTGTGGAGAGCCACACCTTTAGCTGATGGGTGATGAGAAGAACAATTTGGTTTTGCATTCTCTCCTCCTTTGGCAAAATCTCATGGTTTCAGAAGAACATTGCGAACTCCATGGAAAACATCTCTGATGAGCAATGTCCCCGGATGAAATGACATGTAACCAGTCATCATTATTTTGAGGGTGATGGCCTCTGACCTAGAAACCAACAACACAGAAAACAAGACCCCACCTCAGAGACAGAGTGCAATGACAAAGAACATAACATATCAAAACTAAAACGTATCCTGACGCAATAGCTAAGCATTGCATTATAAGATATTCAGAGTGCTATTAAAAGCACAGTTGTAGCAGTATATGATACTCTGGTGTGGAGAGCCACTCCTTTAGCTGATGGGTGATGAGAAGAACGATTTGATTTTGCCTTCTCTCCACCTTTGCCAAAATCTCATGGTTTCAGATGAACATTGCGAACTCCATGGAAATCATCAGTGATGGGCAGTGTCCCCAGATGAAATGACGTGTACCCAGTAGTAACTATTTTGAGGGTGATGGCCTGCGACCTAGAAACCAACAACACAGAAAACAAGACCCCACCTCAGAGACAGAGTGCAATGACAAAGAACATAACATATCAAAACTAAAACGTATCCTGACGCAATAGCTAAGCATTGCATTATAAGATATTCAGAGTGCTATTAAAAGCACAGTTGTAGCAGTATATGATACTCTGGTGTGGAGAGCCACTCCTTTAGCTGATGGGTGATGAGAAGAACGATTTGATTTTGCCTTCTCTCCACCTTTGCCAAAATCTCATGGTTTCAGATGAACATTGCGAACTCCATGGAAATCATCAGTGATGGGCAGTGTCCCCAGATGAAATGACGTGTACCCAGTAGTAACTATTTTGAGGGTGATGGCCTGCGACCTAGAAACCAACAACACAGAAAACAAGAACCGACCTCAGAGACAGAGTGCAATGACAAAGAACAAAACATATCAAAACTAAAACGTATCCTGACGCAATAGCTAAGCATTGCATTATATGATATTAAGAGTGCTATTAAAAGCACAGTTGTAGCAATATATGAGTCTCTGGTGCGGAGAGCCACACCTTTCACTTATGGGTGATGAGAAGAACGATTTGATTTTGCCTTCTCTCCACCTTTGCCAAAATCTCATGGTTTCAGATGAAGATTGCGAACTCCATGGAAAACATCAGTGATGAGCAGTGTCCCCGGATGAAATTACGTGTAACTAGTCGTCATAATTTTGAGGGTGATGGCCTCTGACCTAGAAACCAACAACACAGAAAACAAGACCCCACCTCAGAGACAGAGTGCAATGACAAAGAACAAAACATATCAAAACTAAAACGTATCCTGACGCAATAGCTAAGCATTGCATTATAAGATATTCAGAGTGCTATTAAAAGGACAGTTGTAGCAGTATATGATACTCTGGTGTGGAGAGCCACTCCTTTAGCTGATGGGTGATGAGAAGAACGATTTGATTTTGCCTTCTCTCCACCTTTGCCAAAATCTCATGGTTTCAGATGAACATTGCGAACTCCATGGAAATCATCAGTGATGGGCAGTGTCCCCGGATTAAATGACGTGTACCCAGTAGTAACTATTTTGAGGGTGATGGCCTGTGACCTAGAAACCAACAACACAGAAAACAAGACCCCCACCTCAGAGACAGAGTGCAATGACAAAGAACAAAACATATCTTGATGTTTAGCTAAGCATTGCATGAGAGTGCTTTAAAAGCACAGGTATAGCAGTATATGAGTCTCTGGTATGGAGAGCCACACCTTGAGCTGATGTTTGATGAGAAGAACTTGGTGTGCTTGAGGATTCTCTCCTCGATTGCCAAAATCTTCTGGATATTTGGTTGTTAGACGAACATTGCAAACTCCTTGGAAAACATTGGTGATGGGCAGTCTTCCCAGATAAAATGACTTGTAACCAGTCGTCACTATTTTGAGGGTGATGGCCTGTGACTTAGAAAACCCAACAAGAGGGAAAACAGACCCACCTCAGAGACAGACTGAAATGACAAAGAACACAACTAAAACATATCCTGACTCAATGGCTAAGAATTGCATTATATGATATTAAGAGTGTTATTAAAAGCAGTTGTAGCAATATATGAGTCTCTGGTGCGGAGAGCCACACGTTTCACTTATGAGTGATGAGAAGAACGATTTGATTTTGCCTTCTCTCCTCCTTTGCCAAAATCTCATGGTTTCAGAAGAACATTGCGAACTCCATGGAAAACATCTCTGATGAGCAATGTCCCCGGATGAAATGACATGTAACCAGTCGTCATTATTTAGAGGGTGATGGCCTCTGACCTAGAAACCAACAACACAGAAAACAAGACCCCACCTCAGAGACAGACTGCAATGACAAAGAACATAACATATCAAAACTAAAACGTATCCTGACGCAATAGCTAAGCATTGCATTATAAGATATTCAGAGTGCTATTAAAAGCAGTTGTAGCAATATATGAGTCTCTGGTGCGGAGAGCCACACCTTTCACTTATGGGTGATGAGAAGAACGATTTGATTTTGCCTTCTCTCCACCTTTGCCAAAATCTCATGGTTTCAGATGAACATTGCGAACTCCATGGAAATCATCAGTGATGGGCAGTGTCCCCAGATGAAATGACGTGTACCCAGTAGTAACTATTTTGAGGGTGATGGCCTGTGACCTAGAAACCAACAACACAGAAAACAAGACCCCACCTCAGAGACAGAGTGCAATGACAAAGAACAAAACATATCTTGATGTTTAGCTAAGCATTGCATGAGAGTGCTTTAAAAGCACAGGTATAGCAGTATATGAGTCTCTGGTATGGAGAGCCACACCTTGAGCTGATGTTTGACAAGAAGAACTTGGTGTGCTTGAGGATTCTCTCCTCGATTGCCTAAACCTTCTGGATATTTGGTTGTTAGAAGAACATTGCAAACTCCTTGGAAAACATTAGTGATGGGCAGTCTTCCCAGATAAAATGACTTGTAACCAGTCGTCACTATTTTGAGGGTGATGGCCTGTGATCTAGAAAACCCAACAAGAGGGAAAACAGACCCACCTCAGAGACAGACTGAAATGACAGTGAACACAACTAAAGCGTATCCTGACTCAATGGCTAAGCATTGCATTATAAGATATTAAGAGTGCTATTAAAAGCACAGTTGTAGCAGTATATGAGTCTCTGGTGTGGAGAGCCACACCTTTAGTTGTTGGGTGATGAGAAGAACGATTTGATTTTGCCTTCTCTCCACCTTTGCCAAAATCTCATCGTTTCAGATGAACATTGCGAACTCCATGGAAAACATCTCTGATGAGCAATGTCCCCAGATGAAATGACGTGTACCCAGTAGTAACTATTTTGAGTGTGATGGCCTGTGACCTAGAACCCAACAACACAGAAAACAAGACCCCACCTCAGAGACAGAGTGCAATGACAAAGAACAAAACATATCAAAACTAAAACGTATCCTGACGCAATAGCTAAGCATTGCATTATAAGATATTCAGAGTGCTATTAAAAGCACAGTTGTAGCAGTATATGATACTCTGGTGTGGAGAGCCACACCTTTAGCTGATGAGTGATGAGAAGAACGATTTGATTTTGCCTTCTCTCCACCTTTGCCAAAATCTCATGGTTTCAGATGAACATTGCGAACTCCATGGAAATCATCAGTGATGGGCAGTGTCCCCAGATGAAATGACGTGTACCCAGTAGTAACTATTTTGAGGGTGATGGCCTGCGACCTAGAAACCAACAACACAGAAAACAAGAACCGAACTCAGAGACAGAGTGCAATGACAAAGAACAAAACATATCAAAACTAAAACGTATCCTGACGCAATAGCTAAGCATTGCATTATAAGATATTCAGAGTGCTATTGAAAGCACAGTTGTAGCAGTATATGATACTCTGGTGTGGAGAGCCACACCTTTAGCTGATGGGTGATGAGAAGAACGATTTGATTTTGCCTTCTCTCCACCTTTGCCAAAATCTCATGGTTTCAGATGAACATTGCGAACTCCATGGAAATCATCAGTGATGGGCAGTGTCCCCAGATGAAACGACGTGTACCCAGTAGTAACTATTTTGAGGGTGATGGCCTGTGACCTAGAAACCAACAACACAGAAAACAAGACCCCCACCTCAGAGACAGAGTGCAATGACAAAGAACAAAACATATCTTGATGTTTAGCTAAGCATTGCATGAGAGTGCTTTAAAAGCACAGGTATAGCAGTATATGAGTCTCTGGTGCGGAGAGCCATACCTTTCGCTTATGGGTGATGAGAAGAACGATTTGATTTTGCCTTCTCTCCTCCTTTGCCAAAATCTCATGGTTTCAGATGAAGATTGCGAACTCCATGGAAAACATCAGTGATGAGCAGTGTCCCCGGATGAAATGACGTGTAACCAGTCGTCATTATTTTGAGGGTGATGGCCTCTGACCTAGAAACCAACAAGACAGAAAACAAGACCCCACCTCAGAGACAGAGTGCAACGACAAAGAACAACACATATCCTGATGTTTAGCTTAAATGCTAAGTATTGCATGAGAGTGCTATTAAAGCACAGTTGTAGCAGTATATGATACTCTGGTGTGGAGAGCCACACCTTTAGCTGATGGGTGATGGGAAGAACGATTTGATTTAGCCTTCTCTCCACCTTTGCCAAAATCTCATGGTTTCAGATGGACATTGCGAACTCCATGGAAAACATCTCTGATGAGCAATGTCCCCGGATGAAATGACATGTACCCCGTAGTCACTATTTTGGGGGTAATTGCCTGTGACCTAGAAACCAACAACACAGAAAACAAGACCCCACCTCAGAGACAGAGTGCAATGACAAAGAACAAAACATATCTTGATGTTTAGCTAAGCATTGCATGAGAGTGCTTTAAAAGCACAGGTATAGCAGTATATGAGTCTCTGGTATGGAGAGCCACACCTTGAGCTGATGTTTGACGAGAAGAACTTGCTGTGCTTGAGGATTCTCTCCTCGATTGCCAAAATCGTCTGGCTATTTGGTTGTTAGAAGAACATTGCAAACTCCTTGGAAAACATTAGTGATGGGCAGTCTTCCCAGATAAAATGACTTGTAACCGGTCGTCACTATTTTGACGGTGATGGCCTGTGATCTAGAAAAACCAACAAGAGGGAAAACAGACCCACCTCAGAGACAGACTGAAATGACAGAGAACACAACTAAAACGTATCCTGACTCAGTGGCTAAGCATTGCATTATAAGATATTAAGAGTGCTATTAAAAGCACAGTTGTAGCAGTATATGAGTCTCTGGTGTGGAGAGCCACACCTTTAGTTGTTGGGTGATGAGAAGAACGATTTGATTTTGCCTTCTCTCCTCCATTGCCAAAATCTCACGGTTTCAGAAGAACATTGCGAACTCCATGGAAAACATCTCTGATGAGCAATGTCCCCGGATGAAATGACGTAACCAGTCGTCATTATTTTGAGGGTGATGGCCTCTGACCTAGAAACCAACAACACAGAAAACAAGACCCCACCTCAGAGACAGAGTGCAACGACAAAGAACAACACATATCCTGATGTTTAGCTTAAATGCTAAGTATTGCATGAGAGTGCTATTAAAGCACAGGTTTTGCAGTATATGAGTCTCTGGTATGGAGAGCCACACCTTGAGCTGATGTTTGTCGAGAAGAACTTGGTGTGCTTGAGGATTCTCTCCTCGATTGCCAAAATCTTCTGGATATTTGGTTGTTAGACGAACATTGCAAACTCCTTGGAAAACATTGGTGATGGACAGTCTTCCCAGATAAAATGACTTGTAACCAGTCGTCACTATTTTGAGGGTGATGGCCTGTGACCTAGAAAACCCAAGAAGAGGGAAAACAGACCCACCTCAGAGACAGACTGAAATGACAGAGAACACAACTAAAACATATCCTGACTCAATGGCTAAGCATTGCATTATATGATATTAAGAGTGCTATTAAAAGCAGTTGTAGCAATATATGAGTCTCTGGTGCGGAGAGCCACACCTTTTGCTTATGGGTGATGAGAAAAACGATTTGATTTTGCCTTCTCTCCACCTTTGCCAAAATCTCATGGTTTCAGATAAAGATTGCGAACTCCATGGAAAACATCTCTGATGAGCAATGCCCCCGGATGAAATGACATGTAACCAGTCGTCATTATTTTGAGGGTGGTGGCCTGTGACCTACAAAACCCAACAAGAGGGAAAACAGACCCACCTCAGAGACAGACTGAAATGACAGAGAACACAACTAAAACGTATCCTGACTCAATGGCTAAGCATTGCATTATAAGATATTAAGAGTGCTATGAAAAGCACAGTTGTAGCAGTATATGAGTCTCTGGTGCGGAGAGCCACACCTTTCACTTATGGGTGATGAGAAGAACGATTTGATTTTGCCTTCTCTCCTCCTTTGCCAAAATCTCATGGTTTCAGAAGAACATTGCGAACTCCATGGAAAACATCAGTGATGAGCAATGTCCCCGGATGAAATGACGTGTAACCAGTCGTCATTATTTTGAGGGTGATGGCCTCTGACCTAAAAACCAACAACACAGAAAACAAGACCCCACCTCAGAGACAGAGTGCAATGACAAAGAACATAACATATCAAAACTAAAA
The DNA here is from genome assembly GCA_029718625.1 of Synaphobranchus kaupii. Taxonomy (NCBI): domain Eukaryota; kingdom Metazoa; phylum Chordata; class Actinopteri; order Anguilliformes; family Synaphobranchidae; genus Synaphobranchus; species Synaphobranchus kaupii. The sequence goes on along the minus strand of CM056388.1, from coordinate 30,968,484 downwards.
CGTATCCTGACTCAATGGCTAAGCATTGCATTATAAGATATTAAGAGTGCTATTAAAAGCACAGTTGTAGCAGTATCTGATACTCTGGTGTGGAGAGCCACACCTTTAGCTGATGGGTGATGAGAAGAACGATTTGATTTTGCCTTCTCGCCACCTTTGCCAAAATCTCATCGTTTCAGATGAACATTGCGAACTCCATGGAAATCATCAGTGATGGGCAGTGTCCCCAGATGAAATGACGTGTACCCAGTAGTAACTATTTTGAGTGTGATGGCCTGTGACCTAGAACCCAACAACACAGAAAACAAGACCCCACCTCAGAGACAGAGTGCAACGACAAAGAACAACACATATCCTGATGTTTAGCTTAAATGCTAAGTATTGCATGAGAGTGCTATTAAAGCACAGGTTTCGCAGTATATGAGTCTCTGGTATGGAGAGCCACACCTTGAGCTGATGTTTGATGAGAAGAACTTGGTGTGCTTGAGGATTCTCTCCTCGATTGCCAAAATCTTCTGGATATTTGGTTGTTAGACGAACATTGCAAACTCCTTGGAAAACATTGGTGATGGGCAGTCTTCCCAGATAAAATGACTTGTAACCAGTCGTCACTATTTTGAGGGTGATGGCCTGTGACCTAGAAAACCCAACAAGAGGGAAAACAGACCCACCTCAGAGACAGACTGAAATGACAGAGAACACAACTAAAACATATCCTGACTCAATGGCTAAGCATTGCATTATATGATATTAAGAGTGCTATTAAAAGCAGTTGTACCAATATATGAGTCTCTGGTGTGGAGAGCCACACCTTTCACTTATGGGTGATGAGAAGAACGATTTGATTTTGCCTTCTCTCCACCTTTGCCAAAATCTCATGGTTTCAGATGAACATTGCGAACTCCATGGAAATCATCAGTGATGGGCAGTGTCCCCAGATGAAATGACGTGTACCCAGTAGTAACTATTTTGAGGGTGATGGCCTGCGACCTAGAAACCAACAACACAGAAAACAAGACCCGACCTCAGAGACAGAGTGCAATGACAAAGAACAAAACATATCAAAACTAAAACGTATCCTGACGCAATAGCTAAGCAGTGCATTATAAGATATTCAGAGTGCTATTAAAAGCACAGTTGTAGCAGTATATGATACTCTGGTGTGGAGAGCCACACCTTTAGCTGATGGGTGATGAGAAGAACGATTTGATTTTGCCTTCTCTCCACCTTTGCCAAAATCTCATGGTTTCAGATGAACATTGCGAACTCCATGGAAATCATCAGTGATGGGCAATGTCCCCGGATGAAATGACGTGTACCCAGTAGTAACTATTTTGAGGGTGATGGCCTGTGACCTAGAAACCAACAACACAGAAAACAAGACCCCACCTCAGAGACAGAGTGCAATGACAAAGAACAAAACATATCTTGATGTTTAGCTAAGCATTGCATGAGAGTGCTTTAAAAGCACAGGTATAGCAGTATATGAGTCTCTGGTATGGAGAGCCACACCTTGAGCTGATGTTTGATGAGAAGAACTTGGTGTGCTTGAGGATTCTCTCCTCGATTGCCTAAATCTTCTGGATATTTGGTTGTTAGACGAACATTGCAAACTCCTTGGAAAATATTGGTGATGGGCAGTCTTCCCAGATAAAATGACTTGTAACCAGTCGTCACTATTTTGAGGGTGATGGCCTGTGATCTAGAAAACCCAACAAGAGGGAAAACAGACCCACCTCAGAAACAGACTGAAATGACAGAGAACACAACTAAAGCGTATCCTGACTCAATGGCTAAGCATTGCATTATAAGATATTAAGAGTGCTATTAAAAGCACAGTTGTAGCAGTATATGAGTCTCTGGTGTGGAGAGCCACACCTTTAGTTGTTGGGTGATGAGAAGAACGATTTGATTTTGCCTTCTCTCCTCCATTGGCAAAATCTCACGGTTTCAGGAGAACATTGTGAACTCCATGGAAAACATCTCTGATGAGCAGTGTCCCCGGATGAAATGATGTGTAACCAGTTGTAACTATTTGAGTGTGATGGCCTGTGACCTAGAAACCAACAACACAGAAAACAAGACCCCACCTCAGAGACAGAGTGCAACGACAAAGAACAACACATATCCTGATGTTTAGCTTAAATGCTAAGTATTGCATGACAGTGCTATTAAAGCACAGGTTTCGCAGTATATGAGTCTCTGGTATGGAGAGCCACACCTTGAGCTGATGTTTGATGAGAAGAACTTGGTGTGCTTGAGGATTCTCTCCTCGATTGCCAAAATCTTCTGGATATTTGGTTGTTAGACGAACATTGCAAACTCCTTGGAAAACATTGGTGATGGGCAGTCTTCCCAGATAAAATGACTTGTAACCAGTCGTCACTATTTTGAGGGTGATGGCCTGTGACCTAGAAAACCCAACAAGAGGGAAAACAGACCCACCTCAGAGACAGACTGAAATGACAAAGAACACAACTAAAACATATCCTGACTCAATGGCTAAGCATTGCATTATATGATATTAAGAGTGCTATTAAAAGCAGTTGTAGCAATATATGAGTCTCTGGTGCGGAGAGCCATACCTTTCGCTTATGGGTGATGAGAAGAACGATTTGATTTTGCCTTCTCTCCTCCTTTGCCAAAATCTCATGGTTTCAGAAGAACATTGCGAACTCCATGGAAAACATCTCTGATGAGCAATGTCCCCGGATGAAATTACATGTAACCAGTCGTCATTATTTTGAGGGTGATGGCCTCTGACCTAGAAACCAACAACGCAGAAAACAAGACCCCACCTCAGAGACAGGGTGCAATGACAAAGAACAAAACATATAAAAACTAAAACGTATCCTGACGCAATAGCTAAGCATTGCATTATAAGATATTCAGAGTGCTATTAAAAGCACAGTTGTAGCAGTATATGATACTCTGGTGTGGAGAGCCACACCTTTAGCTGATGGGTGATGAGAAGAACGATTTGGTTTTGCCTTCTCTCCTCCTTTGGCAAAATCTCATGGTTTCAGAAGAACATTGCAAACTCCATGGAAAACATCTCTGATGAGCAATGTCCCCGGATGAAATGACATGTAACCAGTCATCATTATTTTGAGGGTGATGGCCTCTGACCTAGAAACCAACAACACAGAAAACAAGACCCCACCTCAGAGACAGAGTGCAATGACAAAGAACATAACATATCAAAACTAAAACGTATCCTGACGCAATAGCTAAGCATTGTATTATAAGATATTCAGAGTGCTATTAAAAGCACAGTTGTAGCAGTATATGATACTCTGGTGTGGAGAGCCACACCTTTAGCTGATGGGTGATGAGAAGAACGATTTGATTTTGCCTTCTCGCCACCTTTGCCAAAATCTCATCGTTTCAGATGAACATTGCAAACTCCATGGAAATCATCAGTGATGGGCAGTGTCCCCAGATGAAATGACGTGTACCCAGTAGTAACTATTTTGAGTGTGATGGCCTGTGACCTAGAACCCAACAACACAGAAAACAAGACCCCACCTCAGAGACAGAGTGCAACGACAAAGAACAACACATATCCTGATGTTTAGCTTAAATGCTAAGTATTGCATGAGAGTGCTATTAAAGCACAGGTTTCGCAGTATATGAGTCTCTGGTATGGAGAGCCACACCTTGAGCTGATGTTTGATGAGAAGAACTTGGTGTGCTCGAGGATTCTTTCCTCGATTGCCAAAATCTTCTGGATATTTGGTTGTTAGACGAACATTGCAAACTCCTTGGAAAACATTGGTGATGGGCAGTCTTCCCAGATAAAATGACTTGTAACCAGTCGTCACTATTTTGAGGGTGATGGCCTGTGACCTAGAAAACCCAACAAGAGGGAAAACAGACCCACCTCAGAGACAGACTGAAATGACAGAGAACACAACTAAAACATATCCTGACTCAATGGCTAAGCATTGCATTATATGATATTAAGAGTGCTATTAAAAGCAGTTGTAGCAATATATGAGTCTCTGGTGCGGAGAGCCACACCTTTCACTTATGGGTGATGAGAAGAACGATTTGATTTTGCCTTCTCTCCTCCTTTGCCAAAATCCCATGGTTTCAGAAGAACATTGCGAACTCCATGGAAAACATCTCTGATGAGCAATGTCCCCGGATGAAATGACATGTAACCAGTCGTCATTATTTTGAGGGTGATGGCCTCTGACCTAGAAACCAACAACACAGAAAACAAGACCCCACCTCAGAGACAGAGTGCAATGACAAAGAACAAAACATATCTTGATGTTTAGCTAAGCATTGCATGAGAGTGCTTTAAAAGCACAGGTATAGCAGTATATGAGTCTCTGGTGCGGAGAGCCACACCTTTCACTTATGGGTGATGAGAAGAACGATTTGATTTAGCCTTCTCTCCACCTTTGCCAAAATCTCATGGTTTCAGACGAAGATTGCGAACTCCATGGAAAACATCTCTGATGAGCAATGTCCCCGGATGAAATGACATGTAACCAGTCACCATTATTTTGAGGGTGATGGCCTGTGACCTACAAAACCCAACAAGAGGGAAAACAGACCTACCTCAGAGATAGACTGAAATGACAGAGAACACAACTAAAACGTATCCTGACTCAATGGCTAAGCATTGCATTATAAGATATTAAGAGTGCTATGAAAAGCACAGTTGTAGCAGTATATGAGTCTCTGGTGCGGAGAGCCACACCTTTCGCTTATGGGTGATGAGAAGAACGATTTGGTTTTGCCTTCTCTCCTCCTTTGGCAAAATCTCATGGTTTCAGAAGAACATTGCGAACTCTATGGAAAACATCTCTGATGAGCAATGTCCCCGGATGAAATGACATGTAACCAGTCACCATTATTTTGAGGGTGATGGCCTCTGACCTAGAAACCAACAACACAGAAAACAAGACCCCACCTCAGAGACAGAGTGCAATGACAAAGAACAAAACATATCAAAACTAAAACGTATCCTGACGCAATAGCTAAGCATTGCATTATAAGATATTCAGAGTGCTATTAAAAGCACAGTTGTAGCAGTATATGATACTCTGGTGTGGAGAGCCACACCTTTAGCTGATGGGTGATGAGAAGAACGATTTGATTTAGCCTTCTCTCCACCTTTGCCAAAATCTCATGGTTTCAGATGGACATTGCGAACTCCATGGAAAACATCTCTGATGAGCAATGTCCCCGGATGAAATGACATGTACCCCGTAGTCACTATTTTGAGGGTAATTGCCTGTGACCTAGAAACCAACAACACAGAAAACAAGACCCCACCTCAGAGACAGAGTGCAATGACAAAGAACAAAACATATCTTGATGTTTAGCTAAGCATTGCATGAGAGTGCTTTAAAAGCACAGGTATAGCAGTATATGAGTCTCTGGTGCGGAGAGCCACACCTTTCACTTATGGGTGATGAGAAGAAACGATTTGATTTAGCCTTCTCTCCACCTTTGCCAAAATCTCATGGTTTCAGACGAAGATTGCGAACTCCATGGAAAACATCTCTGATGGAGCAATGTCCCCGGATGAAATGACATGTAACCAGTCACCATTATTTTGAGGGTGATGGCCTGTGACCTACAAAACCCAACAAGAGGGAAAACAGACCTACCTCAGAGATAGACCTGAAATGACAGAGAACACAACTAAAACGTATCCTGACTCAATGGCTAAGCATTGCATTATAAGATATTAAGAGTGCTATGAAAAGCACAGTTGTAGCAGTATATGAGTCTCTGGTGCGGAGAGCCACACCTTTCGCTTATGGGTGATGAGAAGAACGATTTGGTTTTGCCTTCTCTCCTCCTTTGGCAAAATCTCATGGTTTCAGAAGAACATTGCGAACTCTATGGAAAACATCTCTGATGAGCAATGTCCCCGGATGAAATGACATGTAACCAGTCACCATTATTTTTGAGGGTGATGGCCTCTGACCTAGAAACCAACAACACAGAAAACAAGACCCCACCTCAGAGACAGAGTGCAATGACAAAGAACAAAACATAGTCAAAACTAAAACGTATCCTGACGCAATAGCTAAGCATTGCATTATAAGATATTCAGAGTGCTATTAAAAGCACGGTTGTAGCAGTATATGATACTCTGGTGCGGAGAGCCACACCTTTAGCTAATGGGTGATGAGAAGAACGATTTGATTTTGCCTTCTCTCCACCTTTGCCAAAATCTCATGGTTTCAGATGAACATTGCGAACTCCATGGAAAACATCAGTGATGGGCAGTGTCCCCAGATTAAATGACGTGTACCCAGTAGTAACTATTTTGAGGGTGATGGCCTGCGACCTAGAAACCAACAACACAGAAAACAAGACCCCACCTCAGAGACAGAGTGCAATGACAAAGAACAAAACATATCTTGATGTTTAGCTAAGCATTGCATGAGAGTGCTTTAAAAGCACAGGTATAGCAGTATATGAGTCTCTGGTATGGAGAGCCACACCTTGAGCTGATGTTTGACGAGGAGAACTTGCTGTGCTTGAGGATTCTCTCCTCGATTGCCAAAATCTTCTGGATATTTGGTTGTTAGACGAACATTGCAAACTCCTTGGAAAACATTGGCGATGGGCAGTCTTCCCAGATAAAATGACTTGTAACCAGTCGTCACTATTTTGAGGGTGATGGCCTGTGACCTAGAAAACCCAACAAGAGGGAAAACAGACCCACCTCAGAGACAGACTGAAAATGACAGAGAACACAACTAAAACGTATCCTGACTCAGTGGCTAAGCATTGCATTATAAGATATTAAGAGTGCTATTAAAAGCACAGTTGTAGCAGTATATGAGTCTCTGGTGTGGAGAGCCACACCTTTAGCTGATGGGTTAGCTAACGGTTAACGTTGCATTCTGTGATATTTGGTTTGGTTTAGATCTTGTCAGAATAACATTGCTTACTGCATGTAGTGATGTGTCGTTCAAGAACGATACGATTCTTTTGAACGGCTATTTGGTAGGAATGAAGGGAACCGAGTCTCGTAGGTATCTGAGCCGTTGTTCTTCCTAGAGTGTTTCCCATGAAAAATATTTTATAAAACGCGACCATGTTTTTGGTCTATTTTATTTTATATTAGAGTACATTTCCATAGCCTCTAAGATTTTAGTAATGTTAACGCTGTTATAAATACAGAGCGAAGTTCACAAACTCCGTTGGTAGGTTTAAATACATTTCCCATGCACCCCTAAGGGGTGATGACGTTGTGGAATGCGTTGTTTTGATACTTCTGTTGCTTGCAAAATAAACGGAGAGTTTGCATTAGCTCTTCACCTCGCAAATTATTCGTCGTCTCTCTATCGCTCAACTTCCACAACCTTGCATAATATATCGACAGGACGTCGTAGGCTACGTCTTGTAAAGTGATTGGGGAAATATTATACATTAGGCTATATATAGCCTATATTATATTTTTATATAATATATTTCTAATCCATTTCTAATTATTATTATATTCTAATATAAGTGTGTGTGTGTGGGTCGCGGCGGTAGAAAACCGTAATGAAGGGAACGTAAATATGAACAAAATAAAAAAAGGATAATAGGTAGAGTATCATATATGTTCACGTGTTATTTATGTCACCTGCCTATGGGCAGATGTTACAGTCATGTGTCAGACATTTGGCGACTAGTATATGCATTAGTAGATTTAGTAGGCTAGTGTAATCCTGCCATTCGTAGTCATAAAGTGCCCTCCTCTCACACATACATGCACGCACACACACACGCTAAAAGAACGAAGAGCCGTTCTTTTGAACGCCTCTCGGAAACGAACGGAGCCATAAGATCCGGTTCCCTTAAAAGAGCCATAATTCCCATCACTAACACTTTGGAAAACATCTCTCACGTGCTGCGTCTTGAGTGACGTGTCAGTGGTCACTGTTTTGAGTGTGATTACACACACCCTGTCATGGTTTTGGACCCTGTTGTCCCATGCGGTCGTTTTCCTTGGTGGCCACGCGAGGGCGCTGCCCTGTTGGTAGATGCTTGCTCCGCCCTGCTGAGTTGGGGGAGTGTTTGTTAAGCTTTTACACCTGTTGCGTGGTCACCTGAGTTATATAAGCCTACCGTTCCCTTCGTTCGGGGCTTCTACATTAATTGTTAATTGTTATGTACTGTGGTGTATTGTTGTCTGTGAGTTCTCGTACCGTTTTTGGCTACTCGCCTATTGTTAACGTCTCTTAGTTGAGGCAGGGCTTATTTCTTGCTGGCTTGGTGGTTGGTTATCTCGTAGGAGTTTGGGACCGTAAATCTCTGCTCTATTTTGCCTTTATTTGTGCGTTTTCTCCGTGTATGGAGTTTTGGGCGATTCTGTTCAGAACAGTAGTTCTGCTCGCCCTTCGGCACATGTCTTCCCATTGGGAGATCAGGCGTTTCGCTTCTACTTAGTTATTGGCTCGTAGAGGTATAGAGTAGCAGTTCTTTGTTCCATTTTCGCCCGTTTGGTTTTCTTACTGAGAGACCTGGCGTTTTGCTTCTACTCGGTTCCGTGTTGCTGTGAGCCAGTAGCTAAGTAGCTTCGGTACGTTTATTCCCTGTTGTCTCCTTCTTGTGGACTACGTTCCCCTTTGTTGTGACTCAGGGTTTTTATTTATATTGAGAAGCTGTCGTGCTATTTTGCGTTGGTCTTTGTTGCAGCTGTCCTCCGTCCTTTTTACCTACGGGACGATTTTGTTTCGGAACTATTGTTCTGTTCGTTTCCGGGTGTGTTTTCTCCTTGTGTGGAGTTTGGGCTAGGTTATGGACATGTTTGTGTGACTGCGCGTAGCATGGTAATTTCAGCTCTCTGTTCTTTCGCTTCGTTACATTCTTTTACTGAGGCTAGGGCGGTTGTTCCAATCTAAGTTTGCGTGAGTCTTTTGGATAGTAGTTATGGGACGACGGTGCTCCGTTCGGCTCACCTGTAAAATGTTTCTCCTTCCTGGGAGATCGGGTGTTTACCGCTTTGCTTTCTGCATTTGACTGCTACTTATTAAACTAGCCATGGAACGTTAAATCTCGGTTCCATTTCGCCTCGTTTAATTTATTCGTTTATTGAGAGGCTAGGGCGGTTGTTCCATTTTAGCTTGCATTAGTCTGTGCATAGTAAAGTTATGGGACGACGGTGCTCTGTCGGCTCACCTGTAAAATGTTTCTCTCTCCTGGGAGATCGGGTGTTTACCCTCTTGGTTTTATGCATTGGACTGCGAGCCTTTTTATATCGCCATGGAACGTTAAATCTGTTCCATTTCGCCTCGTTTTCATTCATTCCTTTACCGAGAGGCTAGGGCGGTTGTTCTAATTTAAGCTTGCGTTAGTCTGTGGATAATAAAGTTATGGGACGACGGTGCTTCGTCGGCTCACCTGTAAAATGTTTCTCTCTTCTGGGAGATCGGGTGTTTACCCTCTTGGTTTTATACATTTGACTGCGAGCCTATTTATCTCGCCATGGGAACGTTAAATCTCTGTTCCTGTTCGCCTCCTCTCTTACCATCGTATTATTTTGCGGTGTTTGTTTATTGTTTTATGTTTGCCTTTACGCTACTCGCCCGTTCTGATTTGTCTCGTTGCCGAGACAGGGCGCGTATTATGTCTGGCTGTTCAGATTCCTGTCCTTGCGCTCTACTTAGCGTTTGACAGTTAGCCGGTTAGTAGCGTCTGTGGTGTGTTCGTTGTTCCTTGTCTTGTCTCCTCCCTTATCTGCCGGTATCCCGCCTTAGTGGCCTAAGGGCTTATTGAATCCCCTTGCTGCGTTTGGCTCCTCCCACCTCACACGTCGCACCCCTTTACACACCCGTCCTCTGCACTGACAGAATAAAACTTACCTGGAGAACTTACCTCATTAAAAAAGCAAAATCTCCTGGATGTTAACGTGGTGGATATTCTTTGGGATCATGAGCTTCTTTCCCTTTTCTCCATCTCATCCATCTTCATAACCTCACATCTTCATGCTGTTTCTCTTTTGTCACGTCCCATATCTACAACGGAAGGTGCAGACAATCCCCGATTACACCCCCCCCCCCCCCCCCCCCCCCCCAAACCTTTGATTCCCTAAACTGCTGCTGTTCTTTCAAATGAAAATGAAAACACAAGCCAGCCAGAGGAAAAAATGGACGTTAAAATTAATTCCAAAACTTAGATCAGGATACAACTATGTAATGAATGGAAGTTTTTAAATCCCCATTTTCTGCTCAGAGGAAGCACAGGTAACTTAATACTCAAAACCCATACAGGAACATCGAGGAGCTACTTTTATTTTTGTTACACGATTGATACCAGTTTCAGATCCATGATACCAGCTTCAGATCCAGCTGGCGTGTGCCTGGTGCACTCAACATCAGCTACAGAAACAACCACACCCTACAGCACAAGACACAGCGGGGCATAATGGGTCCCATTGAAGGGATGAAACTTGCAGTGAATGAGGTTTTACCCCAACAGCAGGATGACCTTAGTTCTCTACCCGTTTGTGTCCGGGTGGAGGGGGACTGTGCTTTAGGGTCCCTGCTGGGAGCTTACCTTCATGGGAAAAGCATAAATCTGGACTACACTTGGCATAGTGAAGCTCTTCATACCGAACTAAGAATTTTTAGTCTATTGAAAAGTAGCTAAAGCTGACACCTGCTGTATGTGCCCAACCCTCTAAGGTTTCCAGTTGTCCAGTATTAGCTGGGATGTTACATATTTCAGCCATTTTTTTCCAGGCGCCAGGCCAGCCTAGAAGAGTGAAAGTAGCTAACTGAGACTCCCCATTGTTGGAAGTCACGTGTATACCTAGGCAGTAAATGGTGGTATACTGATAAACGTTTACTAGACGATCGTGGAACGACTGACATTAACGGGATAGTTCACTTATTTTGTCTAAATTAAGATGCGACAAGTCTAAGACAAGTCTAACAACTTGAAGCTTGACTTGGGGCACATATTTCTCAAATGACAACTATATGGGTCAGAGGTCAAGGTCATATGGATACATTCAAAAAGAGGTGCAACAAAAATTGGGACTTTTTGGGGCTAAAATTCTCTATATATACTCATGGTTTGCATTAAATCTATGCCGTAGCGCAAGTAGGTGAAATGCATATAGCCCGGTTATTCAATCTGGACATGATCATACTTTCAACATGGATTTCAACTTAATAGCCTAGCGGAATTTACCCATCTCAGTGTCCCAACATATCTACATATTTACAAGGCATAGTTCTCCTGTGGTGAGTCATGGCCTGCAATATAAAAGGGACTTATATTGAAATTGGAATTGCAGTGCATTGGGAAGAAAAACAAACCAAGGCAGTGGAAGGTCAGGTGGGGGGAGGTTTTTTACGTTAGATAGGCCTAGTTGTTAGGTATGTGGGCGAGGCTATTTCTTAATCATTAGGCTATTGGTCTTGATTACTCAGTGAATTAATTGTTTGATTAGCTAGGCTACTTAAGCCAAATAAACGGAAACAAGTCTAACGCTGTAGCTTATACCGCACTTTTTCCAGTGCAACAGCTATCAATAGGCTACTTCTTGGGCTAGGCTGAGAAAGCCATCTCCGGGCCAAGACTTCCAGTGCCCGGCATGCACTAAGTTGACCTAGTCTTGTTGCCGGGCGAGAGGCCGGCCTAGATGAGCGAGAGTCTACCTTGTTGAAAATCACACGAGAAGTGGCGTAAATAATGGAATATCTTAGTTACATGATCAACACTGAGCTAGCTAAGCAGTTTGGTGTAAATATGTGTAAGATTTTTGTCCAGGAAGTATTTATGCTGGCTCCCGTCCCATCTCATTATATAACTAACGTTAGACACTCAATTGAATGAAGACAGCTTTGACCGTATTCATCATAGGTTTCTATCACAATGACAGTGTAAACATATTCATCATAGGTTTCTATCACAATGACAGTGTAAACACGGCGCCATCTTTAGGACCTATTTCACGGTGCAGCAGTCCAGAGTTGCTAGTTGCCAAATTGGGCTAGTTTGAAAATGCAATCGCGGGTAAAATTTATATAGTCACGGTGTGCGTTTTTTGGGCTACTTTCAATGTTGACCGCGGTCGCCAAAAGTGATAGAATATATTTTATTTGAGCATTTTATGAATGTGTGTTGAACATGATGTTGAATATCTGGCAACCTCTCAGGCCAGAGAACAGAGATAGGCACATACAGTGCTCGGCTGCAGGAGGGAGGGAGGGAGAGGGAGAGGGAGAGGGAGAGGGAGAGGGAGAGGGAGAGGGAGAGGGAGAGGGGGAGAGAGAGAGAGAGAGAGAGATTCACATAATTTAAAGCGTTGATAGCTACGTTACGTACTACATTCACTTCTAAATTTGGAGGCGGGGAGAGGGGCTGGGGCAGGCTCCCACTGCTCTGGGAGACAGTCAGACATAAGAGAGAGCGAATATTTAATTATTTAATCATGCACTGTAACATTATTGAACTGCATTATTAGTCAGAGATTACAGTTGTGAACGGAGAGAAGGAAAGAAGGAATAGAGTTGTGTAACAAAGAGTGAAGGAAGAAAAAGTTGATAGGAAGATGGAGCAGAAGGAGATTTTGAGGTGAGGAGTGAGGACACTGGAAGATGAGAAAAGCTAGGTGTGCAGTATCAGCTACTGGGGGTCCACAGTAATAAAATAAATTCTAAAGTACATACTGAATTAACTTTTTTGTTGTTGTGAGCATAGTTTATTTTTGTAACAACATTCAAAACATTTAAAAATAGGCATACTCAATACATTTTGCTGTTAAAACAAACAAAAAAGGAGGGAAAAGAAAGAATGTTCAAATATGATCTCTATTAAATTAATACTTTCCTTTTTTATATTTGGGGTTTGATATTGCACTTCCCAAGGTTCTTGAGAAACGTCCACTGTAAGCTTGTCATTTTGTAGCAATGCTAATGGAAACGAATGGTTACAGCCAGTAGGTTACAGCCATAGACTGTATAAAAATATGGACAAAGCCACTGTGACGTCACCCATTGCCTTTCCACGGCCGTGTAAAAACTGAATTGAGGCTCCGGATGTCTTTTTTGCCGCCCGTTTGTACAAATTGTTAGGTGTAGATGGGGGAAGGACCCAAACGCAGGCAGGACTACAAAAAAAAACGAAATTTAATAAGGGCAAGGCAGCAATCCGTGGTAATACAGGCCGGGTCAAAAACCGAGAAGGCAGGGCAACGGTACAAAGACAGAATCCAAAAACGGGAGTCACAGAACAGGCAGGGGTTTAAACCAGGGAGGCAAAAGGGAAACAAAAAGAAAACAAACCGAAGACAGAAAACAGGAAAAAAAACAAACACAGGTAAAGGATGAGATGAGGGAAACGAAAACTCGGAAACCGATATCAGGGCAGGTACTCAGGAACTAGCAAAACACACAGTAGAAAAATCAATGATGAGGAACTCGCAAAGACAGACTGAAATAACAGGGGTATAAATACACAGGGAGAAGATTACACAAAAGGAATCAGTGTGAAGAGGGGGGAAATGGGAGAGTACACAGGTGAGAACAATGAGGGTTAACAAGGACCAATGATACAATAACGGGGGAAACGTAAGACACGGACTGGAATACACATAGACACAATGATAACAAACAGCCTGGGGTTAGCAGGTAGACAAGTGTACAGCAAAATCACCCGAATAGTGCAATGACAAAGACAGGGAGTGGAATCTCAAGAAACATGGAACGCGGACTGACAATCGCGAGGGAAATGAGGAAAAATTGGTAAAAAATCAAACAAAATCAGGAAACATAATACAGACTAAACAGACAAATACATGATCCTAACACAAAACTGCGTCTGCTCCGTGGAGCCGAAGAGGACTCAACCTGTCCCTCTGATTGGTCCTGAACAAATGTTAATACCCTGTCCAAACGACACAATATTTAAAAAAATCAGCACATGCAGAGGCATTAGATGAAGGTCTAACCGATTGCAATTACATTTTTTTGTGGGAAAAATTTATTGACTGAGTATTTTGACATTGCTGCCATTGACTTACATGGTGAAAGACCTATAAGGCTACTGGAGCCAATCGTAGTGGCACTAGTGAGCAACGGCACAATTGCCGCTCCAAGCCCAACCAGGAAGTGAGCTTCAAAACGAAAGCCCAGTCTCGGCCCCCTGGTTACAGCTAGCCAAACTGAAGTATCCCTTTAAAACACCTAAATGGAACATCATTATATTTGGGCTAGTTTTAGGACATTTGGGCGGGTTTTTGAGCTGATTTTGGGTTGGAAATTTCAGCAGGACCTGGCAACCCTGCAGCAGTCCCTCACGCTCAGTCAGCGTGGGTGGGGGAGAGATGGCTAACGTTAGCCACATTTTTTCATCAGCAGTGAGGTGCACGATTTCTTTGTTAAGTTAACTGATGGTAAATTCGATTTTAGCAAATTGAACGTCAACTTCACTAACGTTAAAGCCATTGCTTTCACCTCTGTTGCCTACGTTATCTTTTGCCCTTTACTAAACGGGCTAGCTAGCAAGCGCAGGTGTGCCAATAGGAGCCTGAAGAAAAAGTAAACTGCAATTCACCGATTGCTTACATGGCAATAAGTAAGAGTGGCTGCTCTCCTGCTACAAACTGTATAATGGGAGTCCTATAGATGGGCAATGGTGCTGATTTGATGCAAAGCTATAACGTTATTTGGCAAAAGTCAATATTACCATTTTTGCTAGCTGGCGCATAGGATGCGTGTGAAACCATGGGCTGACCAATCTTTTGAACCTCATTTACCATTTGTGGTCTTAGACTGCCACCCTGTGGCTAAAAGGTGCATTTTGTCCATTGACAGGGAACAATAGCCTATTTCTGTATTGAAATACCAAATCAATATTCCCATGACATTACATGAAAATAACAGTCAAAAATCCTAAAAATGTTTGTAATTGTAGTCTCACCATAGCTAGCTAGCTAGCTAACTAGTTTACAGTATCGTGACTTCTGCCTTACGTTGCAGTGCTTCCCCTAACTTGACTCATCTGTGGCACACCTCCACAGCATGGCCACAAAATAAAGTCAGTAGGCTACATAGTCGTCACTAACAGGATTTATTTAGCAGAGGCTTGTTTGGAGACGCACTGTCATGACAGATGAACGACCACGTCGCTCCAAACATATGGGGAAATATTGCTTGATGCTAGGCATGACGGCTGATCGATCGGTCGGTTTAGCTAACTAGCTACCTAGCCTCACAGCAACCAACGTTAGGCCTATATCATTAATTGATAGTTAGCTAGTAGCAATCACATTTCACTCTCTAGCTGAATCTGAAGGAGCCCGAGTGAACGGATAGGGCAGCATCAGTCTCACACGGTCCTGTTTTCGAAATCCCATCCTGAACTCCATCATTGACCTCCTGGGACATAATCCTCCTCCCTAAATTGTCCACCGCACATTTGTGTGTTTTTTGGACACAGATGCCGCAGTGAAGTCCCGTTTCCTTACCTGCACAAGTCGCACCCGGAGGCCACTGAGTTGTAGCCTATCATTTGTCCACTATGTAACCGCATAAGGACAGCGGTCAAGTACATTTATTTATTTATTTATTTCGGCATGTGTATGTTCACATTACATCACATTTCTGACATATTCATTTAACACATACATTTCCAGCCGAAAAGGGATACGGGAAAAAAGCAGCCTGCTTATCAATGTCCCGCCCCACTTCCCTCACGATTTTAAATGATCATATTATACATTTGATTAAAACTGATATTTTTAGAATCACAACAGCATAGGCTAAGTTTTCGTTATAGCAAAATTGATCAAGAAGGAGAGAGAAAGAAAAAAAAATAATACAAATAAAATAAAATACTCTAAAGTAAAACAAACCGGATTTTTAAAGTCAGATTATTAAAGTCCAATTAAGTAGGTTTAAATGTGCATGTTGATTTATTGTTTTGTCGAGTTTATCATTCCATTCATTCTCTCCCCCAGTTCCCGTTGCAGCTGTAGCCTTGAGCTGTTGCCTTGAGCTGTTGCCTTGAGCTGTTGCTCCTTCAGCAACCATAAGAGTAGCCGACTGTTTGGTTTATTTTGCCAGCATATCTTTAGGAAATAGCTTGAGTATACTAAATTGAGACTTCTTACTAACTAAAGTATATTTAAGTATACTAAATTGAGACTTCTTACTAAAACTATATTTAAGTATACTAACTGAAAGGGTGATTTGTAGGTATTAGACATAAACTTTTAGTACAATTTCAAATGATCATTACTGTGTTTATACTTTAAATTGCATTAGGTAGTATGCTATCCAGGGATGAAAATAAAAAGGATACTTTTTATAAGTACACTAAAATGGCACTATGCTTATATGAGAGTTGTACTTATCTGAAGTACATGAAAATACAACTTAAACCAAAGTATACTTTTATTTAGCCTAAAACACCACTAAATATATGAGATTTAGTATACGTATTTGAAGTACACCAAAGTACAAGTTAATTACATATGTTAAGCATACTTTAAAGTACAAAAAGTATAAACTTGAAACATTTGGTATGCTTAAATTATATTTTTAATACACTTAAGTATACCATTTATTTCATTTGGGGAACTTGGCAGAACAATTAGGCCTATAATTTTAAAAGAAGCCAAAACCACTTTTAAAAGTAACATTTAATTTAGGCATGCGCTTATTTTTAAAAATGACAACAAACACATTTTGCAAGGCATTACAATAGATGATAACTGTAATAACTGTTTTGGTATAATAAAGAACACACTATTTAACTTTAAATGAATACGACAACCAATTACAGCAAGTAACTAGAATGGCGCTACACCTGCACATGGGGCTAAAACTGTGATCTTGCAGTGTGAAGTCGGGCATTGACCGATTGGGGAAAAAATAAACATCCTAACAATCCTAATAGAATCCCTTAAATCCTAACAGTCCTAATAGAAATTCACTTACCTGCAATCGTCTGGAAAAATAAATTATACTGAATTCAAATGCACAAAATCACACTGTGTAAACTCTCAGGTGAAGCAGTATGAAGATCTGATACATATCATTGAGTATTTACCTTTAAATATGGGTGCAATGTGTAGTGATGTCACAATAGCAAAGTTCTGATCACTTGTGACATCATAGTACGTTTGGGTTTAGTTACATTTGAATGGTTAATTTGTAAAATTACAGAGAGATGCTACCACTGAACTCAATGACATGGAATGGACGTAACCGCTTGCTTCTATCGCCGAAGTTGCAGCAACCAATATGGCATCCAGTGCACTGCACCTCTCAGTTTCCCCATAGGCTATAATGGAGAAACGACTGCCTTTTTATATCAAACTAAGCGGTTTACAGTCATATTTTCTACCCAGTTATACCCGTAATACATATAAGAATATAAAAAATTGTTTCTCCTGACAAATTTTCCTATTGAACTCTATGGAAAAATAAGTCAGGAGAAGAAACCCTTCAAGTTGTCCATCCATATCTACTGTATTTCTGGCAGCAGAGTGATGGTTTAAGGCTTGTTTGATACCTCAGACCCTTGTTGATTTACAGCCATTTAGCCAACCATGTGTTCCATACTATTCCCGTGTAATTTACAGCTTAATCTAGTCCCACCCCCCAATTCCCATAGCAATCCATTCAAATGCAGAGAGGTTATAGTATTGCTTCTAAGAGTACCTGGAAATAAGATATCAGAAGTCTTTTGATATCCTTTTATACAGAATCATGATGGCATCACCTGTTTACCTGTGGAATACCTGTTTGACCTGTTTTTTTTTCACAGAATGAATTAATTCTCTAATTAAACTCCACACTGCTATTATTTTGAACACGCCCCTTTCAATAAATGAGTCAATTACTCAGAACAAGCAGCGTGCATGTCATGACAGTTGGGTCTGTTGTTTTTTTATTACACTACTACATCTACAAGTAAATTATTTGCCATGCAGAAATATCACTACTACTAATAACAGTGGTTCATCAGGTTACCGATGTTGTACTGCTATTTTTTTTAACACCACTGTATATACAGTATATACGATTAGTATGCCTGTGGAAGAAGCTCATCTCAGCTGAACAGGGTATTATGGGTAAAGGAAAGAGGCATGTGGGAGTTGACTGAAACAGATGGAGCACATTTATTAAGCATGTATTGCTTATGGCTGCACTGAGTAGGACTTTATTACATTCATTAAGGGAAATTAATTTTTACGCTATCAGTGCTTCCTTGTGTAATGTACGCTCCTTGTTTGCTATTCCCATTTACTAGAAGCAAGATTATGACAAACGATTATTTAACTTTTTCTTAATGTTGCATCCTCCATCAGTTTATCACTGGGAAACAGAGCAGAGGAAATCAGGGAGCATGTTCTGCACACAGCATGGTTCTGAAGCAGTGACCGCGCTGTAAGATTCTGACCCGTGGTTAATAGATTTTGTGTGCTTCCAAGCCGAAAATCACTTTGCTTAGCAACAACTGCACAACCGCACTGCCAAGTGTTTAAAATGAAGGCTGTGCTGTACACAGCTCTAAAATAATTTGGATGAATTTCCCACCAGCTCCCGCTCCGGAGAGGAGAATTTTCAGCTGTCATGACATGAGCGCCACAGTCCCTCCCGCCAACAAAGTCCACGCCAGCCAGTCTGTCACATGTACTCTTCCGGCCAAAATCACTCACTGCTGAGTGCTCACTCACCTCCCTGCTGTTATACTATAATCTCATTTACATCCAATCAGGGCTCTCTGTCTTTAATGCATCTAATTTACATAATACATTTTTATTAGCCATTGTTACCTGCATGTTAATATCCTGTGAAGAATGAGTTGATGCTGTGGCAGTCATTGAGATGCTATGTTTATCCATTGGTAACAACTACTGTTGCACAGATTGTGGAAGACAGAAAATGACAATATTATTTCTGAATCACCCAGACTGCAGATTAAAATACACAAGGAGATGCTTATATTTGAAAGATTCCCGGTGGGTCATGGTGATTGGTTAATGACTGTGACCTGGTTATTTGTGGTCTATGATGATTGGTCAACATTACCCAAGTGGTCAGTATGTATGATGATTATAGGGCAATGTAACCAAAATGCTTAGAATATAAAATAGTGATTGATCAGAGTAAACCAAGTAGTTAGTGTTTAAGATGGTGATTTGTCAGTGTAACCCAGCTGGTTAGTGTATAAGATGGATACTGATTGTAGTAACTATGTGGTTAGTGTATAAGATGGATATTGATTGTAGTAACTATGTGGTTAGTGTATAAGATGGATATTGATTGTAGTAACTATGTGGTTAGTGTATAAGATGGATATTGATTGTAGTAACTATGTGGTTAGTGTATAAGATGGATACTGATTGTAGTAACTATGTGGTTAGTGTATAAGATGGATATTGATTGTAGTAACTATGTGGTTAGTGTATAAGATGGATATTGATTGTAGTAACTATGTGGTTAGTGTATAAGATGGATATTGATTGTAGTAACTATGTGGTTAGTGTATAAGATGGATATTGATTGTAGTAACTATGTGGTTAGTGTATAAGATGGATATTGATTGTAGTAACTATGTGGTTAGTGTATAAGATGGATATTGATTGTAGTAACTATGTGGTTAGTGTATAAGATGGATATTGATTGTAGTAACTATGTGGTTAGTGTATAAGATGGATATTGATTGTAATAACTATGTGGTTAGTGTATAAGATGGATATTGATTGTAGTAACTATGTGGTTAGTGTATAAGATGGATATTGATTGTACTAACTATGTGGTTAGTGTATAAGATGGATATTGATTGTAGTAACTATGTGGTTAGTGTATAAGATGGATATTGATTGTAGTAACTATGTGGTTAGTGTATACGATGGATATTGATTGTAGTAACTATGTGGTTAGTGTATAAGATGGATATTGATTGTAGTAACTATGTGGTTAGTGTATAAGATGGATATTGATTGTAGTAACTATGTGGTTAGTGTATAAGATGGATATTGATTGTAATAACTATGTGGTTAGTGTATAAGATGGATATTGATTGTAGTAACTATGTGGTTAGTGTATAAGATGGATATTGATTGTAGTAACTATGTGGTTAGTGTATAAGATGGATACTGATTGTAGTAACTATGTGGTTAGTGTATAAGATGGATATTGATTGTAGTAACTATGTGGTTAGTGTATAAGATGGATATTGATTGTAGTAACTATGTGGTTAGTGTATAAGATGGATATTGATTGTAGTAACTATGTGGTTAGTGTATAAGATGGATATTGATTGTAGTAACTATGTGGTTAGTGTATAAGATGGATATTGATTGTAGTAACTATGTGGTTAGTGTATAAGATGGATATTGATTGTAATAACTATGTGGTTAGTGTATAAGATGGATATTGATTGTAGTAACTATGTGGTTAGTGTATAAGATGGATATTGATTGTAGTAACTATGTGGTTAGTGTATAAGATGGATACTGATTGTAGTAACTATGTGGTTAGTGTATAAGATGGATATTGATTGTAGTAACTATGTGGTTAGTGTATAAGATGGATACTGATTGTAGTAACTATGTGGTTAGTGTATAAGATGGATATTGATTGTAGTAACTATGTGGTTAGTGTATAAGATGGATATTGATTGTAGTAACTATGTGGTTAGTGTATAAGGCTGACTGATTGGAGTGAACCAGGTGGTGAGTGTATGACATGGGGATTGAATGCTCGTAACCATGGTTGCACATTCTGCTCCACCCCCAGGCTCTGCCCACCACGGAGTATGAGCTGGAGATTGTTGCCAAGGACATGGCAGGGAGTGATGTGGGGCTCACTGCGACAGCGACCGCCACCATCACCATCACTGACAAGAACGATCACGCCCCCAAGTTCACCCATTCACAGGTGAGAGCCACTCCCACCCCACCCTTCTACGGTGGTACGGTGGACACCGTGGTGTCCTAACAAATTAACACTGTAATAGGCTTTTACCGAGAGACAAGACATGAAAGTCATGTAGATAGACTTTTAACATGTGGGGTAACAGTATTATTTGAGATAAAACTGCCATGTTAGGGCACTGAAAGAACTGAAAGGTATGGCCTCAGCGGGCAACCAATCGCGTGACACCACCAACTCCAGTGCTCAGGCTCTCCAGACACCACATGCTATGGCCAGCATTTCCTATCTTACCTTTTGTTATCGTTCACCAAACGGGGACTGGCATTTCCTGTACATTGGAACCCGTGAAGAGCAATTTTCCGCTTCATGTCAATGCCACTATTTTAAGAACCGTCCGCGTGAAGACCATGTGAGTCTGACCAGGGACTGTGGGTGCATCTCACCCTGGCAATACTGGCCTGCAGGCTGATTGGGCTAACTGTGCGTTTGGGTGGAGTCAGGTATAAAACAACACAGTACAGGCTGAATCACATTGCTTATTGGGAAAAATAGAAAGCAAAGTGGAATGCTGTTTGACCTTAAAAAGAAGAGAATACACAGAGCAGAATACTTAACCATGGTGAAAAAACATAATAGAAATAGAAAACATTAACGAAGACTAGATAGTGATAGTGAGCAGATCCTGGCCATTGAGACTGGGAGACATCCACAGACCATGCTCCCTGCTTGCTATGTCATCTACAAGAGGTGGAGACAGAGTGCCATTTCATTAAAAGATGTGAAAAGTACTTTTGACTACAGGCATAATCCTGGTCTCTTCTGTAAGGTAACCCTTGGGAGTTTGTATATTCCAAGAGTCTTTCCAAGTATTACTTAAGCAAAGTAATAGAAGCTCAAACACAGTGAAAGTGTAAGTTTTTGTACATTTCTTTTTTACTGGGATAAGGATACCGATCATTATTCTTGCCGTCTGTTGATTTCCGTGGAACACAGAACATACAGAGTAATTTTTTGATTGAGCCTGTTTTGTGTCATGTTACAAAATAAGTAAACGTGGTCGCTATAACATTGGGATTGTAAAATAGTCTCTAGAGATAAAATTGTGAGTTTTAACACTTTGAAACTGTATATTTATTTCACCCTAAAAAAAGGCAATGAATGCAAATAAATGAAAGCAGGGTCGGTGCTAGTTAAGGGGTTAAATGTTCTTTGTAATTTCCATATGCTTTGGCAACATTTATTATTTACAGAGCACCTTTTATACAAGGAAACGAGCACCTTAAAGGGATAGTTCGGAATTTTGGACTTAATGTCTCAATTACGACTTACCCATGATGTAGTTGATTGATGGAAACCATTTTCAGCTAATTCCATGCTGTCCCTTCTTTTGGACATACACACGTTGCTAATGCTAGCGCAACTCTAAGGTAACCGGTAGCATCCACTACCAAACGCACTTAAACACTCCTGGGAGAACAAATGTTATCCAAAGTACTTTTTATAAATGAGGCCCCTGGAGCAGGATGGAACAGGTATCCAACACAGCGACTGGATTTAGTAGGAACAAAGGGCTTCTGTTTCTGTACATCCCATGCAAAAACAAGTAAATATCAAGTATTGCTGTCACAGCATCTTTCTGCAGACAGTGTGTAATGGCGCTGCCTTCGCTGCTTTTGGAGATGTGCATCATGGGAAGACATTTCTACTGTCATTGAGCAGGATGTGTGAAGCGAAAGGGAGTTAAGGGGATCCGTTAAGCTGGTTTGTGGATGTGGTTTGCCTCGTATATAACCGCACCCCTGAAGTGGCCACATTCATCTGCCCGTCCTCGTTTTGATCGTCCTGCAGTTCCAGGCCACAGTGAAGGAGAACTGGAGGGGGGTGGTCGTGACTCTGACGGCGGAAGACCGGGATAAGGTCGGGACAGGCGCGTGGCGGGCGACGTACTCCATACTGGGCGGGGACTCAGGCCGCAGGTTTGAGGTCCACACCAACCCGGACAACAACCATGGAATGCTATCTCTGGTGGAGGTATGGTGAACCCCCGCCTACCAGAGGGACATAGAGAGAGCTCCGACCAATCAGTGGTGAGCTCTCAGGAACCTCACACATGAGAATAGGAGACAGTTATCAAGTGATCATTTCAGTCACAATAATACGTGAAGCTTCAACTGCAGTCTGTAATATAAAATCACATTTTATGTCACCCTGTATCACTATGACCTCATTATGACATAATTTCCACCACTCCCCTGCAACCTATAGAACCAGTAGTAGTAGTTATGACCATAGATAGTATATATGTAGATGCCGCATTAGTTGCTGTGGAATGTTGCAGCATCTGCACGGCCGCCATATTGAGGCTGGCAGTGACAAGATACGCTTCTAAACTTACGGGCGTTTATGGAGATATGCAGACTTCCTCTGAGAAAATCTACTAGAACTCGCTTAATTCTTAACCAATCTTCATGAGGTTTGGCTTGTTATAAACGTGAGAAATTTCTACATAACATTTGATTTCGCGAGCATTCGAGGGCCGTTCTTATAAACTTATTTGGTTGATAGCCCTGATTATTATAACCTTATTAGGTTATAGCTGCAAATCTTGGACGTTGTAGCTACTAGTTTTAATACATTGAGATATAATACACCACTTATTAAAAACACTCATTTACATTGCCAGCTGTGGTAACAGCATCATATTCATCACGAAATTGTAAAACACAACCTCCAGTCGATAATTTGCTATATACCAATAATACAAAGAATGTGACAATTGTCAAATCAATATCAATTTTAGTTGCATAATTCATGCATTGCTTTGATAGCTAATTACTACCTTTTACTAAAAGCTTTTACTATTTTAGCTAACAGCCTAGCTACATGTTTTCATTATCATCCGGGCGATAGCTAGCCTATATGTCCGCTTTCGCAAGCAGGCGCTAATAAATGACACAAATCACGTTCACTAATTTACGTGCCAGTAATCTAAAATACTCAAATAGCCACTTACTTGTGAAAGGTTATTCCACGATCCTTGCTTGTTGTTTCTTCCGTTTGTTTAGCCAAATTCCACAATTTTGTGGCCTTTTTCATGCAACTGATTCCCACCATTGCCCGCCGCAATATGGCCGCCACACAGATGTTTCTGAACAGTAGAATACGGCATCTACGTATATATATGGTTATGACTTACTCATTCACAAACACACACTCATTCACTCTCTAACCCAACTCACTGACTCATTCACACTCTATCCTACTCACTCTCTCACTTATTCACACAGTATCCCACTCGTATACTCACTCACTCATTCTTACACTCGGTCACACTTTAAACAAAGTCTCCATATAAAGGCTTTATATAGCTTATATAAAGCCGCCATAAACGTGACATTGTGTCACAGTTAGCCTAGCATCCTACATACGTTTTTTTATGTGTCCCTGTATAATGTTTAGCCAGGTGACTTTGTTGGTTATGTCACATTTGGCATAACATGTTGCATAAGAAAGTGTTATGTCGCCCTAACATTTGTTATGTATGATTTATGAAGCCATTCGGTCACGTTTATTAAGGCTTTATATATGCTATATAAAGCCTTTATATGGAGACTTCGTTTAAAGCGTGACCTTTGAACTTTAAAAAAAAATCGAAACCATTCCATTTACATGCATTTTCAGCACTCCAAATCTATTGCAGCGTTATGGATAGCCATTGTCCCCTAACAGAAGACTGTTGGACAGTCAAGGAACTATTGGCCAATATAGAGTCATAGCTTGATCCAGGATAATTTGCGAATACATGTATAACCTTACATGTAGTATCACACATCACCTGGATGTTGATGGAGTGGGCTCCCTTACGGTTCACATATATAAGAGCGTTCTCCATGAACTTCTGTTTTACCCATTCTTGGCTGACAGGTGTGATGGGGACTTGAATGTAGGCATGTCGGACTAGGCTTGAGGTACATAACTGCATATATGGCTGAATTTATGGCAGATTGGGATGCCTCCAATTGAATTTAGGAGATGCCTATTCACTCGCAAAAAATAGTATACTAGCCTACTATTACCGTTAATTGTTAGTTCCATAGCAATGGGGAGTGAATATAGGGACAGCAGGCATTCATCTCCAGCTCCAGGTGCCAGGAGATGATAGAAGTTTATTAACTCTATTTACTTTGCCCCTCCAGAGGCAATTTCCACCTAGTTTCTACTATTTAAATGTCAATATCTCAAAACATATTCCCTGCACATCTATGGTTTAAAGTTCGAAGCTGTATCATTCAGAAATTTGCAACAGAATACATTTATTTCAGAATAGTCACATACAGTATATACATAATAACCATAACATAAGTAGCCTAATCTATTTAAATATATTTTTTAAAAACCTACAAAAGCGTGCCTGTTTTTACACAACAACAGCAACCTATTCCAGCCCTAAGTGTGATAGGTGGTCGCTGTGGAAATGTTGGCTGTACAGGACTTTGACGAAATGTAACAAGATAAACTCTTCAGGGTTAATCAGAAAACAGCTGTAGTTGAATATACTGGTAAGTACTTGATTTCCTAAATATATTTATACGAGAGATTTTGGAGAAAAAAAGGTGTCTTCTAAAACCGAAAGTGCATCAGGTGCTGTATATAGTACAGTAACAAAGGAAAAATGGGGAATGCTCATTTGTACAACGTATTAAAAAAATATTATTGTTTCTAAACGTGAACATGATTTTCTTAGCATGTATAAACGGTGCATTTTATGCATTTTACAGTCTGTGGCTGTGGCGAGAGGATTGGTCGTGAGTGCTTTGGGCTATTAATAGCATCCTCCTATTTTATTGCCCTGCAGTGTAACTGGAGAAGCTGAGGTTTTCGCAAGCGGCTACCTTTTTAAACAATACTGCATCAAAATTATGGGGTTTTCTTAAAGCTGTAGTTTATAATTTCAGACAAACATGAATACTGTAATTGAGACATATATATCACAACCACTAGGGACAAAGTTTATAGAGTTAAAACCTGGTGGGATAAACACAATTTAAGGTGGCATTCCCCTTCGCTGAGGGACAGGTAGTCCTTGACCAATGGACCCTTTTATTATTATGCATTTTTTTGATATACACAATAATACTATTTCACAACGTAATCTTGATATTTTTCTGCAAGTTTTTGTCACCATTACGCCTGGTGTCCCCCAGAGCATCGACCTGCTGCCCAGTGATTGCTTGTTTTGTGTTAATTATCTGTCTTGATTGTTTTATTGTCCCTCGTTACATTCTCACGTGTCTTCATTAGTTCAGTCTTCTCACCTGTTTGTCTCTCTATTTAAGTTCAGCCCTGCTATTTCCCATTGTGAGTTCTTTGTCATTTTCCCTGTTCTTGTCTCTAGCCCTAGTCTCTAGCGCTGTGGTTCTCGTTGTGTACTTTAGCCCTGTTTACTCCCGTTTTGTTGTGTTTGTACTTTTGCTGTGTTCCCCAGTAAACTTTGTAATCTTTTTGTACTACTCCTCGCCTCCCGTGTCTCTGTAAAAACTCAGTAAACCAGTCATGACAGTTTGTGCGCGCCCATGTGTGTATTACAGACAAGAGGGTGTATGTGTGTTGTGCACACACCTATGTAGACACATATTATTATCTTAATATTGCACCATTAAAATAACTTTGATACAACTGTGACATGACCAGGTCTGTGGTGGTTTTAGCACAAATGCTTTCTGCTGCCTCAAATAGCAGTACACCAAAGATTATCCTGGCCACACCTCATTTTAAGACCAACACGCCCAGTTCAGCGCAAGTTTACTTGCTATTTAAACAATGTGAGCGCTGGATGGTAAACTGACATCTGCTTTGATCTTACAAATAGCAAAGTTTGCGCCAAGTGTAAGATAGAGCCTTATATCCCATTTGCTCACTCACTCACACTGCTCAAGGAATTGCTTCTGTAAATATGAATATAAATCCAGCTGTATAAATGGATTGTTTGTAAGAATGCAAGCTGTGAAAGGTAATCTGGATAAGGGCATCTGCTAAATTCCTCAAATGTAATCCACTCACACTCTGTCTCTCTTAGGCTGTGTCCGAATCAGCACCCTTCCATACTATTGAGCATGCTTGTTGAGTAGACTGGACGAGAAAGTAGTTAAGTGAAATTTTCTCTAAATGTAGTATACTTAAAACTTATACTTTTCAAGTACATTTTGGTCGCATAAATATGACTCGCAGCTTGATTTAAAAAATGTGGCGCAGCTTCGCTGACATTTTCCTTCAACAACAACAAAAACAACACTGCAATGGCCGCACAAGGGTGGGACATATTATGACACTTCTACAGTATGGTTGGAAATTAGTATAGAGGACATTTTTATTCATACTGCACATCATGTACTAAACAGTACACAGTAAACAGTACACAGGAGACAGGATGCAGTAGATAAGGCTTTGATTTGGACACAGCCTTAGTCTGTCACAGAGCACAATGTCTTATGTTGTATCTCTCTCTTTCTCTCTGTCTCTCTCTCTCCCTCAGCCCTTAGACTATGAGACCTCAGTGTTCCACTCCCTGCTGATTAAGGTGGAGAATGAAGACCCACTGGTGGCAGATGTGGGGTACAGTCCCATCTCCACGGCGACGGTGTATGTCACGGTCGTGGACATTAACGAGGGTCCGGTGTTTTTCCCTGACCCCATGGTGGTCACCAGGCGCGAGAACATCCCCATTGGCAGCACCGTGGCAATGCTCAACACCACTGACCCCGACCTCCTGCTGCAGGCACAGAACGTCAGGTGGGTGATGTGATCAGCCTGCGCAAGACCCAGGCATGCAAGTCAGCACTCTCTGGCTGTGTCCGAATCAGAGCCCTATCTATTGTGTCCTGTCTCCTGTGTTTAATGTGTACTGTTTAGTACGCGACGTGCAGTATGCAAAAAAATATATATCCTTCATACTATTTTCCAACCATACTGTGGAAGTGTCGTAAGATGTCCCACATTCAGCAAAGCTGCGCCTCATTTTAAAAACAATAACATACAGTGGATATAAAAAGTCTACACACCCCTGTTAAAATGGCAGGTTTTTGTGATGTAAAAAAATGAAATCAAGATAAGTCATGTCAGAACTTTTTCTACCTTTAATGTGAAATTGCAACCTATAAATTTCAAGTGAAAAACAAACCGAAACATTTTAGGAAAAAAAAAAACTTACAATAGCCTGGTTACATAAGTATGCATATTTTTATCATTGGGGATGTGGCTATGTTCAGAATCAACCAGTCACAATCAAACTCATGTTAAATAGTAGTTAGTATACACCTGCCATCAATTAATGTGACTCTGATTAACCCCAAATAAAGTTCAGCTGTTCCTGTAGGATTTTCCTGGCATCTTCTTGGTTGCATCCTACTGCAAAAGCCATGGTCCACAAAGAGCTTACAAAGCATGAACGGCATCTCATTGAAAGGTATCGATCAGGAGAGGGGTACAAAATAATTTCCAAGGCATTAGATATACCATGGAACACAGTGAAGACAATCATCAACAAATGGAGAAAATATGGCACAACAGTGACATTACCAAGAACAGGACGTCCCTCCAAAATTGATGAGAAGACCAGGAGAAAACTCGTCTGGGAGGATGCCAAGAGGCCTACGGCAACATTAAAGGAGCTGCAGCAATTTCTGGCAAGTACTGGTTGCTCCCTACATGTGACAACAATCTCCTGTATTCTTCATATGTCTGGGCTATGGGGTAGGGTGGCAAGACGGAAGCCTTTTCTCACGGGAAAAAAAAAAACATCCAAGCTTTAGTCAAGGGGGAGGGAATCATGATTCTCCAAATACCACTTGATTTTGGCGCCAAACCTTCTGGCGTCTGCTAGAAAGCTGAAGATGAAGTGGAATTTCACCTTTCAGCATGACAACGACCCAAAGCATACATCCAAATCAACAAAGGAATGGCTTCACCAAAAGAAGATCAACGTTTTGGAATGGCCCAGCCAGAGCCCAGACCTCAATCCAATTGAAAATCTGTGGGGTGACCTGAAGAGGGCTGTGCACAGGAGGTGCCCTCGCAATTTGATGGATCTAGAACGTTTTTGCAAGGAAGAGTTGGAAAATATTCCCAAGTCAAGCTGTGACAAGCTGATAGACTCTTACCCAAAAGGACTGAGTGCTGTAATAAAATCAAGAGGTGCTTCAACAAAGTATTAGTTTAGGGGTGTGCACACTAATGCAACCAGGTTATTGTAAGTTTTTATTTTTTATTTTTCTTCCTGAAAATGTTTCGGTTTGTTTTTCACTTTATTTTCACAGGTTGCAATTTCACATTAAAGGTGGAAAAAGTTCTGACATGATTTATCTTGGTTTCATTTTTTTACATCACAAAAACCTGCCATTTTAACAGTGTAGACTTTTTATATCCACTGTATTTATGCAACCAAAATACTTCTTGAAAAAGTATACTCCCGGAAATACTCGGCAGCCCAGAAGTAAGTATATCATCTCGGGGTTTTAAGTATACTACATTTAGAGAACATTTAGCTTACTTTACTTTCTCGTCCTGTCTACTCAACAAGCATACTCAATAGTATGGAAGGTACTGCCCCCCCCCCCCCCCACATAAACGGCACACTGTGTACTGTGAATAGTACACAGACGCTAATATGTACTGAGTAGGCCTGGTTAAATGTTTGTGGGACTCGAGGCAAACAGGAAGCTACGGTACTGTTTATAGATGTCTTCCTCCTATCTGTTAATATGTATTTATGTGTTTGTGTAATATTTGCTATCTCACCATGAGCGCGTTCAGGAATTTATCCAGGACACCAGGGGAGCCCCCGAAACTTTGCATGCAATAACTTTATAGCTACAGCGATTCAGGACCTCAGTAATATCTACGGTGTGTACAGCAGCGTGCCTCTGTTATCTAAAGCCATATTAGAAATTCAAGATTTAAGTGACATGTCTGCTTACAGCAGAGGGGTGCCTGCAGTCAGGGCAGAATACGAAGTGAAGGAGTAGCGTCTTATGTCTCACATTATATGTTCTCTTACATTTTATATTCCATATAACTTTATGTGCATTTATCATTACTTTTTACTTTTATTATGCTGTTAGTTCGATTGCTCCATTTGTTTTACTTTTATTCTCTGAAGCAATTGTGATGAATCCTTTGTACAAATGGTGCTATACAAATCAAGTTATCTGTATTGTATGATTATGATAGTTATTAGTAGTAGTAGAATTATTAATAATAATAATAATAATAATAATAATTATTATTATTATTATTATTATTATTATTATTAATTCCACATTGATGAAGAGACAGACCAGATGTTCAGAACAGAAGACAGGAAAATCTAATTAGACAGCTTGCCCACAGGGATACAGGCAGCTGTCTAAGACAAAATCTTCAACAGACACAAGGTGTGGTCCTCTTTAGTGTAATTAACAAGGTACGCTTACACTAATTTGCCATGGGGGAGGGGGGAAGGGGGTGAGATGTTGGCCTCTGACTGAGTTCTGAGAAACTATTATTAAAAGACTTCTCCAGACTCAACCAGAATGACTAATTAGTACCTGTCTGTTGATTACTGATATTGTATTGAGCATTGATTAGTACCTGGCTGTTCATTACTGATATTGCATTAAGCATTGATTAGTACCTGGCTATTGATTACTGATATTGTATTTAGCATTGATTAATACCTGGCTGTCGATTACTGATATTGTATTAGGCATTGATTATTACCTGACTGTTGATTATTGAGGTTGTATTGATAAGTATCTGGTTGATTCTCATAGGTTTGCTGTCCTGAAAGATCCAGCCAGCTGGCTCAGCGTTGACCCAGTCACAGGAATGGTCAATACCACTGCCATCTTGGATCGTGAATCATCTTTCGTGCATGACAACACATACAGGGCAGTGTTCACTGCAATAGATGATGGTGAGAGACTAACGAGTAACATTCATATTCATTATTGTCAGTGTCACATCCATGTTCATTACTGTCAGTGTCACATCCATGTTCATTACTGTCGGTGTCACAATCATTTTCATTACTGTCGGTGTCACATCCATATTCATTACTGCCAGTGTCACATCCACATTTTATACTAACATAGTAATATCCAGAGGCATTGTATACTTTCAGGGGTCGATTTATTTAGGGTGTTATTTTGCGGGCGCAGCCAAAGTATTTACATGCGTTATCATTTCACACTTTGTGGTCACTATAAGTCATTATGTAAATTACTCCAGCTGCAAATAGCCATATTTAAATGAGAGATTATGCGTGCTTAGAATGGTTACACTGTCAAAAAATCTCCTAAGAAAACGGTGAAAAGACTGGCAGCAATGTTGGCAGTGAAAATCCATTTAATGAACGGGAAAAAATTTATAAATCCTGTTATT
The DNA here is from genome assembly GCA_029718625.1 of Synaphobranchus kaupii. Taxonomy (NCBI): domain Eukaryota; kingdom Metazoa; phylum Chordata; class Actinopteri; order Anguilliformes; family Synaphobranchidae; genus Synaphobranchus; species Synaphobranchus kaupii. The sequence goes on along the minus strand of CM056388.1, from coordinate 30,937,198 downwards.
TTAGGAGATGGCCATTCAACAATTATTCTATGTGACTTTGACAGTGTTTTGAAAATTCTGTACATTTCACTTTAAAAATAGTTTTTTCCACAAAAAAAAATGTACAGGATTTCACTGTTTTTTTACACTGTCAAAGTCATGTAGATTAACAGCAATAACTTGTTATTTAACAGTCATCCCATAAAATAACAGGATTTATACAGTTAAATAACAGGATTTATAGGCTCCAGCTAAATAACAGGAGTCATACAGTTTTCCCCCTTCATTAAATGTTTTTCACTGGCAATATTGCTGGCGTTTTTCATGATATGTTTTTTATAGGCTACTGTTACACTGAATGAGCTGGCGGTTTACTATAAACTGTTTCACTGGATGTCTCTTAGTTTCTGCCGGGAGTTACAGATGTTTATCAGGACTAAACTGATCGTAACTCTGCTTACTAGCACTACTCACGCCGTTCATGGCCATACCCATGGGATCATGGGTTTTATGTTGATAAAGTTTTTATTTGCTTTGTTATCACTGTTTGTTATAATAGACACTGTATTGGTTGTTTGATTCAAATACTTGTTACTCTTGTATTCTGTAACCTGATTTGCAGCATGATTAAAAATGTATTTATTCTTAGTGTTCATGATGCATGTATTCACAAATTCTCTTTTTGTGTATTTTGAGTGTTAGCTAGAATGGGCCAGTTGATTAGCCCCCATTGTTATGCAATCATTCAGAATGTTCAGTTATGGATATTCCAAACACGCCCGTACGTGTCTTGCTACAGTGACAGTCGTCATCGGATTAAGAATTGTGGGTTTAGAATTTAGCCAGGGCACAAGGGGTACCCCCTATTCTTTGTGTACAAGTGAGTAACATTACAGTCAGATTAACAACCGCAAGGATGAGATTGCACTGGGTTCAATGCAAGACTTTGATATCCGCAAGCTTTCACATTCTCCAAAGAGGATCATAAATGAGGTGATTGCTTCCATTCATTCTACAGACGGCTGCTCATTCAGCGACAGTTTATTTTAAGATATCATCAGTCACACTCTGCAGGGTCTAAGCATGCAGGGTTTTATTCAAATGTAAGCAGGTGTCTTTAGTGTTATGGTTATTAATGTGACACGCTTCATTGATCTGTTTTCATTTAATAATTATATTCAGTATCAGTGGCCTCAGCTTTGTCAACCTGTTAATGGTGTAGATACAGAGAGTGGGCATGGTGACAGGGTTGTGAAGATGGGTATAGCAGGGCATGGTGTTCTAGCAGAGTGGTATAGGTAGAGAGTATGCAGGATAACACTGTGGGGTAGAGCCGTATGTTTCTTGTTAGATTTGCAGCATTGGGGAGACGTGTGATGCAGTCCGTAGGGCAGCCAACTCTCAAGCCATTGAGGTGTGCAGTGCATGGTTTAGCTTAGAGGTATGCAGTGCATAGTTTAGCTTAGAGGTGTGCAGTGCATAGTTTAGCTTAGAGGTGTGCAGTGCATAGTTTAGCTTAGAGGTGTGCAGTGCATAGTTCAGCTTAAAGGTGTGCAGTGCATGGTTTAGCTTAGAGGTATGCAGTGCATAGTTTAGCTTAGAGGTGTGCAGTGCATAGTTTAGCTTAGAGGTGTGCAGTGCATCGTTTAGCTTAGAGGTATGCAGTGCATAGTTTAGCTTAGAGGTGTGCAGTGCATAGTTTAGCTTAGAGGTGTGCAGTGCATAGTTTAGCTTAGAGGTGTGCAGTGCATAGTTTAGCTTAGAGGTGTGCAGTGCATAGTTTAGCTTAGAGGTGTGCAGTGCATAGTTTAGCTTAGAGGTGTGCAGTGCATAGTTTAGCTTAGAGGTGTGCAGTGCATGGTTTAGCTTAGAGGTGTGCAGTGCATAGTTTAGCTTAGAGGTGTGCAGTGCATGGTTTAGCTTAGAGGTGTGCAGTGCATAGTTCAGCTTAGAGGTGTGCAGTGCATGGTTTAGCTTAGAGGTGTGCAGTGCATAGTTTAGCTTAGAGGTGTGCAGTGCATAGTTTAGCTTAGAGGTGTGCAGTGCATAGTTTAGCTTAGAGGTGTGCAGTGCATAGTTTAGCTTAGAGGTGTGCAGTGCATGGTTTAGCTTAGAGGTGTGCAGTGCATGGTTTAGCTTAGAGGTGTGCAGTGCATAGTTTAGCTTAGAGGTGTGCAGTGCATAGTTTAGCTTAGAGGTGTGCAGTGCATAGTTCAGCTTAGAGGTGTGCAGTGCATGGTTTAGCTTAGAGGTGTGCAGTGCATAGTTCAGCTTAAAGGTGTGCAGTGCATAGTTCAGCTTAGAGGTGTGCAGTGCATAGTTTAGCTTAGAGGTGTGCAGTGCATAGTTTAGCTTAGAGGTGTGCAGTGCATGGTTTAGCTTAGAGGTGTGCAGTGCATAGTTCAGCTTAGAGGTGTGCAGTGCATAGTTTAGCTTAGAGGTGTGCAGTGCCTAGTTTAGCTTAGAGGTGTGCAGTGCATAGTTTAGCTGGTTGAGCCCACAGGTGTGCTGTGGTTCCACACAGGTAGCCCTCCTGCATCAGGTTCTGGGACGCTGGTCATCATGCTGGAGGATGAGAATGATAATGCCCCCAACATATACCCACCTGTTGCACGCATTTGTGAGGATGCCAAGGACCTGAACATGCTGGTGGTGGGAGGGCAGGACAGAGACATCGAGCCCAATGGCGCCCCCTTCAGCATTCAGCTGGGAAAACAACCTGGACTGGAGACTACGTGGAATATCACTAGCATCAACAGTATGTGCACCAACACGCACACACACACACACATACCCAGTACAGATGGCGGGTTGCCTTGTTGGGTTTTGCAGGTGTAGATGGCAGGTAAACATGTTGGTCTGAGCAGCTGTCAGTGTTGGGTTGCCAAATTGGATCCGTTTGCCAGATGACATCCATTTGTTAAGCTTTGCTATTTTTTTCTGCCATGCTAATTATCTCTGAATGTATTCATAGGTGAGGTGTTAGAAACAGAAGTTGTGATGTGATAGCAAAAGCTGCATATATTTGCAGACATTAGCATAATTAGAAATGAAACACTGTTTTGTGTTCGCTCTTTATTCTTTAAGGCATCTTGGCAGCACTGTGTTTCCCTGGTAATACTGATGCTGCGTAAAATCTTTTTTCTTAGATAATGCGCTGTCATTATTATTATTACTACAACAACAGAGTTCAATGACAGAAATGTGCAATTCTACTTATATTAAAAACTATTTCTGGTTTTGTACTGTAACAAGTAACAGTAACACTAAATTGGTTTGAGATGGAATTAAACCGTGTTTGTGCATTCCTGTGTATGTGCACTGTCCCCAGCAAGTCTTGTGATCGACAGGTACACACACCCAGGTGATTCTGCTACACACTATGTGGTGTGCGTGTGTGCGTGCGTGCGTGCGTGTGTGTGTGAGCTCTGTACTCACCAGTTCTCCTGATTGACAGGTACACACTCCCAGGTGACTCTGCTGCACAGGTTGCAGAGGGCCAGCTACCTCCTGCCCCTGCAGGTGACAGACTCCGGGGCTCCGCCCCTCTCCCAAAGCACACAGATCATGGTCCAGGTGTGCACCTGCTGGAGGAGCCGTATGGACTGCAGCGGAGCTGACTCCGCCCACCCAGACTCACTGATACTCGGCCCGGTCCTGCTCACCGCTCTTGCTGCTCTTTTACCATGACGCCAGCAGGTAAACACAGCGCAGAGCCCTCTTCTCCTGTGCGACGGTCAGCACGTTTGTGATGGAAGTGCTCTGAGAAGCAGTGCTGGTACTGTAAAGCATTGCATTGTGGGATGTTGAATTTCTGGCCCAGGATTGTGCATTATGAGTCAGTGGGGGCTCTGAGGTGCCTATGGGAGTGTGAGAGGCCACACAGCCATGGCCAGGACTTTACATCACATTACATTCATTCAGCAGACACTCGGATCCAGAGCGACTTACAGCGAAAGAGTCTTTAACCCTTTGGATACCAGTAAAATTTCTGCAGATTGTTATTATTCATCAATATTCAGAAAAACATTTTTTTTCAAATTGTTTGTTTTTACAAATTTTAAGAATTTCTGACATGCCCAGTTCGACCCTCATGTTGAGCCTTTGTTCTAGGGTCAGGCCCATGCGGTGCACAAAGCAGCGGTTTCTGAGGGGCAGAACTATAGTGCAGTTATCCCCCCACTGTCTGACACGTCTCCTTAGATAATCTGCCACTGGAGGGGTCTAGCTCATTCACTCTGTCAGTGAGTGCAGGCATCATTTACCCCTCCAGGGACAACTTGGCCACAAAGGAGCCATTTTCACTGGCAGGAACAGCAGCTTTAAGCTTCTAGATGGCTAAACAGGAGTTTTAGTGGTTTGAGGATTGAGAGTGAGAGGAATCGAGGAAGAGAAAGATGGGGATAGAAAAGTTATTGTTATTTTGAATAATTATGCGCATTGGGCCTCATTCATGAAATGTTCCTGAATATGTGCGAAACAAGTTAGTATGAAAAATTTACGCCGGATTCATCGTACCATGCGGGAAAGGCAGATTTGTTAGTATTCCGTGTGTATGTTCATACATTCTGATTTATCGTAAATGACTGGCACCTTATTTTGCGATTACCATAAATCCATTAGCAGATGTTCAGATGTTCAAGGAAAAAAATTTGTTTAGTATTGTCCATTCCGTTGTCATAGGAACTGGTAAAGTAAAAAGGTCCGGCAGGAGATAACGTGTCGTCAATGTAGGATCTCCCGTCTCACAAGCTGTTAAAAGTTCAAGACTTTCTGCAACGGACGACTGCATTGTCTTCATCTGCCAAGCACTACGGTCTTTCTCGCAGCCTGGAAAAAAATAAAATGCTCTTAATTTCATCATTCTGTTGGTGTTCTGTGCTTGTGAGAGGTAGTTTGAAATCCCCTAACCCCTAGTGATAGAAAGAGGTAGTTAGAAATCTATATACTCTGACACAGTAAACAGCAATTTGACGAATATATTCTTATTAATAAGCCAACCATCTCTCACATCAGCGTTCTTCAAAAGTGCCAACTGAAGTGCCCAACAGAATTAAGCTGTTGTGGGTCCCACCAGGACACCGGGCCAGGACTTTGAGAAGTACATTTTGCATCACATATGAGCTGCACATTGATGTGGAAAATAAACTCTAATAGTGTCCCCTTTGGACTCAATGTTAATGTAACACATTAATGTATGATTTTGCTGTGTGTGTTAACCGGATGAGCTTCCCAGCAGCCCTGCTGGTAGCTCTGCAGTCATGTTAACAGTACCCAGCTATGAGAATAAGGCATGCTTTCCCAGGCCAATGAACACCCCGGTCTCATGACACCAGGAACGCAGGGGGCAGGCTTGGTTTACTGCGTCTACCACAGTACATGTACTCATGCGTCTGTGTTGTTCATGTGTCCGTTACTAAAATGTTTCTGTCCCTTTTTCTCTTATAGGTCTGTAAACTCTGGTGATATCCTGCACCCAAACCCCCTAAGCCCTATGAATGAGGGCAGAGAGGACCATGGATACAGTCATCATCATCATCATCATCATCATATCCAATTATCTCTTGAAATTAGCCTTTTCTTTCAGAACTGTTTCCCACCATCTTCCCCACCATTTTGATCTTCCCTTTCCCCCTGCTCCTACCCTTCCTGCCCTCCTCCCCCCATAATTACTCTGCCCTACTTTTCCCAGTTTTGCATATATCTTTTATCGCTGAATAGAATCCATCACCGAAGGTGATGTATCACCAGGTGTCTCCAATCAGTGCCCCCCTCCCACCAGCGGTGTTAATGGACATGTGACTGTCAGTCCCTGGAACTACTCTGTCTCTGCTGTGTTTGACCTCCTGTCTTTTGGAAGGAGGAAGGAGATGAAAATGAGCCTGCTCACCATACTGTCTTTGAGAGAGAGTCTGGGGGTGTGTCCCAATACTCAGAAAATGCACTCTCCTTTCCTCCACTACCACCTCCTTTCCTCCGTGCCCCAGAAACGGATATTTCTGTCCTAATCTAATGTTGCTGATTACATATTAATTACATATTAATTGTTATATGTTAATTAATGTCTCAACGCGAACCGCAATGTCAGGTACATGCAACTACTTACAGGCTCTTTTGCAAACTTCCGGGTAGGGGATGATCGGAGGAGACGAGTGGAGGAAAGGAGGTGAGGAGTGAAGAATATTGGGATGCACCCTAATGGTTCATTCCAATTGCTTATTTTCACTGCTTGCATCCTTTCCTCATGTCCTCCTTTGGGCGGAGCTAAGGAGCGAGGAAAGGATGCAAGGATGGGAAACGAGGACAGAGGAATCGAGGCAACATGCATTAGGCAAATGGTACGTCCTTGCGCAGTTACTCGTCAGTGTCATGTTATGCTTATGCGCTTAACTATAATTTTTTTTGCCTCTTTTTTCAGTGCCTATGTGTTTTCTGCTTTGGCAGCTAATGAGGAGGTAGATTGTCAGTGCAGTTTAAATGAACATCACCTTTTTGCAACTGATTCCTTATTTACTGAACTGCATGTAAAGTGGTATCTTTCATGAAAAATGTTTAGTTTGGATGGAAAAACCAGCTCATTTTGCCATGAAAATATGAAATCTATGCTATAATCATAATCATTCAATGTAGCTTATTCTCGGTCCTATTAAAATTGTGAATTGTACATGAATTACCAGAGTTGATCTCAATTCCATTTCGGTTCAAGAAATGGAATGAATTTAATTGAATTTGTTAACTTCCTGACCCTGACCTGCTATGTACCAGAGCCATAGAGATGTGCATATGCAAAGCCACATTATGACATCACAAAGCCCCGCCTCTCAGAATAACGTCAATATATTGATATTAATAAGGCTGAGTAACCTGCTCCACAATCACACTGTCACACTGAAACTAATTTTGGTCACCTATTGATTTGATGATTGGCTTTGAGCATGTACAAAGTGTGTGTGTGTGTGTGTGTGTGTGTGTGTGTGTGTGTGTGTGTGTGTGTGTGTGTGCTTATGTGTGTGCGTGCATACTTTGCGTATTTGAATGCGTGAGTGAGACAGACCCAATTAGTTAGAAATTTTTTTCAATTAGAAAAGGAAAATGTGATCATTATATATAAATTGAATTTTGACAATATTAATTATGATAATGTGAACCATTTATGTATATATATTTTGCACTGATTTATTAAACCTGTATTTACCTTCAGTTTTGGTTGTGCTCATTTGGTTGTTTGAGGTCAACTGAAGGCACCGGGTCCGAAAATAGCAACCAATGTCAAATATTCTGTTTTTGTGTATAATGAACCCTAAGATATAATTGATAGAGGATATGCTACTAAATAAAATGTTTAAACGATAGCAAAAACAGACAATGTGCAAATATTCCCAAAGAGACAGGAAGGGGAGGGGCTTGGTGGAATGCAGAGGAGGACAGAAAGGTGTGAGAATTGACCCTGCATTCGTTTATGAGGTCGGATATCAGAGGTGGTAAACGAGTTGTTTTCGTGTCATTACCGACATCAGTGCCCAAACTAAGGGAAGAAAATTAAAGTAAATGCAAACGGGACCCTCCCTCCCCCCGGTCGGAGAGTGCAGCATCCAGCCCACCCACAACAACCCCCCCCCCCCCCCCACATGGTCTGGTTCGCACAAAGTTCTGCCTACAAAGAAATCCTGGAGAACCACTTTTTTTGTTTTTTATAAAGATGTTTCTACAATATTACCAAACACCAGGGCACAGACTTCAGTGGAATTTTCTGAAACGGACTGAGTAGGAAGGAGAGAGGACAGCAGTGTAGAGGGGTCACGCTCACCTCACCCCTCAGTCTGCAATACCAGAGATTCTTTATAATATACATCTTATTTGGCAATACTCAAGGCACTACCACCACATAGATGTGTGTGAGAATGGTTTGTGAGTAATTTCCTGTCCTTAGGGAGTCCCTGCTGAAAATCTGAAGGATTTTCAGTTTTAAATCTAACAGACACTCCTACACTCCAGCCAGACTCAGCAGACTCATTATAGGCAAAGATAAACAGTGCTGCTGAGAGTAATCATAAAAGAGTGTTATTGTGACAGGTTTCAATTACAAAGGTGTATATAATTGTGACAGACTGTAGTCACGAAAGCGTGTGTTGGAGTATGAGAAGGCGAAGTGTAATTATTGAGTGTGTGTAAAATGATAGACTGTGACGGGTTCTCTGACAGGGGAAGCGGTGTCACTCATCTCTGGAAGAGACCAGATGCTTGAGGACTCCCCAGCAGCACAGTTACAGCGCTTCTGGCGTTTGCTGGCTGTCACGTTGTTTCTTTCATGTCGTTTCCTCTGCTTCTTGTAACACTCCACCTTTTAATGTGCTGCCTGTTCCTCTCCACCCGTCTCAGGCCGCTAAGCTGAATGGATCAACACGGTGTGATATCTTCAGCTGACAGCCGGAAACATGCCTGGTCTATGAAATATTGTTATAGTGCAGTACAGTATAATATAGTTTAGTGTTGACCACTAACCCTTGGGGGAAAATCACCGACCTGACTACATGGAAAACGGGGAATTTAAAACCAATGCGCTGTGCTCGTTACAGTTTTACACTGACACACCTCTGGCATATGACACTGATTACAGTTTCACTAAGTGCTGAGTGTAAAATAAGTGGTTGGAGAGCTGTGTGAGGGTACGTAATAGTGTTTGGTAAGAGCAACATTTGCAGCTGGGCCACATTTGAGATAGAAAATTGGAGAGGAAGTTAAGTTTTTTTTCTCTGCTTTGGGGAATGTGGGGGGGGGCAGAAGTGTGAAATTCCACCACCACACACACATGCACAATGCCCCCACCTACTTTGAGTGGATATTTTTCCAGCAATTTATTTTTTTATTTGACTCATTTTCCATTTCATTAGTTTTTGGAAAACTGTCCAACTCAGGAAATATTCCTGTCCTTTAAAAAAAAGAAAAAAAAGAAGAAATGCAATTTCACAGTTAACTTGCAACAACAGATTTTCTATGAAGTGTCTGAAACCAGAAGATTCTTCCAATTCTGGTCCCTGGAGCAATGAGCAGCTTTTAGAGAGAAGCGCAGAGCAGCCAGGGGAATTGTGTACAGGCTCAGTGAAGAGCAAAACTACACGATTATTTCCCCCGTCTAAGCTTCCTTTCACCAATATATGATTCTTTTTCATACTTACACAAAAGTTTCAACTCAGACCGCAGAACGGTCTGAGTTGAATTAACAATGTTTATTTCAATGTATATATATAAACAGACATGATCACAAGAGATATTATGAAAAAGAATATCTAGTAGTCAGTTTGAATGATGAGATAGTTGATGCTATCTTTTCCTCTGTAAACTCAGCATCAGGCAGGACTAGCTCCACACAGAGATTGCCAGAACACGGCATTTCCTTCTTTCACACCTCCTTCTGTCCACAACTCCTCTGCTTTTCCTTTCTCCTGTCATGCCTCTTATCTAGTTGTATTTTCCTTGCCCAGAATTCCCATTTCCCTGTAAAAACCTGGCTGGGGAAGTACCCAGACAATAATGAACCGGATACAATTCTCCTGCAATAACTAGAAATCACTAAAACTGATTTTGAATTCAACAAAGAATTATTTTTACAGATCAGCGGTACAGCTATGGGCCAAAAATTAGCACTGGCTTATGCTAACATCTACACTTTATACAGATACTCAACACACACCATAGATCAATCACAGTTAAATACACTACACATAATTAATCCATTCATTATCTAACCTGCTTATTCCTGGTCAGCGTCACAGGGGGGCTTAAGTCTATCCCAGCATGCATTGGGCACACACACCATTCACTCACACACTCATACCTATGGGCAATTTAGAGTCTCCAATTCACCTAACCTGCATGTCTTTGGACTGTGGGAGGAAACTGTAGTACCCGGAGGAAATCCACGTGGCCACGGGGTGAACATGCAAATTCCACACAGAAAGGCCCGCGGCCCGGGATTCGAGCTCATTGCCTTCTTGCTGTGGGGCGACGGTGCTGCCCATTGCACCACCGTGCCCCCTGACCCCCCCCCCCAATATATTTTTTACAAGAAAAAAGAGAGAGCTTGTGTAGATACTAAATTACTTTCGGTCATGGACTGGGGTCAATTTCATTTCAGTTCAATCAATACAGGACATTAATAGAATTGCTTGAAATTACATAAGGCCACAATATTCAATGGGGCTTTTTCAATCAATTAATTCCAATTCATTTCCTAATATTTACTATACAGCTTATGTACTGCAAATAAGCCCAACTACGTATATATGAACATGTAAATTGTTTTAAGTTATCATTTAAAGAATATAAAAGATTGTCATCTCGACAAAATAATAACTAAAATAAAAAAGAAGAAACAAGACTTTTCCAAAATGTTCCAAGATTTCATAAATTAAGTATTAAGTGTAGTGAATGAGTGAGACTGTTGTCTGACCTACAGTAGCCTGTAACTCCCCTCATTACCATGGCAACTGAAGAGAGGAACCAGTATTTTGTCAGCCCTGTGTACTAGACTGGCAGCTCTTCAACTCTACCACAGTGGGGAGCTAAAGAGACAGACAGCAGGCAGGACATTGCCACTAGAGGGTGCATTATATCTGTATTAAAAATGAATTTCACCGAAAGTAGAGCAATAATAGAACCTGTGACCATGCAATATAGAGACTCCTTATGCCTTCCAATCAAATAACCACCCAGAGAATGTACAGATTGGTTACATATATTTCTGATGCATTCTACTTTAGGAAAATACTCAGTCCATTGCTGGCATTAGATTACAATAATATTTTTTTCTCTGACAAACAGAAGTGACTGTGTCCATGAAATTGTTATCTAGAGTCCTGCTCTTTTTCAGGTAGCATATCTTTGCATAAAAATCTCTCGTTTTAACAGAAAATTAATTCCTCCAGGACCACAATACAAACTGTGAAAAATACACATCAATAATATAAAATAATAATGGTAAAATCCCAGACTTCAGCCGAAGGTACAATGCATTCATCCTCCTGAATGTTTGAATACATTTTACTGTAGATTTGACATCAGTACAGAGAGGGACAAGCTGATGAAATTTGGTATTTGGCACACAGAGGAAAAATATTTGATTTAAGTTTTAATTTTGCGAGTTGTTCGTCCCCTTGTTGAAAGAGCTCTCAAAACGTGTGCTATGGGAATCATATGCCTGGAAGAACCCAAGAAAATCTGCCCCTAGAAGAACAGTGGAAACAGATGAGTGTTTTTACATTAATTTAATAAGAAATGACCTGATTTGGACTGATCTTTAACACATGAGAAATTTATATATGGTAATGATGATACAGCTTTATTCTAATGTAAAATAATAGCTACACATATTGTTATAATTATATGTGCTATTTAAATACATATGCCCACTATATTATACTGCAGCTTTAAGTCAATGACCAATTAATTTCCGGTATCATAGAATTATAAAAGTTTATTTAAAAACTTTACAATAAACAGAAATGTGACCGATCAAAAACATTAGTCTATATCATGCCCGACATATCGCTATGTCTACTTTAGCGATTAGAGTTGTAGAATTTGAGCTAGGTTGTTGGGAAAAAAGTCTTTATCTAAATGCAGATTTTTGTAATGTACTGAACTATATGAAAACAGCTGAACAAATCTTTCCCATATTTGTTTATGTCACAATATTGATGAGAGGAGTTGATCTGCCAAGTGGCTTGGTAATTGGTGCTAAAATGGCTGAGATATCGATGGGCAAAATTTGGGTTTTAACATGCAAGTTGCAACCAAAACCAAACTACTGCATCCCCCTAATTAGAACAAAACAGATTATTTTAAACAAAAATCAAGGTTGGATTAATTAAGATTGAAATAACATACAAGCTTATGTGAATGCTAAACTAAAAATACATGTTTTAAGATTACGTTTTAAAGTGTTGACAGATTTTGGTGCCCTATGGCAGGCTGTTCCAGAGGCGATTACCATAGACAGTAAAAGCTGCCTTCTTATTCCTCGCCCATGGAACAACTAAAACACCAGTGCCAGAGGACTGGAGGGATCTAGAAGGAACATACCTTAAAGGGGCAGTTCGCCAAAAAAAATATTTTGAAATACCCAGAGTGCTATCTATCCATCCAGGTAGTTTGGCTGAGTTTCATTAGTTTTGTAGATATCTGCTGCAGCTCATCCTGATAATACTTTGATAGAACGGACCTCAAAAGTACAAAGTTTGTGGCACTCAAAGGGCCAAAAATGTACATTCGAAACAATCAACAGCAACGTCTCTTTCCAAATATAATATCATGAACATCCACAGACCTTGTTGTGCACGGTGTTTTCGAAAAATACTTTATACCGAAGTACGCCAACTCATCCAGAGATTAATATGATCACTGCATTGAACCAGTTTATCAATAAGGCTGATATCATTGGGTGATATAAAGATGTACAACTGCATATCCTTTGCATAGCTATGAAAATCAATCCTATATTCCCTGATAATATTTCCCAGTGGCAGCATGTAAAGACTAAACAATACAGGTCCCGGAATGGAGCCTTGGGGTATCCCTCATGAGACTACCACAAAGAGAAGACTACACCAGCATAACCTCAGAGGGTTCAACGCAATATGTAAACCACTGGTAGGCCTCATGTACAGAATAGCCAGGTTAGAGTTTGGTAAAAAGTTTTATTATCAGATGAGACAAGTATTAACCTGCACCAAAAGTGATGGAAAGATTAAAGTGTGGAGAAAGAAAGGAGCTGCTCATGATCCAAAGCACCCCCCTTATCTGTGAAACAGTGTTCTGGCTTGGGCATGAATGGCTGCACTGGAAATGGCTCACTTGTCTTCATTGATGATGTGACTGCTGACGACAGCAGCAGGATGAATTCTGAAGTGTATAAAAACATCTTATCAGCTCGGATCCAACCAAATGCCTCAAAACACATTTGATAGTGCTTCAGGACAATAACCCCAAACAATCTGTTAACCAATGAGTTTTTCAGGGCCAAAAAGTGGAAATTATTCTTCACTGACAAGTCAATCACCCATCCTGAATCGAATTGAACTTGCGTTTTAAGTGCTGAAGACTGAAGACAAAACGCCCCAGAAACAAACAGGAACTGAAAATGGCTGCAGTCCACGCCTGGTAGAGCATCACCAGGGAAGATCCCCAGTATTTGGTGATGTCTATGGGTCACAGACCTCAGGCAGTCATCAAATGCAAAGGATTTGCCACCAAGTTGTAAATATGGCAACTTTATTTCAGATTATGTTCATTTGACCTATTACTTTTGCTCCGCTAAAAAAGGCGTCTAATTCCTACACGGATCACGTGATATGGATGTAAATGCACTCAAATTAAAGCTGACAGTCTGTACTTTACCCTCATATTCATTGTTATTTCAAATCCAATGTGCTGAATTACAAAGCCAAAACAAGAAAATTGTTTCACTATCCCAATACTTTTGCAGTTAACTGTATTTTCACAACAGATTAACAAACAAGTCAATATTTATTCTGACAAATATTTGAATTAAATTGTGAATTTAGCATTGTGAAATAATATCCAAGAGTCCAAGCAATACTGGCATATACATCAACGTAAATACAAGCAATACATTAGCTAACATACAAGATAAACATCAACTGCTGTATCAAAGAAAATTATCTGACAATAAAATTCAATAGGACACAAAATGAATGGGGGCGGCACGGTGGTGCAGTGGTTAGCACTGTCGCCTCACAGCAAGAAGGTACCGAGTTTGCATGTTTGCATGTTCTCCCCATGTCCACGTGGGTTTCCTCCGGGTACTCCGGTTTCCTCCCACAGTCCAAAGACATGCAGGTTAGGCTAATTGGAGACTCTAAATTTCCCATAGGTGTGTGAGTGAATGGTGTGCGTGCCCTGCGATGGATTGGCGGCCTGTCCAGGGTGTATTCCTGCCTCTCGCCCAATGCATGCTGGGATAGGCTCCAGCACCCCCCGTGACCCTGACCAGGAATAAGCGGGTTAGATAATGGATGGATGGATGGATGGACAAAATGAAAGGGAAAACCTCTTAGTTCAATTGGATATCTGATGCCTCCAACATGATATGGAGTCTTGATTTTCTTGAGATGTGGTCATTTCTACCTGCTTGGAAAGTACACCACTGGAAATGGGCTTGAGGTGGAATTGTCCTCTGTGCTTTACTTGATGCTTACTGAGTATTTGTTGGCACGGATGAGAGCATATCTATTGGCATATTCTTTAATGTAATGTCCTGTTCGTGTCCTTCAGGTCACTGTGATGTGCCCTCCTTGAGGGCGTGGTCCCCACCATTCCATTGGTCTTTTCTCTGGCAACACCCACCAATCATAGGCTTTTGTCTCTTAAGAAAGAATCTGACAGATAGAATGCACAAATATTAATCAATTCATGCAATTCTTTATCTATAATTGAATGATAGAATTCAAAATGATTTTAATGACATATACTTGTATCAACAGTTACCAGAACTTCATAGGTACAGATAGGTGTTTGGAGTTAATCTCCTCGGAATCATGCCATTGATTGCTCTATCGGACTAAGAAACATAAAGGATTTTTAGGCTAACCCTTTACAAATGTTAAGATGACAGGAGTATGGACATTAACACAAATAAATTGCACTCTTCCTTATGTTTTGCACTATTAATACATAATTAATAAAATACATTGAAAGAGTGCACCCCTTTTTAGTGTTGTGTACATCCAAAACCAGTTCATGTTCAATATTTAGAATGAAAGGACACACCAATATTCTTCCCCCTTAGCTTCTCTATCTACATCCATATGCACTGCCTCTGTCTGGAATTATCCCAGAACACAGTGGGCTCCAGAATTATTGGCACCCCTGACTGGCAATGCACAAAAAATACTTTTAATTATTGAGATAAATTCAAAATGCCAAGATGTGAAAAATATTGTTGCTTATTAATGTTTCAATGGAACCAACCAAAATCTTAAATGTATTTAATTTAAAAAAAATTTCACCAAAACCAAGGTTTCATAATTATTGCCACCCCTGGTTTAGTACTTGGTGCAACCACCTCTGGCAAGAATAACAGCATGGAATATTTCTCTGTAATGTTTGACAAGGTTAAGGAACACATTTGGTGGGATTTTGCACTATTCCTCTATGCAGATCCTTTCAAGATCCTTCACACTCTTGGGTTTGTGCTTATCAACTGTCCTCTACAGTTCAGCCCACGGGTGTTAGATTGGATTGAGGTCCGGCGACTGAGATGGCCATTGCAGAACATTGATTTTGTTGTCACAGAACCATTTCTGTGTGGATTTTGAGGTATGCCTTGGGTCATTGTCTTGCTGGAAAGTAAACCTACAGCCAAGTCTCAGACTTCTGGCAGAAGCAACCAGATTGTCAGCCAAATTTGGCTGATACTTGGTGGAATCCATTATGCCATTGATCTTAACCAGTGCTCCTGGACCTCTGGAATTAAAATAGCCCCAAAACATCACTGACCCACCACCATATTTCACAGTGGGTATGGGGTGCCTCTTCTTGTAGGCATCTCAGTTTCAACGCCAAACATGCCGATGCTGTATCTGACCCAAATGTTCAATTTGGACACTTGGAGTTTGCCAAACGTCATTTAAATTATGACTGGAGGTGCTGAAGGTGCTGTGGTCAGATGAGACCAAAACTGAACGTTTTGGTCAGATACAGCATCTACCAGAAGGTTGAGACTTGACACATCTTGGCATTTTCAGTTTATCTCAATAATTATATTGTTTGTTTTGTTTGTATTATTTTTAGTGCATTTCCAGTCAGGGGTGCCAATAATTCTTTGGATCATGAGCATTCACTGTATGAATGAGAATAATTTGTCATCAAATTCAAGGCCAATTTGCAGCAAGAGATGTATGGTATATACACTGCTCGGCCAAAAAAAAAGTCGCACACTGTAATATTTTGTTGGACCGCCTTTAGCTTTGATTATGGTGCGCATTCGTCATGGCATTGTTTCGACAACCTTATGCAACGTCACAACATTTATTTCCGTCCAGACTTGCATTAATTTTTGGCCAAGATCTTGTATTGACGACGGGAGAGTCGAACCACTCCGTGAAGTCTTCTCCAGCACATCCCAAAGACTTTCAATGGGGTTAAGGTCAGGACTCTGGTGGCCAATTCATGTGTGAAAATGATTCCTCATGCTCCCTGAACCACTCTTTCACAATTTGAGCCCGATGAATCTTGGCATTGTCGTCCTGGAATATGCCCATTGATTGGATAACCTGGTCATTCAGTACATTCAGATACTCAGCTGACTTCATTTTATTGCTGCATAACGTTGCTGAGCCTAGACCTGACCAATTGAAGCAACCCCAGATCATAACACTGTCTCCAGAGGCTTGTACAGTGGGCACTATGCATGACTGGTGCAACTGCGACTTTTTTTTTGGCCAGGCAGTGTATAATCTGTTTAATTTATGAATTTATCCAAAGGAGATATGGCACACTGAGCAAACCTGACATTATATTATATAAAACAAATGTATAATATGAACATTTAAAATTGTGAGGGAATTGGGGCGGGACTTTGATAAGCAGTCTGCTTTTTCCCGTATCCCTTTTCGGCAGGTACTGTATTTGTTCAAGGCATATTTCAGAAATGTGATGAAGTGTGACTATATACATGCCGAAATAAATAAATAAATAAATAAATATTTTTGTATTGTATTGTATTGTATTTATTTATTTATTATTTTTGTATGTATTTTGGTGTTTTTGATGGCTGAAAAACAAGACTTGTGCCAGGAAGGTATTAGGCTGAATTTCCAGGTTTGGCACTTCTGTTTTACCATTGTGCAAAGGACTACAACACTATTTTTATTTGCTTCAGTAAATAGCTTGTTGCATTCATGGATTTCTATCTTTTTGGTCTTTTGCTCACCTTCGGTAGCATAAGATCACCAACACCACCATGGCAACACCCCCAATGGCTGCCATCACTGCAGAAACCACTGAACTGGCAGACCCAGATGACGGGCCATCAGACTCTGAAACACAGCAACAGAGAGCGGGTTATTAAGTGAGTGGGACTAAAACACAGCAACAGAGAGCGGGGTTATTAAGTGAGTGGGACTGAAACAGAGCAACAGAGAGGGGGGTTATTAGGTGAGTGGGACTGAAACAGAGAAACAGAGAGGGGGCTTATTCAGGGTTCAAGTTCAGAGTTGAGATGATCATGTGCAAATGGCACTTACTCCCGAAATTCCGCTGAGCATAACCCCTTAACTAGCACCAGCTCGTATTCTGGCCTGAAGTGGTTTCGTTTATTTGTATACATTGCATTTTTTATGGTGAAATTTTCTATCAATCTGGTCACACCAGATGTGTTATAAAACTCACAATTCTATCTCTATAAACTATTTCATGATCCCAATGTTACACGGTTCCTTCTTTTGTAACATCATACAAAACAGATCAAAATAACGACTCCATACATTCTATGTGTTCTGGAAATCCCCAGACGATACAAATCCACAGTAAAGTCATTATCCTTATCCGGGCAAAAAAACAAAATGTTAAAAAATATTTTAGGTGAGAAAAAGACTTCCACTGTGTTTGATCTTCTGTTACTTTGTTTCAGTAATACTTCTTAGGCCTCGTATACACTAGGGTTTTAGTTTTGAAACTTTTTGGAAACGTTTTAGTTGAGAGGTTTTCACTACCTTCACCAGTTCGCGCACATTACTCGAATGCATTCGGTGGTTTTCGAAACCTCCACGCAGCACGTTTCCTTGACAACAGATTTGATCTTTTGCATTCCTTGGTATCCATATCCCACACTTTCCAAGTGTTGTAGGCTTCTCCTCCTCCCTCCAAGTTGAACCACAATCGGCATCCATAACATAAAGATAAAATTATAAAATATTAATAAACACAAAGGTTAACTTTGTGAAGATGTTTGACATTCCCACGGAACTCGCAAGTACCACCAATGGAACTGTACGTCATTTACTTATGACGCAAGCAAAATTATTCTTTAGGTAGGTTTCAGCAACCGATC
Source organism: Synaphobranchus kaupii (assembly GCA_029718625.1). NCBI lineage: Eukaryota > Metazoa > Chordata > Actinopteri > Anguilliformes > Synaphobranchidae > Synaphobranchus > Synaphobranchus kaupii. The sequence continues at coordinate 30,919,149 of CM056388.1, read as the reverse complement.
CTGTACACACTCACGGCTAAAACCAGTTAAGCGTTTTTGAAACGTTTCCGATCCAAGCTCCGAGGGCTTTTAAATTTAAATGTTTTCAAAACCCCTGATAATGTGGATTTGATGGTTTGAAGGAGCCAAAAAATTAATGTCTTAATGCAGCGTGTACGAGGCCTTAGAGTAATTCTGACTCTTGGAAAACAAAGTCCTAAGGGCTACCTTACAGAAAAGACCAGGATTATGCCTGTAGTCAAAGGGGTTCAAGAACAGTAACTATTTTATTTTCAGGCTTGTGTTTGAAAGCTATTTGTGATTCAGATATGACGTATCTGTGTCTCTCCAGTATAAACACACGTGGGGTGGAAATTTGCTGAAAACGAGATTCAGAGTTTTCACTTACTGATTTTTTCCGCTCAAGTTTGTTAAAAAAAAGTGGTTTATGTCTAGTGCCACCAACAGATGATTATAAAAAATACAGCATCTTTCGTATAATTGGATGTTAGAATGAATGCATGTTATTTGAACATAACATTGGTCTTATTTTCCTTGGCCTAGCCTACTTGCAATTAGCAACTTAAATATTGGATATGTTGGATATCAGTGTAGATCAAGAGGTGCAATAAATATCCAAAAGTATGAGAATTATAATTATTCTTCGCTAAGTCACAATCATGCAATTTTCTCTTAAAGGTTAAGACTAGCTTTAAAACTAGTTTAAGAAAAAATGATGCAGGCTTACACTCAATATAGATATTGAGACTTCAAAATGATTGTGAAACGTCCGATGAGTGTGTGGGTGGTGCATACGCCAAATATTTTTGGTTTCTAGAACATTCCCAGAAAGTTACTGTAAATATTCCTCACATATACATTTGTCCGGTTTCCTGGAAGTGCTTTGAATGTCATTTCTAAATCACAAGAAATACTACAGGAATGGACTGTTTTTCATTTATACTATTCCAGCTACAAGAGAAATTACATTGTGTATGGTCATTTGTGTTAATTTTATTTGGAAATAAATGTTAATAACATTCTTAAAATGTTATTAACACATATCCTTCAAGGTTTTTTCAAGACTAAAACTGATAACCACCTGGGGATATTGCCATTAAGTTTAAATGCCTACATGTCTGGAATGTTTGTTTGGAACATTAATATGTTCTAAGCCTATTTGGAATGTCCCTCTCACAACCAAATGGCAATCTTTAAGCGTACCTAGAAAGATACGCCACAAAGCGGCTAAACCGCAAAGGGAAAAGGAGAACTAAGGAGAAAAAACATCCCGACCTAAGTCAAAACAAATCTACCTGAAAAGGAGGCGAACTCGACGAAGCAAGTAAAACAAACAAAAGGTACCTCGCTCTAAGACAAAGAGCGTAGTAGAGAAGTAGAGAAAAAATGAAAGAATAACCCTGAGTTACACGGGTGTAAACTTAAACAGAAAGACAGTCTATTACCTAAGCTCTGTAGTCAAAGAGCTCAAAACAAAAAAGGTAACAGAACGAGAGAAAGAATGACAAAGAAAAGAGATAGGAGCTTAAAAGAAAATAACCAATCCTATCCTAACTTCTGTCTAACCGGACTTGCTGCGTCTCTTATTTGTACAACCAGAAAGGCAGTGACCGTGTTCCTATACCTTACCGACTTCGACGTCAATTAGCAACAACAATATTGAAGTGCAGGAAAGCGGACATCCTGCACTATTTATAGCCAACAGGAAACCGAACACAGGTGTGGACAATAATGACTGGCGAGATCCAAAAACTGGAATGGAAGCGGAAAAAATCAGATGGAGCGTCAGACGACGCCAAATCCCAGGACAAACCGCAGAAACAACAAAGGCTGCCAATAACCATGACAAGATGTAATGCTCATCAACATTATTGAAATGGTTGTTGTTAGCTGGGACTGTGGTCTGGCCAGAGAGGAGGTGTACTCTTACCTGTGCAGGTGTAGGAACCAGGTGTGTTGACACACTCCATGTGTTGTGGGCAAGGGGAAGGCAGACCAGCACACTCATTTATATCTGAAACAGTATTGAGCACAGACACATGCATACTTTTATTGCACTGTTTTTAAGTTAACCAGTACTGCCTACCAATTGCTATTTCAATGTACTTATTCTTCTGTTTGGGGGTGTCACTAAATGGGGGTGTGTCCCTAGACATGCGGGTGGAGGGGGACTCAGTGGCGGTGTGCACCTTGACAGGTGGGCGGAGCTGGACTCCATTGGTTGCTGTTGTGGTCGCATCTGATGGAGGAGGGGCCGTTTAGGCTGTAGCCATGATGGCAATGGTACAGCAGGGTGGAGTCACAGAGCAAAGAAAAACCAAACTTCAGCCTGGGGATGGAACCACAAATGGGATCTGCAAGCAAGAAGGGGGGAGTGACGTGGGGGAGGAGTGCAACTATTCCCCTTCTCTGTCCTCCCTCCCCCATTCCTCTTTCGACACCATGCTCTACTCCTTTTCCCATCTATCCATTCTCTCATTTCATCCTCGCTGTTCATCTCTCTCCCACCTCCTCCCTCACTCCACACCTGTGTCCCGCTCTCTCCAGGCGCTCAGGTTGAGGTGTGGGATGAGGGGGTGGGAACAGGGCAGCACGTCGGCCGGGTGCCCGGTTTGGGTGAAGGGGTCAGGGGGCACGTGGGTGATGCGGGTGTTGTCACAGATGATTCGGGACAGGGAGACCCTGTGAAGCTGGGCCCTTTGGGCGTCACTGAACACCCCTTCCCTCTCCCACCAGAACCTTCCTTGGGGAAAAGAGAGAGAGAGAGAGAGAGAGAGAGAGAGAGAGAGAGAGAGAGAGAGAGAGAGAAAGAGAGAGAGTGGAGAAAGAGAAAAGTCACGGTTGCCCAGAGAAAATGTGGCAACCATGCAAAGTTGCAAACACAAATAAAAACACTTCCTGATTGAATGTCCTAAATTCAGCCAGATTTGCCATTAATTATTTTCCAAAACTATCCACAAATGTCCCCAGTTTGACAACACACCTGATGTTCATAAGCTATCCTTCTTAGGGGAATACCAGGAAGCCTCAATCCTCCCACCCAGACGGTTTTTGCAAACTAATCACATTTACAATACAAAAAGTGTAAGCAATGAGTTGTTGTAATTGATGGGTTTAGCAATCCATTACAGAATAGTTGAGTGACTTTGAACTATTCCAGGAGAGGAGACTTGATTCAGTTATGTTGATGGCCGTACCTAAGTGATGGGTGTATGGCTCAGAAGGTGTAATGTTATTAACATGTCTACTCTAGATCCTCTCAGGTTTCAGATTAATTCTGCTAAATCCAGAGTGAAGTTTGTCATTTTATGAAGCTGTTCCTCTGCTTCCTTTACTAAAAGTATTTTTCCTTAATTGACACAGAAACCTGCCTTTTTTCCTTATGGGGTGGATGAGGTACAGGAACATGGTACAGTTAATTACTGGAGAAATAGGGGAGAGCTAGGAAGACAGAGACACATGGTACAGTCCATTACTGGAAATATGGGGGAGAATTAGGGAGACAGTAGCACATGGTACAGTCCATTATAGTTCATTGGGGGAAAGTCAACAGACAGGTACAGAGACGTGTGGGAAAGTGCATTATTTTCGTTCCCACTGCTCACCTGTCTCCGTCTCTCAGGGCTCTGAACTGTTTGGCCATCAGACAGGCTAGCAGCGGCCCCACCCGCCCCCCTGGGAGAGGGGGCTCAGAAATGGCCCCCACCCACAGGTCGATATTGTGAGGAGTTCCGTACAGAGCCAGGAGCTTGTGAGCCAGGCTGTGGTTTCCCAGCACATTGGCCAGATCCAGCACAGTCACTGGAACCGAGAGATTGCACAGCTGACGCCATGCACTGTAACCTAGGGGAACACCACACCAGGGGCCATATTCATAAAGAGTGCTGATTTAGGGACAGTTTGTCTTTGAGCGCATAATGGATATAGTTAGGATATGGACAAGGGAAACCTGATCCAATATCACCACTCTGAGCCATTTTTTGATCAGATATAAGCAGAGCTGACATCACATGCCATAATGTGGGGGAAGACCAGACACCATTTTAAGAATGTGCTGGTATAGAACGTGGTATGTAGTGGGGGTGTACTGGTATAGGGTGAGGTGTGTAGTGAGAGTATACTGGTTTAGGTTGTGCAGGTAAAGAGTGGTGTGTGGGGTTGTGGTATAGAGTGTATAAGTGGGAGTGTGCTGGTAAAGAGCGTGGTGTTTAGGGTGTGGTATAGGGTGTGTAAGTGGGAGTGGGTGTGGATGTGTCAGCACCAGCCAGTCCATGGTCTCGGCCTCGCTGCAGGTTGAGCGCTCCCAGGTCCAGCGGGAGCCCTCCCTGGGCCTGGAACAGCATTTCTGTCAGCTCCTCCACCATCATTTGCCCCGGACTCTGCAGCTTCGCCGGGGAGAACAACAACCCCCTCAACACTGGGTCTATACCACCTGAGAGAGAGGGGGAGAGAGAGTATACCACATGAGAGAGAGGGGGAGAGCGAGTATACCACCTGAAAGAGAGGGAGAGAGAGATTATACCATCTGAGAGAGCAGGGGAGAGAGTATACCACCTGAGAGAGAGGGGGAGAGAGAGTATACCACCTGAGAGAGAGGGGGAGAGAGAGTATACCATCTGAGAGAGCAGGGGAGACAGGGTATACCACCTGAAAGAGAGGTGGAGAGAGAGTATACCACCTGAGAGAGGGGGAGAGAGAGTATACCACCTGAGAGAGCAGGGGAGATTATACCACCTGAGAGAGACGGGGAGAGAGAGTACACCACCTGAGAGAGAGGGGGAGACAGGGTATACCACCTGAGAGAGAGGGGGAGAGAGAGTATACCACCTGAGAGAGAGGGAGAGAGACAGTATACCACCTGAGAGAGAGGGAGAGAGACAGTATACCACCTGAGAGAGAGGGGGAGAGAGAGTATACCACCTGAGAGAGAGGGAGAGAGACAGTATACCACCTGAGAGAGAGGGAGAGAGACAGTATACCACCTGAGAGAGAGGGAGAGAGACAGTATACCACCTGAGAGAGAGGGGGAGAGAGAGTATACCACCTGAGAGAGAGGGAGAGAGACAGTATACCACCTGAGAGAGCAGGGGACTCAGTGAGCACAGCCTGGCCATGGAAAGAGGCAGACACAGGCAGTAGTAGTAGTACTTACTTTTTACAGCACTGTTTAGGGAACTGCTCAGATGCGCGCAAATGATATAAAATCATGGATTTGCTGGTTAACAACTCCACCAGTACTCCCTGACACACACACACACCACCCCTCACACTCCTCACTACACCAAAACCTCCCTGAAACACACCCATTGTGGCTCCTACAAGTCAATTCTACCAGGCTGGGAAAATTTTGGGACACGTATACATTTGAGTGCAACGTTTTGTGGTACTGCAGGACGCAGCATTTGACAACCGCCAGCCCCCTTCTTTTGTACCTTCCTGCACCACTCTCCAGGAGGCAAAGAGGGAACGGTGGAGGGGCAGGGGTGGGTGCTCTGGGCTGGGGGTGTAGCCGGGGCCCAGCCGGACCACGGTGGGCTGCACGGTGACGTGGGCGAAGCGGAAGACGGCGGTGGAGAACGCGTTGGTGATGCTGGGGTCCGTCTCGGCGCCATAGCCGCAGTACGGGGGGAGGAGGGAGCGGCACCCGTCCTCCCCCAGGACCCGCGGCAGGTAGCGGTCCCACGTCAGCACCTGGCCACAGATAAGTGAGAGGACACCTTCCAGTCAGTAAGCACAGCAGAGCTGAGAGACACAAGTTAACATATGAACTCCAATCTGTTACATCATCCCTGGAGCTTGATTCCCTGGAGCTTGACCCCTGGAGCTTGATTCAGAATACAATTCATTCTCTTGGCTGGGAACATTTGGCCTTCAGCTGTAGTAGGCTAACTGTAACTCTTGTCGTGTGTTGTGGCACTACATATGCTCAACGAGAAATCTTTTAGATCTCTTTAACCTTGTATTGGACCTGCATTGGACTGTGAAAATATTTTCAAAAGCATAATTTATTTTATTTATATTGACTGTCCCTTGTAGTGTAGGTTTCAGCAAGAATGTATGGTTCTTCAGATTAAGGACAGAGACTCATGCCGGGTCATAGGAGGATATAGCTATTCGTTTTTGTGTAGCGTGAATACAATTTTATATTACATAAGACTTATAATTAGAATGAATGTATTAATGAAAGCAAAGGGGCAGAGATAGAGAGGGATACAGAGAAGAGAGAGGGGTAGAGACAGGGAAAGATAGAGAGAAGGGAGCGTGGTAGAGAGAGGGAAGAGTAGAGAGAAGGGAGAGGGGTAGAGATGGAGGGAAAGACAGAGAGATCAGAGAGGGGTAGAGAGAGGGAAGAGTAGAAAGAAGGGAGAGGGGTAGAGACAGAGGGAAAGAGGGAGAGATCAGAGAGGGGTAGGGACGGAGGGAAAGAGGGAGAGATCAGAGAGGGGTAGAGAGGGTAGGATTGAGAGAAGGGAGCGTGGTAGAGAGAGGGAAGAGTAGAAAGAAGGGAGAGGGGTAGAGACGGAGGGAAAGAGGGAGAGATCAGAGAGGGGTGAAGATAGAGAATGCAGAGGGGTAGAGAGAGAGGACCTGATGCATGGCCCCCACAATTTTGCGGGCCTCCTGGTACAGGGTTTCGGGGCTCCAGTGGGGGTTGAGGAGGTGCAGCTCGTGCGCTAGCCGGTTGTGCTCCCGCAGGAACAGCGTGTGCAGAGCAATCATCCCCAGGTGCTCATTGGCTCGCGAGTCCCCTGCAGGAAACACAGAGGGGCCACTGTGGCCATAGTAACCAGGAACAATCTGGCCCCTCCCCCATCACACACCCCTGTAACTGGTTCAAAATTGTACGCTTGAGCCGTATTGCAAGATGGGTCAGAAATGCATATACATGCACAGCAAAAATGCCGGTGGCAGTATTAAGTCTAATACTGGTGGTGTACATTTAACACCCTAGGCCTAGGGTGTTTATATGAGACCAGTCTGTTAAATCTACACCACCATTTTTGCTGTCTGTGTTCACCCTGAAGCTTCATTGGATTATGATGCAGAGATCTAAAATAGTTTCTGCAGTTGTAGTTTTGATTTAATACAGAGGGCCAAGCTCTCACACAACCTTGAGTAAGCCCAAGTTAGGAGCTGAACATTAACCCTCACAGTATTAAAGGCAGCATTAACCTGTAACAGCAAGTATAACATAATAATCTCTTATGTAATTGATATTGTTGTCATTGCTGATTTGCAGCTCATTAAAATGATTAACTTGGCGATACTGTGTGAGGACATGCAAGTAAAGCACATTTAAATTTTAATTTGAACCTGGATATCCACACACTCAGACCCAGCTGAGAGGAGGCGACTGGTCCATACCTGCCTGGAAGCAGGAGGTCAGGTTGACCTGCTCTGTGGGGGTTTCCGGGTCCGTGCAGTTCTCCCCCCGGCGCGGCCCGCAAGGGTCCAGGTGGAAGGGCAGGCGGGGCAGGTATGGCATGTAGGCGAGCCCCTGGTCTGAGTGTTGCAGGTTGAGGGCCAGCAGGCCGTGGGGGGAGGAGAGGTTGCGCAGGGCGGAGGAGAGGGAGGCGGAGCTGCCGTACACCATGCTGGCGTCCACGAAGGACGTGATGGCGTTCAGCTGCTCCCTGTGACGCAGCGGGGTCGTCGCCCCGGCGATGCAGCTCGGGGCAGACCGGAAGAAGGGCATGCAGCTCTGAGAGACTGAGCGAGGATCCGTGAGCGGAATCTGAGAGTGAGGAGAGGAAGGGAGGAGAGGGGGAGAACGAAAAGAAGGTCCAGAGAGGGGGAAGAAAGAAGAAGCTAGCGAGAGGGGGAAAAGAGAGGAAAAGAGAAAGAGAAGAAGATAGAGGAGAGGAGACAGATAAAGAGAGAAGAAGTAAAAGAGGAGAAAAGAAAGGAAGGAGGCAGTTAGGACAGGATTCAGAGATGGCCAACTTAAGTCATGCGCTTAAGTGCCTCTCCTGCGTGGCTTTTACGTGGTGTGATCTACACCGTATTTTATCATTTTCTCCGCGGGTGCTTATCTCAAAATTTGTGTGGCACAAGGCATTATATTCTAATGACCTGTTTCTTGTACCTGCCTCTTAGTTGCCTGGTTTCTACTAATAAAATGTTTGTGGGGGGGGGGATAGGGTGCATTTTCAACATGTCAGTGACAGTGCCTTTAATTTGCCTTTGTAAAAATCCTGCCTTTGAGCATCGTAGTTGCTCTTGAGTGGTGGCAAAGGCAATGAACATATTGATATGTCATAGCCTTGATGAATTGATCACAACTCCTAGATATTGACGACTGGGATATAGGCTACCCATGACACACTCAGAAAATAATCACTGGACAGTGGTTGCATGCAATATTATTAAGTAACAAATACATTTCTGGAGTTACTTAATACAAGTTTAAAATTATTATTTTTTGTCTACTTAATAAAATTATGTACGATGGTATTATTAAGTATATGTGATGTAGCCTATTGTTGAAGTCACATATACTTAATGATATTACGTGCAACCACTGTCCAATGATTTATTTTTGTGAATGCATCACACGCTGGAAGGATCCTGTGGCCAGGAAGGAGAGAGAGATTGTAACCTTGTGGAGCACTGGTACACTGTGCGGGTAGTTAATTTGTGCTTCCTAATCATTTTGGAGCAGCTCAGTTGACACAAGTACAAAATCATCTCTCTGTCAAAGTGAAAATGGTCCAGACAATGTCTATAAATGAATCCTAAAACATCTAATATTGGTCTGTACATGAATTCCCTTCTTTGCCGAACGTGCCTCCTCTCCCATAACCACAAGAACACATTCACTGCTGGATACATTGTTAGACGAATGCGGTCACTGCAAATCTGGAAGGGTTAATATATCTCCAGACTCACAGATCATGAAATTGAAATCATGCGCTTTAAACTGTATGGTATGATATAGACAGTCAATCATACTTTTACAAGTCGGCTAGGCCAAGGAAAATAAGACCAATGTGTTCAAATAACATACACTCATTCTAACATCCATTTATGCGAAAGATGCTGTATTTTTCATAATCATCTATTGGTGGCACTAGACATATATCACCATTTTTTCTGAACAATGTTCTGAACAAAAAAAATAATTATATGAAAATTCTGAATCCAAGTATGTTGCATACACGGCTCATTTTCAGCAAATCTCTGCCCCTGGAGAGAGACTTAAAACAGGATAAGTCAAATATCTGACTCACAAATAGCTTAAACTAAGCGGAATTTCAGGAGTAAGTGCCATTTGCACGTGATAATCTCAACTCTGAATCTGGCCCTTAGTGTGTAAAAAAGAGGAAGAGATATTGCCATTGTTATACTTTTATTGGGCAAGAGTATAAATATTGCATGAGGCACTTATTCAGACTTCATCAAACTACACTAAACTTGAAAAAGACCAATATGTTTTAATAATACTGAGAAGCTTACATTTATAAAGTATCATATTGCATTTATAAGCTATCATATAAAATTTACAATGTATCACATAACATGTACAATGTCTCACTCAACAGTTATAAGGCATCAAATATGTACTTTGTCTTGAGATTATGAAAAAATGTAATTAAAACTGAAGAAAAAAGGAAATATCTTCCCCTTTGCCCCCCAATGGCAACCATTGAAATCAAATTGGTCTACTTTAGTTGAATATTGAGTTGAAAAGATCCAACACTGCAGCTGATACAGTGCAATCCCCACAGTGTTCTCCATCACTGTGGATCACCCTGCGCAATCAGCCTACGCCTGGCCAGGGTGATGGAAGCGGTTTAGTCATCTCACTCCATTTTATGTCCCCCCCCCCGTCTTAACTCTCTATGTATTCACTTGAGTGTTGTGATGCAATGCTAAAGGTCGCTAATCCTGTGAAGCTTTTTATCGTTCTCCAGGCCATCTAGGGAGGTTCTCCCAGAAGGTCCAGCGGGAGACTTGAACACCTGTTTGGAGACCCTCCCAGGTTCAGATAAGGTGAAAGGTGCTCATGTGGGTAAAACGGTGATAGGCCCACAGAACAAGTACTATAGACCACAGGATGGCTGACTGTCAACCCATGTATGAATCTCCCAGTGTTCCTGCGGGTTCTGTAACCCTCTCTGCTTTCCCTCTCTGCCATATCTGAAAAAATACACTACTTACCACAAAATACATCACCATATTTTATCACTTTCACCTTCATTAGATCCATTTATACCGCATTAACACTTCATACCATTTCCACCTTTTGTTTTCCACCTCACACTATACCGTATTACCATCTTTCTATACCATTTCCAGCAACTGATACCACTGCGAAGCAACCACACCTACAATTTCTTTAGGAATTGTTCATCTAGATTTGAGTATCCCTGCACTAGGCACTTTTGTTTTCCTAGGTGTTTGGGGTGATAGAAAGGCGTGGTGGTTATTAAGTTGTTTTTTTTGTGTATGTGTATGTGTGCGCGTATGTGTGTGTGTGTGAGAGAGAGAGAGAGAGAATGAGCTGTGTAGCACCTGTATGGGGAAGCAAGGCACGTCTCGGCTGCAGGTACGAGCGCAGTCGGCCGCCGTGCGGAAGGCGGAGGTGCTGGGGCTCTGGGGGGTGAGGGTCAGGTCGTGGTCCAGCCACTGGCCCCACTCCACCAGCAGGTGGGACAGCGAGGCATCCATGGAGATGTCCTCGTTCTGGGTATAGAGCACTACCTGAGACACGGAGCGCACCTAGGGAAGGCAGGTACAGCCACCAAAGGAATTGAATTAATGTTATTAAAATAAATAAGTTTAACAATGTCAATGTTCATTCTTGTAAATGGAAGGAACAGAATTAATTACAAAACACTCTTCAGGTTTAATTTGGTCAGCAGACAAAAGGGGGCTAGCTGCCGGGTACTGTTACTGCTGCTAGTATGGGCTTCAGAACTTTTGGTGCCAGTGCTGGTGCTGGACTGACTGCTAAGCAGGTTTAAGGGTGAAAGGGCACGGTCTCTTACCGGGGGAAGAGTGAAGTTGTAATAGGTGTGCTGAGGGTCCCAGCCCCGGGGTGCAGCCCGGCCATCCTCATACTCTGGGGGCAGCCATCGGGTGTAGGGGGTGTTAGCTGCACCCCACAGAGGGTGTAGTCTGGATGGACCACCAGGCACAGGGAAATTACCCCTAACACAGTATTCCCAACAACATCCACACCAACACAGTATACCCATCAACATTCACCAAACCCTCACACGAAATCCACACCAAACAACATCCAAAACAGTATTACCAACAACATCCACACACCAGCGAATTAGCTATGATTGGTTTCACTCTTACATTAGCTAGCTAACTTGCTATGTTATAACACATATACAGTAATGGTTGAGTGAGCTCAACTGAGTAAATGAAGTGAATGTTAACTATGAAAATACTGATCTCATGTGCAGGAGAATCTAAACTCCACTAGGCTACTGACAACTTGTGATCTGAACATCCCTCTGTCTCAGCTCTACAGCTATCTGACTATGTGACAAAGGAAGGTAATGTCACTACACTAGTTAGTTATCCTCACAGGTTTGAGCTAATTGGCTCTCTGTTGTTCAAAGGGGGTGTCTACCGGCCTAGCCTACCGGCCTGCGCCATTCTGCCTCTTCAACTGATCCAGAATGCAGCTGCCCGGCTTGTGTTCAACCTCCCGAAATTTTCCCACGTAACCCCCCTGCTGAGGTCTCTCCACTGGCTGCCAGTTGCAGCCAGGATCAGGTTCAAAGTTCTGACCCTGGCCTACACTGCAGCCAATAGGACAGGCCCCGCCTACCTGCAGGACTTAATCCAGAACTATGTTCCTGCTCGACCACTTCGCTCTTCTACAGCAGGGCGACTGGCACTTCCCCCCCTCCGTGTCAAAGGCTCTCGCTTGTCCCGACTGCGGAGTTTTTCCACATTAGCACCTCAGTGGTGGAATGAACTTCCCATTCCCCTACGTTCTACTCCAACCCTGCCTGCATTCCGTCGAGGCCTGAAGACACACCTCTTCAGACTCCACCTTGACTGATATCCTCACCTAGGAATATCAGTTCCCTGTTCCCTGTGTTTTCCTGTCTGTTTATTATAGTTTATAATAGTATTTGGAATGGTTTATAATAGCATAGTTTATAATAGTATTTGGAATGGTTTATAATAGTATAGTTTATAATAGTATTTGGAATGAAAGTGTGGTGTTGCTGATTTGCCCACAGCTTACTGTGAACTACAGTCAACGTTCATTGCTAGGGATAGCTGCTACATTATGCAAAGGATGTGCTTTGCCTTGTCTGTTCTGTAATGATGATGATGTCTCTGTACGCACTTACTGTACGTCGCTTTGGATAAAAGCGTCTGCTAAATAAATGTAATGTAATGTAATGTAATGTAATGTGTCTTCTGGGTGTGATAGGGTTGGGAGGGTGTGGTGTAGGGGTGTGTAAGTATTGGTGTATATAAGGGTGTGTTAGTGTTGAGGTATATAGCTGATGGACAGGTGTAGAGGTGTGTTAGTGTATATAGTTGATGTACAGGTGTGTTAGCATTGGTGTATATAGTTAATGGACAGGTGTAGAGGTGTGTTAGTGTTGGTGTATATTGCTGATGTACAGGTGTAGAGATGTGTTAGTGTTGGTATATATAGCTGATGTACAGGTGTAGAGATGTGTTAGTGTTGGTATATATAGCTGATGTACAGGTGTAGAGGTGTGTTAGGGTTCGGACCTGTTGTTGCACTCCCCTGTGATCGTGCGGTAGCGTTGGGACAGGCAGCCCATCTCACAGACAGGTGGGCGGAGCTCAGCAGAACAACCAGTCGCCTGCAGCAACGTCTCCATGTCTTCCACACTCAGCAACTCTGAGACAGACGGAGAGTCACAGACCTGATTACACTTTCTCATCCTCTCTTTGCATTTAATGCAGTTCCAGGCAAATTGGTAATCACAACACTAACGCAAACACTACTGTATATACCAGGGTGTATCCAAACTAGGGGGTTGTGATATACCGGTTTTGCGATAATCGTGATATTTAAAAAATGAAAATAGTAATATCATGTAAATAATCCAGCCACGATAAATCACATTTGACCATAATAACAGCATTCAAAAAATGAAATGGTAATGTGATGTAAATAATCCAGTTACGACTACAGCCTACGACATATATAACATTTGCTGCTAAAAAAAAAATCTTTTGGGCTTTTAGCGCTTGTTTTTTTATGGCTTTCATGTTCTCCCTGTTACAGCTGAGTACTGGACTGGACCCAAACACAAGACTCTGAGACAGACTGGAAGAAAACTCCACCAAGGAGTGTATTTATTTAGCAAGACTACCCACACAGGGCAGCAGACAGGCTAAAGCAAAGTCCAGAGACAGGCAGGGGTCAGAACCGGGGAATCCGTCAGAGCAGGGGATCAGGAGGGCAGGAGCAGGGCTAGGACGAGGAAGGCAAGGCAGGCAGGAGAACAGGAGCTGCGCTGGACGGGAACGGGCAAGGCAGGCAGGAGAACAGGAGCTGGTCTGGACAGGAGCAGGCTAGACAGGCAGGAGAAGATGAACTGGACGGGTACACAGGACTGAACACAGGGTCGAGGTGCTGGTCGGGAACAGGCAGGAAACAACAAAAATGCTGGAAGGCAATATGACAAGCATAAGACGATCTGGCACAGAACAAAGAAACTGGGGAGACTATATGCCAGATTACTGATGAGACAACGGGGAACAGGTGAGATGAGAACACATGAGGAAACACAATTCAGGTGCGGGAAAGTGGAGACATAAAATGGAGGGAGAGAGGGAAAACACGGAACAGAATGTACATAGAAACGAAAAACCAGAAAATCGGGACAGAGGCACGGGACGTGACACTCCCTGTGCCTCCTCTCCCAAAGTCACACACAGACACCGCAAGCACCGGGGGCGTGAGCATCACACGGTATAGCTACTGTACACACGCAGACTTCCAGTCGTGACTCTGGCAAAATGATGTCCGGTGAAAGAAAATTCCACAGGCGAGATTCTTTATCCCCCTTCTAGTCACAGTCAACTGTGCAATGTGGGAATTCTTTGGCTTCTGAAAGAGGGATGGAGTTGTTGTTTATAGGCTACCCCGTATGCAGGAAATGTGGTGGTAGGCTACAGTATTCACCAAAGGAGACAAAACCACAAACCTTTCTATGCATCTTCACATTCACCCTCCCACACATTTTGCTACTGTAGACAGAGTAAATTGTAGCATTGGCCAAGCATGTTCTGCTCGCAGTTGAGTTATACGAGTAACTTATGTTAACACGTTAGCGTAGCTTGTTCAGTGAATACCGTAACATTAGCTAGCTAACAAGTCATATTTTCAACCCAATAATACCCATAATATATAAGAATAAGAATCAATGCATGATTTTACTTGACATGATTAGACAATGAAGTTATAGTCGAGTTGTTTTATTCATCATAAGTCAACACTAGACTGGTTGGTCAAAATATGACTAATTCAGGGGTAGGGAACCCTGGTCCTGGAGAGCCGCAGGGTCTGCTGGTTTTTGTTTTCACCTTAAATACAGCAACTAATTAGACCAAAGAAACCAGGTGAGGTGAGTTAACTGTGTAATCAACTGCTTTAATTGATCAATTAAGTGGCAAGTAACAACTAAAACCAGCAAACCAGCAAACCAGCAAACGCCCACGAATGTCCTATAAGGAGCACGACCATAAAGTAACGTTATTCGAACTTCCATTGTTACTGACTGAACTGCTTATGACTTGACTTGTTTTATCTTCGGAAGAAAAATATGTCCTACTAACTAGCGTTAGATAACAGCAATAAAAGGAGCTGAATCGATTTTGAGGTTTAATCGCAACCGCTTTATAATATGTTTCCTATCACGTTCAAAACCTACAGACAAGTATTCGACGGACACACTGTGAATGACGCTTGACTCAACAAGGACGTTCCATTTGCCTAATACGTTGACTCGATTCCTCCGTCCTCATATCTCATCCTTATACTGTATGTTCATATTTGGTAACTGTTTTAGAAAGGAAATAACTACTCACACTCTCTCACACGCACATACACATTCTCTCTCTCATCTGATTGGTTGACAGCATGAGAAAAAAATTGTAACAATTTGTTATGACATTTTTTTGCTATAGATGATATTATCACAGTATTTTTTGCCATGATAATCGTATAGTAAAAATGTGATATCATGACAGCCCTAATAAAAAACCACAGTAGCCTTTTGGAAAAATGCACAGATAATGCATTGTACAGGGCTACAGGCTGCAGATATATTTTTTCTCAAAGCTGGCCAATGGTATTTAGAAGATTTTAACTTTTTTTATTTGTTTCATTGTTACATTTGAATTTCTGTTTGTGTTTAAAAATAGGGTTAAAATATTTATAATATATTTGTTTTTAAAATATTTTTACATAATTCAATTTTCAGAATGTCTGAATTTAAGGTCAGCTTTAGCCTACTTAAAGCTTAGTCTTTAAACTTAAACAAATTAAACAAATTTATGGTGGGGGAATAAAAAATGTTGCAATTTTTTGCAATTTTCTCTTTTACACAATTTCTGGTTTAAGCCATGCCCAATTCCAGTTTTCTAACTAAATACTGATACAGATACAGATCATTTTGTTGGTTGACCAGGTACAGATAGCGTTGTCTCTGCACATCCTTAATATATGGTATCACAACAGAAACATTTCCTGGAAGGCTTTCAATCGGGCCTAATTTGTGATAAGCATCCAGAAAGCACTCAAAATTCATAAGATCCTTGAACAAACTTGAATACTTAGTACAAATATCCTGCCTCCATTGATGCTAGTCCTTAAGCAAAAATCACCATCTTAAAATCAGCTTTTCACAATCAATTGAAATTTAGTACCAGTAAGGTTGGGCTGTGTCATAGTGTTAGTGTACACCATCTCGCGGATGAGCTCCACAGTGTTGTCCAGGACTTCTGCAGCCCAAATGTGTGCCTTGGTTCTGGGCCCCGTCTGTTTGAACTGGGCGAGCAGGTCACTGGGTCTGATTGAGCCCTCCGATAAGGACATCTTCACCCTAAGAGGGAGAGAGGGGACAGGTACAGTTGAAGTCGGAAGTTTGTGCATGACACAAGTAATTTTTCCAACAATTGTTTACAGACAGATTATTTTACTTTTAATTCACTATATCACAATTCCAGTGAGTCAGAAGTTTACATACACTAAGTTGACTGTGCCTTTAAATTTTTAATATTTGGTCGCATATCCTTTGCATGCCATGGCTTTCTGATGTCTGTGATGCAACAACATCAAAAGACTCTTGATATTTTATTTTCTGGTACTCTTACAAGCGATACTATAACGTCTCTTTATTTGAATGGATCTCTATGGGAATTGGGGGGTGGGACTAGATTTAGCTGTAAATTACACTGGAACAGTATGGAACACATGGTTGGCTAAATGGCTCTAAGTCATCAAGGGTCTGACGTATCAAACAAGCCTTAAATCATCACTCTGCTGCCAGAAATACAGTAGATATGGATGGATAACTTGAAGGATTTCTTCACCTGACTTCAATAGGAAAAATTTGTCAGGAATGTCAGGAGAAACAACCCTTAAAGTGATCCATCCATATCTACTGCATATCTGGCAGCAGAGTGATGAGTTGAGGCTCGTTTGATACCTCAGACCCTTGATGACTTACAGCCATTTTTTTTCAATCATGTATTCCATACTGTTCCAGCATAATTTACAGCTAAATCTAGTCCGACCCCCCAATTCCCATAGAGATCCATTGAAATTCAGAGACGTTATAGTATCGCTTGTAAGAGTACCAGAAAATAAGATAATAAGAGTCTTTTGATGTTGTTGGGTCACAGACATCAGGAAGTCATGGCATGCAAAGGATATCCGACCAAATATAAAAAATTTAAAGGCACAGTCAACTTAGTGTATGTAAACTTCTGACTCACTGGAATTGTGATATAGCAAATTAAAAGTGAAATAATCTGTCTGTAAACAATTGTTGGAAAAATGATTTGTGTCCTGCACAAAGTAGATGTCCTAACTGACTTGCCAACACTATAGTTTGCTAACATGAAATCTATGGAGTGGTTAAAAATAAGTTTTAATGACTTCAACCTAAGTGTATGTAAACTTCCGACTTCAACTTTAGACTTTGCCATGTCTGATTTCTCTGATGATCATACAGGAGGAGTCGGGCACAGGCATTCCCGCATTCACACGGATGGATACGAAAGGCAGAGGAGAGAGAACTAATATATTTATATACTTTTGGAATGCTTAGTCTAGCACATTCTTATTCCTGCTTCACCTTCTTTGTCTAATCCCAGACCCTCTCCACTTTCTATTCTCTCTTTATACCCATTTTCCCTATCCATCCTCTCCTCTCAATAGTACAGTTACAGGAAGTGACATCGGTGCCATCCAGTCGGTCCAGCTAATCACCTCTCGCCTGTGTGTACGTATGCAGTGTCAGTCAGTTCAGTAGCTCTCTGCAGGGCCTCCTGTACAAACCTGGAACCCAGGTGCACAGCCTCTATATGGAAGACAACAGCACACAAATGGATAAACAGTACTAATATGAGAAATATATTTTTGCATAGAAAATATATATTTAAAAATGTTAATGTGCGATTCCATGCATACAGTACCTTACCTAAAAGAATTCACCTCCTTCCAGTATATTGAAACATTTGTTGAACTATAAATTACATATATGCATTCTATTAAAAGGGAATATATTTTTTTAAACCTCAAAGTTTGAACTGAACACTTTCATATGTGAAAGAGGTTAAATGTCAGAAACTTCAGATATATGCAATACATTTTAATAAAGGAAAGATAACGTGGTGTGAAAGTATTGTGTACCGTCATGCACTGTATTCAAACGCAAAACAGGAAGTACCTGACTGGCTTTGAGATGGTGGAAAGTGTGGAGTGGCGGGAGGCAGCAGGGGGAGGGTCAGAGAGAGAGCCAGAGCCAATAAGGAGAAGGGTAACTGAAACACAGTGACTGAAACATTTACTGCCAATATGCTACTGTGATATATAATGGAATACTGATGTACTGACATACCAATTAAACAATGATACATACTGTATGTGTGATGGTACCTTGACACACTAGCACCATAAAACACTGACATACAGACACATTCACATTCTGAAACAAAACCACTGACATGCCGATAGAAATTTTTAAACGCTGAGAAACGAATACACTATGATAGTCTCGGTCCAGGTCAGTTATTTTAGACTTTAAAAAGTCACAGAACATTATGTTAGCATGTACTGCTGGAGATATAACCAGCAATGGCTTCAGCCAATCCAAAGTGACAGTGTGATAGTGTATACATTGGTCCTTACCAGGGATGCAGTGTCCATCTCTGTCAGTCCTTCAGTCTCTGTCCCTCTGCACTCCTTGGTCTCAGTCAGTGTTTTCCACCGGAGATGTTAGTGTTCCTTCCTGTGCGTGTCTCCCAGCATTCCTCCGAGTCTAACACCGTGCATTCTCATGAGTAAGTTTCATCGGATAACTTTGTGCGAGTCCACATTAAGAGAGAGAGAGAGAGAGAGAGAGACCCAAGTATAGAAAGAACCGGAATAACACTTCCCTTGCCTTGGTGTTCAGAGCCTTCGTTGAGAGTTCATCGATGGCAGGTGATGTTGTCTGTACATCAGTGAAACTGACTCGCTTTATATATGTGCCAGTAGAAGTCAATGTGTGTGCGTGTGTTTTTGTCTATCAGTCTATTGTGTTTTTCAGAGTGTGTCTCATTGTATGTGCCAGCAGGTGTACGACTGTGTCTCTGCGTGTGTGCCTGTCTCTGCAGGTGTACAGGGACTTTTATAACCTGGCAGCGTAAGCAGGTATGTGCAGAATCCACTTATCGGTCTCTCTGGTGACAAACATCCCACATCAAACAATGAAGAGTCTCTCCCACCCTCCTTCCTAGCCTTTTCAGTCAAATTTAATTTACTACAGTCTTTCATATTCATATTTAATCATGTGGAAGCCATGTTTTTGTCTAACCATGTTCACAGTAAACATACATTTCATGGCCAGAGGTGTAAAATCCAGGATCAGAAACTAAAAGCCCTCCCGAGTATTTTGTTTCAATCACCCGGATTTGCTAATTAGCACAGTTCTTCAGTCAGGAGGTAGAACTAATTAGTGAAATCTGCTGGTTGAGTTAATGGGTGGAAGAAAGACATGGCAGGACTTTTACTTTCTGACCCCTGGATTTTACACCTCTATTCATGCCATACTCTTTGTACACACCAAGTTTTAAAATTTCATCAAAGGAGATCATTTTCACATTGATAACTTATCACACATGCATATGCACATTCTGTGGTTCAGCAATTTGAGAAATATGGGGACAAAAAGTTGTTCCAAACACACAGGACATTATTTACTAAATGAGATTAACAATTTTCTCAATTACTCTCTTCCAGCTGTAACAAGTATGCAGAAACATATGATAAAGTTCCTATTAGTTCCTTTAACATGCTAATATGGCACTAATCTGTAATTTAAAATGGCTTCTAATAATATAAACAGCCACACAAAAAAAGAGGGAAGGAAATAAGTGATAGCACACAACTAGTGACTGATTACACTAGGAAGGGACAAAGCACAACGGACTGAACACACTGGCAATTCTATGCTGGCAGAATGCAGAGCGGTGGAATAAAATGGCCACCGCGCCTATTTAAGATGCGAAAGGGAGGGAAAATCCTGGGAGTATGAGGTCACGTTTATTTCCACGAAGACGGTCACAATTATTATCGCTGCTGAAAAGCTTGACCTTGACTCAAGAACCTCAACCACACATTCTCCACTTCTCCCTTTGATGTCCCAGGTGTACGGGGGCTCTTAGACACCTGCTTGGAACGATATTATCAGAACAGAGAGACAAAAAGGAGCGCGTCAAGGCCAGTGAAAGAGAAAGGAGGGCTCTTTTTACATTCGTTGGCCATCTGTCATCTACATTTATTATTAGGGCTTTTTGCCATTCTGTTGGAGGACCCGCTATTTAACTGGATTAGTCAAATTGTCTGTTATGTCATTTTAATTTCCAATGAAACTGCTGCCAATATGTTTGTCTTTCATTTGATTCCAGGCAAGCAGATGATTGCTTGAATGCCATTAGAATGGAATTATACTTAAAAGTCTGGCTGACTCACGAACCAAATTATATTACTACTATTATCAGTCTTCACAGGCCTGAAGGAAAACGATTTTTATAAGAAGCCAACTATAAATAGTATTTTATGGATTTGGATTCCTTCCAAAAAGTGAGGCAGACTTTTTTGTGAATTCTAGCAATGTAATCAACTCACACAGAAATACACTGTAATGTTTTAGTGTAATGTGTTTTGGGTCTTGGTTGAATTTCATGCATTAAACTGAACACACTTTTAGCAGCGAAGATTTGCCATGCTGTCAGAATGGATCATGCAGGGGGTACACTACGGACTGATCAGCCATTACTTTCTCAGTCCCCAACATTCTCATCCAAAGTATATATATAAGAGTATATAACAGTGCTTTAGTGTGATATAACAGTGCTTTAGTGTGATATAGCAGTGCTTTAGTGTGATATAGCAGTGGTTTAGTGCCAAGGTTTTCAACCTTTTCTGATCCAGGGACACCCACCCAGGCACACAAACATCCAGGGCACCCCTGTCATATGTAAAAAATTATTTTGAAATATTTTCCCAAAGCTGTATGTAGACAATGCATATTAAGTACCTACTGTACGTACCCCCTACAGTACCTTCAATCAGATCTTTAGTGGGACATAGCAGTGGTGTAGCAGTATGCAGTGCTTTAGTGGAATATGGCAGTGCTTTAGCAGGATATAGCAGTGTTTTAGTGGAATATAGCAGTGTTTAAGCGGGATATAGCAGTGCTTTAGCGGGATATAGCAGTGCTTTAGCAGAATAACAGTGCTTTAGAGGAATATAGTAGTGCTTTAGTGGGATATAGCAGTGCTTTAGCAGGACATGGCAATGCCTTAGCGGGACATAGCAGTGCTTTAGTGGGACATAGCAGTGCTTTAGTGGGACATAGCAGTGGTTTAGCGGGACATAGCAGTGCTTTAGCAGTATATAGCAGTGCGTTAGCAGGATACAGCAGTGCTTTAGCGGTATATAGCAGTGCTTTAGCAGGACATGGCAATGCCTTAGCGGGACAAGGCAGTGCTTTATCAGGACATAGCAGTGCTTTAGCGGTATATAGCAGTGCGTGAGCAGGATACAGCAGTGCTTTAGCGGTATATAGCAGTGCTCTAGCAGGACATAGCAGTGCTTTAGCGGTATATAGCAGTGCGTTAGCAGGATATAGCAGTGCTTTAGTGGGAAACAGTGATTTAGCGGTACATAACAGTGCTTTAGCGGTACATAACAGTGCTTTAGTGGGACATAGCAGTGCTTTAGCGGGACATAGCAGTGGTTTAGTAGAAACCTTTACACACAGCACAAGGATAGATAATATGGAACAGAAGGAGAGGAGATGCATATTGCCACATTCCTGTACAATCAGTCATACACCATTCAGCATTATTCTTGTACAATCAGTCATACACCATTCAGCATCATTCTTGTACAATCAGTCATACACCATTCAGCATCATTCCTGTACAATCAGTCATACACCATTCAGCATTATTCTTGTACAATCAGTCATACACCATTCAGCATTATTCCTGTACAATCAGTCATACACCATTCAGCATTATTCTTGTACAATCAGTCATACACCATTCAGCATTATTCTTGTACAATCAGTCATACACCATTCAGCATTATTCCTGTACAATCAGTCATACACCATTCAGCATCATTCTTGTACAATCAGTCATACACCATTCAGCATTATTCTTGTACAATCAGTCATACACCATTCAGCATTATTCTTGTACAATCAGTCATACACCATTCAGCATTATTCCTGTACAATCAGTCATACACCATTCAGCATCATTCTTGTACAATCAGTCATACACCATTCAGCATTATTCTTGTACAATCAGTCATACACCATTCAGCATCATTCTTGTACAATCAGTCATACACCATTCAGCATTATTCTTGTACAATCAGTCATACACCATTCAGCATTATTCCTGTACAATCAGTCATACACCATTCAGCATTATTCTTGTACAATCAGTCATACACCATTCAGCATCATTCTTGTACAATCAGTCATACACCATTCATCGGCATTCCTGTACAATCAGTCATACACCATTCAGCATCATTCTTGTACAATCAGTCATACACCATTCAGCATTATTCTTGTACAATCAGTCATACACCATTCAGCATTATTCCTGTACAATCAGTCATACACCATTCAGCATTATTCCTGTACAATCAGTCATACACCATTCAGCATCAGTCCTGTACAATCAGTCATACACCATTCATCAGCATTCCTGTACAATCAGTCATACACCATTCAGCATCATTCCTGTACAATCAATCATAGACCATTCAGCATTATTCTTGTACAATCAGTCATACACCATTCAGCATCATTCCTGTACAATCAGTCATACACCATTCAGCATCATTCCTGTACAATCAGTCATACACCATTCAGCATCATTCCTGTACAATCAATCATAGACCATTCAGCATTATTCTTGTACAATCAGTCATACACCATTCAGCATCATTCCTGTACAATCAGTCATACACCATTCAGCATCATTCCTGTACAATCAGTCATACACCATTCAGCATCATTCCTGTACAATCAGTCATACACCATTCAGCATCAGTCCTGTACAATCTGTCATACACCATTCAGCATCATTCCTGTACAACTGCATTTCCAGCAACACAGCTTCCATTGGAACAGGTACCCTGTGGTTCAGTTTCAGACAAATAAACAACGAGACAACTGATTTTTATGGGGATGGATGTGAAAGTTTTATCAGCAAAGTCAACAAAGAAATATGACTGTTCACAATAAGACTACATATGTTGAAGGATCTCAAGTATTTTCTCTACAGTTTCACAAGTATTTTTGTTTACAAATATGCAGCAGTTTAGCTTGGTAACTGGTAGACACATTAAATGTAGGGTTAAACATTTTTCAGGAATTTACAGACGCACTTGAGAAAGTGTTGAAAACACAAATGAAGGAACAATGAGGGTTTTTGCAGTATTAATGACAAATGTATAAATAATGTACATAATATTCAAAATAATGGGGTCTCATATATAAAGGGACATTCAAGGACATGCTTAAAGGAAATCAGTATTGGCTCATATATGCTCAAGATCAAAAAACTTATAGACTGAATTATTCTTTACAACAAACAACAAAATATTTAACTAAGTCCAGACATATTAGAAATGAATATTCTTATATATAAAAAAAAAACTATGAACACATTTTAAAGTCCATAATGCAAAAAAAATACCGTTATTTAACACCTGTCATACAAGTGTATTGTATTATACTTGGAAAGGCTGGACAGCAACACTGTTTAAATAGCTTAACAAAGGCAGTAACAGAGTGACACAATTTTTAGTAAATATTAATCAGGAACTGGCACACTGCAGATGGCCAGGACTGGAGTAGGCAAATTCTGACCAGACCTGTTTCAAACACGCGTTTAAAATACTTAAAACTGTTTAGATGCCGGTAAAATGTGGAAACACTCCAATAGGTCTCCAAGAATTCTATAAACTAAAAATGTTACTAACCAAATTGTGAACCACATGAAAGGATTAAAATATTACAGATAAAGTCTTTGGGCCAGGTCTGATTGTAGTCACAGTCACCCTGGCTGGGCCTACAGTCACAGTGGCCTGCTCTAGGCCTGCAGTTTGTCACAGTGTCCTGCTGTAGGCCCACAGTTAGTCACAGTGGCCTGCTGTAGGCCCGCAGTCAGTCACGATGGCCTGCTCTAGGCCCGCAGCCAGTCACAGTGGCCTGCTGCAGGCCCACAGTCAGACACTGTGGGCTGCTCTAGTCCTGTAATCAGTCACAGTGGCCTGCTCCAGGTCTGCAGTCAGTCACAGTGGCCGGCAGTCCATCACATTGGTCTATACTAGGCCTGCTGGGACCAGAGGAAACGATCACAGCGCTCCAGCATGGTCTGGATCAAAGCCCTGGAGGAGAGAGAGATTAAATAAGGGAAGGGCTACATAATATACTGTTGATGTACAAAGCTTTCATTACATATATGGATAAAATGTATAAAATTGCTGTTTTAATGTCAGCCTGAAGTGAAGCGGACAGGATGTGCTCACTTACCTCTGCCTCTTCTCTGCCATTCTCAGCAGCTCACAGACCAGACTTGAGCGTGGCCCCAGCTCCACGCATATCCCACAATCCTCCAGTGTCTCAATGGCGCGGTCTGGCCCGATTATACGGGCCAATCGCAGCATGAGGCTTTCTGGGCTGACCTGGCTGCACGAATCACAAGAGCCATTTGACAATCCGTTACCGTTGGGCTGGGCAGGGCCAGGAGAGTCACGTTGTTGCTGGGAAAGCTGGAGGAGGAGTTTCCATTCTTCCAGAGTCTCAGGGTTTACACCTGAATGAGAAAGGAAAAGAAACACAAAAGCACACTGCTACACCTTGTCAAAATGTCAACCAAGTATCTGCATGCGAGATCAGTTTATGTCATTTGAAATGGTACACGGTACCACTGAAAGTGTAAACTACATATGTAGTTTAAAGTTGTAAAAAGAGAAATTATGTGTAGAAACCATAAAAATAAAGAACAAATGATTTACAAGCAGACACTTACCAATACAAACAATTCTGTAATTCTCTCCTGAGTAGCTGGAGATCGAACGTCCAGTGGGTTTTCAGTGGGTTTTCATTTCAACCCAAATTTGGCACAACTGATTCTACTAATTAGCAGCTCAAGGAGATCTCTAGCTGTTGAATGAGGTGTGCTTTGTTAGTTTTGGAGGGAGTGAAAACCTACAGGACGGTAGACCTCCAGGAACAGGGTTGGGGACCACTGCTGTAAGCTGTAATGTTCAGAGTAGCTGAAGAGGTGTACCTAAGCGTATCTGTAAAATGTAATAGTCCCCACAAGGAGCTGAAGAGGTGTATGTAAGCGTATCTGTAAAATGTAATCATCCCCATGAAGAGCTGAAGAGGTGTATGAAAGCATATCTGTAAAATGTAATAACCCCCATGAGGAGCTGAAGAGGTGTATGTAAGCGTATTTGTAAACTGTAATAATCCCCACGAGGAGCTGAAGAGGTGTATGTAAGAGTATCTGTAAACTGTAATAATCCACATGAGGAGCTGAAGAGGTGTAGTAAACGTATCTGTAAACTGTAATAATCCCCACGAAGAGCTGAAGAGATGTATGTAAACTTATCTGTAAACTGTAATAATCCCTCAAGGAGCTGAAGAGGTGTATGTAAGTGTATCTGTAAAATGTAATAATCCCCATGAGGAGCTGAAGAGATTACATTACATTACAGGCATTTAGCAGACGCTCTTATCCAGAGCGACTTACACAACTTTAATTTTTTAGCATTTTTTACATATTAGCCATTTATACAGCTGGATATATGCTGAAGCAATTCAGGTTAAGTACCTTGCTCAAGGGTACAACGGCAGTGTCCTACTTGGGAATCGAACCTGCAACCTTTCGGTTACAAGGCCAGTACCTTAACCATTATACTACACTGCCGTCGAGATGGAGCTGAAGAGGTGTATGTAAGTGTATCTGTAAAATGTAATAATCCCCGTGAGGAGCTGAAGAGGTGTATGTCAGCATATCTGTAAAATGTAATAATCCCCATGAGGAACTGAAGATGTGTATGTAAGTGTATTTGTAAACTGTAATAATCCCCACAAAGAGCTGAAGAGGTGTATGTAAGCGTATCTGTAAACTGTAATAATCCCCACGGGGAGCTGAAGAGGTGTATGTAAGCGTATCTGTAAACTGTAATAATCCCCACGAAGAGCTGAAGAGATGTATGTAAATTTATCTGTAAACTGTAATAATCCCCACGATGAGCTGAAGAGGTGTATGTAAGCGTATCTGTAAACTGTAATAATCCCCACGAGGAGCTGAAGAGGTGTATGTAAGCGTATCTTTAAACTGTAATAATCCCCACGATGAGCTGAAGAGGTGTATGTAAGTGTATCTGTAAAATGTAATAATCCCCATGAGGAGCTGAAGAGATGTATGTAAGCTTATCTGTAAACTGTAATAATCCCTCAAGGAGCTGAAGAGGTGTATGTAAGCATATTTGTAAAATGTAATAATAATCCCTGTGAGGAGCTGAAAAGATGTACGTAAGCGTATCTGTAAAATGTAATAATCCCCATGAGGAACTGAAGAGGTGTATGTAAGCGTATCTGTAAACTGTAATAATCCCCACAAAGAGCTGAAGAGGTGTATGTAAGAGTATCTGTAAAATGTAATCATCCCCATGAGGAGCTGAAGAGGTGTATGTAAGCGTATTTGTAAACTGTAATAATCCCCACGAGGAGCTGAAGCGGTGTATGTAAGCGTATCTGTAAACTGTAATAATCCCCAATGGGAGCTGAAGAGGTAGGTGCATGTAGGGGTATCTGTAAACTGTAAATGCTGCTCACCGTTGGGCCCCTCCAGCAGGCTCATGTCATCCAGCCTGCAGATGGTGGCGAAGGCCTCTGGGCGGCGCTGTAGCTGACAGCACAGGGACAGGTAGCCTGTCCAGTACCTGCACACAAATATCAACACCAACATGACGCACCCGTTACCTACAATACAGTATATGGATAGTAAAAACTGAATGGTAAAGTGTTAACTAAAGTACAAGATGAAGGTACAGCTAGACTGTTTCCAAATGTATACAAATAAAAATAATAATAAATAATAAAGAGGTCATTTTGAAGGTGGGTAGGCTGAAATGGTGTGCCCATTCTATAACGGATATTCAATTCAAGTTCACTTCTGATTGGCCACCCTCCAAATGGATGCACTGATTGGTTAAAATGTAAATCAACAAATTGATGTTTGTGTGTGTGCAGGCGCCAATGTCAACAACTGAATGTGCACTGTAGCAAATGCTATGCAGGTAACAGGTTCAGTGCTTTCCCTGCTGTGAATGACAAGCATTACATACATCAGCTTTTTATTTTGTGAGTAATATCTCATCCCACCTGTTCCACGACCCACAGTTTGGGAACCCCCTAGGATAGACTACCCCTTTCCCCGTGATCTGGCTGCTTTTAAGCGCCGATAGCATTCTGAGTCTGGAGATGTAAAGGCCTGTCCCCTCACCCAAACGTTCTGCAAGCCTCCGCCATCTTCTGCTTGGAGGCCAGGTCAGCTGGCAACTGGATCAGAAGGGAGAGGAGGCGCCCATATCCCCAGCTGAAAAGATGAGAGCGCCACCTGGAAGGCAGGATTCATTATAGGACCAATACCAGAATACAGCCAAGCTTATTCTATGGTACCTTATATGTCCCATGAAGAGTTGTGTCTGGGCCTGGGCTGTACCTGGGCTGTCCGTTTAAGGTCAGAGTGTCTGCTTTTTGTGGTGCATCGTGGGATAGCGCCAGCTCTAGCCATTCTTGCCGCAGTGACTCGGGCTGAAGGAGGGACCCAAGGAAGGAGAGTCTGGAGGGAAAAAACGAGCAGACCAATGAGCTTCAATCAGTGGATGCACTGACACTCTTTAGATATACAGGGTGCGTTCGCAAATTCACTCTGAAAATCTGCTCTGATTTCAGTGCTCTATGGTGTGAGCATCGTAGAGTGGCCAGAAATCCAATCATTTACGAACAACAATAACCTCCTCAGCCATTTTTTTGATTGGAATGTTCAGATGCTCGGATAAACCATCTCTTTAGCCGGAGAGTCCAGTGCGCGCTCTGAGCACTCCCAGGGCGTAGTGCTCTGAATTTCTGAACAGTGACGCTCTGGTGCTCTGAGAGCTAATAATGACAATGTGGTCAATTGGAATCATATGGCAATGGTAATTCTATGGTATTGGGAACTCTATGGCATAGGAAGTCAATGGATACGGGAACCCATCGCCACTCAATGTCAGATCATGGCTGAAACAAGTGTGAAATTAGCATGTTCTGAAACACACTAAGAATTTACACACAATTTACCTATTGGCCACTGCATTAAGCCTGGACTTAAAGCTAGAGTATGCTTTTTTTTCCCAACAGTTGCATTTGTTGTCAAAACATTTCAAAGTAATAACATCCCTTGGCCCTGCCCATAGATAACGAGACATACCCCCCCCATCCCAATGCTTCCACAGACCTCGCTGTGAATGACTGCAGGATTAGCCTACGGACTGGCATAGCTAACATTACAGTAAGAAAGTCATCCAAAAGCCCAGGTAAAACAACGGAATCTGTTCTGTTGTTGCAGAGTTGTTGCATAAAATTGAGTTTATGTAGCGTTAGTCCGAATCTGGCTATAGCAGGTATGCACGGTAACTTAGCCAGTTATAGGTAATGCGATCTATGCGACATAAAATTAGAAAACATTTCCTTCTTCCAAGAACTAGCCGCTGAATAAAGTAACGTTATCAATAATAGCAACCTAGCTACTATTCATTATAGGTAATTAAAGTTGACTGGCAAGCAGAAAGTCCAGGTAAATTTGTGTTGAAACTTTTGACCTCCCTGTCCAGTAGAATATGGGAGCACCACATCTGTCTTTAAACCAATTTGCTTCCGAACATCTCGCCACCTTCTAAAATTAGCATCTATGTTTACTCCAGCTTTATCCAATTGCCTTTTCTTTTTCTTTGTGTAAAATAGCGCCGGTGTAGCAGGTCGCTGTAAAATTTCTAGCTGGTGAACAAGGTCAATCTCACGATTGGTTTTCAATGTGATCCGACCTATCTCTTCAATTGGTTCTACGGTCTATTGTCATAAGCCACTCTGTTTTGAAAACAAAATACGGGCCGAATCGCTGGTTTTAGAATGAAGAATTTGAGGGTATAAACACAGTGTATGGTGTAAACACAGTGTGCTAGAACCATTCTTTCCATGATTGCTAGTTGCTACCAACTACTGTAAGCATAACCGTTCTACAATATTTTTCTAAAAAAAAACAAACTTGCGTACTTCCAGCTTTAAATGTCCTTAAAGGGGCTCACACAGAAAAAAACTCTGTCAGTGTAAAGACACACTTCCTAATAACCAGCTTTAACTCATTTCCATCTACTCCCCTTGTTCCACTTTAACCTGAATTCAATTAACCTGGAAAATCATTAGTTCATTTTATTAATCATTTTTTGTTAACCGCATTCATCAAAACTGCCCCTAGCCTGAAAAGATAAAGAATCTTAATTCATTTTAAGACTTCACCTCTGTTCCTCAGCGCGGGAGTGCACCAGGTTATCCAAATAGGCCAGAAAATGGCTCCTGTGGGCCATGGCCATGATGTCAGAGGGGAGGATTGTGGGATAGAACTGGGTGAAGGAGCGAACAGCCAGCTCACCATGTTTCTCATAAAGCCTAGCATGGGGAGATTGTACAGATGAAAGAGAATATGCATTACAAACAAATGTGCATATGGTAAAAACATGCCTTCAGAGATCTCACAGAACAGGGCCACTGTGTGTCTGAGTGTGTTTGTACATGTACGCTCATTTGCGTGTGTGTGTGTATGCGCATTCATTTGTGCACTTAAGTGTGTGCACATGCATGCACATGTGTTCATTTGTGTATCTGCCTGTGTGTGTATATGTGTGCATGCATGTTCATTTGTTTGTGGGTATGTCTATGTGTTTGTGTGCATGTGCATGTGTGTGTGTGTGTGTGTGTGTGCACGTGTAAGCATGCATGTGTGTGTGTGGGTGTGTGTGTATGCATGCGTGCATGAGTATATGCATGCGCATGTGTTTGTGGATGTGCGTTTGCTTGCGTATGCGTGTGCGTGCACGCGCATATGTGTGCATGTGTGTGCATACCTGTGCAGGTGAGCGAGCAGTGGGGGTCCGGTCCAGGGCTGCAGTTCCCTCAGGGTCCGAAGTGACTTCAGCAGGTCCCCCTTCTCTATGACTTCCACAGCCGGGCTGGACCGAGTCAGCTCTGTCGCACACCACACGTACAGACACACGGAAAACCAGACTTCCATTACTTCTCTAATCTACCTGATTAAAGTAATGGCCAGCTCGTCTGATCATTCCCTATAACCTGAAAACTGCACTGTTTTTCATTTCAGAAAGTGCCCCATTGTTTCAACGTCAAAAATAAACAGAGAAAATTTATCACTGCAAGACTGAGTTAGTTGGCATGTTAATCTACCATTACGCTTATATTCTGTATATACTGTGCCCACCCTTCCAGCTTTTAGATTTCCCAGGAACAGTGCCAACAGCAGTAATGTTTGTGTCACGCTGGTTAGCTAACTCGACACAATAAAGCCTTTCTGTTAGGATAAACCATCAAAAAATGAACCAGTTCAGCTTGGGTGAACTACTGACCCGGGTGGAATTTTATTTTTGGTACTAGGGGGGAATCCCCCCCTTCTTAAACAAATGAGGGGGTTTCTGAGCCTTTGATGGGGATTTCCGCCATCAATCAAATGTGCATGCTTCTCCTGAGGATGTGCCTTCAAGCTCTGACTCGTAGGAATTATGAAACAAAAGATGTAGCATTCATGCATTTTGTTTGGATAATGTGAATAAATTGTGTGATTCTCTCAGTCCCCTCCACAGTTACAGCCCTGACAGACCTATGAGGTCTCAATACAGCAGTGTACACAGTGAATAGTGAAGTGCATTCATTATGTACAAAGTCCCCAATAATGTCATCTTAGAACAGAGCTGTACACTTAGTATTAGGTCTATTATGACTCTGATTAAGGATGAACATATTAACTGGAGGGATAAATAAGGTTTACGCATACTATTATCAAAACGCATTGTGTGTTCAAAATACAGTAATAGAGGCAACACCATAAAGCAACATATATATTTTCCCATAGATGTAAAATTGGGTTGAGATCTGGTGACTGCAAAGGCCATAGCAGATGATTCACATAATTTTCATACTCATCAAACCGTTCAGTGACCCCTCGTGCCCTGTGGATGGGGGCATTGTCATCCTGGAAGAGACCACTTCCATCAGGATAGAAATGTTTCATCATAGGATAAAGGGGATCACTCAGAATAACTTTGTATTGATTTGCAGTGACCCTTCCCTCTAAGGGGACAAGTGGACCCAAACCATGCCAGAAAAATGCACCCCACAGCCTAACAGAGCCACCGGACCCCCACACTGTAGGGGTTTTTCCTTTAATTTGTCACCCGTTTGTACATACATGTATGCGCGCACGCACGCACGCACGCTACATGGCCAAAAGTATCGAACATCTCACTCCAAAATCATGGAAATTAATATGGAGTTAATATGGACCCCCCTTACTGCTACAACAGAGTCCACTCTTCTGGGAAGGCTTTCCACTAGATGTTTTGTCATTGCTGGGATTTGCTTCCATTCAGCCAGAAGAGCATTAGTGAGATCGGGTGTTGATGTTGAACGATTAGGCTTGGCTCAGTCGGCTTTCCATTTCATGCTGAAACAGAACAGGGCCTTACGCAAACTGCTGCCACAAGGCTGGAAGCCCAGAATCATTTAGAATGTCATTGTATGCCATAGTGTTAGCCCATAATTGTCTAGAATGTCATTGTAGACTGTAGTGTTAGCTCAGAAGCATCTAGAATGTAATTTATATGCTGTAGTGTTAGCCAATAATCGTCTAGATGTCATTGTATGCTGTAGTGTTAGCCCAAAATCGTCTAGAATGTCATTGTATGCTGTAGTGTTAGCCCAGAATTGTCTAGAATGTCATTGTATGCTGTAGTGTTAAGGTTTGCCTTCACTGGAACTAAGGGGCCTAGCCTGAACCATGGGGTGTCCGGACACTTTTGGCCATGTATCAGTGTTCCCCCTACCATAGACATTAGTGGGCGGGCAGCCCACTAATCGTGAGCAGCCGCCCACTAATCGCCGATCTAGGTTTTTTTCCCTAGATCTACCACATTTCAATTTAAATCGATGCACTGCCCATAGCCAAGATGTGCTTTCAAATAAAAAGTTGCAAAAGCAGCCAGAGAGCGGACTTCAAAAGCAAAGACTGTGACCTACTGTATATAGGCCAACTTTAAATGCGTTGAGAGGATACAACAGTGTTGGGTTTACTGAATATTTTTTAAAAAGATCAAAAACCAAAGAAATAAAATAAAGGTTTAATTTCAGTAACAACAAAGAAAATGTCAAGAAAGCTTTCCTGTAATAAGAACAGCAACACCGCTGGTCACGTTTTCTTGCCAAGTTTTGTCGCACCTTTTCAGACTGAAAGCTCTCATATTGATGTTAGCTGAGAAATTGATGCAGTCGGGCTTGAGCTGATAGCATGGCTGCTGAATGGTTTTTCACTCACAGTCGCTGTCTCACGTAGTTTTGTATCGTTACAGTGCTGTTGGAGTATGTTAGCTTATGGTCACAAAGTTTACATTTGACATTATTTTCTGAAATGTGTTCAAATTGAGACAAAATGGCACTGTTTCACTTCCATTCTTCGCAAAGCATTTTGAGGAACGTCAGTTTGATTTTTGCCACGGGTGACTCCTAGATTCTTGGTTGAGAGCTGATCAATGAATATTTTTCCCATTCACATGTCCATATCACAACCTCACTCAATTGTCAAAGCCGACACCAGATCGGCACTTTTAAACAGCCTACGACAAACACGGTGAGAACAGGACACTAAAAGGAAATGGTTATAAAATAATAATTGGTTGGACTTAAGCTCAGATATCATTTATATTTGAGTTAAGTTAGTGTATTACATGGTCAGTCATGGTAAAGCTAAACCAGTGACATTTTTAAGTATTCAGTAGCCTAACTGAAATAAATAATATATGTAACCTTAATTTATGCAATTTATTTATTTATTTATTTTTTTCCACAACGCACTTTAAGGTTTTTGTTGTTTTACATTTTTGTAAGTATTAGAGCAGAGGTGTGAAAAGTATTGTATTATATTTTTATAACTGCTTTATGTTAAAAAAAGAAAAAGAAATTGCACAACGTATGCTAGCAGGCTAAATGGAAAGGAGAATCTGTTCTTTAAAATTTCAATAAAAATGTCAGAGTTCCGAGCAACGAAATGTGCTATTCCATAGTCCACTCCACGGTGTTCAAATTTAATCACTGAATTGGAACAAACATCAGATTATGTAACAACCATTAGTATAAAGATTAATTTAAGTCAGAAAATGTTAATCAATAAAAGATTTTTAAATGGACGAGCAACCCTATTCAGTGTCTGTGTTTAGGTAGCTATGAGTGCAATATAGCGAAAATAAGCATGTTTATTGTTTTTATTAATCATGTTCATTCAGTGGTATATAAGAGCAACAGGAGGACCTCACCAAGCAGGCTTGCGATGTATGCCGCCCGGACCTTGGGTTGGTCCCGGTACCTGAACGCACAGGCCCTCTGTGCGCGCTCGGGATCCAACAGGAAGAAGTACCGGCGCAGAAAGGAGCTTGCTCCCTCCTCACAGGAAGTGCTTCCATGGAAACAGCCCAGGTCCAGGCTGAGGGAGGCCAGCTGAGAGAGGTCACCCAGCAGGTCAGAGGGCAAGGGTTGGGGCGGACACACCCGGATCGGCTCTGCTGGCCCTCGCTCAGTGCCCTGGGGCCCAGGGCCACTCTCGCTATCCCCTTCCTGGTTGGTCTGCCCCTTGACCTGTTCCTCTGGCCCTCTCTCAGGGGCGGTGGAGCTGCTGTCGAGATGCTCCCTCTCCCAGCCGGGTTCTACAGGGTTCTCCACACCAGAAGGGTTCTCATCGGCTGGGCCCAGGACCCGCTCCAGGACAGGCAGCCACTCCTGCAGAATCTCTCCCAGACAGGCCGGGTCCAACAGAACCATCGGGTCCTGAATCTGAGAGCTGACAGAACATACGCACTACAAAATCAGTATTTTACCACAGCCATCTTCTAGTGCAGGGGAATCAACACCCCAGCCGACATGTGGGTCTCCAAATGCAACTGAGGTGAGTGTTCAGGGGTCCATGCACAAGTGACTGCACATGTGGGTGTTTATTTGTGGCGTAGGCACATTACTGCATATGTGGGTGTGTGTATTTGGGGTCAATGCACAGTGCTGGATGTGTGTGTATTTGGGGTGCATGCAGGGTGCTGCTGTACTCACATTGCTCGCTCAGTGGCTTCTCTCAGCTCCTGGAGGTAAGTCTCTACACTCAGTGGGTCAGTAGCACTCTGCCTGTACGATACAAATACAAACAGCATTGAGTCTCCTCCAGGGAGCATCATTCACACCGAAGATTTCAACATACATAAATCTACTACTGCTAAACGAACTGAAAGTGCAAAATAACTTCATTTATTTTATCTTTTAAACATCAGAACAATATATTGACCTTGTGAATATTTATGTCATTGCACATTGTTAATAACCAACTGATTAAGATCATGTCTATGTTTAAAAACGTTATGCTGTTTAAACAATCATGTCTAGATAAGTAATTAACCATATATTTTAAAAACAAAAAGATACATTTTTTCACCCGTTTTAGAATGACTGAGGACAAAACCCTGATCACAAAAAGTCTCTGTTAATTATCACTGTAGTCCTTCTTATAATATTCTTGCATGGACTGGTCAACAGTCAGACGAGGGACTGACTTAATGCAAACTTTACCAAGGAACATCTAACACTGGAAATGAAAAACAAAACAAAAAGAAGACATTAAAGTGAAGAGATTAAAACAGTATTATAACATTTTATTTATGACGCTCGTTCATCCATGTGAAGCACTATACGAGTTAAAGGTACACAGAGGGCTGCTGGATGACTCATTTGGTTAACGCACCATGCAGTGGTGCATGGATGAGCCCGAATCTTGGATCGAATCTGGACCGTACCATTACATAGCCCTATAGTGTGACGCGCAATTGGCAATTGCGTCGCCAGGGTACGATAGGGTTCAGTAGGTTAGGGGTCTGCATTTCAGCGCTCTCAACTATATCCGCGGGTCAACACCTGTGGACTGTATCCGCGGGTCAACACCTGTGGACTGTATACCAAAGGCGCATATGAAAGGTCTTGCTCTGACTCAACTCTATGCAAGCTTGGCTGTGGGCTGCGGTGAGAAAAGAAGTAGGGTGGTGACATCACGTTTTGTTGGCACTCTCCCGAATCGGCAGTGAAGGACCATGTATGAACGCGGCTACCAATAGTAACTGGATATTCCAAATTAGAATTGGATATAATCAGCCCTACGTTGGGCGCCAAATATATTACAATATGTGGTTTGAATAATGACAATGGCGGCAGCTGGCAGCCATTAATGAATACAGTATTGACTCACTCTGTGTCCCTCTCCTCTGAGAATGGAGCACTGGTGACCCCGACGTCACTCTGCCCCCCTTCCTTCTGGTCCGGACGAGCCCAGAGGTCAGAGTTCATCTGGAGGGTGTTGATCTTCTCTGTGGTCTTCTTGACAAAGCTGGAGACACTGAGGCACACAAGTGAACACAGGGATTTTTTTAAATGGCAGCTAAAAACAACACAAACAAGAAAGAATTCCATTGCTCATTAAGGTGGAGAAACTGCTCGCCTGTATAACCCCCGTCATACCCAACTGTTCCTCTTTCATTCTGAAAAACATATTCCTCGTTCCTCTTTGCAGTGACAGGTAGTGATAGGAACGGCCCATAGACACAGCACCACAGAATAAGAAGAACATTTGGTACTCAGCTTCATATCAGAATGGCTAGTATGGAGCCAACAAAGAAACAGTAATGCAAATATCCTACATGGAATTCGTAGCATGGTAAAAATTGGTGGATAACTAATTTCTGTAAGAGAGGCCATGTCATCATGTCACCATTTGCTTTCTGCAAATGACCGTTAGGACTGGAGGAATTTAGAAACATTTTTAAAAATTAATCGACTTATCGGACATAAATTACAAATACACCAATTTCATCACTTAATGCATCCTTTCTTCAGTGAAATGATTTCCAATTTTCTCGTATTGGAGAGCACAACCTGCTTTCCATTCACTGGCAACATTATCGGTGTTGATTTTACTGCACTTCCCGTAGCGTGCCATTCTTTGTTAAGTCTGTGAACGTTCACGTTAATAAACATGCTCATTATGCCGTTTCCCTTTGAATTTAACTTGGGACATTTACCACGAAACCTGTCTGACTTAGTCTGAGTAAAATTGTGGGCTATGGGAGTTGGAAGGCACAGTTCTGAAATTTGAAAATACAATAAACTTCTTTTCTTGCTTTTTTTCTTTTTTTAAAGAAGCTTGCTTCCTTGTTATTGTTGCTATCTGACCCACCGTGCTACAGGAGGGAGGACTTGTTGACATCCACATGACATCAGATATTCTGGTATGTTGGTTGTATGGGAATCAGATGTAAGGAATTATACTGTTGTAAAACGTGAATTGCCTACCTCATAATAGTAAGGACATGTTTCATAAAGTAAGTCTAAGAGTAAAAATGCAATACTGGCTAAAACAAAGTTAAGGATAATGCAGTACGATTCAATACAAAACTGCAGCCACTTACAAAATGTATACCATTACCTCAAAGAAAAATACTTATCCAGACATTATGTAATACAATAGCCAGCATTCACACTATGCGACCAAGCTAAAATTGATTAGATAATGATAATTAGATAATTTATTAGATATTTATTAGATATACTAATATATAGCTATTATATAGAATTTTAGTTGGCTTATCTATCAGTCACTGATCAGTGATGACTTAAGACATGACAAATGAATAGAAATAAAAGAGAGAAAATAGCCAATAATTAATGTAACTGTAAAAAAAAAAACTATCATTTACCACAAACATAGCAACCAAGCCCCTTCCCCCAAATCCAATCATAGACTCATCAGAGGCTTACGATACAGACCTTTGCATACAGCATTCAAACCTTACGTCACTTCTGTAGAGACGGCCAGCAAAAGCATGGTCAAAGAAGGCTTGATAGGTTGCGAAGTCAGTTTCCGTCAAATATTCAAAAATTATCAAGAGACAGAGAGGGAGGCGTCGGCCAACCCAGAGCCAACTGTTCCTGACCTCATTTGAGGACAGCCGCCTGCAGAGTGCCTTATCGCAAGCACAGAGCTACAATCTCACTGGTGGTCTTCCACTGATTACTCTCACTTCCCGTTTCTCAATGGGGTTTCAGATTCTGTTTTATTTATGAAAACAGGGAAGAGGCAGCCTGCACTACTGAACTGGTTTGGTGTATAGGACGTCAAACATATGACTGACTCGTATCCTACTTTTCGCAGCTGTGACGGATTGGATAATTGACTTTAAAAAACATTTTTTATGGCTTTTCAACTTTTATTGGACAGCAAAGTGTAGATAGACAGGAGGAATGGGAGAGACAGAGAGGGAAAGACATGCGACAAAGGTCGCACGGCCGGATCCGAACCGCCGACATCGTGGCTTGCAATGAGCATGTGGACGGTGCTCTACAGGCTATGCCACCGAGACACCCCCATGAATATGACTTTTGAGTGTCAAATTCATTTGGGTTTTCATACAAGGAAGTAAAGTATGTTATGTCATTATTCTTTACTACTTTATTATGCTATCATGTTTATAGATTAACTCACTAAACTATGTTTGTAGGGGGAAATCGGCCCCATGCATGCCCACAGGTCACAGGGTTTAAATTCCAAATCCAATATATTGTGGCCAAACTGTGAGGTCCTAAAAATATCTTGTAAATCATCCATAAGTGCTACTGCCCTCATACCCTTGCTACACTATCGGTGTTCTCAATTAGAATGAGCTGGTTCTGCCATTTATGGTTTTCCACCACTGCAGTTCCTCAAACACAATTTCTTATGTTTAAACACCATTTATGGACTCAAGAAATCAGGCTAGGCAAATTCACCACCACATACCAATAAAATATCTTGCAGACTGTGTATTATGCAAATGAGTGCATTACAATCATATTTGGGTATCAAATTATCAGTCAAATTTGGTGAATAGATACTGTGGCTGAAGCCTTATCATTGTGCTTAAACTTGAAGAGAAAAAATGCAGCCATGCATAATGGTAAGTGAAATCTACCGTGCGCAATGTCCGCTTCCCCTTTTAGCTTGTGAAAAGCATGTCGTGAAAAATTACTTGACTGCTCAAGTCAAAGAAATTGCAGTTGTGGTTCAGAAGAAGCATATAACCAATGGTGTTGAGGTTTCTGGTTAAAAAAAAGGTCACTGCATGTTAGAAGTTAGCTAGCTAGGCTAACATTTAATATGACATTTGCGTATGCCCCTTGTTTGTGATCATATGACTTTATGAAACAGAATCTGACAACAGCATGAGCTTGTATGACAAAGGGCGGACCAGAACCGTTGCTGTGCTAGCTACGTAATCAAAGTGCGTAGTACCTTGCTTGCTCATTATACAATGGTAATAATCAGTAGCTACAATAATCAATAGAGTACTCAAGTGAGTACGTCAGTCGTGGGTGGAGTCTGGTTTCGGAAGTAAATTCCCTATGGAAGATAGAATGGGCTTCGGAGACTATCGACAATTTCTTGAAATCTGATTTATAGAATGAGCCGAAACGTTCCTGGATCGCATGTTCCAATTTTTTTTTTTTAAAGTAATGCATTAATGAATGTAGTTCGACTTGTAGTCCACTTTAACGGACTACATATTCAGTACTGCAACGCACGGGTGGTTCTCGACCAATAAGATATCATCATCTCGTCTGTCTGACTGTGGCAGATGTGAGTAGGCTACTGCCGCTGAACGTTAGCTTGCTACGTAGAAAGGCCCACCCGACAAGGTCAGAAACTGCGCTACGGTTAACCACATAAAGCAATTCTAGCTTTTAGTCCTTCAAGCTAGCTAGCTAACGTGAGAAAAAAGTGTTTAAAAACGGAGCTGTGTGCTACTGCTGGCTAACGTTATATGACAACGTCTGGAGACAAGGCTGCACGTTCGGAGGGAATTATGGGACAATGGAGTTTTTAAACAGTGACAGCACTGGTAAGTTCACAAAAAAAATACTAAAACCTAAAATATACTCGAAGCTGGTCCAGAAAAACGAGTTTGCAAACGGGCGTTATATTGAACAATCCGGGAAATTGACGGTAAGACATAATTAGTAGAAATGGTTTAAAAGTACAGACCCGGCCAAAAGTCTTGTCGCATGAGTGGACAAATGTGACAATTGCTAATTACCCAACTCTTAATTAGCTAATACAGTTAGGAAACAACACAAATTAATCATAAGTGTCTAAAGTTTATTTAGATACTAGCAAAACAAAAATTTCATAGATGCTTATAAGGTTAATTGCTTAATAATGATGAACAAGCCAGTTTCTACCTGGACAAAAGTCTTGTCGCAAATCAAATTATAATCAATAAATTTTATCTTTTTCAAAAAGTTAATAAAATACCAAATGAAAAATCAGTCTAGTATTTCATCATGGACTATAAGTTAAGAAATTAATATCTTATATGGGTTCCTTTGGCCTGCAGAACAGTTGCCATCCGGTTTGGCAGAGAGTCGTAGAGCTTGTTGATGAAGTCGTCGGGGATGGCATGGAAGGCCACCTTGCAGGCATCTCAAAGCTCCTCCAAGTTCTTCGGCTTGGTCCTCCAAGCTTCCTCCTTCATTCTTCCCCAGATATGCTCAATAATATTCATATCTGGAGACTGTGCTGGCCATCCCTGAAGGACCTTGATCTTCTTCCCCCTGAGAAACTTCATAGTGGAACCTGAGGTATGGCAAGGAGCTCCATCCTGTTGAAAAATCTGACCCCTCTTGTAATTGGGAATGTACTGGGAGGCAAGAATCTGTTGATATTTGGCACTGTCAATGTTACCATCCACCTTACAGATCTCCCTGGCACCTCCGTATTGGATGTAACCCCAAACCATAATCTTTCCACCTCCAAATTTGACTGTCTTCTGGGTGAACTGTGGGTCCAGACGGGCCCCAGAGGGTCGTCGACAGTATTGGCGGCGCTTGGGATGGAGCTCAACTGACGATTCATCTGAAAAATCTATTTTTTGCCACTTTTCTGCTGTCCAACCTTCCGTCAGGCTGTGGGCCTTGGCGTACGCAACACGGTTTCTTAGCTGTCTCTTGTTTAGCGCTGGTTTCTGGGCAGCAATACGACCGTGGAGACCATTGCGAGCAAGAATCCGACGTACAGTTCTTGACAAAACAGGCGTTGCTGGCGTCCACTCCTCCCTGGGGCTGGCTTTTGACCATCGGACCAGCAAGCTGTCGTCTCAAGCAGTTGTCTTGCGCGGTCTGCCCGACCTGGGTCTGTCATGGACGTCGCCAGTCTCTTGGTAGCGCTTGCAAATCCTCTCCACCTGCTGTTTAGACACATTGAAGATGTCTGAAACTTCAGCAGGAGACTTGGACTTGAGATTCTTGATGATCAGCACTTTGGTTTCTGGTTTGATCTTGGGCATGTTGACAGAAGCAATGTTGAGCATGAACTTGGCTTAAAGTGTCAAATTTCTGCTTTTATAGCTCAAAGTTACCTACAGCTGACTAATCAAGCCCCTTGTTTGTTTCTTCCTTATTCACTGTGGCCTAGAAATTGGAGTTGGCCATTGCGACAAGACTTTTGTCCGGCCAAAACTGGCCTGTTGATCATTATCAAGCTGTAACATTTAGTAACAATTTTGAAATGTCATTTTGCTAAATAATTTTCTAAATAAACTTTAGACACTTATGATTAATTTGTGTTGTTTCCTAACTGTATTAGCTAATTAAGAGTTGGGTAATTAGCAATTGTCACTTTTGTCCACTCATGCGACAAGACTTTTGGCCGGGACTGTAAGCTTTAGTTAATGTCTACGCTCTAAATGAATGAGGAATTTACTTCCGAAACCAGTGTGACGTAGTCACTTGAGTACTCTATAGTTATCTATACACACATAATGTGCAACAGTGCGCAGCAACCACATACTAGCTTACTAAATTATCATAGTCTGCTATAGCAACATACCATGTAATCAATGTGCAGAAGCTGAACTTCTGAAAATGAGACAATACTAGACACTGATGACATTCTTAAAAATAAAAACTTCCATTTATGTATTTTTCAATTTTACAAAAAATTAAAAAACCAGGCACATGGTAGCTGTTCATGGTATGTATCGAAGCAAAAACATATAATATAAATCAAAATTTTCATGTGAGGGAATTGCGGTAAATATGAATGCATGTCCTCCCGTCCACCAATGTATTCCATAGGCATCCTATACAGAGGAAATACACTGCTATATTTTATACATGCTAATAATAAAAAAAACACTGTAGACATTGAGCTAGCTAAACAGCTACTTAGACTGTGCTACATATAAAAGCTGAACAGCCACTGAAATGTAAGAGGGGTTAGATAGCTAGTGAACAAAGTAGCTGGATGGATGTGGCACTTGCTAGCTAGATAGCTGTCCATTGGTATACAGATAGCCCACTGGTTTATTCAAACAACGTTACAAATTTGAATGTGATCTGTTGAAGATGCACAATCATAGATTTTTCCCCACTGCTGTTACAGCTTTGTCCACGGAAGAGCCCTGTGTATGAGTTTCAGTTTGCTGCATAGGATGCTGCAATTCCCTGAGGAGCAGAAGAAAATCACATTATATCATTACTCCAAAACGGAAGCACTCTCAGTCCACAACTGTTTCTCTGTTGCTCTCATTCGCTTTCAAAAACTTCAAATCAAAACAGATAGTCTTAGGCATGCTTTTACATGCCATTCTCATTAACATCCCTTTGGCTGTGTTGCCATAGCAAAAT
This sequence comes from Synaphobranchus kaupii, assembly GCA_029718625.1. Classification (NCBI taxonomy): domain Eukaryota; kingdom Metazoa; phylum Chordata; class Actinopteri; order Anguilliformes; family Synaphobranchidae; genus Synaphobranchus; species Synaphobranchus kaupii. The sequence continues at coordinate 30,877,303 of CM056388.1, read as the reverse complement.
GAGGCCAAACGTTCCATTTTTATCCTCTCAGCATGAAATGTAATCTCTGGATACTGCGAAAACCAGATGGACCTTGAACTGTAGTTGGTATGAGTATATCGCATAGCATGTTACCATGAGTGGCAGCATTGACTTGCCAATGTTTTCCCAAGGGAAAACCCATGGGACGGTGTTTACCTGTGATAGGCTAATGAGAGGAGCCAGGGGCGGGGTTTACCTGTGATAGGCTGATGGGAAGAGCCAGGGGCGAGGTTTACCTGTGATAGGCTGATGGGAGGAGGATTTATGGGCTGGGGGCAGGGCTTACCTGTCTCTGACAGCCTGTAGTGCCACACGGGGGGGTTTGGGGCGGAATGAGAGAGGGAGGTGGAACTGCAGGCCGGCCTCAGAGCGATCTGGCTCAGGGCGCTCGGGAGGCTGATCTGAGCAGATGGGCGGAGCCCGGGGGGTGTGGGGGCAGAGGAGTCGGGGAGGTGGGATGGAGGAGGGGAGGAAGTGGAGGGATGGGGGTAGAAGGGTGAGGAGGTGGAGAAATGAAGGGATGGAAGTGAGAGGATGAAGCAGGCACGCTACGACACACAAGGAAGTTGAGACACAGGAAAAAAAACTACCAAATCACAACAGAGGAAAACAAACTGATGACCATGCTGTGGAAAACACAGTGGACGTTATTGTTTAAAAAAATAAATAATAATAATAATAAAAAAAACTTTCAAGCAACATTTTGGTAAAATTATATCACATTACAGATGTAATAAAAATTGAATTAATCCAAAAAAATATATAATGTGCGTATATGAGAGATGAAAAAGCTGAAATGTAACTCGCAATGCCCACAAATTCTGGAAAGTTCCACAGGAGTTTGAATGTGAGGTCACACCTTTTTGGCCAGACAAAAAGAACGCCACTCACCTTGCTCCACTGACTCATCCTCTTGAATAAAGCTAAATTCCTTCAGCCGTTCCTCTTCTAACATTGTTTGGCTAATGAGGGAGCTTGTCTCTTCATCGGATTGGCTACCCCTGCGGCTGATGACCCGATAGATCCCACAGTCCAGAACATTGAAACTCTCCTAGACAAAGAACTCTTTGTGAATCTTCAACAATACAGTTATTGGTAAAGTAGCATTTTGAAACACCTGGATGAAAATAACTGTCTTCAAAAATTTGAAACAATATTTGTCCAGTCCTTCAAAAAGCTAATGAAGGTATGCTCTGCTGCAGTCCCATGTTGTACAGGGGGGAAACACACTTTAAGAATAGGAAATCAATTGTGCTAATAGTACAATGCTCTCTGTCACGGCCAGATTAACTGACATACAGTATATATACTTACTTGTATTTACAATATAAACTCCAACAGAGTATTTGAAAATTTCAATTAGCACAATTCTGTAAAGAACATCACAGCAGATTTTTTGAGTCTGCAACTGTTTAGGCTCCAGCTTTAAGCATTGATAATAATGTCTGGTAATCTGGATACAGACCTAGTGCAAGTACTAAAAAAACTTCTGGAAATTTTGTGACAATATCTTGCCCGTGAATATTTCTAGTATTCTTATTCGGCTATGTAACTGACGTGTGAAGAAATGCTGCTTCTTCGGCTGCTGGAGGCGGAGTCCAGGGGCTCCAGCTTGGAGATGACTTCCTCCAATTGGCTGATCAGGTCTTGGTAGGTGGAGTTATTGAGCTGTGACCTCAGGTACTCGAGGCGGTCGATGGGAAGTATCTTCCTAACCTGTGAGGCGAGGAGTGTGGGAAGAGATCAGCTGGGGTCTAATGATGGCACACTAAATACAGGGATGGCATTAAAGGGTTAGTTCGGACTTTTGGACATAATGTCTCATTTCCGACTTACCCATGATGTTGTTGATTGATGGAGACCATTTTCAGCTGATTCCATGCTGTCCTTGTGGACATACACACGTTGCTAATGCTAGCGCAACTCTGGTAATCGGTAGCATCCACTACCAAACGCACTTAAACTCCCCACAGTGCACCCAAAGCAAATACAATACGACGACAGTCTATTGGGGTTAATTTGAGTGTTTATACCATAATATTTGAAGTCAAACTATCGTTAAATCCTTTACTTTGTGCTGACCTATATTCTCTGTGGAAGTACAGGCAGGGGTTGATCCGTCTCTTTTACCAATGCGCTTTTTGCCCTCTGAGCATCCATCCAACATGGAAAATCAAGGGGGGGAGGCCAAGCCATAGGCTACATGAAAACAAAGCCACTACTTAGGACTAACGTTACAATGTAATTTACCGATATATTTTGCACTCATAGGGTCGCATATTACAAGAAGTTCTAACGTAGGAGTAGGCCTAGCCTATGTTAAAGTCTGATCTTTCATCAGCAAAACCGGAGAGACTTACTTCACAATAGAATGGAAATGTTGCGCGCAAAAGATGTTACGTTGTCATAGAATTTCTTCTTACTTATTATTGTTTAATTATATATTTATTTTAATACACGCCGAAATAAGCTTTTCTGCAGTGTATCTCTGTGGCTCAGTGAGTAGGTTGCCTGCTCTGTGATCTAGCCTGCTACCCGCGACGTTGTATGCTCGAATCTGACCTTTTGCCGCATGACTCGCTCCCATTCCTCTTGTCTCTAGCCTAGGCCTACACGTTTTTGTATTTTTTATTTATTTGGTAGGCCTATTTAGAATAGTCTGTAGCTATTTGAGTACATATAATATGCCCTGGTGGGATTCTCTCCTGGATTCTATGACCTAGTAATGCTGGGGTGTTTTTCATGATATCAATTTAGCCTATAGCTAACTAGCCTACTAGCTACTTGATAAAACAATAGGTTGAGGGAACAAGGTGGACCCTACAAAGGTGTATAAGTCGCCTAGATTATACTTTCTTTAAATAAAAAGCTTTTCAGATTTATTTGACAGCCTGGAGACAAGAGGAATGGGAGCGAGTCATGCAGCAAAAGGTCAGATTCGAACATAGTACAACGTCGCGGGTAGCAAAGATCACGGAGCAGGCTACCTACTAATTGAGCCACAGAGACACACTGCAGAAAGGCTTATTTCAGCGTGTATAAAAATAAATATATAAATAAAAAATGTTTTCGAAGTTTATACTTACAGAAACACGAACGTATTAAAAATAGTGAACTAGTAGGCTTAGTCTAGTGTAAGCCACTTGTGCTCACTGGATATCTTTAGCTTACTTTTGAGTTTTATGAAATAAAAAGTGGCCCGTTTCATCCAGACAGTTAGCCTATCATAGCCATAGGCTAGGCTATGTGTAGCCTACGGTTTTTATTTTGTTTTTTTAAAGGGTTTCTGTGCTGTTATGGTCTTGAAAGCTCGGCGATATGATAGCTATGATACAGCTTTGGAAAAAACTGGTATGCAGTAACAGCATACCTTTTTCTTTTATTTATTTTTTTGTTTTCAAAAAGAGAATTTCCCGATATAATTGCTGACTTGTGGCGAGTGCCGCCGTGGTGATAGATTTACCTTAACATCTGTCCGAGAATGTAAACAGGTCGTCGATTTTCACAGTAAGAAGAAATTTTATGACAACGTGACTTACAGTAGCCTAATCTTTCATCAGGAAAACCGGAGACCTCACAATAGAATCGCTGTTACGCTTGTCTAGTATCTTTGCTGCTCGTTGTGTACCTTTTGTGTTTGTGTGTGTGTGTGCTGTTAGCTCGTCCTCGGCTGGGGTGCTTAGCTCATCCTCGGCAGTGGTGGTTAGCGGATTCTCGGCTGGGGTGGCTGGCTCATTCTCGGCTGGGGTGGGTAGCTTGTCTCTCGGTGGGGCTAACTCATCCTCAGTTATTTTCATCCTTTTTCTTTTTCAGACTCAACAGTTCCACAATGCTGAGCTGCTTTCTTTTCTTTGACATATTTGGCTGTATATTATACTGTATTCGGTTAAGTTAGTTGTCTTGACTGACAAGTAAAAAGGCAACTCTAAACTTTTCCCGGTCTAAAGAAAAAGGTGATCCTCCAATCACTTTCAACGGTGTTAACGGCGGGATGGTGATCCTCCAATCACTTTCAACTGTGTCTTCCAATCACTTTCAAATGTTTGAAATATGCAAAACTTGGAAAATACAATAACCAGGCAATACAACGAAGACAATAAGCAAATATCATTCCTCAACATTGTAGAAACAGAGACGCAGAGACGTTGACAATTCACGTCAGTTTTAATGGAAATACTAATTTTGCTGTTGTTGCTAAGGTACGCAGACTGCGTACTCTGCGTACAGCTGGGGGCGCCACTGCAAGGATGGTAGGGTTTCAGCCGGCCAGTGTCCCATCGCATACTATTGACAAATTTACCATTGGGTATTGGTATAGGCAAAAGTATATTTTGTTTCATTACGCAAAGTCCATTTTGTAGTTATTATATAGGCCATTTTGTTATCATTTAGTTTAGTTACAGTATTTATTTAGTTAAAATGCGAGAGCACATATGCCTTAGTCTGCAAATTCGATTTGCGAAGGAAACAATATCAAATATCAATTATATTGTCCTATTGAACCCAGTGCATTATCTAATGTTTAGGACCTGTTTGTTGTGCTGAAATGTAAAATGCAATGAGACCAGCCTTACCCTGCAAGGGGTGACAGCATGCTGGAACATGCAGCAGACGGTGGCGGCCAGGGTCCACGATTCCCGCCGCAGTAGCCGCTCCACGCAGCGCTCTGCAGACAGCAGCGAGAGGTGCGACAGGCGCCCGTCGCCGTGAAGACAGAACAGTTCGCTGCGGAAGACTGCTACCTCCACGACATCTGTGGAGGAGGAGGAGGAGAAGAAGGGAGAAACTGCTCAATGATACAAGGTCTCTCACCTTTATCTCAGTGATAGAAGGTCATCCCTCACCTTTTATCTCAGTCCACAGCAGGACTTGGCCACTCTGAGGTAGGAAGATGTACACAGCAGAGTCAGTCCAGCTCAGCAGGTTCTGATCACTGTGGAAATACAGACAATTTTTAAACAGAGAACTGCTGGTATGCTTACAAACACAAACACACACACACACACACACACACACACACACACACACACACACACACACACACACACACACACACACACACACACACACACACACACACACACACACACACACACACACACACACACACACACACACACACACACACACACACACACACACACACAACACAAAACACAGAAAGACCCCAGAAAGGCAGTTGGCACACACGGCTACCTGAGATGCAGTAGTCTGGGGAAAGCGATGGACTGGGGGCTCCGCTGGGCCAGATTGTACTGAGGCTCACACCTGACAACACAAACACCAGTCACCTGTACTGTACTGTAATGAGGGTCACATAGGATGATTCCTGTCTGTTTATTATAGTTTATAATAGTATTTGGAATGGAAGTGTGGTGTTGCTGATTTGCCCACAGCTTACTGTGAACTACAGTCGACGTTCATTGCTAGGGATAGCTGCTACATTATGCGAAGGATGTGCTTTGCCTTGTCTGTTCTGTAGTGATCTTGATGATGTCTCTGTACGCACTTACTGTACGTCGCTTTGGATAAAAGCGTCTGCTAAATAAATGTAATGTAATGAGGGGGTAGGGGTACCTGTACAAGATGAGGAGTAGGGGTACCTGTATGAGATGAGGGGGTAGGGGAACCTGTACGAGATGAGGGGGTAGGGGAACCTGTACGAGATGAGGGGGTAGGGGTACCTGTACGAGATGAGGGGGTAGGGGAACCTGTACGAGATGAGGGGGTAGGGGTACCTGTACGAGATGAGTGGGTAGGGGAACCTGTACGAGATGAGTGGGTAGGGGAACCTGTACGAGATGAGTGGGTAGGGGAACCTGTACGAGATGAGGGGGTAGGGGAACCTGTACGAGATGAGGGGGTAGGGGTACCTGTACGAGATGAGGGGGTAGGGGTACCTGTACGAGATGAGGGGGTAGGGGTACCTGTACGAGATGAGGGGGTAGGGGAACCTGTACGAGATGAGGGGGTAGGGGAACCTGTACGAGATGAGTGGGTAGGGGTACCTGTACGAGATGAGTGGGTAGGGGAACCTGTACGAGATGAGTGGGTAGGGGAACCTGTACGAGATGAGGGGGTAGGGGAACCTGTACGAGATGAGTGGGTAGGGGAACCTGTACGAGATGAGGGGGTAGGGGTACCTGTACGAGATGAGGGGGTAGGGGTACCTGTACGAGATGAGTGGGTAGGGGAACCTGTACGAGATGAGTGGGTAGGGGTACCTGTACGAGATGAGTGGGTAGGGGTACCTGTACGAGATGAGGGGGTACCTGTAGGAGATGAGTGGCAGAGAGGGACAGGCCAACAGCTGTTTAAATTGGTGTGTACTCAGCACCTCTCCACTGAAATTGGCCTCCCATACGCGGGACCCGGGGCGCGCACAGTAGAGCAGAGGGGGTTGGCCTGCCCCCAGGCCACGCCCTTGGGGGAAGAAGCAGGCCCCGTATTCACCATCCCGCTCCTTATACCCCACCCGCCAGAACTTCTCCCTGTGGAGCAAATCAGCCTAGTCAAATATATTCAACACAGCCCCACTCACAACCCAAGACAGCTCCACTCACAACCCAACACAGCCCCACTCACAACCCAAGACAGCCTCACTCACAACCCAACAAAGCCCCACTCACAACCCAACAAAGCCCCACTCACAACCCAACAAAGCCCCACTCACAACCCAACAAAGCCCCACTCACAACCCAACACAGCCCCACTCACAACCCAACACAGCCCCACTCACAACCCAACAAACCCTGAGCACATATAGAGTTATTCTCAGTGGTGCTGTGAAAACGTACAACCGTTAGTACAACAGCGATGGACCTACGATAGAAGCACAGGTGCACTCGGCATGGCGGCACCCACCTCTCCGTGTCACACAGGTAGCAGCGGCTGAGAGAAGACACCAGCAGCCGGTTGTCCTGGTAACCCAGCTGCACCACCCGCGAGTCGACCGTGGTGATGGTCTGAACGGGAAAAATTACGAACGCTGACCCCTGCAAACACACACAAACAGCATGGTGCTCTTTAACCCAAGTAAAATTCTGTTCCCTTGCTAAAACTAAACTAAATTAAATATAGGCTAGTGTACAGTGGGGTGACAAGAAAAACATCTGCCTGTTATGGGTAGGTAGTGCGTACCTCATCATAGGCTATACAGCACATAGAGTTTGGAGCTTTTCAGGGTTTCTCACAGAAATGGCTACAATGACTACACAACTCTCACTCCACACATAATTCTAATACATCTCCACACAGTCAAACAATAAAGCCCCAAATGTGGGGTATTTTTTGCATTTCTTCAAGGGAGACACAACAATATCGGGGCCATATCGGTATAGGCCCCAAATAGCTCAAAGGGAACATTTAGGTAATGTATCTTGTGTGTAAGGATGCATACATACTGCAATGGAACACATTTCAGACACTTTACATTCAGTCCTACAAGTTAAATATTTACTTAGCAAATACTACAGGCTGTCTAAAGGTGTAAAGTCTAAAAATCTGTGGTCCTGGGACCGGAGTGAGTTTAGCTGTTCAGGACGTCTCCAGAGTGAGGCTGTGTCCTACCTTTCCCAGTTTGGAGGACCCAGCACGAACGAAGGACACTTTTCCGCTGGCGTCCCCGACGAAGACCCGGAGCGCAGCGGTGTCCCAGCAGAGCGCTGTCACGACATCGCCTCGATGCTCCCACGAAACAGACACCCGCTCAGGACGCCCTCTCCGTTCCAACTGCAGCTCCCACACCACCACCAAGCCTTGACTGACAAATGAAAACTCCTTAACACCATCACCTCAACACCACCAACAGGCCCTGACTGAGATATGAAAACACCTTAACACCATCACCTCAACACCACCAACAGGCCCTGACTGAGATACGATAACTCCCTAGGACCACCACCACTAGGCCCTGACTCAGATACGATAACTCCTTAGCACCACCGTAACACCATTCAAATAATTTCAACTCTTTTTTTTTTTTGGACACATTTTTTTGTTCACTGGGATCTTTGCTTGTTTTGGCTCCCTCAGCAGCTTTCTGACACCTATACATCATCATCTTCTCATTATTATACTATATTTTACTTGCTAGGTTTTAGCGCTAATAAGGCTATTGCTTGCTGACGGCCATTATTTTTTCCCAAAACATACCAGAGCATGGGATGTTTAGAAAAGTAATATTATGCCAATACTAGAAGGTAAATGCACACTCTAAAGCTGATGATACACGGGCAATATTTTCAGGCAATATTGCCAGGCAATGATTGCTGGAAATTTTCCTATTGACAAATCAATATCTGAACAAGTTTGATCGAGGCAAGCAATATTTTGCTACCATCCAATCACAGATGAGATTTTGGGTCACATGACACCTGAGTCTTCCAAAAATAAATTTCAACAATGGCTGCCAAGTGGTGCGAGGAAACCGAAGGGATGCTGATCTCTTATAACTTTATTTATTTATTACTCAGGTAAGTTATATTGATGTATTAGTGTAATATTGAAATAAAGACCAACTTTTCATAAGTTATGGTATTCTTGACTTTTGATTGTAAATAATTGGTATTATTACTCACTCACCGCCGTACTGACGAACCAAGTGACTTTTAACTAGCTAGCTAGCTAGCTAGCTAACTTTACTCAGCAGACGTAATCAGACCACCTGCTTTACTGGTGAATACATCCATGAATGCTTCCGTAAAATTTAGAGATACGGTCGATTAAATTACATTGGCGGAAAGCTGTGGTTTTTGCCGTTCCGGGCACATATATACCTTTGTGGTGAGATGACGGTAAAGGTTTGAAACAGAGGTTAAAAACAGGATCCGCAAAAAATCTTTTTTCAGTTATTGCCCCATTGCCCATTGCTACAGTGGCCCATACCCATTGCCCATTGCTGGCAATATTGTACAATATTGCCGGCAATATTGCCTGAAAATATTGCCCGTGTATCATCAGCTTTAGACTCAAGTGTGAATTCTCTTTTCACTTGTCTGTGATTGGCACAGAAGTGTCAGAAGGTGCTCCTAACCAATGGGAGTGAACTGTGTGTCAAGAGAAACGGAATAGCACTGATGAGCTTAATGCGTGCCTTGGAAAATATTTAACTTAACTTAAATCTTCAAGGCAATGCTGCTACACAGTTCGATTGGGCAGTCAAACGCCACACTTTCATCACACATCCTTCTTCTTAAGCCGTTTCCAAATTACATTTCACTGTCCCACTGGACTTTTGTTCTTGCCTTCCCATCCTGTAAACTGCGTTTTTGTTCTCAAAGTACCCAACCCCACATGCATCAGCACGTGAAAACCACTTTAGGCAACTGCATCCTTTATTTTTTGATTGCACTGAGGGCACAAAAAATTTCCTTGCATAACAACACATTCAGACATAGACTCTCAGAGAAGCGCTCAATTCATTGAAAGCCTCATGAAACATTATAGCACTAACCAGGCCTCTTGGTGAACAGGTCAAACACGCAACCTAACTGTGGAACTAGACTAATATTCATCTTTCCAGACCCCACAGAGATATTCACATTAGCCTAGAGCCAAATTTATACTTCCTTGCATGACATGTGTCATGCAACAAAAAAAAGACAGCGACACAACATTTGGCATTTATACTTCGGCGAAGGCCTGCAGGAAGGATTCTGCTGTCTCTATGGTAACAAGACAACAAAATTCCTGACCATTTGTTTACATATGTAAACTGTCCAATCACACTGTGCAGCAAAGTATGACGGTGTCCACAACATAACAAAATTCTATAGGTGTGCAACATTTCAGGGGAAAATCAACATCATCTTTGTCAGGCGAAAAAAAAAGGAAAATCCACACACTGTATATGCTCCCCAGTATCATAACACCGGTAAGTAAGTAATATGTTGAGCCAAGTGGCTCTTCATCAGACTTACTTGGTACTTTGTAAGTCTGATGAAGAGTCACTTTGCTCAACATGTTACTTACTTACCGGTGTTATGACACTGGGGAGCATATACAGTCTGTGGAATCGTCCCTTTTTAATTCAATCTACTATTCTGTTCGGTCTCGATTTTTCGGATGTGCGTGTATTTTCTGTGATCCATTTTTGTCTAAAGTGTCGTGCGAGGAAGCATAAATTAGGCACAGCATGGCGCTGCATTACCTTGTAGCAACAGCAACAAAGTCGTCATCGTGGGGGCAGCAAGCGACCTGAGTGATAGATCCTTCCTGAGCAGAGAAGAAAAGAGCATTTTTATCTGCCGGCTCTACGTGTGTGTCTGTTGGAGCAAAGCTGCATCTCGTCTGAATTCAAATTGGAGAGCACATTAGAAACTACTGCGTGAGGTTATATTACAATTATAAATTTGGTATTTACTCTTATCCAGAGTGACTTTGAGCCAGTTGTGTAAGGCAATCTGGATAAAAGTTAAATACCTAAATGTAATGCAATGTTAATGTATGTGTCAGGGGTGGAGGTGTGGAGTACCCAGTGTGTCAGGGGTGGATGTGTGGAGTACCTTGTGTGTCAGGGGTGGAGGTGTGGAGTACCTTGTGTGTCAAGGGTGGAGGTGTGGAGTACCTTGTGTGTCAAGGGTGGAGGTGTGGAGTACCTTGTGTGTAAGGGGAGGAGGTGTGGAGTACCTTGTGTGTAAGGGGAGGAGGTGTGGAGTACCTTGTGTGTCAGGGGAGGAGGTGTGGAGTACCTTGTGTGTACAGGGAGGAGGTCTGGAGTACCTTGTGTGTAAGGGGAGGAGGTGTGGAGTACCTTGTGTGTCAAGGGTGGAGGTGTGGAGTACCTTGTGTGCAAGGGGAGGAGGTGTGGAGTACCTTGTGTGTAAGGGGAGGATGTGTGGAGTACCCTGTGTGTCAGGGGAGGAGGTGTGGAGTACCCTGTGTGTCAGGGGAGGAGGTGTGGAGTACCTTGTGTGTCAGGGAAGGAGGTGTGGAGTACCTTGTGTGTCAAGGGTGGAGGTGTGGAGTACCTTGTGTGTCAAGGGTGGAGGTGTGGAGCACCTTGTGTGTAAGGGGAGGAGGTGTGGAGTACCTTGTGTGTAAGGGGAGGAGGTGTGGAGTACCTTGTGTGTCAGGGGAGGAGGTGTGGAGTACCTTGTGTGTACAGGGAGGAGGTCTGGAGTACCTTGTGTGTAAGGGGAGGAGGTGTGGAGTACCTTGTGTGTCAAGGGTGGAGGTGTGGAGTACCTTGTGTGCAAGGGGAGGAGGTGTGGAGTACCTTGTGTGTAAGGGGAGGATGTGTGGAGTACCCAGTGTGTCAGGGGAGGAGGTGTGGAGTACCCTGTGTGTCAGGGGAGGAGGTGTGGAGTACCTTGTGTGTCAGGGGAGGAGGTGTGGAGTACCTTGTGTGTCAGGATGAGCCGTTGTTTCCAGCCCTCCCTCTGAATGAGGTGAAGACCCCCTGCTGAAGTACCCAGTGCTAACCACTTCCTGGACACTGCCAAGCAGGTGCACTGAAAAGAGTGATGGAAATACACAGCATTGAATTGCCATGCAACAGGTTAAGCAGTTAACACAGGACATTAAATTACAACTATCTTTGGTGCAATACACATTCCCACAAATGAACAGCACAATTCAACACTTATACAGTAGAATGCAAAAAAAAAAAGTCCCATCCTGCTAGCAAAATTCAAGAAAATTTGATGATCAGATGTACAGATAATAAGCTGTTGTAAACATAAAGGCCCAAATGGAAAAATGTGAAGTCTTTTTTTATTGAATTTAAGACTTTAATATGTTCTTGTGGAATTCTGAAAAATAGAACAAACTTGCTCAAAGAAGCAAGTAAAGCTCCACTTGTGTGTGCAATACAGGGTGATCACAGGATGATCACAAGCAGGTGTATAGTCTCTGTCAGACTGTACTAATCAAACACAGTGTGCCAGCACCAAGCATTTACTGTAACTGGACCCTTCAATTTGCAGGAATCCAACATCCTTTGAACAGACAGGCCCCAGAATGCAGTGGTGGTACCTTTAGTCGGCCAGAGTCCAGGCGCAACGCAGCAAGCAGAGGGTCCAGGCAGTCAAACTCTGCCAGGACATGGCTGCAGGCCTCTGGTACAGTGGGCAGAGGAGGCATGGTGATCACCCTTCACCTCTACCAGACACTGGGACAGAGGGAGGGAGGAAGGGAATGAGAGAAAGACAGACAGACAGACAGACAGACAGACAGACAGACAGACAGAGAGAGAGAGAGAGAGAGAGAGAGAGAGAGAGAGAGAGAGAGAGAGAGAGAGACCAAATAAACAAGGGCCGTGTCCGAATCAGCACTCTTCCACACTGTTGAGTAGCCTTGGTGAGTAGATAGGGCGAGAAAGTTGTAGAGTATGCAAAACTTTTTCACATTTTAGTATACTTCAAACACCCGGATGACACACTTATTTCCGGGGTTTCGCTGAGTACATTCGGGAGCACACTTTTCAAGATGTACACAAACATTTTGGTCACATAAATATGAGTGGCTTCATTTAAAAAAAATTAGGCTCAGCTTCGCTGACGTTTTCTTTCAAATACAACAAAAACAACACGTGACATGGCAGCGCGGAGTGGGGCGCAGGGTTGCCAGATCTTGTAAGATTTTCCAGCCAAATGGCGACTCAAAACTAGCCCAAATTATAGGCTATTTTTAACTGAAACCAATGTATTTTAAATATAAATCATCATGTTTTTACTTTTTAAAATAAGTACGTCCTTTGCGACTTTTCATTTTTACCAGTGACTGCACTTTGAAAGTATCCCAATTTAGCTGTAAAACCGCGGACATGGCAACACTGGTGGGACGTCTTGACCTGTTTACGACACTTCCACAATGCGGTTGGAAAATAGTACGGCGGGTATTTTATGCGGACTGCTAAATAGTGCACATTAAGCAGTACACTTCTGCCAGTGCACTTTACGCAAGAGACAGGGCGCAGTAGATAGGGCTCTGATTCTGACACAGCCCAGGTCTGAGCCGGCAAGGAGTCATGCGCCGAGCCAAACCGGGCACCCACTCAACTCAACAGTGCTGTGTGGATAAGGTATATCTGAAGTGAGTCCAACTCTGCATCACCCAACCTTCCCAATACTCTGTTGTGCACATGCGTTTTGTGTTGGGTTGTGGGTGGGCGTGCATTTCTAGCCACTACAACTATTAAATGCAGAACTGCACTGCAGTGATGAACTGTCTAACAAACATTTTGGTCAGTAAAGAGTAGTGCGCAATCAGTTCCCTTTTAAGTTCCTGTCTACAGTTTCCGTGATTGGTTACTTGTGTTATACACTGCCTGGCCAAAAAAAAAGTTGCACACTCTAATATTTCGTTGGACCGCCTTTTGCTTTCATTGCGGCACGCATTCGTCGTGGCATTGTTTCGACAACCTTATGCAACGTCACAACATTTATTTCTGTCCAGAGTTGCATTCATTTTTGGCCGAAATCTTGTATTGACGACGGGAGAGTCGAACCACTCCGTAAAGTCTTCTCCAGCACATCCCAAAGACTTTCAATGGGGTTAAGGTCAGAACTCTGGTGGCCAATTCATGTGTGAAAATGATTCTTCATGCTCCCTGAACCACACTTTCACAATTTGAGCCCGATGAATCTTGGCATTGTCGTCCTGGAATATGCCCATTGATGGGATAACCTGGTCATTCAGTACATTCAGGTACTCGGCTGACTTTTTATTGCTGCATAACGTTGCTGAGACTAGACCTGACCAATTGAAGCAACCCCAGATCATAACACTGCCTCCAGAGGCTTGTACAGTGGGCACTATGCATGTCGGGTGCAACGGAGACTTTTTTTTTGGCCAGGCAGTGTAGTATCTGGCTGTGTCCAAATACATAAAGGAGTACGTACTTCCTTTGTAACTTCACTGAGCTGAACTAGCTACTGATTTTCGAGAACTTTCTGCCACACTGCTTTCACCTCTCCGTGTTCTATCGATCGGGCACTTAACAGGAAACGTTAGCCTGAAACTTAACACAATGACAGCAGGCAGGAACTTAACACCTAATTAGTGTTACGTTGAGGGAACGAATGACGCAAAGTTCCCTGCCCTCGAGTTCCTCCCTACTGCCCCTTGCGCTGGGAGTCTACTGCTCCTGTTCTTACACTGCACAACATTTAGGCATTTAGCAGATGGTCTTATCTCACCTTATAGTTTTTACATACCATGCATTTATATAGCTGCGAATTTACAGAAATTTACAGAAGACAAGAACCTTGGCCAATGGACAACAGCAGCGCCCCACCAGGGAATCAAACCTGCAACCTCTGGGTAATAAGCCCAGTTCACAAACAAGTATACTACCCTGCCACCCTGATATGGTATTCCTGATGATTAGGTCTTAAGTTCCTACAGTCCACCCAGGGCATGAAATTAACTTTTTCCCAATTAGCCAGAGTGGCTTGTGGTTTCTAAAAATCACCAGCCATTTTCAACATTTTACCAGCCACATTACCTTTTCCAATACAACACAACCTGGTTGGTTATCTGTCAAAGTGGCTGCCGGAGTAGCAAATCTTAGCAGGCACAATCAAAATTTTACCAGCATTTGGCTGGTGGCTCCTACAGTCTCAGTTTCTAAGTTCCTCTCTAGAGTTCCTGTGCATAATTTCCTTTCTGTTCCAGGGCTTGGAGCCCCTTGTGGAAATCAACCTCGGGTCTAGTAGCCAGTAACAATTTACTTGGACAAAACACCATAAAGAATACATCACATTGTAGTCCTGACAAGCAGGCATGGTGGAGCATCACAGCTCTTAAAAGACGTAATTGCACTGTCATATGTTACGCTATTTCCATATTGATGGGAGCCTCATTGGGAGCAGAAGGTTACCCATCAACCCACTAACTTCATTCATGCAGTCTCCTTTCCCTTGACCCTGTATCACCCCTTCTATTATCAGTTTGGTGTTTGCTATTTTCAGTGCTACGCAGTACAATACCCCAAACTAGCCAGCTGAACAACGTCCAGGGCTTTTCCAACAGCCTCCTCATTTCATTTTAGCCCTCATGTATAGACATGATGGCCTGACATCATATGACTTGATGTAGACTCAAATTATGAAACCATGACTTCCATTGCATTTTACTGTTTGGTCACTAAAAAATAATTTAGTTAAGCACAGATGATGACTGACAATGTGCTAAACCACAAATCCTCTGACAGCAATGTTTCCACACAGCCACATGCTGCTTTCAGTGCATAGAACCACAGACATGCTGCAGCAGGCATTTTTATTGTGCAGAGCACTAAGGTTTTTTCTTTGTTTCAAAGCAATGGGACATATTAGAATCCCCCGCACAAAAATTAAGACGGTTGTAGGCTTGAAAAATTAAAAGTTAAAACAGATTAACTGAAATGACAAAACAATGCATGATTTAAACTTTGTGATTAAATTTGATTGTGGTGAGTTGTTTAAGTCTCCTGTTATTCTTTGGCAGTGCTTAGTACTTCAATAGGAAGGGCCACATCTCTCTGCATAAACGGAGTGGGTTGGAACGGACAAGTATTGTTTTGCCTTCTGTGAATATTTGGAACGTTTATTTCGCCTCTGTCCCCGTTCCTGGAGTGCTAATACGGTCCCTCGTGCGTGTGCCAGTAACTTGGCTGAAAGAACTGTGGGGTGCATGTTGTCGGATTCTCAGCAATTGCTTCAATTATTTTTTTGATGCAATGGGTGCTTAACTTGTCCGCACTGTGTGCTTGTTGAGCAAGTGTTTGGTGTGCATTTTTTCAGTTGTTCGACCTTATTGTACATTTCATGTATTCTGATCTCTATACTCTCAAACCAGCAGATCAATCCAAGAAATATGCTATGTTCTGCAAAACAACTTGAGCGGTGCCCCTAAACCCTTATTGCGCAATAAACAACACCTGCTGCTGTGCTGTGGTACAAGGAGTGATGTGCATTTCCAGGTCCACAAATCTGGACTGTGAACACGATTACACTGCAATTATATGGGTGATAGAGCAATTTATTGTCAGGACAATGCTTGAAAATCTTTTTGACTTACACTGATGAATTTGCCAAATTCAGGCACATTTCTAGCCCAAATGCCACTTGCCAGTGCCACAGTGTAAGCATTGCAAGTTAAATTAACTGCATTTGGTATCAGTCCCGAGGGTTCCATTGTATACTTTCAACATGGACCTTGCATTATCTGAGACGAATGCAGTTAAATTGTAGAAATCAACCTCAAAGTTCAACAGTAGAGCCCGACCGATTTATCGGAAGGCCGTAAAGACCACAGATCTGTCGATATCGGCGTTTACTTTGGCCGATAACCAAACAAGCACGTTAGCACGTGATAAGCTGCGACCATATACCAAAGTATCTGTATGTGCGGGTATAGTCTATTGCAGAATAGTCTATTGTAGTCTATCGGACAGACCGACCTAATTACCGACAGAGTGACTTCTACTAGCTCCTGGTCACAGCTAAAAATGACTCCAGTAAAAGTAGAAAATCCCCCATTCAAACACCAGTTCAGTAAAAGTACAAAAGTATCTGATTTAAAATGTAAGTACCAAAAAGTAAACATAGACATAACTGGTTTAACAATTTACAACCTTCACATTTGCCCTATCACCCAGTAATGTTAGCAGCTAGCTAACTAGCTAACATTACATGGGCGAATGGCATAGGAAAATTCCATTCGCCCATGTTCAATAGGAAAATTTGTCAAAAGAAACAACCCTTAAAGTGATCCATCCATATCTACTGCACATCTGGCAGCAGAGTAATGGTTTGAGGCTTGTTTGATACCTCATACCCTTGATGACTTAGAGCCATTTCCATACTTAGAGCCATCTCCATACTGTTCCAGCATAATTTACAGCTAAATCTAGTCTAATATTTTACCTTACCGACTTCGTTGTCAACATAGCAAAGACAATATCGAGGTGCGGAAATGTGGAAGTCCTGCAGTATTTATAGCTGACAGGAAAGGCAAAACAGGTGCAGAGAATAATTGTCGGGCAAAACCTGAATATCGGAATGGAGGCGGAAAAAATCCGATAGAGCGTACCGACGACGCCAAAAGGAAACCCGAACGCAGAAACAGCAGAGGTTGCTAGAAACCATGACACTACTTTGTTTCCCCCTTGTGCCCCACCAACTTCTCTTCATGCACCCCCCGCCCCCCAAAAAAATCTACGCAGTCTACAAACGGTCCTTGCGCAACCAACGCAATTAGTCAATTATCAATTATGTTATTTTTGATAGGAATCAGATTACTTGAATTAGAGCTCCAAGTGTAATAAACAATGTTGCCGATGTAGGAGACACAATGCACTAGGCTACAATGTGCATTGCTTAGCTCATGGGAATGGGTGAGGGCCGAAGTCCAATAGTCATGGTTCATTTGCCTTGCAGAACAAATGGGCAAAACATAATTGTCTGTTCCATCGCTTGACTACTCTGTGACCACAGACAAGCTGTCAGCTGACTTGATCAGCTCCACCATTTCTTACGTTCGTATTACTTGAAGCTGGACTACATAACTTTTTTTGTATATTGGGGAAAGGTCATGCTTAGTTGATAGCAATCATAGAAAGAACTGTTGTGAGAGAAATCCAGCACCATACACTGTGTTCAATACGCTAAAATTCTGCATTCTAAAACCAGCGATTTGGGCCAAATTTTTGTTTTCAAAACAAAGTGGCTTCAGACTAATGCTACACAAACTCAGTGTGATGCAATAACTCTGCAACAACAGAAAAGATTACGCTGTTTTTCCTAGACTCTTGTAGATGACATTTTTACTCTAACGTTAGCTATACTAGTCTGTAATCCTGCGATGTATCTAGAAAACTCAAGATGCACAATTAGGATGAGGTCTGTGGAAGCAGTGGGTTTGGGGGTGTGTCTCTTTCTCTCTGGGCAGGGCCAAGGGGTGTTATGACTTTGAATGTTTTGACAACAAATGCGACCGTTGAGAAAGTTGCGTACTCCAGCTTTAATTTAGGATTTGTCAACTTTTTCAAGTGGAATATTTCCACTCAAAAATGCATCCAGTAAATCTCAGATAACATGTGTCTGCGCAATACTGCTTTTCCCCCGTAGTAATAGAGGATTTCTCCCTCTTTGTTTTCAAACTGTTTCGCAGTTTGTGTTTTTTGGGTGTAAATGTTAGCCCATAGTTATTTTTGTGCCGATATGGATTAGTTGCAAATTGTGCAAAATAAATCGACTTAGTCAGTGTGCAGTGGACTAGGAGGGCACTGCTGCACCAGGTTACTTTGACATTTGTTGTCTTGCATTCTATCCATGTCACATTTCTTCCTCAACCAGGTGTATTAGGTCAAATAATTGCTTTTTTAAAAGGTCAGAAGTGATCACTCTTTGTATAATTAATCAGGTGATTGTGACAATCCAATGCCTGCAGCGTGCCATGGGGCTTAAATGGCAATGCAAGTTGAAGTCGTTTTGGGGCACGTGCCCTCGATAAAGTGCTGTTCCTACCCATAATAAATGAGTAAACTGCAATCGAGCCAGAAATAAAATCACATTTTAATTTCTTCTTAACAACGCGGATGCGCGGAATAAAAGCTAGAGCAAACATCGAACAACAGTAGCCCAGTACAAACATGTGCAGAAACGAAACGCGGTCTAGCAGTTCAAGAATTTTGACAGCAAACGTTGACATTCCACGATCGACATATCACGTTGTCTTTATAGCGTTTATGGAAACAAACCAAACTATACAACCTTTTCTATAATAAGATGGGTTAGGTGGACGACGCCCCCAGTTGTTATTTAGACTGCAGCGTTCAACGGGACAGAGGGGACAGAGAAATTCAGGGAAATTCCGTGGCGTGACCGCGCATTAATCCAGTTGATGTAGAACGCTATGTGAGAATCACGGGACTCCAGTCGCAGTCAAACAAATAATACTGCCCGACGAGCTCACTTGCTCACAAGCTACTTGAGTGAAGCTTGCTATACGACTAGTTAACGTTATAATTATTTTCTGCATAATTTTAAATGTTTACATTTCAAAATAAATGGTATATACGTGGCCAGCTAAGAAAGAATCGCATTTTAGTAGCACTAACGACGTTAACTAATAAAAATTAATTAACTAAAGTTAGCTGCATGCCAAAACACTGATTTGAAAGTCTAGATGGCATCTACAGTTGAGTAACGTTAGCTAAATATCGGCTTGACAAATATACAGAAAAGCTAATCAGCAAGCAAAACTAAAAAGTAACACCCCTATCAATAACGTTAGCTTAACTTAAAACAAGTAAATTGTCATCGCAGCGGAATGTCTGTAACCTAACACTAACAGTTAGTATTCAATTAGCTACGATGTTTAGCCATGTTAAACTAACGTTAGTAAAGTATACGAAAATTGCAACTGATTTATGAAATGACCAGTTCTCTACCAACCTTGTTAGCTAGCAGTGTTAGGTAACACCTATCAACTTTAATTCAGATAACGTTAACGTACAATAGACTCGCTTGGTAGCTAACTAGCATGCTGTCACTGACATTAACTTAAGCGAACCCTAACACAGAATGACAAGCTATAATTTTCTGTAAAGTTAACTCACCTGTCATTACCAAACGGATTCTAGAATCTCCAATGTCATTCCCTAAGTTAAATCTTATGACTTCTACAGTACATAGGTAAAATGGGTTTTACTGCTGAGGAATTTCCTTTAAACCAGCTGATGTGTTGTAGGACACTTCCCACTGTCCCAACCGGTACTACTTCTCAATCTCAACGCTAAGGGGCGGATTAATATATCTAAAAAGGCTACTGTATGTACGGGTGTAAGTTGCATTTCCGTAATATTGGACAAGACACAAAACAGTTTCCTTTTTGCTTTCACTAACAGGTTGTTGTTTATGTAAAAACAAGTTAGTTTTGGTACACTTTTCTCACTTGTAATTAACCAAACAAACTCGAACTATTCTTGCACCAGTGCGTCGTAGCCGCCTACTGTCGAATACAGGACAGGCTTCCGTAGGCGTATGCGGCCAGGGTCCTACAGCGACTACAGGGAGTTGTATGTTCCATTAATCGATTGCGACCCGATATGTCCCAACCTTTTCCCCAAGCAAAGCACTTATCAACATAACGTCATTGTTTTTTAAAGTAGTGGAACAAGGCTGTAACCTATCGTGTGCCGTAGTTGTGAAATGCCGTTGGTATTAAGAAATGTATGTCTTGTGACATTTGTGAGGTTTCTACATGTCTGAAAAAAAGGCTTTGTGTAATGTGTCTTAACGAATGAAAATAAAGACTTATTGAAGGCCCTGATACAATGGCACATTATGTGAATCTGTAAAAGATATTTTGCAGATTTGTTACTGAAATATCATACAAAATTGTTGTTAAAGGGTGTAAAGATGCCCATACGACCCTTACATCTCCTATCTAGAGCAACTTAAAAAAGTGGAGAACATCAGTATCAGGAATAAAAATGGAAATATCACCAAGAAGACACATGAGGCTAATCACTTTTCACTTTTAAGTGAAAAGTTGACTGTCTAAGCCACCTTTGGGGAGTGGGGGGCAACCCAGGGGTTGCAAAACATGACTGATGTGTAGGGTCTGATGAGCTTTTGGAGACAACATAACATAACGAGGAGAACAGGCCATTCAGTCCAACAATGCTTGTCATTTTCCTACCACTAATGGGTACCTATAGTGCTCACCGTTTACCTACAAGTTCAGCAGTATTTAGCACCATATCAAGTCTACTGTTGAAAGCCCCCAGAGTTTATGCCTCAACTACATGACCTGGCAAGCTAATCCACACAGCGACTACTCGCTGTGTGAAGAAATACTTCCTGATGTCTGTGCGGATTTTTACCTTTTGCTCATTTCCATCTAGGCCCCCTCGTTCTACTGACAGAACTCAAGCTGAAGAATCTCTCAATCCATTTTATGAATTTAAAAGCTGTAATCAAATCAGCCCAACGTCTCCTTTTATTAAGATTGAAGGGATTAAGGGCCTAATTTATTAAGACCTTCAGCATATGCAAAACCTTTTATGTGCTAAAAGGTTTTGCACATGTTAAAGGTCTTAGTAAATCAGGGCCTAAGTATCTTAAGTCTTAAGGTAACTTTTATCTTTCATACCAGGAACAAATTTAGTTGCCCTTCTTTGAACTTCTTCTAGAGTATACCTTTCTTGTAGTATGGTGCCCAGAACTACACACAGTACTCTAAGGTGTTATTCACAGTTTCACACTGGCGGTTTAGTCTGAATTTGGGAACAGTTCACCACAAAATTTGGTAACGTGAAAGCTTTTTCCAAACCCGGGTGCAGACCAAGGAACCGTACCTGAGTTTGCCTGTACGAGGTGGTCTGAGAATGATTACAATCAAACTATGGTATAGTTCGATCATATCTAGTGAGAACGCAATCCTTTTCGTACAGGAAGAAAAATAATGTACACATGCCATTGTTACTGGTGATCTACTTGCTAGCCAAGCAATAATCTTATTAACAATGGCATTATATGCATTTGCAGCATGACTGTATGCGAGGCACACATGCAAGTGTTGTACACTGGTTCAACATTTTGGTAGTGAACAGTGGCGGTTGGTGAGCTGAGAATAGATGGGGTGGAAAACGTCCCTTTAAAGTGATCATTGATCTGAATCTGTTTTAATTAATTTTCCTTCATTAAAAAGCATGCCAACAATCTGATTAATCAACTTGCAGTCTCCGAATAATCCACTGGCAGGTAAACACACAGCTTCTCCTTTCACATCATGTTAGGTACATTAAACAATAAATTAAATTCAGAAAGATCAGTTTTAAATTAATCACTGTGGATGTATTTTAAGGCCTAACTTCAAACTCAGTGCCTCTTTGCTTGACATCGTGGGAAAATCTAAATAAATCAGCCAAGACCTCAGAAAGAAAATTGTGGACCTCCACAAGTCTGGTTCATCCTTGGGAGCAATTTCCAAACGCCTGAAGGTACCACATTCGTCTGTACAAACAATAGTATGCAAGTATAAACACCATGGGACCATGCAGCCATCATACCGCTCAGGAAGGATGGAAGCCATATTCTGTTATCTTATTCTCAGCGGCTGCAGGTGCTTTTTAATTAAATTAAACAGCATAAATTTTCTAAAATAACAGCACTGTTGGGAATTACCGGGAACTCATGCCGGTGTTAAACCCTAATGTTAAAGATTATTATTGTGTATATCAAAATGCTCATAATGGTTAGTCCGAATAATATTGATCATACTATTGATCCATATAGTCTATTCCTTGCTCACACGCTTTAACTACACAAGCATGAGCATCTCTGTTTAGACCAAGCGCTAAGATTGTCAAGATAGAGTCCATAGTGTCAAGATGAAAAAAAACAAGGTTAACTGGTTTTTAAGAGACACTTAATCGGGTCAAATTTACCCAGAAGATAATATGAGGGTTAATCAGTTTAAAGGGAATTTTCCTGCCGGGTCAATTTTCAGCTCAGCAACAGCCACTGGTGTCACCAAATAAACAAAAACATAACCAAAAACACGAAGCAAACATTGTTTTCCATTTTTACTGGTAGTCACAGGTCAGTGTTCAGCTGATGCGCTGATAAGCTACACACACAAAAAAACAGATAACCAAATTGGGCGCACTCACCTCGAAGCCACGTTGCTGATAGTACTCCTGTTGTATTCTGTTTAAATCTTCTTGGATTACTTTAGTAGATTCCAAACCTCTGCATCTGCAAATTTAACTAATGCAGTGACACAATTTTTGTTGTTTTGGCTCTGTACTCCAGCACATTGTATTTGAAATGGAACAGTGACTATGAGGTTAAAGTGCATACTTTCAGCTTTAATTTGTGTCTTTTTACATCCGTATCGGGGGGACCGTGTAGCAATTGTAGCCATTTTTACACATAGTCCCTGCCATTTTAGGGGACCAAAAGTAAGTGGAAAAATTAACATAAACTTAGATAAAGTCATCATATTTAATATTTGGTTGCATGCCATGACTTCCAGTCTGTGACCCAACAACATCAAAAGACTCTTGATTTTTATTTTCAGGGACTCTTACAAGTGATATTATAACCTCTCTGTATTTGAATGGATCTCTATGGGAATTGGGGGGTGGGATTAGATTAAGCTGTGAATTACACAGGAATAGTATGGAACACATGGTTGGCTAAATGGCAGTAAGTCATCGAGGGTTTATGGTATCAAACGAGCCTCGAACCATCACTCTGCTCCCAGATATGTAGTAGATATGGATGGATCACTTTAAGGGTTGTTTCTCCTGACTTATTTTTCAGTTCAATAGGAAAATGAGTCAGGAGAAACAACCCTGAAAATGATCTGAGTTTTTTTAATGTCTGATTCATACTTTTGTTTAGTTGGTGGTGGTAATACACCACTAAGATGTTTTACAACCACCATAAAATGAAGAAGAAAAAGAAGGAGTCGAAGAAGAACTGACTTCAGCTGCAAGTCTCCAGTGTCTTGATGGTTGAGTTCATTAAGTTGAGTTTGCCAGTATACAGCTGAATTAATGAAACATTTGGTGACCTACAGGATACATTTGAAATCACGCAGCGATGCACTGTGTTCGACAGCTTGAACAGGGAGAACATGCAAAACTCCATGCATAGAGGATCCTGGCCGGCCGGGACCCAGAACCTTTTTTGTGAGGCAAGACTGCTAAACACTGTGCCACTGCCACCCAAAAAGTTTTCTTTAATAAATATAATTTAAATGCCCACCAGATAATTCATACAGGTACTTTAAAGAAACACTGAATGATTCATAGGTCATTTACAAAGACACTTAATAATTCATGCAGATTAAAAGCCATTCAAAGTATTCAATCTGGGAAAGATTTTTATTTTTTAATTATAAAATTTAAATTTGTCACACCACTGAGATGGGCACAAGGGAATTCATACAGGTCAAAAGTCAAATTAAGGTCTTTTTTGGACCTCCCCAATTTATTTGTGCCTAACTGCCAATCCCTGTTACCCATGACTTCCACCGCAATCCCAGAGGGTGAACATTAGCACTAGCCTCCTCCAATGCTAGCAAAGTCAGCCACTGCTTTGTTGTGACTAGGTACTAGGCAATGAAACATATTTTGAAAAGAGCACTATGTTGCCTCTTAAAGACACAACTCAGGCAGGTGGAACATTGCCAGTGGGTGTTGGGTGTTGCTGGAGAGTGGTGAGAGGGGGAGAACAACCCTGTTTAATAATCTGTTACCTGGAGCACCCTGTCACTAGCCATGATACAGAAAGATTCTCCACACTGCTTGCAAAGTGAGGGGTCAGGAGACATGACACATAGTAGGGAACAGGGATCATATTCGGTCACGGCGAAGCACACTCATCCGACAATTTCAGGAAGTAAACTGGAAGTAAAAACTACAACTTGTAGTACAAGAGCAGGACATATTACAAACTACTCTCTTTTTATTTTAGTTAATTCTATCTTCATTCATAATCTACACTTTGTAACCAAAGTGTAGGTCAATGAGAGAGAGGGTCAATGAGAGTTTTGCACAAAATCATCAATTGAGAATTATTTGAATCAATATTTCCAGATTATCTTTGATTTTTACAACACAGTAACCATGTCCACACTAGATAAACCAAAAAAAAAGAGTATGAAGATAACGTATATCCTCTGAAATATATCACTTTTTGTTGACTAATCATCAAAATCTAATCACGTGAAAACAAAATGTTATTTAGGCATTATGATAGTGATAACAAGTTCGCTCTGATACAGTCATAAATACATTCTGAATTACTCCACCATTCATGGACTGTGTGGCCTGTCATTATGGTTAGCATGGGTGCTAGTGCAGTTATGTTAGATATTTGTTGTTTATGAACAAGCAATAATAATTCATCATGTAATCAATATGATTTATGAATCTCGCGATTGAAGCCGTGTCAAAACTAAAATGGTATAACAGCATTACTTTTTATTTGAACACAAATGACACTTTTAGCCATGTAGCCCCATCCACTCCCAGTCTTTTTTTTCGAGTTCTACACAAAACCGGCCGATGCCGCAACTGACCACTAGGGGTATGGAGGACCAGAAATTCCAAAATGAGGAATTTATAAATAAATAAATACATAAATGGATAAAAGTATGAGGAATTACATAAATGAAGAAATAAATATACACAAAAACGAAGTAATGAATAGATAAAATCACAATAAATGTTTATTTATTTCTGTATTTCTTCTTTTCTGTAGGCTATTTATTTATTTCTGTAGGCTATTTCTTCTTTTCCGTTTTTATTTAATTATGTATTTCCACTTTTCCGTATTTATTTATTTCTGTATTTCTTTGCCCATATGATAATGAGGTTGGTTGCTGGCTTCAATGATACACAGATGGCTGCATACAGGCTAGGTTACGTTAGCGCAGCTATCGAATCTAACTTTGCATAAAGTGAGGATCCAGACTTCATAATTTTTTGTGTGGAGGCAGTAGCTAACTGGTAGTTTGTTGGAGATTGCAGCAATAATGGACACAGATGCGTTTTAATGAGCAGGACAGAGTAGCTAGTAGGCTATAACAATAAATGCAGATGCAATACAGCGGTGACAAACATGTGCCATGTAGTTACATGCTAACTGGTGCTGTTAATAGCCCTGCTATTCATCAGGCAAACATTTGAAAGAAAACCAGCACTCACAAAAATCTTCTTAGGCTATATTTGTTTTAGATAGGTAGCGTGTCTGTTTGAACGTTTCGGCAACAAAGCCTTCATCAGCGTCTGATTAAGCCGAAACTTCAAACCGACATGTACGCTGTTCATCCAAAATAGTAATACTTTTTGTGAGTGCTGGTTTTCCTGTACCATGTTTGAACGGTTGTGAACCACTAGTAGCACCACCCTGAACTGAAGGCTACTTAAACCGCTTCAGCGTGTCACAGCTGAGGTGCACAAGCAACCCTGGGGCAGCATAGACACATATTTCTTGTTTATAACTAATGTTCATGTGAGATGCAACCAAGACAGTAACATTAGCATTACAGTGGCTAGTTAACGTATTTATTTATTTCCTCATACTTTTATTAATTTATGTATTTATTGCTATATAGCCTATTTATTTATAAATTCCTCATTTTGGCATTTCTGGTCCTCCATATTGGGGCGCCATATAATATACTTCAATGGAACTTTTTCTCTATCTTAGGTCTCTGGCTGCCAGAGATTTTCTCATAGATCATATAGGACCGCTCACAGTTTTGTGGTGGTTTCGGGTGTCTTCCATAGAGCGACTATGCTATGCATGTCCATGGTGGTTTCGTTTCGCTACACAACCTATGACCAGAAAAAAAAGTATTTTCTGGTCACAGTACACAACCCGGAAGTTATCTTGAGCCATTCATCACGCATGCGTAAATACAATTATTTTTATTTTTATTATGCGTAAATACCATAATAGTTCTGTGGCAAATACAATTATTTTTGTTATGGTTTCAGGTCTGAAGCGTGCTCCATTTTGCACGAAATAATGTAAGTTTCGTTATTTATGGATAAACGCAAAGTTTATTTTTTCAGTAAAAAATCGCAACTTACTATTATGAATTGAATTTATGACCACCTTGGTAAACTTATTGCATTCCCAAAAACGTAGAACGTGGGAATTTTATCTACGGAACATGAGGGCGCTGTTTAAAATGCGCTGATGCCAAATGTTCTAGTGGGGGCGATTGAAACTGACGCCATTTTGGCTCCTATGTACACACCTATTTGGTATTTGGGAAGCAGAGCCAAAATGGCATTAAAAAAAACAGTCACAACATTAGAAAGTTCAAGCAACCTCGGTGACTGTCTGCCAGAGTAACATCACTGTAGCTGGCTAACTAAAGTCGCTAGCTAACGTTAGCTAACTGGGTAGTCGAGCTACAATCAGCTGACAAGGAAGTAAGGAAGAGTAACGTTACCATTATTAACATTAGTTAGGTGGTACGACGACGACTGATTTAACACAAGATTTTCTGTCTCACCAACTTCTAACAATTTTCTGCCCCAACTGCCCTGAAAGAAACACCCAGTGCGACAAATGGCTACAAGGATCAGCACGCAGCGGGGTCAGGTAACGTTACTGTAATGTTAGTTAAAGTAGCTGGTTTAAATCAAATTTAGCTCTCGGATAGATTCAGTGTTCCACCTTGTGTTTATCAGCTAGCTAGCTAGGTGGTACGACGACGACTGATTTAACACACAAGATTTTCTCAGTCTCCCCAACTTCTAACTATTGTTATCTCCAATCTCACTAGGTAGACTTTCTAAGGGTTTTATGTTTTTCGGTTTGTTAGCTCAGTTGGCTTAATTAACGCTGTTGTTAACGTTAGTGTTGATTCGGCTACCACGATAACTAATTAACAAGAATGACTAGTTAATATTAACAGAGCATTGTGTATAACGTTATCTAGCTAACATGGTTTTGTTTTTCACATTCAAACCTTAACTGGTTTCTAAACAATTGGTTTCAGATGGATCTTGTAACGTTAGCGTTGTATATTTCGATACAGCTGGTATAGCAATTGAAAAGCAGAACAGCCTGCTAAATTGATAACTTACCGTTAGCTAGGAAATAATGTTTCAGTCGCAACGTAGTAGTTACCATTCCTGCTTAATTCTACTAGCTATTAAACATCTTGTTTACCAAACAAGCAACATCGTAGTAGTGATATAGACGATGTTTTGCAAAACACTCCAAGATAGAAACATTTCGTTCACAAACGTTTTTAAAGGCAAGTTAAAAAAAACATTGCACTGATGTTAGCAATTTACAAATAGTTTTGGAATGTTTATTATTATTTTTTTAGGTTCTTGGGAGGTGTGTGGGGGGGAGGGAGGGGAGGGGCACTAAAAAAATAATACTAAACTAGAACCAGACATTCAACAGTGAATGCTCTTGCTGTAATGGTTTCCCCACAGGGTCATGTACGACTTTAACCGTGAAATGTATGTGTCACTGTCACACATGTAGCCTATTGGTGTATTCAAGTGGCCATTCTAGCCAACTCGGGAGGATCGTGCGTGATGTTTGCTGTGACGGTGGTCCAGTTCGTTACGGTAAAGGTGTTTAAATGGTCAGCGGCAAAAAACATTGACGCCCACAGAAAGCTGATGCTTGTTTGGTTGGCCTCTGATCAGCATTTGCAGTTCCAAATGTTTTAAATAGCGTATGCAAAAACGATTGAAGATGAACAAACGCAGAAGGTGAAAGACTACATACACCACGCAACGGGTCTCTCTAGCTCCAGATCTTTCCAGGATTACAGATGCTCAGCTGTTTACCCTTGAACTTTGACGCATTTTTCGTCACCTCGGTCATCTCGGGGACCTCAGGAGGTGCCCGAGTTGAATGTCGGATTTCCGAGATCGTTGTCATTAACTCGTCACCATCTCATCACCGGGGTGTCACGTTAAAATCCTTTTTTCTTCTCCTAAATCGGAAATATTCCGACTTCCGAGATCATTTGAATCATCATTTGAGGCGGCCCCGGTACACTATGTCAGACATGCTATAGTATGTTGTAGGGGCCCTCCCAGTTGCTGTCCAGCTTTGGCGACTAGCCTTTCCGTCGACAGGGGGTTGTAGACATCCCCTGGCTCGTACAAGTGGCTGTGGCAGCGCAGGTTGTAATTTCACTTCTGCCTGGCCAAACCCCATGCAGGCTAAAAAGTGCTCCCAGGCCAGCAGGTGGGTGCGGTCCAGGCGGTTCTGTAGCTGGTGGATGTACTCTGGGCCTGGACAGGTGGGCAGACTTTGGTACCTGTGAGTAGACCAGTTTGTTGCTCTGGGTGTGCAGCGCGGTGGTGCGGGTCTTCTTAATGGAGAAGTGGCATCAGGCACCTAAGACATGGCTCTCAAAATTCCTCCCCTGGTCGCTGTGCAGCTCGTCTAGGACCCCGAACCATGCAAGCATGCCAGAGACTAGTCACTCCGCCACCACTGAAGCTTCCTGGGAGGGAATCACATACGCCTCTGGCCCCTTGGTGAAGTAGTCCATGGTTACTAGGATGTAGCGATTCCCCCCGTCGGTGACTGGAAACAGACCCAGGATGTCCATCTTCACTCTCTCCGCACTGCTGGAGAGGTACCCGTGACAGGCCCCCCCGGGCCCTTCTTGGCTGTGCAGGCTTCACAATGACGTCCCGCCTGAACTTGTATGGCGTCATTATCGAGTCAAAAGTCGAGTGCGCAGAAGATTAATTTGAGAGCAGAATTCCCCCTGCTCTCACACGGATGTATGTGCTCGCACACAGATTTCATGTGCTCACACTCAAATGTATGGTCCTCAGACTCGCAACTCTGTCCGCGCGCTCAGATTTCCACTGCTCACACACGGAACTCTCTCTGCTTGCACACAAAATCTGTCTGCTCGCTCTCAGTTTGCAAACCGCTCGCGCTCAAAGCTTTCTCTGCTCGCACACGGATTTCTCTCTGTGCACACAGATTTTTTCGACTGAAATATTACTGTCAAAAGTCCAGCCAATAAGAAATCACTGGAAATGCATTTGCCCAAATGTAACTGGCCATCAAATTTGGCCAATCGAATCATTACTGATTCCCTATAATCTCATTGGTTGGGTAGGTAAGACCCATAGCTACGATAGCTACCCTCAAAAAGAAGTAGGCTAGCTCGGTAAGCGAGTTAAGGGCTCTTTCAGGCTCTTTCTTAGAGTAGGGAGGTTGAACGTTCTGTCCGAATCCAAAAACGGAGAATTCTGATAACCAGTGCCAGCTAAAGTCGCTAGCTGCTATGTTTTTCTCTGGACCATATCGCCGGTAAACTCCATATGAACAACGACATTTTTACATGTAGATCTTCATCAAAATCTCGTCTACAGTATGGTATAAAGCATTTTAATATTGCGAATGGGTGTTTTTTTTTTTATTAACATGAAAAGGGAACATGGGTCAGACCCAGACGCATTAAGTAGGCTAATCAATGTTACTGTTGCGAATACAGTGTAATTCTGAAGCCGCGGGACCCGCCAAGTTTGAAACTGAGACGTTTGGCAAGTATGGCGTTTTGGGAGTACATATTTAATTAAATACAACACGCCATAACAATATATGTGAGTAAATGTGTAGAGTATATTAGTTTTCCTGTCCGAATACCACAAAATATTGGTTCTTGTTGTTGAAAAAATAAGGATAACGGTATCCTAAAAGCAGCACAGATGATGATGTGTTTCCGTCCAACGAGAGTGATTACACGGAAGTGAAACGGGCTAATTAAAAACATTATTTTAAAGCGAACAAACGTCCTTTTTCTGACAAGCTAGCGATTTATATATTGTTATTTGATTATATTGTAGCATTTAGGACAATATACATGAAAAATAAGCTGGCAAAATATGTTTTCTGAAAAATCACGAAAACGGGTTTGACCTCCCTATTGAGGGTAGCTATCGTAGCTATGCGTCTTACCTACCCAACCAATGAGATTGTAGGGAATCAGTAATGATTCGAATGGTCAAATTTAATGGCCAGTTACATTTGGGCAAATGCATTTCCGGTGAATTCTTATTGGCTGGACTTTTGACAGTAATATTTAAGTCAAAAAAATCCGTGTGCGCGGAGAGAAATCCGTGTGCGAGCAGAGAAAGCTTTGAGCGCGAGTGGTTTGCAAACTGAGAGCGAGCAGACAGATTTTGTGTGCAAGCAGAGAGAGTTCCGTGTGTGAGCAGTGGAAATCTGAGCGCGCGGACAGAGTTGCGAGTCTGAGGACCATACATTCGAGTGTGAGCACATGAAATCTGTGTGTGAGCACATACATCCGTGTGAGAGCAGGGGGAATTTTGCTCTCAAATTAATCTTCTGCGCACTTGACTTTTGACTCGATAATGACGCCATAAACTTGAACCAGTAGAACTTGTTCACCCAAAAATGCCCAACCCTAGATCATCTGCGGGACAGTAGACTGAAGGCTGCAGGGCACCATGAACTGCAAGCGCTTCACCTCCGCTCTGGGGTCCCTCCACCTCCGGTATAGTAGGCGCAGCAAGTCAGTGACCCACTGGCTCTCCAATGTTTGGTACCTGTGGAGAGAACAGAAAGAGAAGGGAGCACCTATTTGAGGACTGGGAATGGACAGATCACAAAGTTTAGCTTTGTGGATTTGTTGCAACGCTAGCCCCAGGTTAGCCAGCGCCACTTCCATGCTAGATGCGTGCATCAGGGTGTCATCAAGGTCAGTGACACAGGCTGTAGCTGGGATGTCCTGCAGCACCCGCTCCATCATCTGCTCAATGTGTCCTGCAGCACCCGCTCCATCATCTGCTCAATGTTACTGGGCTGTTCGTTAGCCACAATAGCATGAAGTTGAATTCCCTGTCCCTCCGCGAAAGCCATCCTGATGCTTTGAGGGGAACCTGCCAGTAGCCGCTGTGGAGATCCAGCAAGCCTAACCAGGTGGAGCCCCCTTTGCTTTCCAGCCACTGGTTCCTTTATTAATTAGTCACTCACAGCACAGATCTTCGCTACTTTTTGCCTTAGGATAACTTTTTCTGTTGAAACTGTTCATACAAAGTAACTCACGAGGACAGCTCTTTTTTATATTTTTACAAATGACCAGTGATTGTTTATTCTACTGTTTATTTTTACATATCTGTAGATGTGCAAGAGCTGATTATTTTGGAAAAGACAGGCTGTTTTTATATACTGAGCATGATTATTTTATAATATTTTCAAGGTAAAAATCCTGCATAATGCACCTTTAACAAGCTAACTAACATTACTGTCTAAACCCACCTGCAGTTCCTGGCTAGGGTTGAAGAACTGTTTTCATAGCGGTCTCCTGGAACACTGACAGAATCTAGGAAGCTAGTCAAAGACAACTATGCTTTTGACATATCGCGATAGTTAAAAATAGATTAATAAAATTATGTACCTTGGTTGCATAAATCAACCGACATTATGGTGAGGGAAATATTTAGGAGCATTGCATAAAGCCTCTAAGATGGCTCCCTTGCCTAATGATTGACTCAGGCTTTCACTGTAGTTTCTGTCATAACAGTGCACTGTATGTACTCAGGTTACCATGGTTACATGTCAATGATAAAAGAAAAACATGTCTGTCTTGTGTAGTGGAGAGCAAAGCAGACTACCAGTGGTAGAGCATGTCTCAGGCTCTAATACAGTGGGATGTAGACCGTCACTGGTTGTGTTTGCTACTTCAGGACCACCATACAAATTTGTTGCAAGAGAATGCTGAAGCAGAATCTGTAGGCTGCATTTTTATCAGGCATGCGAGGGATGTAACACTAACGCTGACTGGGCAGGTAATGTGGTTATTGTAATCTCTTCCTTGCTGAAAATTGACGCTGTTTATTGTATTACCACACCTATATGCCGACATAGAAATAAACGTTTTGTATGCACCGCAGCGACCATGCTTGAGATGCCGTGGCTACCTAGCAAGCAATACGGTACTCTTAGGGCCTTATTTACTCAGACCTATAGCATGTGCAGAATCTTTTAGCACAAGCAAAACTAATAACACAACCAGTGATTGGTGCAAAAGAAATACCATGGCCAATTATTTGATTTTGCACATGCTGAAAGTCTTAGTAAGTCAGGCCATTAGTTGGCTAGCTGGCTAGCAGCTGTGACCCTGTACCATGATGACAGCAGCACCCCCATTTATTTTTATAGTGGCAATTATTGCTGACTGTTCCAGGCCTGATAGCGATATGGAAAAAAAACAACAAAAAAAACACTTTGTTTCTCTTGATCTTTTGAAGGACGGGTAATCAGACAAATGTGTTGAAGCTCTCTTTCTTTTTACCCCTCTCTCTTTTTCTCTATGTATACATGATAAAGAATCTCTGTCTCTCCCTCCCTCCCTGGTTAGGTATACATTGGAGACCTTCCCCAGGACTTCCTGCGCATCATGCCCACGCAGCAGCAGCAGCAGGTGCAGCTAGACGCTCAGACTGCGCAGCAGCTGCAGTACGGAGGCAGCATGGGCACTGTGGGTCGGCTCAGCATCACTGTAGTGCAGGTAGTTTTGTAATAATGGGACTACTGCACCTTATCACCATTTGGGTTGTGCCTCAGCAAAATATTAATTGGATAATGGATAACTATTCATATTCAATGGATAACTATACATTACAATATAGTCATTATTGTACAGCATCACAATCCAGGAGTGACATGCATGTGATATAATTCAAATGATAATTGCAGTCTATGGGGCTGCTAAGGGCTTATTGCCTTATAGCCCCAGGGAACAAAGTCTAAAATTGTTACATTACATTACATTTATTTAGCAGACGCTTTTATCCAAAGCGACGTACAGTAAGTGCGACGTACAATATCATACATACAAGTGTTAAAATGTATGTATGATATCAAACTTGAGGGTGTTATTAAGCATCCATCAAAGTTTGACTGAAAAAAAAAAAAGATAAAACACTTCAAAAACAGCTGAATTAGCTGATCAGACCTGTATTAGGACGGTCGGGGCGTGGTCGTAATATTCTAATGAGCACGCTTGATGGACATTCCTCTGTCCAAGAAGACACTCGGCATGACACACAACAAAAATACAAAATAGTGCAAGCGGGGAGAATCGGGGTTGTAGGCTACAACCATATATGTACGAACCTACCGACGCTGAATTTGAGAGTGAAGAAATTCCACAACCAGATAACCCGTGTTCTCTGGCTTGGTGGGAATGGTGGGTTTCAAGATACTAAGTTTCCATGTAATAATAAACCAAGTTCTTAACTTTGTTATAACATTTGTTTCTTCCAATAAAGACGTGGATATTGCTGCTAGTTAGCTAGCTAGTTGACGTTGGGTAGCTCACATGTTGAATATCACAGAATTGTTTGGTTGGTTACCCTGGCAACTAAAGCTCCGCTCCGCTTCGCTTCAGTTCTATATGTGTTAAAAAAAATAAACTGCGCTGTACCCAGCACTGGCGAGCGCAGCGAAGAATAGGCATATGTGACATTATTAGCTAACATTAGTGCTACACACCCAATGTTGGCCAATATACGCGTAACGTTACTGGAAGTAGTAAATCCAGAAGGCTAGCTAACACACTGGCATTAATGCGGGAACACATTCGTTTTGACCAGAGCCATATGGCTCTGGTTTTGACAAATGCTGGTGGGAGGGACAAGCGACATCAGCCTTGTGATTGGTTTGGGATTAGTGACGTCACTATTCCCTAGTATAGTACCGCCCAACTTCAATCCAAAAACGAGGGTAAAAGTATCCAGTATCTCGAATTCAGAAAGTAATTATTTCCAATACAAGTATATGCATATTGTATGTCCACAATACCCAAATTACCTTAATTAGAAGGCAAATTTGTTCCCTAGGCAGCAAAGGTATCATACATAACCATATCTGTGTTTTTTACATATTGTTATACACACTGGTTTGCTGGGCTTATTTATGAGTCACGTCTCATTAGATAGTCGGGTAATTTCACGTCATGCTGACCATTTTTTCTGTATGACGTCCTTCTTAATATAAGCCTTCGTTCTTCCGATGCTTAACCCACCTCGGGTAACCGGATGTTCTGGTCAAATGAGACCAAAATCAAGCTTTTTATTCAGTTGAAAAGGACGTCATACCTACGGTGAAATATGGTGTTGAATCTTTATGGGATTGTTTTGCATTTATAGGACTTTATAGGATTTTTTTGGGAAAGGAAATTACTTGTTCAAAAATGTTTTCATTGAGCAACTGTATCAATATGGAAGAATATAATTTTTACATTTTTTTTGCATTGAATATAGCCACTTGCAGTCTTTTTGGTCTTTTTTGGTTTTTATTTAGAGAGCTAGCTTGATGAGTGATTCATTTGGAAAAACCAAAAGCTGTATATGTACAGCTATTTTGGTTCTAGGCTGTCATTGGCTGAAATATCCCATGGCACTTTTGAGAAAGAGTAGGGATGTTCTGGTACAATTCATTAAAAACTGGTGACCTCATCATCCCCCATGTCTAGTTGACTTTCGTTCCCTACCCACTTTTGATTCCCCGTTCACCAACCTGGTCAAATAGAAGTCAATAAAATAAATGTAATGAAGCTGGAACACACTCACAAGCCCATAGGATGTGGAGTTAGCTGCCTGTTCTGTGTGCAGCATTATTGTCTGTGGGTGTAGCCACATGTGGTTGTCTGAGTCACTGTGCCATGCAACCACCACTGTGTTATCCCTCTGTCTAGGCCAAGCTGGCAAAGAACTATGGCATGACCCGCATGGACCCATACTGCCGTGTTCGACTGGGCTACGCCGTCTATGAAACGCCCACCGCTCACAATGGCGCCAAAAACCCTCGCTGGAACAAGGTGATCCAGTGCACTGTCCCGCCTGGTGTGGATTCCTTCTACCTGGAGATCTTTGATGAGGTGAGGGAGGACAAGAGTCTGTTGAATTTCTCCTTGTGTTTTTGTCTATAAAATACTTGAAATTCCTTTTTTGTTTCCCTTGTTAAAATGGCGTGGAAGCAACACAAAATACTGCCATCACATGACAAATTCTTAAGCCTCTTAAAGGGGAATGGCGGGTTATTTCTTGAACTTCTATATCGATTTTATACATTTAATGTGAGTCTTGAACCTTACCACACTAGACTGCGCCTCCCGGTTCCCTTGTTTCCAGACGCACTGCGTTGCGCTTATCTACTTAAGTTGTGGTTAATTCCAGCTGCAGGTCTATACTGTATACTGGAAGGTTCAAAATTGATCAGATTCACTAATAGATAAAAATCTGATATGGCTAAAGGGATGCCATCCTCATTATCTTCAGGTTCTTCCGCGTTTGGCTATGTATAATTTAGCAATGAAAACATTATATATAATATTGCAGTCAAAAGTTTGTTGTACATTCAGCCGCACAGTACTGCTGTCGGCTACCCATACTCACCACGCCCCATAATATGGGGGAACTAAAAATGCCTTGTGTATTGTTTATGGTGTATTGTTCCTCAGAGCACAAGTGCAAAAGGACATGCGTTCCACAGACTTCCAATTAAAAATTCGGACATGTGCAAGAAATGGGTAATTGCCATTAGAAATGAAAGATATGACATATACATACACCTGCAACCACATTGAAAAATCTCTGGGTTTGCAGTAAACATTTCTTGATTGAAGACTACGAACGAGATTTATGTGCTGATCTTATGGGTACAGGAAGGATACTGAAGAAAATAGCAGCACGGTGCGGCTGAAGGTACTTCGGAAACTTTTGACTGCAATATTATATACAATGTTTTCGATTCGCATAGCTAAATTATACACTGCCTGGCCAAAAAAAAAGTCGCACACACTAATATTTAGTTGGACCGCCTTTAACTTTGATTATGGCGCGCATTCATCATAGCATTGTTTCGACAACCTCATGCAACGTCACAACATTTATTTCCGTCCAGGGTTGCATTCATTTTTGCCCGAGATCATGTATTGACGACGGGAGAGTCAAACCACTACATAAAGTCTTCTCCAGCACATCCCAAAGACTTTCAATGGGGTTAAGGTCAGGACTCTGGTGGCCAATTAATTTGTGAAAATGATTCCTCATGCTCCCTGAACCACTCTTTCACAATTTGAGCCCGATGAATCTTGGCATTGTCGTCCTGGAATATGCCCATTGATGGGATAACCTGGTCATTCAGTACATTCAGGTACTCAGCTGACTTCATTTTTTTTGCTGCATAACGTTGCTGAGCCTAGACCTGACCAATTGAAGCAACCCCAGATCACATCACTGCCTCCAGAGGCTTGTACAGTGGGAACTATTCATGACGGGTGTAATGGCGACTTTTTTTTTTGGCCAGGCAGTGTACATCGCCGGACATCCCTTTAGTCATATAAGATTTTTATCTATCAGCTAATCTGATCAATTTTGAACCTTCCAGTATACAGTATAGACCTGCAGCTGGAATTAACCACAACTTAAGTAGATCAGCGCGACGCAGCGCATCTGGAAACAAGGGAACCGGGAGGCGCATTTCTAGTGTGGTAAGCTTCAAGACTCACATTAAACGTATAAAATTTATATGGAAGTTTAAGAAATAACCAGGCGTTCCCCTTTAATTATTCATTATTCATTCAGCCTCTTAAACTATCTCAAAGCGTACTTTCTGCAGATGGAATTCTTAGTATAAAAATACTAAAGCTATAAAAAGCTCTCGAATGGTCATTCTGATGTTAATTAGCAGAGGGGGATAAAGATATTTCATGCAAAGATTGAGAGGGGTTACGTTTAATACAGCTGCTTTTGTTGGATGGTTGGATTGGCCTGATCCAGCCAAGGTGGTTCTCACAGCACAGCCTGAGGTCCCTGTGCTGTGAGATTTTGAATGGTTTTTATAAAGGGGCCATGAGGCATACCTGAACAGACTGGTTTGAGACAGGGAGTGATAGCGAGATTAACAGTGGACTGGCCTCCTTTCTCCAGAGGGCGTTCTCCATGGACGACCGCATCGCCTGGACACACATTACCATCCCAGAAGGCCTGAAGGAGGGCAGCGTGGTGGATGAGTGGTACAGCCTGAGTGGCAGGCAGGGGGACGACAAAGAGGGCATGATCAACCTGGTCATGTCCATTACTGTGAGTCTGTGTGGCAGGTATCAACCTGGTCATGTCCATTACTGTGAGTCTGTGGCGGGTATCAACCTGGTCTTGCTGTTTACTGTGAGTCCGTCTGCGTGCATTCACATGCCGTTGCTATTTCTTTGCTTTGCACGTGGTTTCACCCAATGTGGCCTGTGAAGCATTTACCAATTTACCATGAACTTCGTGCTTTCTTCAGCTGCATTTTAAGTGAAGCAGATAAGCATATTTTGCAGAAGTACACACTGCAGTAAGTAAGGCTAGTATAGAGATTTAAATCTCCAGGTTTGAAAATGGAAATTTCTCTGTGTCTCTGTAATTACACTGTACATATAGAGTGGTGTTTCATGGTTTAATGTTTGACTAGTTTCCTTGCCATCGCTCTCCCTCCCTCCAGTCTATGCCAGCTGGTATGATGATGCAGCCTCAACCTGTGGTCCTCATGCCCACAGTGTACCAGCAAGGTGTTGGATATGTGCCTATTGCAGGTGAGTGGGACCTTGCAGGCAGTTGCCGCTGACAGTTATTCTGAGGATGTTCATGTGCGAGTGTAGCAATTTGTGCTGAGATAATATAGTATATGAGAACAGAGTATACCTTGCCTAATGGAGCAATCCTTCATGAGAGAATGTTTTTTCTCCTAAGGTGTCCATTAGGGGTGTGCAGCGATGTCACTATCTGTATCTATTCGACCATCAACATTATCTGTATCTCTATCTGTATTAGGATTTAAACCCGGACATGGGCAGAGCTTCACCCGGAAGTGGTGTTACATATAGGGAATGACATTTTCTAGCCTAAAATTAATTATTGCAATTTATGTATTCACCTCGTCCATGTCTTTTTTCTTTTCAAAACCTTTTATAAGAACTATATTCTGGACTTTATACTTATTTATCTAACTCCCCACCCCCTAACTGGGGGACACTGAACCAGAGGCGTCATTTCAGAAAAAACTAGGGGGTGGCACAAAAGATAAAAATAAAAAAGTCAATAATCCCTAACCCATAATGCTATCATCACTGGCGTAGCTAGCCTATATGACTCGTCGGCCCCGGTGCAAATTTTATTCACGGCTCTGACACACACACACACATACACACACACACACATATACACTTCAATACACTACACATGCAATATATCGGCGAAATCCGCACAGCAAGCACATGAACGGGGCTGCTTCAATACAATAAAAATTGGCCAATACAATAAAAATTGGCTTTTAAATAGTCACCAGGTCAACACCTTATATCAAATATTAGTAGGAGGCGCTACTTCTACTCTCCAAGTGTTCTCTAAATGTGAGCTGCCCATTCTTCCAGCATGTGAACGTGAGCCCCTTATTAATGAAAATTAGAGTCCAGAGGGGTATACTACGAAGCGAGATTAAAGGTATACTATGTAGTTTCATTGTAAACAACTCGTTCTTTGTTTACATTCAAATTTTCTCCCCAAAAAACATCCTTGTGGTCTAATAAACATGTTGAATGTTTTTCCTACCTCATAAGTCGTTCACAAAGTGTTTTTTTGTTAATGTTGACATCCCGCCGCCATTTTTAAAGCCAGAAACAGCTAAAATTGTCTAAACGTCATGAATGGGCGGTTCCTGCTCATTTGATTGACATGACCAGGCCATGTGGGCAGGCTTCCAGGTAAACTCTTATTTTAGCTTAGGACCGAAACATGCCTCACGCAAATACGCGAACGTGGACGCTTTGAACTACGCAAACAGTTTTTCTTTTGCCATGACATTTGTGAAAGACAAGCCAGAGCGTTGCAGCAAGGGACGCTATAGCAGCAACAACAGTAAACAACTTTCTTGTTCGATCTCTGCTTTCCTCTGGTTTGCCTTTCATAAATGTCATGGCAAAAGAAAAACTGTTCGCGTAGCTCGAAGCGTCCACGTTTGCGTAGCTATTTGCGTGAGGTATGTTTCTGCCCTTACTCATGAGCAAGATGTTTTCAGCCGAGGCGGTAACAATATCATTATAAAATTAGCGACCATACACCTAGCTACATTACATTACATAGTCATTTAGCAGACGCTTTTATCCAAAGCGACATACAATAAGTGCATACAGAAACAAAGTAACAAAGTCATTGAAGTAACTAAGGAACAGATAAGAACATCCTTCCCATAACGTAGCAGCTATCGATAGCTAAGGCTATCTATTGTCGTGATGTTTGTTTATTGTTGACAATAGTCTATTTATCATGTTTGGCCAAACCTTGATCATGCAAATGGAGACTACGTTACATGCTCAAAGCATATAAGTTAGTAATCTTAGCTATTGCTCTGTAAATTTGACCACTGTTCATTTTCATAAAATAATTCAAAATCATAATTTTGTAATTCTGCTCGGTTAATTCTGTAGTCATCAACATCCAGTGATCACAGCCCCAGAGTAAGGGTGAGGGGCAGTCATTACATAAACATTACATTACAGTCATTTAGCAGACACTTTTATCCAAAGCGACAATCGTGTTCGTGGTGGGCGAGTCAGGGCCAGGGGAAGAGGACAGCTTGATCAGAGTGACCGTGATAGTCAACAGACTCCGGGAGGAGAAACATTGCCATCTCAACGAAGTTTATCACAAAATGCAGAAAATACAATCAAATCAGAAATAAATATTTTCCCAAAATAAATCAGAGATACCCTCAATTAAAAAATTTTACAGACATCCAAAAACTCCCCATCCTCTTAGGAGAGGAGAGGACATGCTGTGACCTGGCAGCACAATATATAGCTGCCTGCCATCGTCTTAAAACCCATTTAAATTTTATTTATTTATTATATTCACTTTATAAGATCATATGTGTCGTTCTCATCATCATTATTATCATTTCTATTGATAATTATGATTATTTTTAATTGTACTTTATTATTTTACATTATTGAAATAATCAACCCATAGGCCAGTGGAGGATGGGCATCCCCCCAATAGCTGGGTTCCTCTCGAGATTTCTTCCCATCGGGGAGTTTTTTCTCGCCACAGTATGAGGGTTTTCTCTCCCTACTAGGGAGTTTTTACCTCTGCTATCTGGGGGCTTAGAGCTGGCTTAGAGCTGGCATTTCCCCTTTCCTCCCCTTTCTGTTCTGTAAAGCGTCTTTGTGACAGTCGTCTGTGAAAATCGCTATATAAATAAAATTGAAAATTGAATTGAATATTGTTATTTCTAAATCCATAATCAAAGAAAAGTTCTTGTTTTCATTCATTTCTGTTCATTCATTTCTAGTCTTTGCTGTTTTGTATTGTTCAGAGTTAGATGTATGTCTTCGACTGTTTTAATGCAGTATGCTTTGACAATGCAGATGCAATGTCTTGTCATGCCAATAAAGCTAATTGAATCGAGTCCACGGTCAGAGAAAATATGTGTGAAACATCACCACAATGCTCGTGTGTCGTCGTGCATGACTGAGAAGAACATGTGATAAGCAATTTTCGGGGAGCCCTTTTCTCCTACGTGCTCTATATCCCCATCTAGTGTTCTGAAACTACATAGTATACCTTTAAGGGGATAGTGAGCTAAATTAAGCTTCAACCCTGGGTTTTCTGTATCACAAAACCGACTCACTTTTAATCGGGGTATATTGCCACGGCAACTTACTCTGCACGGCTAACCTGCTCCAGTGCAGGTTATGTTCAGGATAACAGATTGAAACATATAAAAGCACCCCCCTTTGACCAATCAACTCCTTGGCTTTGGAAAAAGGCGTCTCCATTCCAAAGGATTCCGTAGAGATATGTGCGGATACTGAGGGAATCTCTTCACAGAGCGACATTAGTGAGTTCCGGAAAATGCTTGAGATACTTTTTATGAATGTGATGTGATTGCTTCAGCAATATTTTACACATGCTGTAGCAAGTTTAAAGTTTAGGAGCTCTCGAATGTAGTAGTACAGATGTCACATTAGAAATAAACTGTATGACAATGTACTGAGAGTATAGATTTATTTGTTACGAGTGGTTAGGTGAATAAGGTATTAACTAGCCTAACGAATTTAACCTACATGAGCATTTTTTTTTGCAAAAGCTCCTTCCTGGCTTTGTTGGCAGCAACGGTGTTGCTTTTTGCTCATATGATGTTCTTATCCATCAAAAACAAAAAAAACACATCAAGGTAGAGATTATTGGTCAGGATATTGAGATGGGACACAATATTACTGAAAACAAGCTAGTTCAGACGATCCATTGAGTCCAGAAGGTTGCAAAATGCATAGATAAAAAATCCAACGAGCTTCACATTGAAGTAGGATTTCTTCTACATTTTTGCTCATACAGCTAGGAGTTATGCGATCAATACCAATAAATTTTTAATCTGTATAACTATGATTAACAGAAGAAAAATGTTGAGCCACGGGCGATTTGAGTTGCTACATACCTGGAGGTTTGGTGAACTTTGGTGAAGGTTTGGTTTTTTTCCTTAGTAACTTATTACCTATAGGGTAATAAAAATACTAATCAGTTATTTTGTAAAATCAGGCAAGCAGTGTAGCCGTGGGTAATGCTTGATATTAAAAAATGATGGCTCGAACCACAATAGCACTACTGTGCAATGATGTTTATTTACAGTGCCTCCCAAAACTATACAGTCTTCACGAACAATGGCGAATATTCACCATGATAAATTTGCACAAAAATAACAAACAGGAATATATACAACGAAAGAGCAAAAATTTCGAAGAAAATTACCGGCTACCAAGCGCCTACTCTGTACACAATCAAAAATCACTCTCCCAACTACTGCTGCTGGAGCTCTTTTTCTACTCGTAGGCCCTCCCACCAGAACATACCACCAAATACGGCTAAATCAATTTAACTAGCAAAAGTGTTTAGTACAGCACAAAATGCATAAACAATAAACATCTTTATTTATTTTGTATGTTTGTATAATAAACTAAATTCATAACAATAACAAAGTAACAACCATTAGCGGTGGTGTCTCCCTCTTCCGGGACCAACAGACATGTGCAACTCGGGACAGGCACTACAAAGCCTGCCCGAGTTGCCATGGCTCAGGTTTGGGGTCCTTTTCCGCACCCGAGAAACCGGAAGAACACACAAAC
Organism: Synaphobranchus kaupii; assembly: GCA_029718625.1. NCBI lineage: Eukaryota > Metazoa > Chordata > Actinopteri > Anguilliformes > Synaphobranchidae > Synaphobranchus > Synaphobranchus kaupii. The sequence continues at coordinate 30,834,631 of CM056388.1, read as the reverse complement.
AAACACACAAGACAAATAGATAGACGGAGCGCTCCTCCAACAAACCAATTCAAAAGCTTGAAGATGAGTAAAATGCAATGTTATTTATCCAATACTTAACGGTGTGTGTGTAATTTGTTACCGGGCATGTAGGAGATTATGGAGGGGACAGGTGAAGCCGAAGCGTTGTAAAAACGAGTGTATGCGTTATGGCTAAAACCAAGTGTGCACCCATGGAAATAGCTAGCGCAAGTAAACTGTGTAAGATGGTACATGAGATGAATGTAGGGAGCGGGAATGAAAACTTACGGGCAAAAATCAAAGGTGTATGAATGTGTGTGTAGTGCTTACGTGTGACTTACATGCTGAAAACGAGAGTGCTACCCGCAGCTAGTGACGGACTGTGATTCAATAATGTTTTTTAGTGTTGAACACAAGGGGTGTAGTTGGGAGAGGGTGACAATGTTTGGGATAGACCAAAGAAAGCTGCCAACCCTCTTGTTGTACACTCTTCCCAGGTGTGCCCACAGTGTATAACCAGGGCATGGTGCCCATGGGAATGCCTGCCGCTCCTGCCCCTGTCTCACGCGGCGCCATTTGCAGCGAAGAGGACCTCAAGGCACTGCAAGACATGTTCCCCAACCTTGACAGAGAGGTGATACGCACAGTGATGGAGGCGCAGCAGGGAAATAAAGATGCTGCAATCAACTCCCTTCTTCAGATGACTGAGGAGCTGTAACAGAACCATTTAAAACACCCTGTAAATATCTGTACTGTATATGTGTAAGCTGTACCTGCATCAGTGAGTGTTTGACATATATCTATATAAATTCCATTCTAAATGTTTAAAGGATTATAATTTATTTGAAAACATAAAGATTTTGTAATAGAGGGTTCTAATAGAAGCAATCATCAAAGACTGAATTTAATAGGACAGTGTGGTGTGACCAGACTAGAAATATGAAAAAGTATATAGATTTTAGCCATTGACGCGTGGATGTATGACCCACTTAGCTCATGTTGCCATTAAATTGCGCTTGCTATGTTTTTCAGTTGTAACCTGTTTTTTTTGTTTTTCCTGTGTCCAATTGGATTTTGGCTGATTCCAACCAAAAATGTGTAATGCTGCCTAAAGGTTCTGTAATATGACAAGATCCACGTACACAGACAAGCAGGGGAGTTCAGACATGCTCACTTTCTTGACATGCAGTATGAGAATATTGCTGGCTGCCAAAGGTAATAAAGAAAATATCTTTAATTTTCATGTATCTGGTTCATCCATAATGGTGTAGGTAAGAACACCATTCCTTATTATTTTTTAATCGTGTTGATGTTACTGGTTTTTGAGATCAATTAATAATGTATGGGTTTTGGGAGGTCGTCACCAGTGTAATTACTGTAGTCAAGCAAGGGAAGTAATTGGTAAAAAGTTTGGTTTAGCACTGTCATTGGGCTTGCCTGATTTTGGAAACAGAAAAAGAAATGGCCTCTTCTGTCTGGCAAAAACTGCAGTTCAGTAAAGGACTGTGAATCTGTTTTAACAACTTTAATGTTCTTTTTCAGTGAAAATATATTGTTTATAAATGATCAGAACCTTTGTTTTCAAAAAAAGGGGACACGGCCTGAGTACTGATTTTCTTATTGTTTCTAAGCTAAAATAGTAGTTGATACATTTTCCGTTTATATTTGAGTTACATCTCACCAGGGTTTATGTTCAGCCAGTTTTAATGAATACCTTCTGCCTTTATATGCTACCAGTATTAAATGTTGAAAAAGCCCAACTTTAGCGCTATTGTATGATTTTATATATAATTGTCTTGCTACTGCTACTGTGTGACTGAAACCAAAGAATGTTGTCTGTCGCTACCCTGCTAAATTCAGTTCCTCTAACAAAAGATGATTGTGTATATTGTTTTTTCTGAATTTTGGATATGTCTTTTTTGGGGAGGGGTGTATGAGGTGTTTGTGTGTGCATGTGCAGTAAAAGTGAAAGTGGACTGAGCATGTGATCCAGCTAAAACTTCCCTAGTCCTTCAAGAGCTGTTTCTGTGCAGCCTTTTTATTGTGGGTCTACCGTGGCTATTACCTTCAATAAAAAAAACCTGCTATTTAATCTAGAACTTCAGTCATGAGAAAAATGGCTAATTTGTTGTCTTTTTCAGTGATAAGGTGGAGCTGGGCTCAGCAAACTCTTCGTAGTTATGCCCATTTACACACAAGCATCAGGATATATGAACACTACGAATCAATGGCAAATGGCAGCAAAGATTCTCTAAATGATTTCACCTCAATCTTAATTTTCAAAAATCATAACTGTAATAAAAATAATTAATCCATAGTATTCTATAGCCTTGTGTTACCTAGTGAAGCCCAGCAAATTTCCTCCCTTTTGGTGAGATTATCAAGGGTTATGCATTCAGATTTTCTTTCCCCAGAATTCCCTGAATCAAAATCTTGTTGCATCAAATTGCTTAGGAACAATATTAATTGGTAGTTCTGGGCTAGTTTTAAAATGTGCTGCACAGTGTATGGTGCAAGAAATTATGTAAAAGTCCATTCACACCTGTCAGTTCTGCCATATTACTTATTAATAGTTACATATTACTTACCTATTAATACTAGCATTAATAGGTGTAGAGACAAATCTACTGCCATTAATGAGTGTTGATTTCAGAGGAACTGAAACCTATTGACCAAAAAAGTTCTAGGATACATGGGGTTCAGAACAAGTTAGGGATGGTTCTTGTAATGTTATAAAAGACAGGCCATCAGCGAGGAAACAGTGATAGGGAGCAGTGGTCTACGAACACTGGTTCGTACGAACACACGACTACCCAGGTGAACTTAAAGGGGTATTCCATTGAAAAACATATGGGTTACGTATGTACAGTCAAGCCGGAAAGTGTACAGACCCCTTTCACCTTCTCCACGTTTTATTACGTTACAGACATATTCTACAATAGATTGAGTTAATTTTTTGTCTCAAAATTCTACACAAAATAGCCCATAATGACAAAGTGAAAACAGGTTTTTAGACATTTGTGCTAATTTATTAAAAATCAAAATGTAAAATATATGTACACAAGTGTGCACACCCTTTGATATGACACCCAAAAGTGAGCTGAGGTGCATTTTGTTTCCACTGATACTGCTTGAGATGTTTCTACAACTTAATTGGAGTCCACTTGTGATAAATTCAATTGATTGGACATGATTGGGGATTGCCAACACCTGCCTATATAAGGTCCCACAGTTGACAGTGCATGTCAGAGCAAACTCCAAGCCGTGGGGTCAAAGAAATTATCTGCAGACCTCAGAAACAGGATTGTGTCAAGGCATAGATCTGGAGAAGGGTACGGAAAAATCTCTGCAGCTTTACAGGTCCCAAAGAGCACAGTGGCCACCGTCATTCGTAAATGGAAGAAGTTTGGAACCACCAAGAATCTTCCTAGACCTGGCCGCCCGGCCAAACTGAGCAATCGGGGAAGACTGGCCTTGGCCAGGGAGGTGAGCAGGAGGGTCACTCTGACAGAGCTCCAGCGTATCCTTGTGGAGATGGGAGAACCTTTCAGAAGATCAACCATCCAGGCAGCACTCCACCAATCAGGCCTTTATGGTAGAGTGGCCAGACGGAAGCCCCTCCTTAGTAAAAGGCACATCACAGCCCGCTTGGAGTTTGCCAAAAGGCACCTAGAGGACTCTCAAACCATGAGAATCAAGATTCTCTGGTCTGATGAAACCAAAATTGAACTTTTTGGCCTGAATACCAAGCGTCACGTCTGGAGGAAACCAGGCACCGCTCATCATCTGGCTAATACCATCCCTACAGTGAAGCATGGCGGTGGCAGCATCATGATGTGGGGATGTTTTTCAGCAGCGGGAACGGGGCGACTTGTCCTGATAGAGGGAAAGATGAATGCAGCTAAGTACACCAAGATCCTTGAAGAAAACCTGCTCCAGAGCGCTCTGGACCTCAGACTGGGGCGAAGGTTTACCTTCCAACATGACAACGACCTGAAGCACACAGCCAAGAGAACAAAGGAGTGGCTTCGGAGAAAGTCTGTGCATGTCCTTGAGTGGCCCAGCCAGAGCCCAGACCTGAATCCAATTGAACATCTGTGGAAAGAGCTGAAAATGGCTGTGTACCGACGCTTCCCATCCAACCTGACGGAGCTTGCAAGGATATTACATTACATTTATTTAGCAGACGCTTTTATCCAAAGCGACGTACAGTAAGTGCGTACAGAGACATCATCAAGATCTACAGAACAGACAAGGCAAAGCACATCCTTCACATAATGTAGCAGCTATCCCTAGCAATGAACGTCGACTGTAGTTCACAGTAAGCTGTGGGCAAATCAGCAACACCACACTTCCATTCCAAATACTAGTATAAACTATAATAAACAGACAGGAAAACACAGGGAACTAGTAAACAGGGAACTGATATTCCTAGGTGAGGATATCAGTCAAGGTGGAGTCTGAAGAGGTGTGTCTTCAGGCCTCGACGGAATGCAGGCAGGGTTGGAGTAGAACGTAGGGGAATGGGAAGTTCATTCCACCACTGAGGAGCTAATGTGGAAAAACTCCGCAGTCGGAACAAGCGAGAGCCTTTGACACGGAGGGGGGGAAGTGCCAGTCGCCCTGCTGTAGAAGAGCGAAGTGGTCGAGCAGGAACATAGTTCTGGATTAAGTCCTGCAGGTAGGCGAGGCCTGTCCTATTGGCTGCAGTGTAGGCCAGGGTCAGAACTTTGAACCTGATCCTGGCTGCAACTGGCAGCCAGTGGAGAGACCTCAGCAGGGGGGTTACATGGGAAAATTTCGGGAGGTTGAACACAAGCCGGGCAGCTGCATTCTGGATGAGTTGAAGAGGCAGAATGGCGCAGGCCGGTAGGCTTGCGAGCAGGGAGTTGCAGTAGTCCAGGCGTGAGGTGACCGTGGTCTGGACAAGAAGCTGGGTGGAGTAGGTGGTCAGGTACGGTCGAATCCTCCTGATGTTGTACAGGAGGAACCTGCAGGACCGTGCCGTTGCCCTGATGTGCTCTTTGAAGTCCAGCCGGTCATCCAGGACCACCCCCAGGTTCCTTGCAGAGCGGGAGGCAGCCACCACGGTCCCATCAACGGTGATGGAGAGGTCATGTAGTGGGGAGGTCTTGTACGGCATGAAGAGGAGCTCTGTCTTGTCAAGGTTGAGCTTCAGGTGATGGGTAGCCATCCACTCAGAGATGTCAGTCAGACAAGCAGATATCCTCTCCTTCACCTGTGGGGTAGAGGGAGGGAAAGAGAGGAAGAGTTGAGTATCGTCAGCATAGCTATGGTATGAGAAGCCATGTGAATGGATTACTGAGCCAAGAGACTTAGTATACATAGAGAACAGCAGAGGACCCAGTACAGATCCCTGCGGGACTCCTGTAGACAGGGGACGGGGAGCAGAGACGGAACCCTTCCAGGAGACTTGGTAGGATCTATCAGTGAGATACGATACAAACCAAGAGAGGGCAGTTCCAGAAATGCCCATCTCAGCGAGTGTGGAGATCAGGAGTTTGTGGTTGACCGTGTCGAATGCCGCAGACAGGTCAAGGAGAATCAGAACAGAGGAGAGGGAGGAGGCTCTAGCAGTGGCGAGTGCCTCAGTCACAGCCAGGAGAGCAGTTTCAGTGGAATGGCCGGTTCTGAAGCCAGACTGATGCGGGTCAAGCAGGTTGTTCTGGTGGAGAAAAACAGACAGTTGGTTATGGACAGCACGTTCAATTGTTTTGGACAGGAAGGGCAAGAGAGATACAGGATGGTAGTTCCTGACATCAGCGGGATCTAGGCTAGATTTTTTAAGGAGTGGGGTTACACGGGCAGTTTTAAAGGCAGCAGGAACATGGTCACAGATTAGGGAGGTGTTAATAATAGAGGACAGATATGGAAGGAGCTCAGCAGATATAGACTGGAGGACTGCTGAAGGTATGGGGTCTAGTGGACAGGTGGTTGCGCGATGGCGCGTCAAGAGGATATGCCAAGAGGAATGGGCAAAAATGTCCAGAAACAAGTGTGCCAAGCTCGTAGCTTCTTTCCCAAGACGCCTTGAAGCTGTAATCGCTGCCAAAGGTGCAGCAACCAAGTATTAGGCTAAGGGTGTGTACAGATATGTAACCCCTAAATAACCTATTTTTGTCAGTAAAATAAAATTGCATATTTTCTAAAAACCTGTTTTCACTTCGTCATTATTGGCTATTGTGTGTAGATGTTTGAGGCAAAAAATGAACTCAATCTATTGCAGTGTAAGTCTGTAACGTAATAAAACGTGGAGAAGGTGAAAGGGGTTTGCAGACTTTCCGGCTTGACTAACCCCGGTTCTATGAATACGGTCAGCACGCCACAGTATAGATCATCCTCGCCAAGAGGGTGAGCTGCTAGGAGACTGGATGGGTCATTCCGTGTCAAATCAACCAGTTCCTGTATGACCAAAAGCTGAAATTTGGTTGATGAGTAGATCTAATATATCTGTTTAACTGGTGTAAATTTCAGAAAAAGTTTTAACTGTCCACATGGTGATCCATTGACAAGACGGACGGTTGTGTTTTTGACTTTTTTTCACCCGGACTCAACTTTGGATGGATGTCATTCCTTTACAAATGAATTGATTAGCCTGTACTTGCTTGTGACCATAGACTTACACCTATAGATAATACATCTGTGATATGGGATGTATATGTCCACTTGTATGGGCACAGGGTGACATCGAAAATCACCAAAAACATGTGCGACTGAACAAAGTGGCTAATTTGGGTGCATATAACTTGAAAATGGAAGGGGGTAAAAGTAATCTGAGGCCTGATTTGTGCAAGGAAGAAAGTAAGTTAGGATACCAAGTTTCAGCTCTATAGCTGTTACCAATCCCAAGTTATAAGCGTTTTCACGACTCGCGAGCGTGAAAGACGGAGGTTTTGAGCAAATTTCAGGAGGCCATATCTCGGAAACGACATGTCGTATGAGGCTAATTTTTTGTGTGTGTTCATTTGTCATACAATGGATTATTATGATGGAGTTTCATCAAAATCTGAGAGGGTCATGCAGGGACCACTGGTTGATTTGACACGGAATGACCCAGATAGCAAATTAACCACCACCACAGGGCGGAACTGTCACGCCGCCACGTCACGCCGTAAATACAACACGTGCACGCCGCCCAATCTCTTGCCGACTGAGGGGCACAAGGTTCCTCGCCTGACCGCGCAGCGTGGCACGTTGACCGTACATATGTAACCCATACGTTCTATTTCATGCCGGTCAACATGCCAAGGTATGGGTCACAATATACCAGATAAAGTCAGGTGGGGGATGTCTTGGGGTAACCAGGATCGCAGGACATTACATGAGTGTGGTTCCAACAAAATGCACTTATCGGATGCTGTTCTACCAGAAGACCACCGGGTGATTGAAACCCTAAATCATCACAAATCATATTGAAGGTTGCTCCACTGCCCCGAGGACAGAGGAGGAAATCGATGTAGATGATTGTCCAGGTTATAAAACCTGCCGAAAGTGAGGGATGGGGCCCAGCCCGCCGCTGCACAAATGTCAGCGGGGCGCCACGTAGTAAAGCCCAGGACGTAGCTATGCCCCGATTGGAGTGAGCTACCACAGCTGTGGGAGGGGACACATCAGAGCTGATGTAAGCTGTGGAAATCATCTCTGATCCAGTGGGCCAAGTGCTGTTTAGTAGGGCAAGGCCCTGCTTAGCCCCTCCATAACAAACAAAAAGATTGTTGGTTCTCCTAACCGCACTTGTCCGGGAGAGATAAGACCACAGAGCCCGGACAGAGCACAGCGAGTGCAGCCTGGCTTCTTCAGGGGTCTCATGGGGAGGAGGATTAAAAGCTTACAACACAACCGGTCGAGAGATTAGGAAGCAGAGAGGCCGGCGAGCTATCGTCACCCAACCACATACAGGAGGGGTGTACTGACAGCGCGTGCAGCTCGCTCACACGCCTCGCGGAGACGAGCAGGAAGGAGCGGAGCTTTAGACTGAGTCTGGCCAGGGGCTCGAAGGACGGCTCAGTGAGGGCATTCAAGACCAGCTGTAAGTCCTACAAAGGTACTGAGTTAGACCTAGGCGGCCGGAGCCACCTGGCTCCTCGGAGAAACTGGTTGGCGAGAGGGAGAGACCACTGTCAGGCCCTCAATACGCTCATGGCGGTCCGATACGGCTGCCAAATATCACCCTTAGTGTGCAGTCCGCTAGCACCGCTAAGTCGGATTTAATTTTTCCGATGACTTTGCCATAATTATCCTTGACAATAGGTGGGAGTTTGGGTCTGATTAAGATGCCAAGATAGGTAAATCCACTGTCATGCAGGGGGACTGGCAGAGATGTAGCAGAGATTTCTGAAGCCGGACTATTAAGGGGCATCAGAATGGATTTAGTCCAATTGATTTTGTAGCCAGAAATATCCGCTAGATATATCAAAATGTCGTCTGCATAAAGAGAAATACTGTGTTCTGTCTTTAATGTGAATGGGTGATACAGTTGAAGTCGGAAGTTTACATACACTTAGGGTGAAGTCATTAAAACTCATTTATAACCACTCCACAAATTTCAAGTTAGAAAACTATAGTGTTGGCAAGTCAGTTAGGACATCTACTTTGTGCATGACACAAGTAATTTTTTCCAACAATTGTTTACAGACAGATTATTTCACTTTGAATTCACTATATCACAATTCCAGTGGGTCAGAAGTTTACATACACTAAGTTGACTGTTGTGGCACCCTGGACATTTTAAGTTCTGCTTGTATTTGTACTTGGTATCTTAACTTGGCCCCCTACCATTATTTTTTTCAGATTATTATTAAGAAAACTCACCTGCTTTAAAAGTAAAATGCAATATCTGTTATGCCTGTAGATGGCAGTAGCGGTTCCGGTATGTTAGTGGCTGGCTGCAAATGCAATTGTTCTTTACAATAGAATAAGCATTCAGTCAGTAACGTACATGGAAAGAGAAGAGAAGCACTGCTGTATTAAAACGAATTCTTTTAATTGCATTTACAGGTGAGAGAAGTACACAAGCACCACATATTATTATTATATTAAGCTTGTTCATATTCGCTGTGCCGTGTTTTATGTTGGTTTCAAAGATTTAAACGTGTTTTGATCGAATAGAAGGCAGCTAACCGAAACTAGCCTCCATGGCTAAAGCTAGCACGTGGAATAAGTTGGCTAACTGGCTATAGTAATGTTACTACGGTAATCATAAGTTAGAAGTGCTCAAGCACCAGATGCAGTTATATTAATTTGAGTCTTACATTTGTGGTACAATGTATGCGTCTGATGTATAAAAGTTATATACACTACTCACAAAAAGTTAGGGATATTTGGCTTTCGGGTGAAATTTATGGAAAATGTAAGTTCACGCTACAGTGATATTATACGTATCATGAAAGTAGGGCATTTAAGTAGAAGCATGCAATGGTGATTTCCTCATCTCAAACAATTTATTGAAACAAAAGCCAACAACAGTGGTGGGTATACCACAACAAAAATGTCAATGTCTCAATAACTTGTCATGTGCCCTTGAGCATCAATTACAGCTTGACAACGACGTCTCATGCTGTTCACAAGTCGACTTATTGTCTGCTGAGGCATGGCATCCCACTCTTCTTGAAGGGCGGCCCTCAGGTCATTGAGGTTCTGGGGTACAGAGTTACGAGCCTCTACACGGTGAGTCAGCTGATCCCATAGGTTTTCTATGGGATTCAGGTCTGGAGAAAGTGCAGGCCACTCCATTTGAGGTACCCCAGTCTCCAGCAGCCTTTCCCTAATGATGCGACCTCGATGAGTTGGAGCATTGTCGTCCATGAAGATGAAATTAGGCCTGTGTTGTTCATGCAGGGGCACAATGACTGGATTAATGATGTTATTCAGGTAGTATGGGCTTGTCACTGTACCATTCACAAAGTGTAGGGCAGTTCTGTATTGACTAGACACACCTGCCCACACTGTAACACCGCCACCACCAAAGGGTCGTCTGGTGACAACAGTGGCTGATGCATAGCGCTCTCCTTGACGTCTCCAACATCGTTGGCGGCCATCATTTCTGCTCAACGTGAATCGACTTTCATCAGAGAACAGCACTGAGGCCCACTGGTCCCTCGTCCAGCGTAAATGCTCCCTGGCCCATGCAAGACGATGACGCCTGTGCCTGGTGGTGTGGTCAGGTACCCTTGCAGGTCGTCTAGCACGCAGACCACGCTGATGTAAACGGTTTCGAATGGTCTGACGTGACACTTGGGTGCCTCTCACCTCCCTTAAATGTGCCTGGAGTTGAGTGGCATTCATCATCCGGTTCCGCAGGGCACTGTTCACAATGAAGCGGTCATCAGTGTAGGATGTGGCCAAAGGACGTCCACTTTTATGCCTTTCTGTGACTCTTCCAGTCTCTCTGTATCTCTGTTGCAACCTGCTGATGACACTCTGTGACACTCTAAGCTCAGTGGCCACTTCCCTCTGAGAACATCCTGTTTGAAGCCTCGCAATGGCGAGGTACTGTTGATCAATTGTTAGGTGTCGTCTTGTTCTCATGATGTCAAAATGTGAACAGCATGATGAAGAGGACTGTTTAAATACCAATTCTAATTGAACCAGGAAATTTATTGGTCGATTCATGGATCAAACACCTGTTGTGAATTTTGCCGTTCAGCTCCTTGTTAGAGAACAGCAAGTTGTGCAAAAAGTACTGAAACATTGAATAGTTGGACATGTGCATTCAAAAGTTTAGAGAAGGTCAAATTAATTTCACCTGTAAAGGTTATAGTGCATTTTAGGTTCTTCCTGAAATTTCACCCGAAAGCCGAATATCCCTAACTTTTTGTGAGTAGTGTAATTGAAGTAAAGTGATTAATGTTAGATAATAGTGTTTGATGAATAAGGCAACTGAATGAAGCTAGTTCTAGCTTCAATTAAGCTACTATAGGGCTAATGCATGGGTAAGTAGTAAATGCTAGGTTTAGCTGTTGAATGTAAGAACTATTTAGTGAGAAGTTTGTACATTTTATTTTTTTACAACAAATGTAATTGTTTACTGAACGACGCCATGTATTTTATTTTCATGACTCATGTAATTGTAGTTATTGAATTAGTTTTGGCTGTAATAACCAGTTCTTGACAATAGAATAAGCATTCAGTCAGTAACGTACATGGAAAGAGAAGAGAAGCACTGCTGTATTAAAACGAATTGTTTGAATTGCATTTACAGCATTTACAGTGATAACTGCTGAAATAAACCCACCTGGCACCTGGATGAACAGTGAGATCATTCAGTGTGTAACACTGTGCCTTTAAATTTTGACTATTTGGTCGGATATCCTTTGCATGCCATGACTTCCTGATGTCTGTGACCCAACAACATCAAAAGACTCTTAATATCTTATTTTCTGGTAGTCTTACAAGCGATACTAGAATGTCTCTGCATTTGAATGGATCTCTGGGAATTTGGGGGTGGGACTAGATTTAGCTGTAAATTATGCTGGAACAGTATGGAATACATGATTGGTAAAATGGCTATAAGTCATCAAGGGTCTAAGGTATCAAACAAGCCTCAAACCATCACTCTGCTGCCAGATATGCAGTAGATATGGATGGATCACTTTACGGGTTGTTTCTCCTGACAAATTTTATGGAAAAATAAGTCAGGAGAAGAAACCCTTCAAGTGATCCATCCATATCTACTGCATATCTGGCAGCAGAGTGATGGTTTGAGGCTCGTTTGATACCTCAGACCCTTGATTACCTACAGCCACTCAGACAACCATGGATTCCGTACTATTCCCGTGTAATTTAAAGCTTAATCTAGTCCAATCCCCCAATTCCCATAGAGATCCATTCAAATGCAGAGAGGTTATAGTATCGCTTCTAAGAGTACCTGAAAATAAAATATCAAAAGTCTTTTGATATCCTTTTATACCCAGTCATGATAGCATCGCCTGTTTACCTGTGGAATGTTCCAAACAGGTGTTTTTTTTGGCCCTGTCCCAACTTTTTTGGAACGTGTTGCAGGCATCAAATTTGGAAATAGCATATATTTACAAAAATCAATAAAGTTGATAAGGTAAAATGCTTTTATGTGCATTTTACTTACTGTCCCAACTTTTTGCAATTGTGGTTGTAAATTAAATCACGTAAAACTTATTTTGAATGTAGGTTAAGTAAGGGGTTCTAGCACGCAATATCGCTTGTGTTCAGTATTCAGAGTGCTGAACGTTTTAACAAGGGCATTGACTGTTGGAACCGCTGGATTCAGATAATACACATTTTACCTCGTCCTCACTTACCCGACATAATTGGAGGTCCCACCGAGATAGGTTGTCCTATGGCATACTAAATTGTACTATTGAGTAAACTGCGGTAAACCCTGAGACAAGTTCAAATATTTTTATTTTATTATTATGATATACCAGACAAAGAGAGGGATGCCTCATTTACCCTCCATTGCTTGACCTACCAGCATTCCCTGGCCAGTCAAGGTTAGTCAGCAGTCGTACCTGCGTACCTACGTATCTCAGAACGGCAATACTTGCCCAAAATTTGCAGAACAGCTGAATGCAATGGGCCAGCTTAAGGAGGAGGCACTTTACAACCTGCGGACTGAGTATTTGGACTATCTGATTTCTCCAGATAGTGATGAAACCGAGCGCAGGATTGTCCAAGCGATAAGGTCATACCTAGAGAAAAGACAGCATTTTCTCTACCTCCGTCGGTCAAAGCAGGCATGGGATGAGGTAAACCAGATGTGGAAGCTTGCTTGGGAAAAGCACCACTGTAAGTCAGAAGTTACTGCCAAACAAGTTTCTTCTGTGGCAGTATGGCCTACGCTGGTTGCTACGGGGCTGCTGTTAGCGCCCACACCTGTGCTCAGTCACCTGGAGAGATGTATATAAGCCTACCGTTTCCTTCATTCGGGGCTTCTACATTAATTGTTAATTGTTCGTACTGTGGTGTTATTGTTGGCTGTGTGTTCTCGTACCATTTTGGCTACTCGCCTATTTTTAACGTCTCTGTTGAGGCAGGGCTTATTTCTTACTGGCTTGGTAGTTGATTATCTCGTAGAAGTTTGGGACTGTAAATCTCTGCTCTATTTTGCCCTTTTAGTGCTTTTCCTCCATGTATGGAGTTTTGGGCGATTCTGTTCAGAACTGTAGTTCTGCTCGCCCTTCGGCACATTTCTTCCCATAGGGAGATCGGGTGTTTAGCTTCTATTTAGTTTCTTAGCTCTTAGAAGTATAGAGTAGTAGTTTCTCTGGTCCAGTTTCGCCTGTTAAGGGTTCTTATTGAGAGACCTGGCGTTTTGCTTCTACTCAATTCCGTGTTACTGTGAGCCAGTAAGTAGCCTTGGTACGTATTTCCCTGTTTGGTTTCCTTCTCGTGGACTACGTTCCCCTTTGTTGTGAGCCAGGGTTTTTATTTGTATTGAGAGGCTGTCGTGCTATTAAGTTTGCGTAGGTCTTTCGTTGCAGCCGTCCTATACTCCCTTTCTACCTGCGGGACGATTTTGTTGGGAACTGTTGTTCTGTTTTCGTTCTCCGGGTGTTAGCCTCCTAGTTATATGGAGCTTGGGCTATGTTGTGGACGTGTTTGTGTTTGACTGCGTGTTTTCTTAAAATAGCCTCGGAACGTTAGCTCTCTGTTCCATTTCGCCTCGTTTCCTTCATTCGTTTTCTGAGAGGCTGTCGTGCTATGTTGCGTAGGTCTTTTGTTGCAGCCGTCCTATACTCCCTTTCTACCTGCGGGACGATTTTGTAAGGAACTGTTGTTCTGTTTTCGTTCTCCGGGTGTTAGCCTCCTAGTTATATGGAGCTTGGGCTATGTTGTGGACGTGTTTGTGTTTGACTGCGTGTTTTATTAAACTAGCCGTGGAACGTTAAATCTCGGTTCCATTTCGCCTCGTTACTTATTTATTTACTGAGAGGCTAGGGCGGTTGTTCCAATTTAAGCTTGCGTTAGTCTATGGATAGTAAAGTTATGGGACGACGGTGCTCCGTCGGCTCACCTCTAAAATGTTTCTCTCTCCTGGGAGATCGGATGTTTACCCTCTTTGTGTTCTGCATTGGACTGCGAGCCTATTAATCCCGCCATGGAACGTTAAATCTCTGTTCCTGTGCGCCTCATTATATTCCTCATCATAGAGAGGCACGGTGTTTATTTTCAATAAATCTCGCTTTGGTCTAGCCGGTAAATTTCCGGTACTGCCTGTCCTGTTCGTTCCTTTCTGTGCCTTTCTCCTTGAGTGGAGGTTTATTTGACGATTTTGTTCGGAACTGCTGTTCTGTTTCGTCTCAGGTGCATGTCTTCCTATAAGGAAGATTGGGCGATGTTGTGGACACGTTTGTGTGTGACCGCGAGTTTGAGTAACCTGGGAACGTTGGATCTGTTCCTTTCGCCTCCGCAATTACTTATCGTATTATTTTGCAGTGTTTGTTGACTGTTTTATGTTTTGTTTTTATGCTACTCGCCCGTTCTTATTTTGTCTCGTTACCGAGACAGGGCGCCTATTATTTCTGGCTGTTCTGATCCCTGTCCTTACGCTCTATTTGGCGTTTGACAGTTAGCCGGTTAGTAGCATCTGTAGTGGTGTTTGTGTTCCTTGTCTTGTCTCCTCCCTTATCTGCGGGTTCCCGCCTTAGTGGCCTAAGGGCTTAATGAATCCCCTTGCTGCGTTTGGCTCCTCCTTCCTCACACGTCACGCCCCATTACACTCTGTCTGCTGCACAGGCAGAAGGGGTGTGCTCTGTGGACTGTCCCACTTCCACAGTTCTTGTGACGGAGGAGATAGGGGGGCCTCTGCGAAAGCCTCACTCCCCTATCAGAGTTGCAAAAACACCCCGGGGGAAACGGAGCAGGAAGCCAACCCCCGGCCACTTTACGACACCTCGGGCCCTCAAAGTCTCCGCCAGAGTGTTGTCTTGCACTCCAAAGCAAGATGGAAGCAACCAAGTTGGAACAACAGCTTCTCACACTCTTATATCTATACCCCCGAGCCACACCTGCATACTTCACACACACACACATAATCCAGGGAAAGTGCAAGAGCCCCTTTCCGAGGTCTGAAGTGTTCGGAGAGCAGTGATGGATTGGGGGCCTATGAGGGATGATCAGACTAGCTGCCCAGAGAGGGAACCAAAGCCAAAACTAGCATAGACCCCTGGACATGGTTAAGGGGCATCCATGTGCGGAAGAAGAAAGATGACAGGATGCCTTCTGTCATCCCGGTTTGCTGAACGCTGTGGCCCTCCGCTGCCAAAGGACTGCCAGTAACCACACTGGTGTCCTCGGAGGTAAAACTGGCAGCCCCCCCCCCCCACATCTTTACCACCACCTTTTAACATAATAACATGCCCATGTTTTTAAGTCCCTTTTCTAGAGTGTAGGTGCCCCCTCCAATGCTGCTCCTGGACACTTATGGACAAGTCTCCCCTATTCATGTGATTATTTGGACTGGCAGTCCTGTAGATGGTAAACCCTGTCTGTAAGGTTCACCTGAATGGACTGACAGCGCTCATAGCATGCAGTGCTATCATTGTTTCCCTCTTCACATGTTGCTGTGAGTGATAAGGCCTAAGCCCTCAACCCTCACAGTCTTCTCCTGCCATTCCCTGAAAGATACCCACAGACACAAGTGTAACCGGTCCCACATCCTGCCGCGGGAAGCTAGCCTAAGCAACTGCCATCAGCAGTCCACCCAACTGGACCCAGGCTAAAGGAGCCAAAATGGATTCCGACAGGGGAAGAGGTGCTTCCCCGCCCGTCAGAAGAGAGGTCATGACCACACTTTGCCACCTGTGGATCGTCCAGCTTCCTGTCACAGGAGAAAGAGCCCCCCGCACGCCGTGCAGAACTGGTAGGGACACTGTTGGGAGTAGGCTGCCTTTCACTCATGCAATTGACCCTTCGCTAAGCCCCGCCCCCCATAGTAACTGTTGCTATGTCCGTCAAGCTTTGTGTCTGTCAAAGCAAACATGGCGTTCTCAACCATGAAAGTAGGCTACTGCCCTTTTGGAAAAATGGTAACTAGGAAAAATTGATCTTCAATTTCATATTTGTAATGTAGTTTAAATGCTAGCGGAAATGATTTAATGTAGATTGTATGATGCTAGGCAGCATTAATTCCATCTCAGCGTTCGGTCTCATTTGCTAGATAGCTACCACAGTGACAGTGGAAACCTAACGGAACAGACATCAGCAGAGGGACTAGCTGGCTTGGCATCAAATAGCAAACCATATCTCATTCATGAAGACATTATTATAATTGTTTACGAGATGGAGTCTGGTAACGTTAATGTTATTCCACGTTTTCAAATGTTAACGTTTTAAAAATAGATCTGCAAACACTAACATATGGTCTTTTATATTAGTAAGCTAACCAAACGTCCAAATAAGTCCAGTTTCAGCACAGTAGCTAAGTGTTAACTAGCCAGCTAATGTTAGATGCGCTCACTTTGGCTTTAAAATGCCTAGTTACAACAGTAACGTTACAGTATTGATTTCACGCTATGGAAGTGGACATTCCTTTGTATTAAATAAACATTCTGTCCATTTACACTTGAGGTGAGATTAAATTTACTGTTTAAAATTAAATGGCTTAAGGTAGAGTTTGATATTATTTCACAAACTATTAAATGTTCCAATACTTTGTCTATATAGTGGCCATTACGTTATAGCATTATTCATGTTTTTAGCTTACCAACATTTTAGTTGGAGGTGGTCGGCATGTAACTGCAGCTCCACTATCAGCAGCAGTAGTTGCAGACAGACAGCAGCAACAGGTGTTTGGGTAATGTTACTTGGGACTTGGCTTCCTACTAACAAATTGCGGGAATAACATATTTGTTAGAGAACAGTGATTTTCCCTTTTTAGATACAGCTAACGTAAACAGTAGCTATAACAGCTGACGTCCGTTACAGATAGCCAAAGCTAAGGATGTGATTAACGTTGCATTGTTAGACCATTGAAAACAGTTGAAATAGATTTTCATTTTGATATATTTTAAGTCAATTGGCTACGATTGTGTAGCTAGTTTTTTTTTTCAGTTATGGTTATCTATTAACACCAAAATAAGGGTAACGTTGATGTTTTTACCTTGGTGCAAACATAATGTTACATGTGCGTCGTCATCTCTGCTTCAGTTGTGAATGAGGTCACCCACATCATTTTATCCACAGCCTACTTTTCCTTGTTTGATTTGGGTTTTGGAAACGGGAAAAAAATAACATCCTCCTCCAAACTCATTGGACAAGGAGTGACAGTTTTGCAGGTTCCCCAATCTCACCGTTTGACCATGATGACAATCTAACCTACAACTAGGAAAGCTTGACGGAGGTCCACTGCCTAGTAATGGTTGCTAGGCTATGATTGGACAGTCGCCGATTGGAGGAGGGGTTTAGCGAAGGGTCAATTGCAACATTAATGGGAAAAAGCACTGCACCCAAGGAAGTCCAGGGAACCTCTTTTCCCTTGCCAGTCCAGATACCCAGACAATGGAGAAGGAAGAGACTGAACCAGGGTGCCATAACAGCAGTGACACAAAAGAGTGTCTAATGGAGACATGATCATGGTGGGACATACGTCAGTGTGCCATATATCTGCTGGACAGCAGATCACAATGGGACTATTACACTGGACATGATGTCCAAGTTTAAAACAGATAGCTGGTGAACTGGCCATACCACCATGCACTCTGCTCATGCTGAATTGCTGAAGCTAAGCAGGTGTGGGCTTAGTTAGTACTTGGATGGGAGACCTCCTGGGAAAACTAAGTTGCTGCTGGAAGTGGTGTTGTAGGGGGCAATCTTCCCTCTGGTAAAATAAATCCCAATGCCCCAGTGCAGTGATGGGGACACTGTGCTGTAGGAGATGCCATCTTTCGGATGAGATGTTAAACCGAGGTCCTGACTCTGTGGTCATTAAAGATCCCATGACACTTATCTTAAAGAGTAGGGGTTACCCCGGTGTCCTGGCTAAATTCCCAACCTGGCTCTTTCAATCTGCCACCTAATCATCCCACAGTTTAATTGGCTAAAATCATTCTCTCCCTCTCCACCTCAGCTGATGTGTGGTGAGCATTCTGGTGCAAAATGGCTGCCGTTGCATCACCCAGGTGGGTGCTACACATTGGTGGTGGTAGAGGCGAGTTTCCCCCTCATCATTGTAAAGCGCTTTGAGTCACCAGTTGGTGAGAAAAGCGCTACATAAATGCAAGGCATTATAACTCTTTGGACGGTTTGTTTCATGCTGTTATCATTTAACTGCCTATACAATGTCTGAATGTGAAGCTTTTTCTTGATGATGTGGAAGAGTAGACCCTTAGCCGCTGCATGCACCTACTCTTCCAAGAGAGGGAATTCAGGATATCTTATATTTAGATATAAGTAAAGTCACCTGCTCCTCCCTCTCCTCTCTCCCGCCCCCCCCCCCCCTTATCTCTATCTCTGTCGCTCTCTGTCTCTCTCTCACTCAGTCACCCCCACAAACATCAAAGATAAGCCAGTCTTTGTCATAAATGACCCCTCTCCTCCCCCACACCTTAACCCAATCAGGGCAGGGATCCCCTCCCTGTAGATTAAGATTTTATGGGGCAGCAGGAAAGAAGTTCAGTTCAGTTTGGAGTTGGTTTGGAGAAGTTGTTCCTTTTTATTTTTCGGTGGTGGTTCCTGTTCAGCTGGAGGGTGAATAATATTGGCAATTGCTGGCTTATCGGTCTCTCTCTCTCTTTACTGGTATATTCAAATTAATGTCTGGTTTAATGTCTTCCTTTTTCGTAATTTATAAGTAGTCAGCTTACATTCGTTAGTGAATGTATGATTTGAAGTCATTATTCTAATTGACTGTTTTTTTCATTTAATAAAATTATTTAACATTAAGACCTTGTTTAGACTTTGTTTTGACTTGTTAGTTGATCCACCAGGTTACTGTTCGACTTACCTATCAGAGAATTCTGTGATTTAATTGAGGATTGTAATTTTTAATAATAATTATTAAATTAAATCACGTAAAATCTATTTTTAATGAAGGTTAAGGGTGAGGGGCTCTAGCACGCAATATCGCTTGTGTTCAGTATTCAGAGTGCCGAACATTTTAACAAAGGCATTGACTGTTGGATTCAGAAAATACACATTTTACATAATCCTCACTTACCCAACACTAGGATAAGGGTAACCAGTGAATAACAATGCAAGTTGAAATAATCCCTTTAGAGAATCACTGAATCAGAGCTAATTTCAGTTGCTACAGTTTATTAAAAGGTTAATACAGGTACAGTAAGAACAGAAACACACTTCTATATACTATATTCTATAAACAGTGAAAGCTATGATAGCCACTCAAATGCAATGATAATAGCAACTTCCCCTGTTTTTTCTTCCAGGTATCTAATGCTAAATTCATTACATGCACTCAAATGTCACTAACAGCTAATTAAATTCTATATTAAATAAGTTGAAATGAAGTCTTGGTCTTAAAAACCAACATGCAAACAAAAAGAAAGAAACATGCCATGTTTGACAGCTAACTCTCATGAGCCAAACTTAACATTTACCATTGGGAGAACTGTATTGTCTTTGTACAAAGTCTATACGTCTGAGGAGTGGCCATGAATCTGCCCGTCAGTTCATCTGCGCCTTCGCCGTGCCCCCTTTTTGGAAGCCTGGTTCTCAGTGCACTCTGACAGCTTGCAGCTGCACGTTTCGACGTAAGTGTAGGTGTAGTTGGTTTTTGTTCCATCTGGGCAGATCATCTCCACCTGCTTGCTGCTTGTGGACATCTCCTGACAACAGGAGCATGCATGCATCATGGTATTAGCCTCCAGAGAATACCTGCAAACAGGAGAAAGAAGAGGAAGTGAAGAAAAACCTCAAACAGCATGGCCACACTCTATCAATGACTGAGGGTGCCCCTTTATAAATGCACTTCTGCAAACATATTTCTCACCGGCTATCAACAAAGCACTCTATTAGTATAATTTATGTAGTCACAACCCTACATGTTGTAGCGTGTCTGGAAAGGGACGTTACAGTCTGTGAGATTAGTTTCATGTAGTGTGATTTCATGAGTTTATTTTAGTATTTGTTCTGGAACATCTGTGTTCCTACTCCAGTTGGTAGATGGTATGTGATGCCTAGTCTCAAATCAAGGTTCTCTCTAAGGTATCGGGGTATTCCAGAAAACAAAACTATCCAGAAAACTGAGAACCATAAGGCTGTATTATCGCATTCGTGAGATTTCACAGATTTACAAGCCTTACAGTTGAGCTTTTCAGTGATGTATCTTTTTAGCTCTTTTTTCCTGGAATCTGTACTCCATGCAGGTGTGGAACTTACATGGAAGAGGTTTTGCAGGTGCCTTCACAGGAATTGATTTCCACAGGCTCTGTGGACTTGCAGCCATCTTTCTCCAGGTAAGTGCTGTTCTTCAGGACATTGCAGTCATGACGTGGAGTGCCTGATGAAGGATTGCAGGTCAATAAAAGTGGCCACATCTAAGACAGGAAAGTCTTTAAATTTCTACTGAAACTTCCATTATACAGAATGATCTATTACAGAGACATCTTGTGCATCACAAGAACCCTTATTTGTACCATATGTGTAACGGATATGTCAGTGTATAAGGCCATTTATTAATATCACCATATATTTAATCAAATTCACAAGAAGGGTATAATGCAGTCAAATTAAACAGAATGTGGGTTACAGAACAAATAAAGGAAAACTACTGCTCATTTAAAGGGAATGTGGAAAGCGTACTGTCACACCTTTGCAACACCTGTAACTAAAACCCAGCCCAGGTGCACAAGGCGTGTTAGCATTGTTATTTTTGGTATGCCTCTTGCCAGCTACATTTGCATCCGTACAATAGGGCCCATTTTGTGTTACTTCACTGAAATTATTGTGAACATATTTCATCCTAACACTACTGATGTAGTATCTTGAAACCTCACAATTTATGATATTTCAGCCTAATTAATAATACAAATGAGTATAAAGTCGTGCAATGTACAATTCCAGTGGGGATGTCAAACAGCTAGGATTTGTATATTGGTTCCAGGTTAGCATAGTTAACATATATATATATATATATATATATATACACTGCCTGGCCAAAAAAAAAAGTTGCACACACTAATATTTCGTTGGACCGCCTTTAGCTTTGATTACAGCGCGCATTCGGCATGGCATTGTTTTGACAACCTTATGCAACGTCACAACATTTATTTCCGTC
Organism: Synaphobranchus kaupii; assembly: GCA_029718625.1. Classification (NCBI taxonomy): domain Eukaryota; kingdom Metazoa; phylum Chordata; class Actinopteri; order Anguilliformes; family Synaphobranchidae; genus Synaphobranchus; species Synaphobranchus kaupii. Next base: position 30,813,399 of record CM056388.1, on the reverse strand, counting down.
CAGAGTTGCATTCATTTTTGGCCGAGATCTTGTACACTCTTTCACAATTTGAGCCCAATGAATCTTGGCATTGTCGTCCTGGAATATGCCCATTGATGGGATAACCTGGTCATTCAGTACATTCAGGTACTCAGCTGACTTCATTTTATTGCTGCATAACGTTGCTGAGCCTAGACCTGACCAATTGAAGCAACCCCAGATCGTATTTTTCCAACAATTGTTTACAGACAGATTATTTCACTTTTAATTCACTATATCACAATTCCAGTGGGTCAGAAGTTTACATACACTAAGTTTACTGTGCCTTTAAATTTTTAGTATTTGGTCGCATATCCTTTGGCTTTGCATGCCATGACTTCCTGATGTCTGTGATCCAACTACATCAAAAGACTCTTGATATCTTATTTTCTGGTACTCTTACAAGCGATACTATAACGTCTCTGCATTTGAATGGATCTCTATGGGAATTGGGGAGTGGGACTAGATTTAGCTGTAAATTACATGGGAACAGTGTGGAAACACATGGTTGGCTAAATGGCTTTAAGTCATCAATGGTCTATGGTATCAAATGAGCCTCAAACCATCACTCTGCTCCCAGATATGCAGTAGATATGGATGAATCACTTTAAGGGTTGTTGGTCCTGACAAATTTTCCTATTGAACTCTATGGAAAAATAAGTCAGGAGAAGAAACCCTTCAAGTTATCCAGCAGAGTGATGATTGCTTGTTTGATACGTCAGACCCTTGATGACTTAGAGTGGTTAAAAATGAGTTTTAATGACTTCAATGTATGTAAACTTCCGACTTCAACTGTATATATATATATATATATATATTTATGATGTTGCATATATGCTTGCTGGCCTGGGAATGTTGTTAGTAAGGTCTGGTGCTATAACTCATGAATCAGGTGAATGTACTTGTATTGCTTTATATTGTAAGTTGCTCTGCTAAATAAATGTAATGTAAATGTAATACCAGATTGTAGGGCACGACTGCTCAACTTTTGGCCCTGAGGCCAGATGTGGCCCTCTATAGACCTACTCTTGGCCCGTTGGCCATTGATAGGGAAAAAAAGTATTCTTCAGATGCATTATAAATTCTGATTCTGTCCAGGCTTAATCTACAACTGCACAGTACCAGCATACCTCCCACTAATGAGACAATTAAAAACTAATAGCTACAGTCAAGCCGGAAAGTCTCCCCACCCCTTTCACCTTCTCCACGTTTTATTACGTTACAGACATATTCCAAAATTGATTAAATTAATTTTTTCCCTCAAAATTCTACACACAACACCCGATAATGACAATGTGAAAAAAGTTGTTTTGAGATTTTTGCAAATTTATTAAAAATAAAAAACTAAAATTTCTCATTTACATAAGTATTCATACCGTTTGCTTTAACATATTTTTAAAGTATCATATTTCATATTTGGTCGCATATCCTTTACATGCTGTTACTTACTGAAGTCTGTGACCATCAACATAAAAAAACTGTCGATATCTTATTTTCAGGTACTGTTACAAGCGATACTATAACCTCTCTGCATTTGAATGGATCTCTATGGAAATTGGGGGGTGAGACTAGATTCAGCTGTAAATTACACTGGTACAGTATGGAACACATGGCTGGCTAAATGGCTGTAAGTTATCAAGGGTCTGAGCTATCAAACGAGCCCCAAACCATCACTCTGTTGCCAGATATGGAGTAGATGTGGATGGATCACTGCAAGGGTTATTTCTCCGGACTCATTTTCCTATAGAACTCTATGGGGAAAAAAGTCAGGAGAAACAACCCTTAAAGTGATCCATCCACATCTACTCCATATCTGGCAACAGAGTGATGGTTTGGGGCTCGTTTGATAGCTCAGACCCTTGATAACTTACAGCCATTTAGCCAGCCATGTGTTCCATACTGTACCAGTGTAATTTACAGCTGAATCTAGTCTCACCCCCCAATTTCCATAGAGATCCATTCAAATGCAGAGAGGTTATAGTATCGCTTGTAACAGTACCTGAAAATAAGATATCGACAGTTTTTTGATGTTGATGGTCACAGACTTCAGGAAGTAACAGCATGTAAAGGATATGCGACCAAATATGAAATATGATACTTTAAAAATACGTTAAAGCAAAGGGTATGAATACTTATGTAAATGAGAAATTTTATTTTTTTATTTTTAATAAATTTGATAAAATCTCAAAAAAACTTTTTTCACATTGTCATTATGGGGTGTTGTGTGTAGATGTTTGAGGCAAAAAATGAACTCAATCTATTGTAGTATAAGTCTGTAACGTAATAAAACGTGGAGAAGGTGAAAGGGTGGGGAGACTTTCCGGCTTGACTGTATACACAGTTTTAGGAGGCATGTACTTTTTTTTTTACACACATCTTACACAGTACATCTTCATGCATTTTTGTTGGGCGAATCACTACACTGCGTCATTGTTTGGGAAGGATGAGCCACTTGCTAGCGAGGTTCCCTTTTGCTGTTTTTTGAGTAACGTAAGTATAAAGCCTGTTGTCCTGGTCTGCGATGACTCATGGTCTGAGGGTGGAACAGACAAGCCTTGGAATGTCACACAAATGTGTGTCCACCCAGAGCCATACAAACGAGGTGTCGCACACACCTACCCTTGCACCAAATATCCCCAGCCTAAACCCAACAGAAAAGTACAAGATGACGTAATGGCATGTGAGAGAAAACACTGATTATCAATGGTCAATTCCTACGGAATGCAAATTATATGCAACGTAGAACCAGAATTGTTGGATTAAGCATATGGACATGTCACCTGGCTTACATAGACAGTTAGCACCATAATTCATTGGACAGTGACACATTTTTTGTTATTTTCGTTCTGTATTCTAGCACTTTGAATTTGAAAGGATACAATGAAAATTAGGTTGAAGTGCAGATTATCAACTTTGATTTGAGTGTATTTTCATCCATATCGGATGAACCATTTAGAAATTATAGAACCTTTTGTACATAGTCCCCCTCATTTTCGGGCATCAAAAAATATTGGACAGTTTAACACAATGTTGAATAAAGTAATAATTTTTAATATTTGTTCGCATATCCTTTGCATGCCATGACTTCCTGATGACTCTTGATAACTTATTTTCTGGTACTACAAGCGATACTATAACCTCTGCATTTGAATGCATCTCTAAGGGAATTCGGGGGGTGGGACTAGATTTAGCTGTAAATTACACTGGAACAGTATGGAACACATGGTTGGCTAAATGGCTTTAAATCATCAAGGATCTGACGTATCAAACAAGCCTCAAACCATCAATCTGCTGCCAGATATGCAGTAGATATGGATGGATAACTTGAAGGGTTTCTTCTCCTGACTTATTTTTCCATAGAGTTCAATATTCAATAGGAAAATTTGTCAGGAGAAACAACCCTCAAAGTGCTAGAACAGAACCAAAATAACAAAAAATTTGCCACTGTCCAATGAATTATGGTGCTCACTGTATGTGATTGGATTGGTAATTTTTTAGCAAAGGTTTAAGTCAAACTGGAACATGGCTAATTAATGATATTGTTACTTACAGGTTTTGCAACAACCATCTTGATCCGTTTTTTCAGTGCCCTGTGGTAAAATACAGGAATATTAAAAATTATTTTGAATTTTCAGGAGCACTTTACATAATACTTGTGGCAACATTATTTTTATAGGAATTTCTATGCTGAAAAAAATGAAAGCACAAGAACATAATAAATCTAATAATATAAAAAATATGAGTTTAGAATCACATTATGAATAAATTACCTTCATTATGGATGCTCTAAATTCTAAGTTATAGTTATAGCCTGTTATTTATCAATAGTTTCTAGGAAACTGCTCTGGATAATTTATTTGCACCATCTGCTTTCACTTCATTCCTGGACCTTGCTACTGGTTTGAAACTCACAGGAACGCAGTTCTCTGGGTTGAATTCAGCGCAGACGGTTTTCACTTCTACAGGAACCAGCTGGTCCTCTATCTTCTCACATTTGTACTTTTCACACTTCTCATCTGGAGGTGTCCAGATCTGACCGGGCTGTGAGATTTAAAGAGAGCAATTAGCCTCAGAGTGTGCAGTAAGATGTGCAAACTCTTTTCCAAAACCAAAAATAAATAAAAAAATACTGATACGTTGACTAATATCTTGAAATTCTACATAATTGTAACTTTATTGAAGTATAAAGTCAGACTCCATGTTAAATGACAATTGATGTATATTCAATGAACAAAATGTCTGCAGTCATAAAGTTATTAGTTTCAATTGTTTGCTGAAGCCATTTTGGTTGAAAGTGCTAGACTCAGGCAGAAAACCCAACCCAATAATCAACTAACTTCCGTTGCCCTATTTCATTAATGTTATGTATAATTTATTCATTTTAATATACAAGCATAAGTGGGCATTTGATAAGGATCTATTACCTTGTTCACACTATAGTCATTCAGCTGGTTGTGAACAGGTGTGCCACAAAACTGGACCATGATACTGGAACTGAATACATAAAATGGTTCGGTGGCCAAATTGCTCCTCGTCTATCGTTTAACACAAAATACGACCTAGCGACTTTGCTTAAGGATGCTTCACATAAACATATTTTAATAAAAATTGTAGAACACAGGTATGATTAAGAATTATATTGTGCTGACATACTGTAAATTTCCAGTAGCTCTTGACATAACAATCCGAGGTCCTCCAAACAAATAAAAAATAAATACATTGACAATTTACTTTTTGAAACCACATTGAGGAACTAACCTTCAGACTTGTGCATACATTACTTTTACAGTATATGACCTATTTCTTTGATAGAGAGAATGAGAACATCACAGAAGAAATATAAATGTTTTTATTGACATAATTAAAATGACCTTTATTATGGTTTAAATTCTTTCTGAATCATAGTTACATCTCTCTTACGTGTCAATGATTTGTTTCTAGGAGACTACCCTGTGACAGCCTTGCCCATATACTATATCACTGCCACATTATTTTACTAACATAATGTGAATATATGAATGATGTCACTGTGCATTTATTTCTTTCTAAAAAAGTGCCAAAAGATAAGAGATCGCAATAAGAGATAAGAGAACAACCAGCCTGAACTGAACCAGCTGTGAGAAATATACCCTCTATGGGGAACTCCCAACTAGTGAAACCAAAAAGAAACCAGTTCTCTTCAAGAAGACAATATGGAAAATGGAGGAATATGTATGATTTGAGCATTGGTGGGCAAAAAAAACGGTCGCTGACCTCAATGATTTGTGTTTTGTTGTCTGGCAAAGTGACAACACAGCTCTTCTCCACACACTTGCCACAGCACTCACCGGGCACGGCCTCATATTCAGAACCCTGCAGGAGATTTGGAAGAAAAAAAAAAAAAAACAGTCAAAAATCCCCAAGTCTGTTAAGCACTAAAACCATGATTCATTGCTGAGGTTAAAAAAGAGGAGCACTGTTTAAACGTCATTAGAGTTGGACAATTATTTGAGATAATAATCGGTAATCCACTGCACAGATTAATAATAGTTTAATTGGTGTACTGTATTCCTGTCAATGGCAGCATTTGTGCGTAGGGTCATTAACCTCTCAGTTGAATGTTAATTCTAATGGAAAACAAAAGTTTTAGAATTACCAGACCTTTAGACTTTTTTTTTTTTAACAAAGGTATATTTTTATGCATCTTGTGATATGCTGGGGATTGCTTCAACACAAAGGTCCAGTTGAAAATGGTAAACATGTTTTTCTTACACTTCTGTTACAACACTGTGTAGGCACTCTTGCACTGTGTGAAGCTTTACTATGAGGTTACTGGTACCTACCAGCTGGCAGTTCTCATCACACTTCATTGGGGTACACTCCACAGAATGGAGCTTAGTCTCCGGATCAACAGTGGAGCTACATTTGCACTCCTCACACTTGTCTGTGGGAACACTTGCTCCTGGCTGCAATAAGACACAAAATTGGCACATCTAAACCCCTGGTACAGAGGAGAATGCAGCATGAAGCAACCAATATGCATATATACTCACTTTAAATAAGCCAAGACACAAACATACATACACTGTTACCGAGATTACCAGTATGCATATTTGCTCACTCTTTAACTTTAGCCACAAGCACACCTCAGCTATCTAAACTTATTTATGTATTTAATAGTTAGCTTATTTAATTTCTTAAAATACATTTTACAGTATACATTATACAATACTTTAAAAAATGGATTATCACCTGATACTCTGTTTCGTTGTGGACACAAACAGGCTTGGGCTCTGCAGGGATAACATTTTAAAATAAGGTCATTTAAAAACAATGCATGGACAGCATATAATGTTGAAGAGCAGAGGTAGCCAGAGGTATAACTCATAGTTACATATTACTGGTATTAGAAATATGTAAAATAAGCATGTATTTGTGTGGTAAAAAAAAAGACAATGACATAAACATGAGAGGCTTACGACAGTCATATTCAGGGCAGCAGCTTCCTTTTGGGGTAATAATTATTGGCTTGAATCCTTCAGAGCAGGTGTGGTTTGTCTCTGGGCAGGTGTCCACATTGCATTCTGTGTGAGAAAAAGTGCATGACATTGAGACGAAAGGGCAGATTGCACAGGCAGGTTGATGCCTAATTTCTCAAACATTCCTTTCTCATAGGGCTACTGGTCTCTGATCAAATATGGCCTGTGTCAGTGCTGACTGTGGTCAGCAGCCCTGCAATTGGCTTTCAGTTGCTCAAGGGTTATATGGGGCTTCAGTCGGTGGGGATGGCAGTGTTCATTGCTCGTGGAACCCCTGTTGGCCGTCGTGCACCCCGCCTTGCTCTCCATGCTCACGTATGACTGGGTCTCCTCCGCCCCTGCTCTGCGCATGTGCGGCTAGTGGCTGTGGTGTGAAATGAAGCAGCTGGCTGGCACCACATGTTTCAGGGAAGAACCGCAAGTCTTCACTCTCCCGAGGAGGCAGCAGGGGCCATATATGAGCACGCCTGTACATAGTTTTTTTTTTAGGTGACCAGGCCCAGACCAATGAATGCACACCCTTCTTCATTCACTTACCACATGTGACCTTCTTGCAGCAGTCCACTGTCTCGATCACTGGCACCTGACCAGGTTTGTCGCAGGTTTTGTTTGGTAGGATTGAACACTCCAGAGGTTTACATAGGGGAGTGGTGGAGTTCATGGGGCACTCACACTCCTGGCAGTTACTCTCCCACTTCTCGCCCGGCTGCATGGCAACAAATTGGGGCATGTGTAAAACATATTATACTGCTTTGAGAATTATTAAAGCCCCAGGGAACAAAGCCTAAAATCGTTAAAATGTATGTGATATCAAACTTCAAAAGCGTGTTATTAAGTGTGTTAAGCATCCACCAAAGTTTGAATGAAAAACAAAAACAAAAAAATATATATAATAAAACACTGCTCAAAAACAGCTGAATTAGCTGATCAGACCTGTATTAGGACAGTCGGGGCATGGTCGTAATATTCTAATGAGCATGCTTGATTTCTGCCCAAGAAGACACTCGGCATCACACACAAACAAAAATACAAAATAGCGATAGAATCGGGGTTGTACAACCCATATGCACACATCGACACTGAATTTGAGAGTGTAGAAATTCCACAAGCAGATAACCTGCGTTCTCTGGCTTCACAGATGGTGACGGAATGGTGGATTTCAACATACTAAGTTTCCATGCAATAATAAACCACACTTCTTAACTTTGTTATAACATTTGTTTCTTCCAATATAGACGTGGGTATTGCTGCTAGTTAGCTAGCTAGTTGACGTTGGGTAGCTCGTATGTTGAATGCCATGGAATTGTTTGGTTGGTTACCCTGTCAACTAAAGCTTCGCTTCAGTTCTGTCTGTTAAAAACCAACTGCGCTGTACCCAGCACCGGAAGGCATATATTATCTAATGTTAGTGCTACACGCCCAACGTTAGCCAAGATACGTGTAACATTACTGAAAGTAGTAGCTAAATCCACAGGACTAGCTAACACACTGACCATGTTCGAATAAGGCATTAATGCGGAACGCATTAGTTTTGATAAATGCTGATGGGCGGGACAAGTGACATGAGCCTTGTGATTGGTTTGGGATTAGTGACGTCACCACTCCCACTTATAATACAGCCCAACTTCAATCCAAAAACGAGGGTAAACGTATCCAATATCTCTGGAATTCAGAAAGTAATTATTTCCAATACAAGCATATGCATATTGTATGTCCACAAGTCCAAAATTTACCTAATTAGAAGGCAATCACAAATATTTGTTCCCTGGGACTTTAACTCAAGCCATTGAATTATATAGATTTCTTTGCAAACTTTGAATGAATACATTGGACATGTATTTACACAAGCAAGTGACAATTTCTGCAATCTTCTGGTGCAGATAACATTTCCCTGTATTTGTGACCTGAAAAGTGTGGATTGTGTAGTGACTCGGCAGCCTAATTATTTACTTAATATTTATTGTAGGACTATCACACTGTTCAATCAGGCATCTGTATGGCCGTGTCCGAATCAGGACTCTTCCACACTATTGAGTAGCCTTGGTGAGTAGATAGGACGAGAGTCATTGAGTAGGCGAACATTTTTCAAATTGCAGTATACTTGAAACACCCAGATGACACACTTACTTCCGGGGTTTCGCTGAGTACATTCGGGAGCACACTTTTCAAGAAGTACACAAACATTTTGGTCACATAAATATAACGTGAAGCTTTGTTTTTTTTTAAATGAGGTGCAGCTTTAAAAATTACCCAAGTCCATGTTTAGTCTCTTAGTCAAGTATTTTTTACACTACAATTACAGAAGAAAATATAAAGTGAGCAATATTATTTAAAGTGCCTCAACATACATATTCCTAGTTGTTTTTTAATAATTAAAAATACATACAGATGTGGTTCACAGCAGTCTATGATGACCATATTGCGGCACTTTCTTTCAAAAATATTTTTAAATGCGTATTTCAACAGATTTCATCTGACACATTTTTAGTAGTAATAATCCATTAAAGCTCTGATTAGTTTCCCATTAGTTACAGCAATCCATGACACCCCTCCTTTCCCTTGTGAACTACCAATTTATCACAGGTCTCATGCTCTGTTTGCTAATATAATATCCTTGGTAGCCAACATTTATGAACCAGAAAATGTAGCAAGGCAGATTTCTCTACGAACAGTGACAGGGACTTTTATGAGTCATATGTAAAGTTATTACCTCTTTGGTCGTGCCATTAGGTCCCAAGCAGTCTGACAAAACAAAAAAGCACATGGATGAGGACAACAGCAAATCTTATTTTTCCTACATAAATTATTTCCAGAGATTTAATTCATGTAGCAGACACTATATTATGCAGAGCAACTTACAATATCGGAGAACGTATGTGCAGTCACATGATTAAGGGTGATTTGAGTGAGCTGATTTAATGTTCATGAATACTTACATTCACATTCATAGTGGAAGCAGCATCCAGACTCATCATATGCCTTAATTGGGGAATGGCCATTCTCACAAACAACTGGTTCCACTGGCTCACATTCCTTTGGCTTCAAGATTGCAGTACCATTGCTGCATGTTGCTTTGGTACAGTTGTCAACGTTCCAAGATTCACCATTCTACCATGGTAACAATTAAACACTTTACACACAAATACACACAGTCCTCACTGTGTGTGCAAACAAATGATCAAGAATGAAAAGCCTGTGATTGAGGAAGACAGCCCTTTGGTTCATTACTGTATTACTTTGAGTAATTACTGTGGGGTGTATTTACAAAGCCTGATTATCCAGTGTCTTTTTCAAGCTGGTACTTGTGAAAGGCCAGTGCTAATACATACTGATGCACCGGTTAGGAGTAATACTGTAGCTTAACATTTTCTATACAGCTGATGTAAATTCAGATTTGAATAATAAGGGCCAGATTCAGAGATGGCCAACTTAAGTCGTGCCTCTCCTGCGTGGTTTTTACGCGGGATAATATCCGTCGTATTCTAACCTACGCGTGTGCGTTTCTCAAAATGTGCGTGGAACAGGGCATGATATTCTAATGATCTGTTTCTTGTACCTGCCCCCTGAGTTGCCAGCTTTCTGCTAAAAACATGTGTGTGGGGTATACATATACGTGTCAGTGACATTGCCTTTAATAACCGCATTTGCCTTTGTAAAATCCTATCTTGGTGCATCGTAGTTGTTCTTGCGTGATGGGGAAGGCAGTGAATGTATTCGTCTGTTACATTGATAAAATTGATCATAGCTCCTGTTGATGACTTGGATATACCCATCGCACAATCAAAATAAATAATCGCTGGACAGTGGTTGCACTCAATATTATTAAGTAAACACATAAATAGCCTATATGAGACGTCTTCAACTTAATAATTTTGGAGAAGCTTTGCTGACACAAGTCGGCTACCAAATTGTCTCTCTGTCAAAGCTAATATGATCCAGACTGTCTATCAATTAATCCATCTAATATTGGTCTGGTACGATATACCAGACAGTCAATCATAGCCTACTTATATTTTTCTTTTTATGACAACAATTTGATAATTGCAAGTTAGCTATGCAAAGGAAAATATGACCAATATTAGCCAAATGTTCAAATAACATGCACTCATTCTAATATCCATTTATGCGAAAGATGCTGTATTTTTCATAATAATCTATTGGCGGCACTAGACATAAACCACCTTTTTTTTCCAACAAAGTTGCACGGGAAAAAAAAAATTCAGTGAAAACTCTGAATACGCTTATCTTGTAGACACGCCTCCTTTTCATCAAATCTCCACCCTGCGCGCATATACTGGAGAGACGCGTAAAGGGATAGTTCCCATTTTTTAGACCCAGGTCCGCTGAGCTATTCACCACGAATTATATGATAAATTGGGGAACATATGGGGCTCAAGCCCTCCTGTCTCGAGTACTCGCGGCGTAGCTCAATCTCTGTTACTAATAACATTGATTTAATGGGGGCTTACAGACACCCCTGACAGCTACTTAACAAAGACACTATTAATAAACCAAACTTAAATAAACACTTCACCATATGTTTATTTGCTTGCATACATGCATAACTTGTAATCAAAACGTGTCAATATAGCCAAAAAACTGTATATATTAGTTCATTTTGGACCACTTGCCTTACCAATGGAAAAGATACGTTGCGTAGTTACGCTTGCTGGAAGCATTTACGGCAGTGCTACTTCTCAGGGTTGCCTGGCGACAGCCTTGGCATCACTAGATGTAAGCAAAACTGTATATGACTTTACTGGTGTTTTTAAATAACTGCAGGTAGGCTATAATGCTATCTGAACAGAAACGTCTCCGACATAAAAAATTTGACAGTGTCGGTCTGACTTTCACCATTTCACTGTAGTACAAGTGAAATAGGCTACAAGTGAAACATTGAACAGTTAATATTGCAGTGTTTTCCCCTACCATTATCTTGGCCGGGCGGCCCGCCCGGCCAAACTCACGTGCCGCCCGGCTTGGACAAGAGGGAAAATAAATAATTTTAATGGAAAAAAATATATATATATATAATCTTTTTTTATTTTTTTTATGTAGCTGCAATATTTCCCTTACCGCAGAATGCGGGAATGATCAAAAACCCTTGCCAAAACAGCTTTGGAATTTTCAATGGCAGCGCTGATATTATGAGGGTGTAATTATAGTTTCCGCCTCTACGCAAAATGGCGCACTTTCACCGCCCGGCCTGAAAAAAAAATCTAGGGGAAACACTGTATTGGAAACGACTTTTACCTTTTTTTCTGGTAGTTAAATTAAAAGTGTGTGCAGCTACATTATCTGCAGAGTAGCGTAGACTAGGCTAGAGCCACATTCAGAGGCTATTGTTTATTTTTTATTTTTTAAAGTGACTAACCATGAATCAGATATGTTTCGGGAATTGGCGGTTTATAAATCCGATCTCTTAAAGGATTGCAGCTTATAGGAGGCTATTATCAATTCTTAATGTAGGCTATTATCGTAAACTCTTAATTCTCCTAGTAGTTCATTTTATGGTGACATTGTGTTATGTGTGAAAAGGATAAAGTGAACAGAGCTGAAGTGAAGAAATTAATGAATAAAGAAATGTTGGCCGAGGCAAGGGTACGTTGAGGTTCGGGTTCCACAGTCAGTCAGTCATGACCGCAAGAGCAGAGTTCAACACCCTCCCCAAACCAGACAAGAGCTAGCGTCCGGTTTGGGGAGGGTGTGATATAGTACAAGTGAAATACAAGTGAAACATTGAACAGTTAATATTGGAAACCTCTTTTGCCTTTGCAATAAAAATATGTTAATGTGTTAATGTGAAAATAATAACAGTCTAAGAAATGAAAAGTACTTAACAGTTGCACATTGTTTTTGTGGAAAATAAGCATGTGTCCTGCTGGGCTCGAACCCACAATCCACTGTGTGAGAGACTGCAGTTCTAACCACTTGGCCACAGTAGCTTATTGGAAAGCATGAAGCCATTAGCTATATTAACATTAAAAAACATTAGTATGAAGCGTTTTTATTGGACAATAAGCTTGATGAGCAGGTATACGGACCATACCCTCAAATAATGATTCTCCCCATTGGATAACATCGTGACGGAGGCAGGCAGTTTGACAGGAAACTGGGAAGAAGAAGAAGCGGAAGAGGAAGGAGAAAAACGGCAAAATAACCCAAGTTTGGGGCTTTATTGTGTGGATGTGTGAAGTTGTATCTGAATGCTGTGTGGTTACATGAGGTCAGAACATACAGAAGTTCATGTTTTTAAGGGCTGAGAGTCTATGGTCATTGTGGTTACTTCTGTAGGAAACCCTGAAAAGTGCCAAACTCTCGGTGCTGTATAGGTATGGGGCATGCCCCACCAAGCCGTAACAAACTTGGCGGATGGCATACCTGCCATCCCAATGCAATCGTATCTGCCCGGGGTGCAAGAATTAAGAGCGTCTGGTGTCTAGCGTCTGGCTAGTATCATTAGAAATTGATGTAAAGAGCACCTAAGGCTCTGCAGTAGTCACTTCGATGAGGAATAATTTAGAATACCAAGGAGGAAAACCATGAGAGAAAGACCTTATCTGAAAACCAATGCTGTCCCCACCTTATAGCAGCATCCAAAGAGTGCAAGTTGTGGATGAAGCGAGTAACATTATTTACTGTTTTTTTTAAGTCCCAGCAAATAACAACGGACAACTGTTGCTAGCGAAAACTCTACATTCACTCAATGAATTACTAAACACATTTTAAAATCAGCTTCTAACAAAAAACGTCAATTCAAAATCGAGTCCTGTTATTTTATTTAGCATATTTGCGGTTGTTAGTCAAATAACGTTAAACCTCTCACTGCAGAGTAAAAGAACAAATCTCAGTTCAAGAAAGAGGGGCGTGTCTGTTTGCATTGTAAATCTAACTAGCTAGCTAACAGAATTACACTCAAAACACACTGGCGCACCACCAATTGTCGTTAGCCTGTTTGCTTTGTCTCACTCTCAGCTGATAATAGCCTACAGCATCAGCGAGTCGCACTACCTCTCTTTCTACCCTCGCAATATTGTCCATATATTCGGGTTCAAACTGTAACCCTGGACACCACTTGAAAAATGAAAGTAATCTTCAGTATAGTCATCACTGCTACAAGACATATTCGAATATAGTCCACAAAAATTTGATCGCTAGCTAGTCTGTCAACTGGTGTCAACGTTGTTTTAAAAAAATGACGCCATCTATCTACCGTTCACAAGCAACTGCTGGCATGATCAGCTGTCTTGCAACCGGGAGTTGTAAACTAGGTGTCATGAAGTACAATCGCAAAACTAATAATACTGTTTTTTTGCCTATATTGACACTTTTGATTACAAGGTATGCATTTATGCAAGCAAATAAGCATATTATGAAGTGTTTATTTAAGTTTGGTTTATTAATAGTGTCTTTGTTAAGTAGCTGTCGGGGTGACTGTAAACCCACATTAAATCAATGTTATTAGTAACAGAGATTGAGCTACGCCGTGCGTACTTGAGACAGGAGGGCTTCAGCCCCATATGTTCCCCAATTGATCATATAATTCATGGTGAGTAGCTCAGCGGACTTGGGTCTAAAAAATGCGAATGATCCCTTTAACACCGCGGATCAATTAAAGGTCTGAATCACACATGGTTAAAGCAACGCGGAATTTCGCGAGTAAGTCCCACAAGTTCTGTGGTAAGTCCCAATTGCGCGTGCTTATCTCAACTCTGAATCTGGCCCTAAGTATTTTCAATGACATTTTTGTGATGCTGGTAGTTGTTATTGAAATGCTACACATACAAGGGGTGAGGGAAAGGCTCGTAGAATTATATATTTAGATGTAGGGTGGTTTTAACTGACTTGTTGCTTTATGAGTGGACTGAGTAGGAGATGTATTGGAAAGAAACTGCAAATAGCTGAATGACCTATCTGAACAAGGTGGTATCAAATTTTATAATATGCCATAGGTGTCTCATGTATACAAAGTAAGCATTTTGTGTTCATGGGCAGTGTTTGTGAGTACAAAGTGTATTAATGACATAATTTACTGGAGGCTAGTGACTATTTGAATCACTTTCCTTCATTTTCAAATAATCAATTACCTTCCTTGGAGGATCAAAGTGGGAGCAGTCTGGCGCCAATGTTGTACTTTTAGGGCTGGTCGTTGTTACGATAGCTGGGGTTTCAGTCTTGGACGTTGAAGACAATGTACTTGCTGGAGTGGCGGTCTTCACAATGGTTGTTGAAACGGGTGGTGATACAGTTGTGAGACAGGGTTTTGACTGCTTGTCAATGTCACATGTTGCATTGCAGTAAGCACTGAAGCACCAGCCTTCACCATCGGTTTCATTATATATTATTGATCCTGATGGTACAAAACGAATGGACATGAGGGATTAGTGCCCATATAAAAATCAAACTCATTATAATATGTAGCTATGTCTCTATACAGATATAGGCCACTTAAAATAATGGAAAAGCAAATACATTCAAAGACAACATGTACTAGGTATAATTTGGAAATTATGTTTTGAAAATATCTTATGAAATGAAAAGACGCAACAATATCAATGAAAACTGTTGCAAAGGTTAAGTCGTGATAGTGATTAAAATCATATTGAGAAAATTTCATAGAAATACAGGTTCATTTTGCTGGAATGTGGGAGCAATGCAAAAAATTACACCTACCTCGTGGATATTCTTCAGATTCATATTTGCAAACACACTGAAGCGTAGTCGATATTGGAATACTAGTTGATGTTGTAAGAACAACAGGTCCTGTTGAATACTTAGGCGTTGTAGAAGTGCCTGAGACAACAGGCATTGTGATTGTCATCGTAATGGCTGAAGCTGTAGGCGCTGTGCGAGTAGGTTTCGGTGTTACTTCTGTTGGTGTCGGTGGCACTGGTGTTGTCTCTGTGCTAATGGAAGGTCTTGAAGATGTCACAACAGGAGAAACTGTGGAAGTCTTAGGGGACACTACTGGAGTTGTTACTTCTGCTTTTGTTGTTGAAGTTGTCATTACTGAAATTGGAGTTGTGGATACAGTGGTTTTCACCTTTGGTGGCTGTGATGTTTCAGTCACAATTTCTTCTGTTGTTGATATGGGTTTTTTAGTAGTTGTAGATGTTGTGCCCCAAGGTGTAGATATTATTTCTGTCGGAGTCTGTGGCACTGTGGTTGTCTCTGTGCTAATAGAAGGTCTTGAAGATGTCACAACAGGAGAAACTGTTGAAGTCTCAGGTGTCACTATTGGAGTAGATAGTTCTGGTTTCGTTGTTGAACCAGTGACTTCTGTAATTGGAGTTTCTTTTATAGGACGAGTGGTTTTCTCCTTTGGTGGCTTCGTTGTTTCAGTCAGAATTTTCTCTGTTGTGGTTACTGGTTTTTTAGTTGTAGGGGCTGTGCGAGATGTGGTAGGTTTTACTTCAGTTGGTGTTGGTGGCACTGCTGTTGTCTCTGTGCTAGTGGAAGGTCTTGCAGATGTCACAACAGTAGAAAGTCTGGCAGTCTTAGGGGCCACGACTGCTGTACTTAGTTCTGCTTTCGTTGTTGAGGATGTGACTTCCGAGATTGGAGTTGTGGAGAACGTTTCAATAATAGGACCAGTGGTTTTCTCCTTTGGTGGCTTCGTTGTTTCAGTCAAAATTGTCTTTGCTGTAGATGTAGTGCCTGTGACAACAGGCATTGTCATTGTTATTGTAATGGCTGAAGCTGTAGGTGCTGTGCGAGTAGGTTTGGGTGTTACTTCTGTTGGAGTCGGTGGCACTGGTGTTGTCTCTGTGCTAATGGAAGGTCTTGAAGATGTCACAACGGGAGAAACTGTTGAAGTCTTAGGTGTCACTACTGGAGTAGATAGTTCTGGTTTCGTTGTTGAACCAGTGACTTCTGAAATTGGAGTTGTGGAGAATGTTTCTTTTATAGGACCAGTGGTTTTCTCCTTTGGTGGCTTTGTTGTTTCAGTCAGAATTTTCTCTGTTGTGGTTACTGGTTTTTTAGTTGTAGGGGCTGTGCGAGATGTGGTAGGTTTTACTTCAGTTGGTGTTGGTGGCACTGCTGTTGTCTCTGTGCTAGTGGAAGGTCTTGCAGATGTCACAACAGTAGAAAGTCTGGCAGTCTTAGGGGCCACGACTGCTGTACTTAGTTCTGCTTTCGTTGTTGAGGTTGTGACTTCTGAAATTGGAGTTGTGGAGAATGTTTCTATGATAGGACCAGTGGTTTTCTCTTTTGGTGGCTTTGTTGTTTCAGTCAGAATTTTCTCTGTTGTCGATGAAGTGCCTGAGACGACAGGCATTGTCATTGTTATTGTAATAGCTGAAGCTGTAGGTGCTGTGCGAGTAGGTTTGGGTGTTACTTCTGTTGGAGTAGGTGGCACTGGTGTTGTCTCTGTGCTAATGGAAGGTCTTGAAGATGTCACAACAGGGGAAACTGTGGAAGTCTTAGGGGACACAACTGGAGTAGTTACTTCTGCTTTTGTTGTTGAGGTTGTGACTTCTGAAATTGGAGTTGTGGAGAATGTTTCTATTATAGGACCAGTGGTTTTCTCCTTTGGTGGCTTCGTTGTTTCAGTCGGAATTTTCTCAGTTGTCGATGAAGTGCCTGTGACGACCGGCATTGTCATTGTTATTGTAACAGCTGAAGCTGTAGGTGCTGTGCGAGTAGGTTTGGGTGTTACTTCTGTTGGAGTCGGTGGCACTGGTGTTGTCTCTGTGCTAATGGAAGGTCTTGATGATGTCACAACAGGAGAAACTGTGGACGTCTTAGGGGACACAACTGGAGTAGTTACTTCTGCTTTTGTTGTTGAGGTTGTGACTTCTGAAATTGGAGTTGTGGAGAATGTTTCTATTATAGGACCAGTGGTTTTCTCCTTTGGTGGCTTCGTTGTTTCAGTCAGAATTTTCTCTGTTGTGGTTACTGGTTTTTTAGTTGTAGGGGCTGTGCGAGATGTGGTAGGTTTTACTTCAGTTGGTGTTGGTGGCACTGCTGTTGTCTCTGTGCTAGTGGAAGGTCTTGCAGATGTCACAACAGTAGAAAGTCTGGCAGTCTTAGGGGCCACGACTGCTGTACTTAGTTCTGCTTTCGTTGTTGAGGATGTGACTTCCGAGATTGGAGTTGTGGAGAATGTTTCAATGATAGGACCAGTGGTTTTCTCCTTTGGTGGCTTCGTTGTTTCAGTCAAAATTGTCTTTGCTGTAGATGTAGTGCCTGTGACAACAGGCATTGTCATTGTTATTGTAACAGCTGAAGCTGTAGGTGCTGTACGAGTAGGTTTGGGTGTTACTTCTGTTGGAGTCGGTGGCACTGGTGTTGTCTCTGTGCTAATGGAAGGTCTTGATGATGTCACAACAGGAGAAACTGTGGAAGTCTTAGGGGACACAACTGGAGTAGTTACTTCTGCTTTTGTTGTTGAGGTTGTGACTTCTGAAATTGGAGTTGTGGAGAATGTTTCTATTATAGGACCAGTGGTTTTCTCCTTTGGTGGCTTCGTTGTTTCAGTCAGAATTTTCTCTGTTGTCGATGAAGTGCCTGTGACGACCGGCATTGTCATTGTTATTGTAACAGCTGAAGCTGTAGGTGCTGTACGAGTAGGTTTGGGTGTTACTTCTGTTGGAGTCGGTGGCACTGGTGTTGTCTCTGTGCTAATGGAAGGTCTTGATGATGTCACAACAGGAGAAACTGTTGAAGTCTTAGGTGTCACTACTGGAGTAGATAGTTCTGGTTTCGTTGTTGAACCAGTGACTTCTGAAATTGGAGTTGTGGAGAATGTTTCTTTTATAGGACCAGTGGTTTTCTCCTTTGGTGGCTTTGTTGTTTCAGTCAGAATTTTCTCTGTTGTGGTTACTGGTTTTTTAGTTGTAGGGGCTGTGCGAGATGTGGTAGGTTTTACTTCAGTTGGTGTTGGTGGCACTGCTGTTGTCTCTGTGCTAGTGGAAGGTCTTGCAGATGTCGCAACAGTAGAAAGTCTGGCAGTCTTAGGGGCCACGACTGCTGTACTTAGTTCTGCTTTCGTTGTTGAGGATGTGACTTCCGAGATTGGAGTTGTGGAGAATGTTTCAATGATAGGACCAGTGGTTTTCTCCTTTGGTGGCTTCGTTGTTTCAGTCAAAATGGTCTTTGCTGTAGATGTAGTGCCTGTGACAACAGGCATTGTCATTGTTATTGTAACAGCTGAAGCTGTAGGTGCTGTGCGAGTAGGTTTGGGTGTTACTTCTGTTGGAGTCGGTGGCACTGGTGTTGTCTCTGTGCTAATGGAAGGTCTTGATGATGTCACAACAGGAGAAACTGTGGAAGTCTTAGGGGACACAACTGGAGTAGTTACTTCTGCTTTTGTTGTTGAGGTTGTGACTTCTGAAATTGGAGTTGTGGAGAATGTTTCTATTATAGGACCAGTGGTTTTCTCCTTTGGTGGCTTCGTTGTTTCAGTCAGAATTTTCTCTGTTGTCGATGAAGTGCCTGTGACGACCGGCATTGTCATTGTTATTGTAACAGCTGAAGCTGTAGGTGCTGTACGAGTAGGTTTGGGTGTTACTTCTGTTGGAGTCGGTGGCACTGGTGTTGTCTCTGTACTAATGGAAGGTCTTGATGATGTCACAACAGGAGAAACTGTTGAAGTCTTAGGTGTCACTACTGGAGTAGATAGTTCTGGTTTCGTTGTTGAACCAGTGACTTCTGAAATTGGAGTTGTGGAGAATGTTTCTATTATAGGACCAGTGGTTTTCTCCTTTGGTGGCTTCGTTGTTTCAGTCAGAATTTTCTCTGTTGTGGTTACTGGTTTTTTAGTTGTAGGGGCTGTGCGAGATGTGGTAGGTTTTACTTCAGTTGGTGTTGGTGGCACTGCTGTTGTCTCTGTGCTAGTGGAAGGTCTTGCAGATGTCGCAACAGTAGAAAGTCTGGCAGTCTTAGGGGCCACGACTGCTGTACTTAGCTCTGCTTTCGTTGTTGAGGATGTGACTTCCGAGATTGGAGTTGTGGAGAATGTTTCTATTATAGGACCAGTGGTTTTCTCCTTTGGTGGCTTCGTTGTTTCAGTCAGAATTTTCTCTGTTGTCGATGAAGTGCCTGTGACAACCGGCATTGTCATTGTTATTGTAACAGCTGAAGCTGTAGGTGCTGTGCGAGTAGGTTTGGGTGTTACTTCTGTTGGAGTCGGTGGCACTGGTGTTGTCTCTGTGCTAATGGAAGGTCTTGATGATGTCACAACAGGAGAAACTGTGGAAGTCTTAGGGGACACAACTGGAGTAGTTACTTCTGCTTTTGTTGTTGAGGTTGTGACTTCTGAAATTGGAGTTGTGGAGAATGTTTCTATTATAGGACCAGTGGTTTTCTCCTTTGGTGGCTTCGTTGTTTCAGTCAGAATTTTCTCTGTTGTCGATGAAGTGCCTGTGACGACCGGCATTGTCATTGTTATTGTAACAGCTGAAGCTGTAGGTGCTGTACGAGTAGGTTTGGGTGTTACTTCTGTTGGAGTCGGTGGCACTGGTGTTGTCTCTGTGCTAATGGAAGGTCTTGATGATGTCACAACAGGAGAAACTGTTGAAGTCTTAGGTGTCACTACTGGAGTAGATAGTTCTGGTTTCGTTGTTGAACCAGTGACTTCTGAAATTGGAGTTGTGGAGAATGTTTCTTTTATAGGACCAGTGGTTTTCTCCTTTGGTGGCTTTGTTGTTTCAGTCAGAATTTTCTCTGTTGTGGTTACTGGTTTTTTAGTTGTAGGGGCTGTGCGAGATGTGGTAGGTTTTACTTCAGTTGGTGTTGGTGGCACTGCTGTTGTCTCTGTGCTAGTGGAAGGTCTTGCAGATGTCACAACAGTAGAAAGTCTGGCAGTCTTAGGGGCCACGACTGCTGTACTTAGTTCTGCTTTCGTTGTTGAGGATGTGACTTCCGAGATTGGAGTTGTGGAGAATGTTTCAATGATAGGACCAGTGGTTTTCTCCTTTGGTGGCTTCGTTGTTTCAGTCAAAATTGTCTTTGCTGTAGATGTAGTGCCTGTGACAACAGGCATTGTCATTGTTATTGTAACAGCTGAAGCTGTAGGTGCTGTACGAGTAGGTTTGGGTGTTACTTCTGTTGGAGTCGGTGGCACTGGTGTTGTCTCTGTGCTAATGGAAGGTCTTGATGATGTCACAACAGGAGAAACTGTTGAAGTCTTAGGTGTCACTACTGGAGTAGATAGTTCTGGTTTCGTTGTTGAACCAGTGACTTCTGAAATTGGAGTTGTGGAGAATGTTTCTTTTATAGGACCAGTGGTTTTCTCCTTTGGTGGCTTTGTTGTTTCAGTCAGAATTTTCTCTGTTGTGGTTACTGGTTTTTTAGTTGTAGGGGCTGTGCGAGATGTTGTAGGTTTTACTTCAGTTGGTGTTGGTGGCACTGCTGTTGTCTCTGTGCTAGTGGAAGGTCTTGCAGATGTCACAACCGTAGAAAGTCTGGCAGTCTTAGGGGCCACGACTGCTGTACTTAGTTCTGCTTTCGTTGTTGAGGATGTGACTTCCGAGATTGGAGTTGTGGAGAATGTTTCAATGATAGGACCAGTGGTTTTCTCCTTTGGTGGCTTCGTTGTTTCAGTCAAAATTGTCTTTGCTGTAGATGTAGTCCCTGTGACAACAGGCATTGTCATTGTTATTGTAACAGCTGAAGCTGTAGGTGCTGTGCGAGTAGGTTTGGGTGTTACTTCTGTTGGAGTCGGTGGCACTGGTGTTGTCTCTGTGCTAGTGGAAGGTCTTGCAGATGTCACAACAGTAGAAAGTCTGGCAGTCTTAGGGGCCACGACTGCTGTACTTAGTTCTGCTTTCGTTGTTGAGGATGTGACTTCCGAGATTGGAGTTGTGGAGAATGTTTCTATTATAGGACCAGTGGTTTTCTCTTTTGGTGGCTTTGTTGTTTCAGTCAGAATTTTCTCTGTTGTCGATGATGTGACGACCGGCATTGTCATTGTTATTGTAACAGCTGAAGCTGTAGGTGCTGTACGAGTAGGTTTGGGTGTTACTTCTGTTGGAGTCGGTGGCACTGGTGTTGTCTCTGTGCTAATGGAAGGTCTTGATGATGTCACAACAGGAGAAACTGTTGAAGTCTTAGGTGTCACTACTGGAGTAGATAGTTCTGGTTTCGTTGTTGAACCAGTGACTTCTGAAATTGGAGTTGTGGAGAATGTTTCTTTTATAGGACCAGTGGTTTTCTCCTTTGGTGGCTTTGTTGTTTCAGTCAGAATTTTCTCTGTTGTGGTTACTGGTTTTTTAGTTGTAGGGGCTGTGCGAGATGTGGTAGGTTTTACTTCAGTTGGTGTTGGTGGCACTGCTGTTGTCTCTGTGCTAGTGGAAGGTCTTGCAGATGTCACAACAGTAGAAAGTCTGGCAGTCTTAGGGGCCACGACTGCTGTACTTAGTTCTGCTTTCGTTGTTGAGGATGTGACTTCCGAGATTGGAGTTGTGGAGAATGTTTCAATGATAGGACCAGTGGTTTTCTCCTTTGGTGGCTTCGTTGTTTCAGTCAAAATTGTCTTTGCTGTAGATGTAGTGCCTGTGACAACAGGCATTGTCATTGTTATTGTAACAGCTGAAGCTGTAGGTGCTGTACGAGTAGGTTTGGGTGTTACTTCTGTTGGAGTCGGTGGCACTGGTGTTGTCTCTGTGCTAATGGAAGGTCTTGATGATGTCACAACAGGAGAAACTGTTGAAGTCTTAGGTGTCACTACTGGAGTAGATAGTTCTGGTTTCGTTGTTGAACCAGTGACTTCTGAAATTGGAGTTGTGGAGAATGTTTCTTTTATAGGACCAGTGGTTTTCTCCTTTGGTGGCTTTGTTGTTTCAGTCAGAATTTTCTCTGTTGTGGTTACTGGTTTTTTAGTTGTAGGGGCTGTGCGAGATGTTGTAGGTTTTACTTCAGTTGGTGTTGGTGGCACTGCTGTTGTCTCTGTGCTAGTGGAAGGTCTTGCAGATGTCACAACCGTAGAAAGTCTGGCAGTCTTAGGGGCCACGACTGCTGTACTTAGTTCTGCTTTCGTTGTTGAGGATGTGACTTCCGAGATTGGAGTTGTGGAGAATGTTTCAATGATAGGACCAGTGGTTTTCTCCTTTGGTGGCTTCGTTGTTTCAGTCAAAATTGTCTTTGCTGTAGATGTAGTCCCTGTGACAACAGGCATTGTCATTGTTATTGTAACAGCTGAAGCTGTAGGTGCTGTGCGAGTAGGTTTGGGTGTTACTTCTGTTGGAGTCGGTGGCACTGGTGTTGTCTCTGTGCTAGTGGAAGGTCTTGCAGATGTCACAACAGTAGAAAGTCTGGCAGTCTTAGGGGCCACGACTGCTGTACTTAGTTCTGCTTTCGTTGTTGAGGATGTGACTTCCGAGATTGGAGTTGTGGAGAATGTTTCTATTATAGGACCAGTGGTTTTCTCTTTTGGTGGCTTTGTTGTTTCAGTCAGAATTTTCTCTGTTGTCGATGATGTGACGACCGGCATTGTCATTGTTATTGTAACAGCTGAAGCTGTAGGTGCTGTACGAGTAGGTTTGGGTGTTACTTCTGTTGGAGTCGGTGGCACTGGTGTTGTCTCTGTGCTAATGGAAGGTCTTGATGATGTCACAACAGGAGAAACTGTTGAAGTCTTAGGTGTCACTACTGGAGTAGATAGTTCTGGTTTCGTTGTTGAACCAGTGACTTCTGAAATTGGAGTTGTGGAGAATGTTTCTTTTATAGGACCAGTGGTTTTCTCCTTTGGTGGCTTTGTTGTTTCAGTCAGAATTTTCTCTGTTGTGGTTACTGGTTTTTTAGTTGTAGGGGCTGTGCGAGATGTGGTAGGTTTTACTTCAGTTGGTGTTGGTGGCACTGCTGTTGTCTCTGTGCTAGTGGAAGGTCTTGCAGATGTCACAACAGTAGAAAGTCTGGCAGTCTTAGGGGCCACGACTGCTGTACTTAGTTCTGCTTTCGTTGTTGAGGATGTGACTTCCGAGATTGGAGTTGTGGAGAATGTTTCAATGATAGGACCAGTGGTTTTCTCCTTTGGTGGCTTCGTTGTTTCAGTCAAAATTGTCTTTGCTGTAGATGTAGTGCCTGTGACAACAGGCATTGTCATTGTTATTGTAACAGCTGAAGCTGTAGGTGCTGTACGAGTAGGTTTGGGTGTTACTTCTGTTGGAGTCGGTGGCACTGGTGTTGTCTCTGTGCTAATGGAAGGTCTTGATGATGTCACAACAGGAGAAACTGTTGAAGTCTTAGGTGTCACTACTGGAGTAGATAGTTCTGGTTTCGTTGTTGAACCAGTGACTTCTGAAATTGGAGTTGTGGAGAATGTTTCTTTTATAGGACCAGTGGTTTTCTCCTTTGGTGGCTTTGTTGTTTCAGTCAGAATTTTCTCTGTTGTGGTTACTGGTTTTTTAGTTGTAGGGGCTGTGCGAGATGTTGTAGGTTTTACTTCAGTTGGTGTTCGTGGCACTGCTGTTGTCTCTGTGCTAGTGGAAGGTCTTGCAGATGTCACAACCGTAGAAAGTCTGGCAGTCTTAGGGGCCACGACTGCTGTACTTAGTTCTGCTTTCGTTGTTGAGGATGTGACTTCCGAGATTGGAGTTGTGGAGAATGTTTCAATGATAGGACCAGTGGTTTTCTCCTTTGGTGGCTTCGTTGTTTCAGTCAAAATTGTCTTTGCTGTAGATGTAGTCCCTGTGACAACAGGCATTGTCATTGTTATTGTAACAGCTGAAGCTGTAGGTGCTGTGCGAGTAGGTTTGGGTGTTACTTCTGTTGGAGTCGGTGGCACTGGTGTTGTCTCTGTGCTAGTGGAAGGTCTTGCAGATGTCACAACAGTAGAAAGTCTGGCAGTCTTAGGGGCCACGACTGCTGTACTTAGTTCTGCTTTCGTTGTTGAGGATGTGACTTCCGAGATTGGAGTTGTGGAGAATGTTTCTATTATAGGACCAGTGGTTTTCTCCTTTGGTGGCTTCGTTGTTTCAGTCAAAATTGTCTTTGCTGTAGATGTAGTCCCTGTGACAACAGGCATTGTCATTGTTATTGTAACAGCTGAAGCTGTAGGTGCTGTGCGAGTAGGTTTGGGTGTTACTTCTGTTGGAGTCGGTGGCACTGGTGTTGTCTCTGTGCTAGTGGAAGGTCTTGCAGATGTCACAACAGTAGAAAGTCTGGCAGTCTTAGGGGCCACGACTGCTGTACTTAGTTCTGCTTTCGTTGTTGAGGATGTGACTTCCGAGATTGGAGTTGTGGAGAATGTTTCTATTATAGGACCAGTGGTTTTCTCTTTTGGTGGCTTTGTTGTTTCAGTCAGAATTTTCTCTGTTGTCGATGAAGTGCCTGTGACGACCGGCATTGTCATTGTTATTGTAACAGCTGAAGCTGTAGGTGCTGTGCGAGTAGGTTTGGGTGTTACTTCTGTTGGAGTCGGTGGCACTGGTGTTGTCTCTGTGCTAATGGAAGGTCTTGAAGATGTCACAACAGGAGAAACTGTGGAAGTCTTAGGGGACACTACTGGAGTAGTTACTTCTGCTTTTGTTGTTGAGGTTGTGACTTCTGAAATTGGAGTTGTGGAGAATGTTTCTATGATAGGACCAGTGGTTTTCTCCTTTGGTGGCTTTGTTGTTTCAGTCAGAATTTTCTCTGTTGTCGATGAAGTGCCTGTGACGACCGGCATTGTCATTGTTATTGTAATGGCTGAAGCTGTAGGTGCTGTGCGAGTAGGTTTGGGTGTTACTTCTGTTGGAGTCGGTGGCACTGGTGTTGTCTCTGTGCTAATGGAAGGTCTTGAAGATGTCACAACAGGAGAAACTGTTGAAGTCTTAGGTGTCACTACTGGAGTAGATAGTTCTGGTTTTGTTGTTGAACCAGTGACTTCTGAAATTGGAGTTGTGGAGAATGTTTCTTTTATAGGACCAGTGGTTTTCTCCTTTGGTGGCTTTGTTGTTTCAGTCAGAATTTTCTCTGTTGTGGTTACTGGTTTTTTAGTTGTAGGGGCTGTGCGAGATGTGGTAGGTTTTACTTCAGTTGGTGTTGGTGGCACTGCTGTTGTCTCTGTGCTAGTGGAAGGTCTTGCAGATGTCACAACAGTAGAAAGTCTGGCAGTCTTAGGGGCCACGACTGCTGTACTTAGTTCTGCTTTCGTTGTTGAGGATGTGACTTCCGAGATTGGAGTTGTGGAGAATGTTTCAATGATAGGACCAGTGGTTTTCTCCTTTGGTGGCTTCGTTGTTTCAGTCGGAATTTTTTCTGTTGTCGATGAAGTGCCTGTGACGACCGGCATTGTCATTGTTATTGTAACAGCTGAAGCTGTAGGTGCTGTACGAGTAGGTTTGGGTGTTACTTCTGTTGGAGTCGGTGGCACTGGTGTTGTCTCTGTGCTAGTGGAAGGTCTTGCAGATGTCACAACAGTAGAAAGTCTGGCAGTCTTAGGGGCCACGACTGCTGTACTTAGTTCTGCTTTCGTTGTTGAGGATGTGACTTCCGAGATTGGAGTTGTGGAGAATGTTTCTATTATAGGACCAGTGGTTTTCTCTTTTGGTGGCTTTGTTGTTTCAGTCAGAATTTTCTCTGTTGTGGTTACTGGTTTTTTTGTCGTCATAGGTGGTGTCAGTAGTGTTGTTGATGTTTCAATTTGTATTGTTGTTTTCTGGACAGTCGTGCCGGGGGTTTGGGGCTTACATTTGTCTTCGCAGCATTTAAGTCTTATTTCGTAATTGTAACACATTTGTGGAGTTTGATCTTTGTTTTTGCAAATCAGTCCAACAGATGGACTGCATTCCACTTTTTGACCCGCATCTGTGATCGATAATCCTTCTTCTTTTTCTCTGCATTCTACCTCTGTAGGTTTGCTGCAAGTGTTATTCTCAGACTTTACTATATTTTCAATGGACTCAGTATCCCCTCCATCAGTTCCTGATGTAGGATAGTTAGTATCAATCCAGTTTGACCACTTACACATAATACATGGAGTTGTTGTTATTGGAGCAGAAGTTGATGGGACAAATGGAGTAGATAATTCTGCTTTCGTTGTTGAAGTTGTGATTTCTGAAATTGGAGTTGTGGATAATGTTTCTATTGTAGGAGTGGTTGTCTCCTTTGGTGGCTTCGTTGTTTCAGTCAGAATTTTTTCTGTCGTGGATACTGGTTTTTCAGTCGATGTAGGCGCTGTGCGAGTTGGTGTCGGTTTTATTTCTGTTGGAGTCGGTGGCACTGGAGTGCTTTTTATTGCCACTGTTGTCCTTGTTGTGGTCACTACCTGTGGCAATGTTGAATATTTTGGTGTTGTACCTTCTGACATTGTGAGTATGGGTGTGGTTGGTGTTACAGGTTTGAAGGATGTTTCCCTCTCTTTTTCCGTGGTTGCTGATGTCGCTTCTGAAAAGGAAGTTGTGTCGTGACAATTTTACTTTGTGAGCCCAATTATACCTGGCTTGTATTCACTAATTTTAAGCCACACAGTATAGTCAAAGCATAGGTTTCTATATAATGGTCAAATTAAACTTTTGACATTGTATCAGACACATTTTGGGGAGTGAGTTCTAATAATTTTCAAAATGAATACATAATTGTCTAAAAAGTTTTATCTTTAGTTTCTAATAAAATAAATTAAAATAGACTAAAATTCACTGCATTTTCGTAAGTGTGTTTTTGTTACATATGTTATGGTATTACATGGCACACATGGCTTAATTCTTTTCATAAATCAAATGTTTTACAATTTTGTCATGCTCTGGCCAAACCGGTTTTCTGATATGGCCTTGTAATATAATTGTAACATCAGAGATAAAGAATAGAGGACTTAGAGAGCTGTAAACTTCGAAGAGTTTGGGTCAAGGGAATCACGGAAAAGGCTGCATACACTATCTCTGAAGATAAAGTTTAACAGATAGGACCATCATTGATGTGCAAATTTCTTGACTGACAAGTACTGGCACATATTATTGATATTAGTATATTATTCAGTATATCAGTATATTATTGATATTGAAATAGCAACAATAATGACAAATCACAGTGAACTTGAGTGCTTATGCACATATACATTTCATATTAATCTCACACGTTAGTTTTCTCTTTCAGAAGCACTTTTAATCTTTTAAAGCCAGAAATCACAGACAAGCACGCATACACACACACACAAACACAAACACATATTTAGTATTTGGTACATTTGCCCTTTAATATCTAGCTGTTTGTTATAATATACCAAACTCTTCTTTTTGTTGTACCAGTTGGTGCATAGCACACTAAGGTGTAGTTCTTTCTGGCATAAATATTGTCCTGAACTTACCAGTTGTTGAGAATACAAAGACTGTTGTTGGTGTTGCTGTGGTGTACATGGCGGTGCTGGTGGATTCTGTTGTCTCTGGCGACGTGGTTGGTACTGCTGTGGTGGTGGTTGCACAAGGATACATGTCCCTCTCAATTGTTCCATTCTTTCCACAGACAGCAGTGATGCAGCTGCCAATACCATCGGTGGTGTTGTAAATGGTAGAACCATAAGAGTATTCGTTTCCTTTGTATGTGCAGTAACAAGCTGTGAAAATCAGAACACAGTTATATTTACTTGTCAGATACATTCAAACAGATGTTACCACTCCTTCTTTGATTACTATAGTATTAATATAGTTTAGAAAAGTTATCTTCACCATTTACGTCATAACTGCAGAGTACCCCAGTCATTGCACAGTAGCTGTAAAAAAAGATGGAAATTGGTTGTCATCTTTTGTTGTTGGATTGTAAAGACAATCTTTTGGATCCAGTAAATATGTAACTGGTGCTTTGAACAGTGTTGCCAGCATTTTTTTGCTGGATTCCAGTACAGCACATATGCATTCAAGTGTGTCATGTTTCAAGTTACTTGTGCAGCCTACGATAACCATACAGCAATACAAATAGGCTATCTTTTTTATCAGATCTATAGCTATCTAGTATCTTTTCATTCTCTAGGTTTGTTTTTTAGTGTGTGTCAAAGCAGTTCGCAAGTATATTTTGCAGGAAATATGTTGAAATACAGGACTACTGGTGACCCTAGTATGGGGATTGTTTGCTGATTGTCCAAAAAAAAGATGTGATCATACCAGGTGTCACAGTTCTTCGTGGATGGGACGCTCTCTCCATCGGTGTAGTGATTTCCCTCTTCATCATAGCAGCCACACTGTTCACTCGGCACACACTTCATTGTGGCTTCATCTAGATAGGGCTTGTCTGCAGGACACTTTGGATAGCAGCCTGGGAAGATAAACTCTGTCAGAATATATTCTTAAAATCACTCTGAACAGCACATGACCAGTTAACTGTAGAAATTACTTCTACAGCTGGCATTTTTCAGAACCACTAAGCCCAATATGGTTATTTTACCATGCTGCCACAATTTCCTAAATGTTTATGTTTATACCTGCCACACAAACAGTGATGTTGTTTAAGACAGAATCAGGAAGTAAATAATAATAGGAAAAATAGCCTTCAAAAATAGTTTACGTCAAATGTGTAAAACAGTGTATAGTGTGAAAGATCATAGTCACCAAAATTATACGTCATTTTATTTTAATTTATTTATTTCAATCTTGCAATACAGCATATTACAGGCATTTTACAGGCATATGTGGGCATGAGTTGACTTTGCTCAGTAAGTTAAAAATCTGAGGAACATTTCAATTCAAAAAGCTATTTCACTTGAAATACTAATGAATAACAAAAGCAAATGCCTTAATTTGTGAAAATGAGTCATTCATACAGAGGCATCAGTGTGGTTATAGCCACATCCATAATGATATAACCTCTTCAATGATTTCCCTTTAATTATAAACTTGTTAATGTGCTAAATTGGCCAATCAGTCACGCATCCTCTGGCAGCAGAAGCTGGGTAAAATGGAGTATTGGTTTAAATTGTGTAAAGACCTTGAGGAAATAATTGTTACCTGTGAGCACTGGAAACTGAGTCGGGGAAAAAAATGTTACCTTCAAGAGCTGGAATCTGATTGGAGCAAATCCCTGAAGGATTCTTGCAGGTCTTTACGCAGGGGGCTCCACAAGGCTTGTAGTGCCACTCACAGCCATCAGGGCCATTGTAGAAATCACAGAACAGAGCTACAGTGAACAGAAACAAATTACAAAAGTTTACAAAATTGGAAGAAAGAGAAGAATAAGAAGATGCTGAGAAAGAACAGGAGCCTACTATTCATGTTTCACAAGCAAACTTAATAATGCTATTTCTAACATATAAATCACATTCTATATATTCCATTCTAAAATGAAACCTGGTAATCTACAGCTAAAGCACATTTGCAATGGATCTCTTTTACGCAAAGACACGTTCTTCCACAGTTTGTGAGATGGTGACAAGGCACAGCTGGCTCTGAATGTACAACAGTGCAAACTGCAAGTTCACATACATTATGGTATTTCCTCATGTTGCTCCTCTGATTGCTGTTTCTCTCTATGCTGTGGCGTTTAGAATGGTTTCTCTTAAAGATTTTGGTAGGGGCCAGAATGGTTCTTCTACCTTGGGGTGCAGAACCGGTTTAAACCAGCCCTGAGCAGTTTTGTAATGAAATGTGGTATTGGACAAGATAGACTGTATTGCAGTTTCAGTATTTCAGAACAAAAGAACAACAGATCCCTGATGTTGTAAACCCTGGTTTGCCGCTCAGTGTTATATTATTAACACATTTTAACAGGGCATTTATTTTGCGTGGCTTGCAGTGACTCACGGCAGATTTGGGGACTCCTCCAGGGTACGCAGACTCCAGCCTCGTTGCAGGCCTGCGCATAAGCCGCTACAGCCGTGCAGAAGCAATCGCAGTCTCCGCCGCTGTCGCACGCACACGAGTCGCTCACGCACGCATCAAAGTATTTCCCAGCGTCCACCTTGCCAAAACAGCAAAAGTTTTCCGCTTCAGATTGTTACATTTTTCATTTTTCATTTTTCATTTACACACCATTTCATAGAATCACTATGCAAAGTACAGGAACATAAGTGTGTTTATCATTATATTCTCATAGAAGTGGCTGTATAACATCAAGTGAGTGATCAGTAGACTGAAAATGGATGCCCGCCTCTAGATCTGAATCTAAAGTAAGAATCCGTCTAGGACAGACCTCTAGGTATGGCAGGGATGGATTTAAACACCCTAAAATATATTTCATTACAAAATACCTCCCAAATAAATGTCTATATGTCTATTAGTATATGAACTACAATCTAAAAGAGTGGACGCCTAGATTGCTTTGCAGGTGGCACAAGGTTGAAACCATACAAAAGCAGGGACGAGCAACCCGTATTATACTATATACAATACATACATGAAAATAAACATTTCAAATGCAGTATATATGTATTTGTAAATGCTACCCATCCCTGGTGTAGGGTAGCTGTTGTACCTGTGAGTGGCAGGCACTGAACACTTTGCTATTGATGATGCTACACTGCTTCTGGGACCAGGACTGTCTGTAAGGGTTTGATGTGCAGGGGTCTTTGTTGAGCTCTGCATCAGGGCAGCTGGGAGCCACCTTCCAGCTGTTTCCAAACTCCAGGGAATTGACTACCACTGCCTGGCTTCTGGTGGTGAAGTCATTGTTGCCGTCGCCATCGTAGTTTCCACACAGACCACAGACTCGGCCCTGGGGAAAAGATTAAACACACACGTGTCTGGCCTGGAACACTGCAGTGCCAGCGACAAAATTTTCGGACTTTACAGAATTCTTAACAATATGTCACTGCGTTCCGCTTCATTAGGTTGTCTTGGCGACAGATTGATCAATCACTTATGAGGTCCCTTGAAAAAAAAGCTTACCGAAAATTTTTTGCTCAGTTTGATGAACATGCTGGTCTTTTTGTCCCACATTAGGATCAGGCCATTGTTAGCCTCGACCACCAGGTAGATCCCCATGGTTCTGATCTGGTATGGAATCTCACCGCCGGTATCTCTCTGGATAATTTGGGACTTTCCTTCTGTCAGTATCAGCTCGTTACTCTGCAAGAGCAAGGACAGCCATGCTGATTATACAGAGAGTTTTATTTGTGAAGTTGGACATTTCTACCAGCAACTACTACTACAACTTAAGCCACATAATCCAGTGGTGGTTTAAAAAACAACGGGGAAAAAAAAACTACCTAAAGTAAAGGTAACTGTCTATCTTGCTGGCTGGTTAACTACTAACTTAACTGTGGACAACAATTTTCTTTGATGCGTTATAAACATGACCAGGTATATTTTTCATGTCAGTCATGCTAATATATGTAATGTCAATATGAACATGTTGGGAAAAAAGTATAGTCAAATTTGTAATGGTAATTTTTTTTTTTACTCTTAACCCATTGCTTTTAGGCATGCTTCTGGTTTAACTGTTTGACTGTTTTACTAACAGCAGACAGTGAGGCCTGCAGTCCTTACCCCCAGAAAGAGCTTGATGGCCTTTGAACAGGTGGTGCCAGTGGTTCCACAGGGTACATTCTCAGTGATCACCCTGAAAGTGCCTTTACCACCGCTCTTGCTGCAGTAATCCTGTGAAAGTGGCATATTAGGGTTCAAGTTCAGGAATATGCACGTTTCTACACAATTTCATGTCTTAAAATGTGGCAGTGTAGGTTACTTACTAGACTTGGGATTTGCATATTCAAATGCTAGGTCAGGGCACTGACAATGCATACTGCAAGATACTTCATCTGGATTGCATGAGTAAATATCCAAATAGATATTATGCTCAATTTGGTATTAAATGAAGAGAAAAGTGATATTTAAAGGGTATGTTTTTTTATTTTTTAGTTTGTATGTCTACCTTCCTTGTAATTAAACTAATTAATCTATTCTGTTATTTCCACAATTCTGAAATAATATTGTATATCATCAGAAACTGGTAGAAAACCGTCTTTGTGCTGCCCTCTAATGGTTGAAATTCCCCTTCTGCTCCCCAGACTGCCCCCGCCCCAATAGCAGTGTCAGAGTACCTCTTTGGAGGTACCTCTACGTCATATGGATAATTGTTGTCGCCCACAACGGAAACTGCCGGCACCTGATTGGTTAGACCAACTACGTTCCTTTCGTTTCAGCTCCACCTTTTTAAACCAGAACAACGTGGCGTCCTGTTCATAAACTCTCTTATTCCACCTAAATAGTCCACTAAAATACGTTTCTGAAAATATTTGAGGTGAGAAATAGGCCATGCAGTTGCTGAATCTTGATTCATATTTGATCTGCAATGTCTAGTTTGACAGTTTGATCCGAGTTATACAAAATCATTTGTACATTGTACGTTCATTTATGCAAATGAAGATGGACACACCCCCAACCCTCTCCCTCGCTCACCCCACAAAGTATTTTTCAAAATTGTGTTGTAGCCAGAGACACACGGTGGGTGTACTTACTTTCAGGAGAGAAAATATAACACAATATGCTTTCCCAAGCTACTTTTCTATATTGCTCCATGAGTACATTTAGCTTGCAGTTTGCCATTCCTTGTAAAACGTACCTGAGTGAGGGTATATTCACACCCTCCACTGAAGCTGAACCTTTTATCATCAAAGGTGATGTAATTGCCATCTCCATATATGGCACAGGTCCCATGGCAGTCATTAGATGTACACTGCCACTTACTGCTCTTACAGGTGCTGAAACGACAATCATAACAAATTTCAGAGATGAGTTTTCCTGGTCAGTTTGTTTTCAGAATCTATACGTCCCAAAGGCCAAAAGTATATGCCTTCATGCTGAGCATATTTTCCACAGAGTGACCCTGAAATTAGGACACATACATTTCAAAGGAGCACTTATAAAAGTGTGTGCAGATCCAGCTCACCATGTGTTGCAGGAAACTTTAATTTTGGACCCAGGCTGGTACGGAGCTCCATTGTGGATACAAGGACAGGCATCTTCCTCTATGCAGCCTCCCTTCCCATCAGAAACCAGTCCTTCAGGGCATATGCAGCCTGAAATGCACTCTGTGCTGATCTGTGGTGGAAAATCGCATCACAAAATCAGTCATCATTGGCACTTGTGTACCCGTAAAGCACTTACGCGGCTGTCTGTGTGTAAGTGAACATTTCACGCCTTTTTATAAGCATACGTGCCTAGAAACTGATGGGTGTCAGTTGCGCTCCACTCCAGCAGATGGCAGTAAAGCACTGATTAATCCTGTCTGACAGGATTGTCAGATTACCTGCTTTTCTCAACATTTCAAGCAATTGAATGTCATTTGTGCATCTACAGTGCCCGCCAATAATAGCACCCCTGGTAAAGATGAGTAAAAAGGGTTATAAAAAATTCACCGTTTGGTGAATTAGCTTAATCTCACACTGAAAAAATTAGAAGAATCCAACCTTTATTTGAAGTAAATTTATTTTGAGAAAAAAAAATCCCTCATCAAGAAATAATTATTTTTAACAAGACCACGTGTGCCACAATTATTGGCACCCCTGCATTTATAGATAGAGTAAAGTAATTTTTTTAAAATATTTGGTCGCGTATCCTTCATGCCATGACTTCCTGATGTCTGTGACCCAACAACATCAAAAGACTCTTGATATCTTATTTTCTAATACTCTTACAAGCGATACTATAACATCTCTGCATTTGAATGGATCACTATGGGAATTGGGGGGTGAGACTAGATTTAGCTGTAAATTGCACTGGAACAGTATGGACCACATGGCTGGCTAAATGGCTCTAAGTCATCAAGGGTCAGACGTATCAAACAAGCCTTAAACCATCACAATGCTGCCAGAAATACAGTAGATATGGATGGATAACTTGAAGGGTTTCTTCTCCTGACTTATTTTTCCATAGAGTTCAATGGGAAAATTTGTCAACCCTTAAAGTGATCCATCCATATCTACTGCATATCTGGCAGCAGAGTGATGGTTTGAGGCTTGTTTGATACCTTAGGCCCTTGATGACTTGCAGCCATTTTACCAACCATGTATTCCATACTGTTCCAGCATAATTTACAGCTAAATCTAGTCCCAACCCCCAATTCCCATAGAGATCCATTCAAATGCAGAGACGTTATAGTATTGCTTGTAAGAGTACCAGAAAATAAGATATCAAGGATGTGCGACCAAATATTAAAAATGATTACTTTATTCTATATAATAATGCAGGGGTGCCAATAATTGTGGTGTGTTTTTGTTAAAAATTATTATTTCTTGATGAGGGATTTTTTTTTCTCATAATAAATTTACTTCAATTAAAGGTTGGATTCTTCTCTTTTTTTCAGTATGATATTAAGCTAATTCAACAACCGGTGAATTTTTTATAACTCTTTTTACTCATCTTTACCAGGGGTGCCAATAATAGTGGAGGGCACTGTATATATCTGATTATTCATCACCAACGGTTCAGGGCAAGGACTGAGCAGATTAGCTCTTCAATATTTATGGAAGGGTCAGTGTAATAGTCTGGGCAAAGTACCCTGCCGAGTGTAAAGTAAGTGGGTGGCTGAACCTTTCCAGCTCTTGGCCATTTATGGAAGGTGTGGCAAACACACTCCATGCTGACTATTGCATTGTATATGCTGTTGTCTGGTCTATAGGAAGCTGCTTGATTTGGAAGCTAAGTGCTTTGTGCATGTGTGAAAAAAAAATAAAAAAACAATAAAGTTTATTATTATGGGCCAAGTACCAACAGTGCACAGGTAACTATTGTAATTGTAGGAATTTTCCACCATTATTATGGTTTTGTCACAGGAGTCTTATGTCAACCCAAATAACTCCTTGGTAGATTTTTGTGAAATTTGGCCCATTAATAGAGGACAGGTAATGGTATCCAGACACCAAGATTGGGTTCAGTTTATCCACCCCGCTAGCGCCACCAATGGGCCAAAGTTAATGTCAGATTTTTGGGGATAACTTTTGAACCGTTTGGAATAGTCAATACCCCCCACCCCCATGATCCTTTCATGGACCTGCCAAGTTGAACACCCCCACCCTCGTCAATGAAAAACACATTTTAATCCACCTAGACCGTTGAACAGATCACCAGAAAATAAGTAAGTAAGTAACTCACACACTCCATGTTGAGTGAACTGCAGCTCCTCTGGCACTCAGACCCTACGGTCCCTACTTTAGCCCCCTCGCAGTTGAAGAAGACCATGGGTGGGAGGCAGGCTTCTGAGCGATACACAGGAGAAGCATTTCTGTGTTACTGTTTATTTCTGTTCTTGTTAATTCTAAAAATGTTTCCCTTCTGTTTCACTTGGAATTATTAGAATAAAAGGGTGCAGGGTGCTTAGCTGGAGTTTCAACTCGAACAGTTTAACCTTATTTCACAGATTTGAAGAGCTGTTTCAGTTGTTAAGCAGATCTGTGGTCTAGGGGGTTTAAACCTGAGGTTTAAACTCCAGCTAAGCACACTGTAATTGACCCAACTGTGTCCAGCACAAAAATACCAAGTAAACTTATCTTGTGCTCTTTATTTAAGTGCTTAATTAACTGTTAATAGCTTCTGCTTTTGTATGTCCACATTGCTCAATAGAAATAACTGTCATTGAATTTATGTCTTCATATTCAGTATTTGGCAGATACTTTATTTAAATGTTTGTTTTGTTTGTGATGTTTTAAATATAGAATTTATTGTATTCAATTACTGTAATTACATTGTGATTGAATCAGATTAAAATTGAGATTCAAAGAGAGGGAATTATACTCACTTTGTAGCTTTTGTTCAGCCCCAAAGCAATTCAGTTTTCCTCTCTTGCAAGTGCTGCGAAATGAAGACAATCGTAAGATTGGCTAAACAACGCTAATATTGGAATGAACTGCAAACAGGTGAAGGGGAATATCTTCTGTCTAAATCAGCACATTTAACAGGGGTTTGTTTATTGTAATCACTTAGACAGAAGGCCACCTATCATGGGCTTCCATCAGTAGGATGGATATGTACTGTATTGTATCGTATTTATGGGCTGATTGTTGACCTGCGTGTAATTGTTGTTTTTTATACTGTAATCCAAGAGCTTAAATAAAATTCCCATCATATCTAATGGACAACAAAGATTTATATTATATTATACTATACAGCACAGCCTGTACTTGCAGAATGTCATGAACAAACACAGATCCTACTCTCACTGACACACATAGAGAAACCCTACTGTCACTAACACACAGCGAAGGCACTACCATGTAGCCCCGTTCTTGATGACTGTCTCTCCCGGGACGACTTCCGCCCCCTTGTAGTAACAGGGACAGCTTGTGGGGGGGACACATTGGTTTTCTTGGTTCATGTAGGTTCCCTTGGCACAACCACAGCCGTCCACAGGTAAGAAGTCCACCTGGCAGGTGTAGTCAGGCTCACTGAGAGAGCGGCAGGTACGTTTGCAGTTGGTCATGCTGTACGCAAACACCATGGTACTTGGGCAGGTGGTGTATTTCTCTGAGCAAAGGAAAGACAGAAGGCCCCATTTTAGTATCATGTAGCCTGACCTGCCCCAAGGGTTTTCTACACTTCTGTTCATCTGATAAAGTTTGACCTACTGCAGGCAGTGTCTCTCCATCCCTTGAGCTTGATGCCTTTGACAGCGCAGGCGTAGACATAGGAAGAGAGCGCAGCACACATGCAGTCTTCGCTCTTCTCACAGTTGCAGCTGTCATGCATACATTGCTGAGGGGAAGGGAGATTGATTGATTGATTGATTTTATTTTATGGATAATCAGACAGCAAACAGTTGTTTCCAACATGGTCCCTGTCAGACCCTTGATGACTTACAGCCTTACAGCCATTTACAGCTAAATCTAGTCCCACCCCCCAATTCCTATAGAGATTCATTCAAATGCAGAGACATTATAGTATCGCTTGTAAGAGTACCAGAAAATAAGATATCTAGAGTCTTTTGATGTTCTTGGGTCACAGACATCAGGAAGTCATGGCATGCAAAGCCAAAGGATATGTGACCAAATATTAAAAATTTAAAGGCACAGTCCACTAAGTATATGTAAACTTCTGACCCACTGGAATTGTGATATAGTGAATTAAAAGTGAAATAATCTGTAAACAATTGCTGGAAAAATTACTTGTGTCATGCACAAAGTAGATGTCCTAACTGACTTGCCAACACTATAGTTTGCTAACATTAAATCTGTGGAGTGGTTAAAAATGAGTTTTAATGACTTCAACCTAAGTGTATGTAAACATCGGACTTCAACTGTATATATCATAGTCAGTATTCTGATTGGACTTCTTAAACTTTCTAGAGTACGCCATCTCTTTGTCTAATGACATCCGAAATCCGGAAGTGCACGGATAGTGGGTTGGAAACTGATTTTTTCCTTTCCGAGTTCATATTTGGATTTCCGATGCGGGAAATAATTCAGTTGCAACAGGGAAATCTTTTATTCAGTGCCCACCTGTCTATATGCCTCTTCTGAACTTTACAGAATTAAGCATTGGATTACTTATTTGTTTATTAAAACATTAAAATATATAATTAGGGATGGAGCCCTTCGATATGGACCATGTGACTCAATCGGCAGTCCCTGAAATTACAGATACTCAACCTATATCTTTAATGTGCTCGTTATAATCGAGCAGTGTGCCTTGTTCTATAGGCCTACGTCAATTTTGTGAGAGCAGAAGAAAAAGAAACAAAACGTTAAATGAAAAATCTCAACATCTTGCATGCAAACGATATCCCTTTAATGCTGCTCGCTTTATTGTAGCTGTGCTTAATCTCGCCACTTTTTCAGAACGTAAAAACATTTAAAAGAAAGCAAAGGAACGGCTAGAATCAGTAGCCTATGTCCCGTTTTGAAATGTCACTTACTTGCTATCAAAATCATTATTGTATTTATGCTAGTTGTGTTGTTTGTATTTATAAACTGTAGGCTATTGACCGTCCGTTCTGCCTCTGTATTGCTGCGCAATCAATTCCGTTAATCTCGCCATTCCATGAGCCCAAATTTGCAACGCAATTAATTAAATGAAAATATGACGTTTTACTTTGCAGAAAAAAAAGTTTTAACTAGGCTTGTTGTGGTGATCGATCGGTTTAGCCAATGGAATACTAAAAGCATATTAAAAGCTGTTGAAATGCAGCCATATCCAGACTTTTTTTTTCCTTTTCTTGATTTAAAAGCTTTTCAGGTGTTCTAGAACTAGAACTGTTACTGCTAGCTCAGAAATGCATCTTGTTGGACAGTTCATTTTACTTTTTTAATTTAGAGTGGTTTTCTCAATAAATCATTAGGCAATAATCCTTAAGTCTTCTCCTTGAATTTTATAAAGCACAATAATAATAGTAATGATAATAATATTACTATACATAATCATTTATGTATCCAAATTCATATAGTAAAATAAAAAAATAACAAAAACAGTACAACATGAAATCACAACAGGCAGAAAGGGCTGTTATTGTGGAAATAGTTTCCATTCAAATGTATATTGAAATGGTTTGCTCTTTTTATAAAACTGCCTTTTCATTCTTAGTTGATTATATATTATGTACCTCATATTGTTTCCAGTTCTTATCCAAAATTATTGTTCAGTGTCCCCCAGTTAGGGATGGGGGGTTCAAATAGGTTAACAAAAACAACCTTTAACAAAACATAATTTTTTTTACATTACATTCAAAACAAAACAATAGATAAATAAGTATAAAGTGCAGAATATAGTTCTTATAAAAAGTTTTGAAAAGAAAGAAAAAAAAGACAATGAGGGGGTGAATACTCATAAATTGCAATACAAATTAATTTTAGACTAGAAAGGATCACATTTCCTATATGTAACACAACTTCCGGATGAAGCCACGCCCACTTCTGTTTTCTAATCCGAATACAGATACAGATATTGTTGATCGTTGAACAGATACAGATACAGATAGTGGTCGCTGCACACCCCTAGTATGTAAGTAATTACGTGTGTAATGAGAAACTTACTGTTTTGTAGCTGTCTGGGCTTATCTCAGAATGACACTTGGCAAATACTCCCTTTGGATCCGTCAGCATGGAGCACCAATACTGGGCATATTGCTCTGTGGAAAGAAGGGACATCAAGGCATGAAAACATGGAACTATGTATCCTTTCTTCGGTAAAATATCGTCATAAAGTATTTTAAAATATCATGTCATATACATGCCAAACACATACTTCCTTTCCCTGTGAAAAATGTGAGGGAATTAACCATGGAGAATGAAGGAGAATAGTAGTGTTCAGGAAGTGCTGTACGGTACATGTTGTCATAGTGATGGAGTCACAGATGTAGTGTACATGTCATAGTTAGGGAGTCAGATGTAGGAAGTCAGAGCTGTAGTGTACTGTATTATTATCAGTGTTATTAGTGCACTGTTGGCTGAATTATATATTATTTCACCAAAATGGCGCTGTTTATAGGCATCACATAATGCTGCCAACTGAGGTGCCTTAATTTGGCAAAATTTGAAGGAAGCATCAGATGTCTCCTTAACCGGATAGGATATCCCATAAGTCTTTGCAACAACCTTAAAAGATTTAATTTTTCTGACAATTCCAGGCTGAGTAAGTGGTAATTCGAGTCCAAGTCAATCAAACCGATTTGATTCCAATACATGTATGTAAATATGTGCATACATGTGAATATATTTGTTCTGTGGTCTCGATGGGAATGAATACAAGTCTGTAATTCTCACCATCCAAGACTGATTCCAAGAGCAAAAAAAAATACTCCAAATCCCAAGCAAGACTGAGATTTTGAGACTGGTAGGTGGTACCTCTATGGGGTGTTCCATTTTTGAGAGATTACCTCGATATACACAAAGTAACTGTCTCCAAAGGTAGCTGCCTACCTCGGCAACAAGGTGGTAGGTGGCTGCCTTTAAAACACTGTACATACTGTACAGTGTAAT
This sequence comes from Synaphobranchus kaupii, assembly GCA_029718625.1. Classification (NCBI taxonomy): domain Eukaryota; kingdom Metazoa; phylum Chordata; class Actinopteri; order Anguilliformes; family Synaphobranchidae; genus Synaphobranchus; species Synaphobranchus kaupii. Next base: position 30,773,112 of record CM056388.1, on the reverse strand, counting down.
CTGTACTGTAAATGTTGTCATGGAGTCACAGCTGTAGTGTGAATTTAGTCATGGGCAGTCACAGCTGTAGTGTACATGTCATCATAGGGAGTCACAGATGTAGTGTAAATATTGTCATGGGGAGTCACAGCTGTTGTGTTCAAAACGCGGTTGTAGTTTGTATGCTGCCATAGTTACCATTGTCCACACTAAGACTGCAGGGATTCTCAAAGCTTCTCTTAACATCGGTGCAGCTGGCCCTAGCCTTCCAGGTGTTGGCGAATGCTGCTGCGGTGCCCTCCACCAGGCCGCTTGTGGATTTGAAGTCATCAGCTTGGACATTGTTAAAGTTTCCGCACAGACCTGAGAGGGGAAGGCAAGAGGTTGTGGAGATGTGTTGAATTACCATTCTCCAATCAGCCATCCGCTAGCCTCCAGTGTGAGGGACATAAATTTACAATCTGACTGAGTTGACCCGCTCATCACAATATTCTTGTCCAGTTTCTGGAGATATGCCAGGGATAATAATATAGAGATAGGATGTTGATTTTGTAACCATTTGCATAGAAACCAGAGAGGGGCTCCACCAATCATGGAGTACACTGATAACAACAAATAGAAGAATGTCATTGGTGACTGAGAATGCTTACTGCCTATATTTCTAGGATACAGTACCATCAGGGACTTATTGCAATACTTATTGGAAGTATTGCAAAAAAATAAAAATAGCTAGGAAGTATGTCCGTTGCTAATAAACTTATGATCAGTTACTGCTTCTGACAAATCTTGATCTTGTTTAGGTGGGCTACAAGTAGAGGTGGCAATTGACCCAATGCAACCTCTGACCTATAACTCAGTGCTGTCTAAAATTTGCTAGAACCAATCAGATTGCAGGAAACCAATTTCACCTTTTCCAGACACTAAAGAGAGCCTGCGATTGAGACTGGGCAATAGGTAACATCTGTTGATTGAAACAGGGGTACACATATTCCAGAACAATCTGCAATTGTTCAGGCCCAGGAATTTGTATAACTGCTGGGAAATCCCTGGTTTTCTAGATGAATTGGAGGTAACATTTAAAACGCTCAATGTCTGTGACAGTTTTGGCAAATAATCAGGTAGCAACTTCCAACAAGTTAATCCATATTCATTTCCATTCTTAATACAATATGCTCTTTTTCTGATAGATAAAAAACTATATTACTTTTTTTAGAAAAAAAGTTATTGTGACAAAACCCTGGGTCATGTCCATAACCTCTTTACCCCTCAGGCTGCTGCAGGTCACAGAAAGAAGAGGATCAGGATGTAAAAGTTATGTGAAAATGGGAGCACGTACCACAGGTAGTCCCCTTGTTTGAGGGGTTTAAGGTGATGTAGACCTGCATGACTGGAACCAGCTGGATCCGCAGCTGGAGCCCGTAAGAGGTCTGGACAATGACGTAGAATGTGGACGGCTTGAACACAGTGACCTGATCTGTGAAGCAAATAGGATTCCATTGGAATACATTCATTTCTGTTCATTACTAGAAGACATAGCAGAAATGCTGCCTACCTGTTGAAAGTGGCAGTTTAGGAGCAATATTATTTACAAGGACAGCTCCATTTGACTGGATGGAGATGATCTGTGGGATGGAGAGGAAGTCAGTTGGGATACATTTAGCATCCTACAAGAGCTGCCCTAGAAATACGCCCTGGTTCACTTCAAACAGAAGTAGGGTGTCTCACCAACCACAAAGTTTTTTTTTCTTGTTTCTTAAGGAAGACTGCCCCCTACTGGCCTAACATCACATTACTTCCAACAATTACTTCCAACAGCAACCAGGAGGTCTCCCATCCAAGTATTAACCAAGCGCACATCAGAGGTGGAAAGTCCAGGGGACAGAAAGTAAAAGTCATGCCATGTTTTTCTTCCACCCATGAACTCACACAACTGATTTCACTAATTAGCTCTCCCGCCTGGCTCAAGAATTGTGCTAATTAGCAAATCCAGGTGATTGAAACAAAATACTGCGGAGGACTTCTACTTTCTGAACCTGAACTTTCCACCTCTGGCGCACACAAAACAAAAACTGCTGTCTCTACACATTAAACATGCATGTCCCTCTACTGGACAGAAACAGAACATCATAATGTTGTATTGAATTATATATATAATATGTAATGAATAATGTATTCAGCTATGGCATGATTTAAGGGTTTATTTAAAGTAAACAGCTTGAAAAGCTTGAATAAGTTTTTTTTTCTTCAAATTAAATTTTTAACCAAATTAAATTAGAATAAAACAAACCCAGTGCCATTTATAGGTGATACTAATAGGGAGCACAAGACCAAGAGAACCAGGCTTACTAGCCAGAATATACATTACAATTATATCAAAATAGAATTTAGTTTAAACTAAATGTTTTTTTAAAGGTCAGTAATCTGCTGTAATTCTGCTAGTCTTTAAATAGTTAATGTAGTTCAAATAATAATATTTGAGCCAGATGTGACAAAAGAAGCAGAGGATACCATGAGGAGAAATTATTATAATTATTTAAATCATGCCTGAAAGGATGGAAGGGCTTAATCTTACTTACATTTTCTGGGACTCGGATGATCACAGTCTTCAGACAGGTCTCCGTGTCGGTCAGACCACATTTTTCTATGTTCCCCAGGACTGTGAAATCCGTTCCTTTGCATTGCTAAAGGAAAATGATGGCAGTGAACAGTGTGTTGTTTGAAAGGAAAGGAGGTGGTTTTCTTTACCTTTTATCAGAAGCAATGCCCTTTCTATTGAACGTGACATTTCACAAACTTAAATATGTGAAGGGCTGCATGCTAACCTGTTAGAAGTGGCACGAAACAAAAATTACTTTGACTGCAGGTACCTGCAAACTGCTGGTTGTGGACAGAGCAAACATTACTGTAAATGCTACTTTTGTTTCTAAAAGTGCATATGTACAGCGGGCTTTCATAGTCTAAATTTATTTGCAGAATTTTCTTCCTCATTAGTGACTCTAAGCAGCAAACTGAGTGCCCCAAGTCTCCCCTATATGCTCTATTCTCTCTGTCTTCTATATAAAGGAGGATGCAGGTCAATGTCACAGTGACATTGTTAAAGGGTCAGGTTCATTGTTAAAGAAATTTCAGCATTCAGCGTGAAAGAACATGTACATTACTGCAGAGTCCGTGGGCACGGCCTGCAGAGCACATATTGTTTATAGAACCTGACCCTAACCATACCACTGATACGTAAAATATAATGGTGCTGGAATCACAGATGCTTAGGGCACTGACCTTGGCTAGGACGAAGGAGCACTGCCCATTGATGCTGTAGGCTTTGCCATCGAAGGTGGTAATATGCGACCCGCCCTCTACAGAACAGGTTCCTGCGCATTCCAGGTCCTGGCAGCTCCACTCACCCCCAGAGCATGTACTGGACAGGGCAGCTCGTATTTTAGACAGTTATCGCACGGCCACAGTGTTTCACCAAAATATCAAATGCCTGTACATTACAGTACATTCTAAGCATGATATAAATTAGGAGTGTCCACTCCAACATTGATAGTGCTGTTATTTCAAAGATTTGGTTCAAAAAAGTATGACAGAGGTATTTGCATGTTTCTAACAACCAAATGCCATGCTCTTAAGCCTGATTTTGCGTATTGTATTTTATATGCTGTGTTCTGTGTTTATACTGTAGTTTGCTTCTTGGCCAAGACACCCTTGCAATAGAGTTATTAATATCAGTGGGACTCCTGTTAAAATCAAGTATAAAAAACAATAATTTTCACGGTCTTTAATCAAGATCTGGATTAGTTGAATCAGATGTTTTCATGCTGGACTTTTCTGATAAGATTAGAAGACTGATGAGGTTGATGGAAAAAAAAAAAGTATGCAAATGATTGAAAATGAATATAGGCCAGAACTAAAATGATGGCAGAAAGAATGGACACACTGTAGATACAGTACCACTGCGGTTTATCTTGACATTTCATATTGCATGTCACTTACCATTTTGTACATCTGCTTCTGTAAGATTCTCCTGGACTATATGTTTTTCCATTATAGGTACAAGAGCACTGTTCTACTTTGATACAGCCAGTCTGCTTGATGTCATCAAAAATTGTCCCTAAAAGATAAATATTTTTAACATTTAGCATAAAGATCTTACTTGTCTGCACCTCTGTCTGCACCTCTGAATGGACATGATGTGTTCACAGCAGAGATATTTTCAAACATGACTGTTCATCATTCATTAACAATTCAACAATTCGTGATTTCTTGTAGTGCGATGGCAATTTAAACCGGAAACATTCACTGGTGGTGCGTCAGCACACTCGCTAAAACCTGGAAACAAAAAATGAGACTCTAGGATATCTAATGGAAACCAATCACAACCAAACTTCCCATTCCAGACTCTGAAGCGATAGAGACTACTGAAAAAGACAGTGTTTACCAGGTGGACAGAAGCAGCCATCGGTGCAGTGCTCTTCACACAGCTGGCTTCTCTCTGGGTTAGTGCAGGTGTCGATACATGGGGTTCCGCATTCCTGATACTCCATGTTAAAGGGACAGGATTTACCTGTGTGTCACAGGGAAGCAAGTCAGCATGGCAATATTGAAATCAAAAGGTATTATCAACCTCTTCAGCAGAATGTTATACAGTCAGTGCATATCCACTCTGAAAATAAGACCCCAGCATATTTATTTTTAAAGTTACAATGGGTTTTTATTTGTATTACATGTGTGTTAGTGTATACATCTGTGGAATACATTATAAAATTATGTTTGTAAAATAATTCTAAAACAAGTTTATTTTTTAAAGCTGATGCTGGCTAGGTGCATCATGAAGCTACATAATACTGTATATTTTAATTTAAAAAGACTTCATATTTAATGAATGTAATATTTCCAAGAGTGTTTTAGTGAAGTAATAATGTAACTTGGATTGTGGTGCATATGGTGGTGGAAAGTGGAGAGCCACGTACTGCAGAATTGCTGGGTCCTCCACTGCTGTGGCCTTCCTCCAGCATGCACGCACTGCCGGGAGTACTCAGAGATGGTGTTACACAGACAGAAAGAGCTGCTGCTCTGGTCACAGTGACACAAATCTGATATGCAGGCCTTTAGTAAGTAATCGCTGGCCACCAGGTCCTGGCAACTGCTGAAGGCACGTCCAGAGAGCAGCTGCTCGCAAGCCCTTTTCTGTAGGGATAACCACCCAGAGATGGTCAGGGAACAATAGAATGCATTGTGTTCAATAAATACTAACCCCCTGCCCTTCCCCCCGAAAAATACAAATATTTTTATAAACTACAACCAAAATGCTGGAAAAATAGGCTGCTTTGCAGGGGACAGACATCACGCACAAAACAGGTGGGCGAACCCACAAATACATGCATGCAAATGTATAATTCAAATACATGTATTTGAAATGCCGCCATTCTGTTGCACCCCAGGACCAATTCAAAGACTGAATGAGTGATCGTTTGCCCTTATCATTGGGAGGAGATGCTGCTTTGAGAAATTAATTAATCTTAAAAAAACTGAAAATAAATTTAAATTATTTTTAAAAATGAATTGCACTTCAGTAGTAATTCACATATTCTGTCATACACTCATACTACACCAGGTGCAGATTCATACCAGCTCAGCAGTTTTGCAGTTCTTTATAGGCAACAATGCAGGTTCTTCACAATCTTCTGTGGGGCTGTCCATCCTCCAGATGTTTGCAAAGTCAAGAACAGACAATTGTGCACCTGCAAGACATGATCATATTGTAGGTTAAGCTTTGAAAATACATTTTAAAATATACGCACATATAGTCACAGGATAAAATGTTGTTAATTCTGTGTTTTTTTTAAGCTGCAAGCAATGGTGAATTTTCACGGAGGTGCAAGAAGGATTTACCGTCTTTAAGGAACTCATCATAGTACTGCACTCCATTAAAGTCACCACAGAGCCCACACGTCTGGTTTTTGAATTTCTTGTCCATCTCCATCTGTAGAACAACATGCAAGATGTGGCTTACACAGAAAAGAGTCCAGTAGTACTTAAAACATTATGATTATATAATGTTCATATTATATACAAATAGTTAAATGTGTATTCAAATTAAAACAATAAAACTTAAATGCTTTTTGATTTTACTGTATGCTTAGGCCATTTAATGATTTTTTAGACTAATGTAACTTAACAATGGCTATTTCTGTAGCATGCTTAACCACAGATATTGTGGATTCACTCATTAGTTTGCCAACAGAACCTTCTACAGGATGTTTTACAAAAGCATGCACACAGTGACAAATATCCCTGATTTGACTCATGTTGATCAAATCAATTGTTATGGTATGTCCTTCACATTGTGGATTATTTGCTTATACTTAACATAATGTACATACGGTACACAACAAATAATCCACTGTGGTTTCAACATCCTGCTCTCTAATGTAGGAAAACAGCCAGTGGGAATTGTAAAAGAGAGAAATATTGCGAATTCAGTGAGATTCTTTCTGCATGACATGCTAATACACATGAGTGTGACTGTGCACAGCAAAGCACGCAAACATGCATTCACTGCATACAGTGAAGGACACACAGTGAAGGACACAAGGACACTGCGCATACTGATCTTCTTGTGCTTCTTGTTAAATTTCTGGCCAGCTTGAAGATGCCAGGCTTAGTTAGAGACTGAACTGGACCTGACCCTATCTCCGTGCAACAAGCTGCTGCAAGATCTTGGTAGAGACAATCAGAGTGCTAGCTACCTTCTGTATCTCCATGCCAACCATATCCCCTTCATTATTGGCTGCAGGATCCAATTGTTGCCTTCTCATTTAGTAGAATACCATTCACCTGTCTGTACAGGACCTCTCTCCAATATACCATTCACCTCACTCTAGGACATCTCCCCAATATACCATTCACCTCATCCTATAGGACATCACCCTAATGTACCATTCACCTCACTCGAAAGGACATGTCCCCAATATACCATTCACCTCACTCGATAGGACATCTCCCCAATACAACATTAACCTCACCCTATAGGGCATCACCCTAATGTAACATTCACCCCACTCTATAGGACATGTCTTCAATATACCATTCACCTCACCCTATAGGACATCCCTCCAATATACCAACACCACTCTACAGGACATCCTACCAATTTACCATTAATTTCACTCTATAGGACATCACCCTAATATAGGCCTACCATTCACCTCACCCTATAGGACTTATTTCCAATCACGCAAGGCTGATGTATCATCGATATCATTAAAAAAATGCAGGAATCATGCCAATAATTATAATCCTGGTTGAGAATAAGCTGGAATGGTCTTCTTCAGAATCTGCCATTGAAAAAATATATACATCATATTGGCCTAGCAGCACAATTTCCACAACATATATAAAGTAAAGTTAGAGCAGTTTTAAAACAATGTTCTGAAGGTTACAAGATTAGGATGGCAGCTAACTAATCATTCCTAAAAGGTGCATTGAAAGATCAGTGTGTGCAATGTACTTTCTCAGGTTTGTGAAATATGCTGGGCTTGGGAATTTTAGCAGGTTTTTCAGAAAGAAAACTCTCCCATGTTACTGCTGTGAACCTTACATTTACAGCCTCCAGGCCTCAAAATAACACATTTGATTAAGGATGTTTAGATCCCCAGTTTTAGCCAGCCTTCAGTGTATTTTTACAAAGCATCACAAGCCTCATACCAAGAAGGAGTCATCTTCATTCCACATGGCAACCAGGCCCAGCTTAGATGTGATCTTAATGTAAGTGGGGGTTGGCTCAATGAGAACTCCAAACCGGCTGAATGGCAGCTTGACCCTGGAAGATATGGAAGTTGGTTTAAGGCGCAACACAAAGAATCCAGTTACACTGCCCGCTTAATGGCTCATATTAACAACCATTTAAAAATACCTATTTTATACTTTCATGAAATAAGTCATCAATTTTCCCAATAAAAAACTTCGTCAAATTACTTTTGTCAAATTGATCATTTGATCCAGATTCGAACTGTGAATAGACATCCACTGATCTTAGTGAGGCTTAGAGGATTGTAGGTGGCAATAGTAGTGATAGGTGCATTCTAAAGTTAAATTCTGCACAGATCAGGAAGACTTGTTTTTGCACAATTGTGAGATATTGGCAATGTGTAATAGTTGTAATAGGTCACAAAGTACAGGAGAAGATCCTTTGGTTGTTTAAGCCCATGCCTGATGCAATGCTGTATACGCTTTAGTTTGTTGATAAATGACAATCCTAGATGGTCTGAATGGCCTGTTCATCATTATGGATACCATAAGAAGCCCCAGTGCTCACTTGGCTTTGTTGATGAGGATGGACCCTTTGAGGAGCTCCACCACTGTCCCGTCCAGCTTCATGGTGATCTTGCTGATGGTGGGCAGGCCGTTCACCACCTGCCTCCTCATCTGGATGTTGAACTCTTCATAGTCGCTCTTGCACAGAGAGCTCAGGACAAAGTTACAGGTGGAGGGCACTTGGAAGACATCCCCATCAAAAGTCTTGAAGTGGTAGTTTCCCCATGTGCTGCAGACTTGGCCGTTGTGCGCGGGGCTCACTCCTTTGGCCAGAGAAAATCACCATCAATATGAAATCACTGATTTTTAGAATAACATTAGTTTTGTTAGTAATTGTCAGTAATTTGTGAGAATACATTTCCAGGTCTCCTTACCTGAGATCAGTGGTTTCTTACTCAGCGGAGGGATGATATTAACGGCCTGGCGGCTGGCTACAACACAAAGAGTAAGAATTTAGCTGTTCTGTTTTTTTTATACAACACAGCCAAAACAGTAACTCAGTAACTTGGGCAATAATGCAAAAAAGGCTTATTCTATGAAATATAGTTTTTCTGTTTTTGTGACTCAAATTATTTTTCATTTACCTGTGATTTGTTGTCCACTCTGTTGGAATTGTTGTTGTTCTTGTGGAGAGAAGCAGTGCAAAAAAAATGCAATCATAATATTTTATATGACATATTTTATATCAGTTTCTCCAAGTAACATGTTTAGTGGAAACTTGTTTCTTATCTTGGATAATTGCAAGTTGTATGCTTGGAGGTTTGCATGTTTTTTAAATATATTTTTAACTAGATTTAGATTTTATCTCTCAATGTATATTCTACATTATAACCTCAATTTACATTTGGGAGATACTAATGGAAAACATTCTTCAATAACACCACTGACACTGAATTTCCGATCAATGGCAGTTGAATAATATTATTATTTAATAATATTATTTTCATAACAGTAAAGCTGCATTATGGAAGCATTAATTGTGACTGAATGTTAAAGCAGTTCCTGCAAATCTTAGAGTAATATTACAAATAGATGTACCAACCTGTCAGCCCGACAGACAGCAGCGTCCAGGCCAGCAGCCGTAAGATCTGCCTTGGTGTCCCCATTCTGCCGTGGGGATTAGAACGTTCTCAGCACTGGTGCACTGGAGTAAAGTTCTCACCCTGGCTGTGAGTTTTATACCCCAACAGTCGGAGGAGGGACCAAGGCACCTTGGAAATCAAAGGCAGTAAAGGTGGGGTTAACAGGTAAATTTGAATGTGTCAAGATGAAAGGTGACTGTGTTTAAGCAAGGGTACGTTCCCTCCCTAAACACTAACATGAACAGCCTTTATGGTGCTGATAGATTTACGTCATGTGAAAAAAACTAAAACAGGAATGCAGCTCATTTAATTAAAAAAAATACATTACATTTTTTATTTGTTGATTTACTTAATGTTCAGTTGTAGTCCATATGTATTGTCTTTATTACAAGTCATAATAGTATTATATATATATATATATATATTATTGATATGATGCTGATTGTTAAGAAGAAGACCATGTAGTAAAAATTATATAACGACCTTAAAATGTGAATAGCAAAATGTAATTAATAAAAGGCAGTAAAAAGTCACATGTAGCAAGCCTCACCATGTAGCACTGTAAATATTTTTACATGTTGCACAAAAATGGTTAAGAACCTTAAAATTTGTGGCAATTTCTCTGAATTACTTTTTTCTGGTTGGTTGGGATTTTGTTCATGGATAGCTTTTTTTGCTTGCCAGTTTTATCCTGTCTGCATCCATTCCCCCCCCCCCTTATAAAGCTTAACTTTGCAGTTTTTCTGACAGTTTTCATGTCTTCTTTCCATTATTTTGCCCAATATTTTAGAAGCATATCTTTTATTTACTCGCGAATGTAATGAGAACATGATAAGTATCTAGCAGCTTCACAAATTTCACACAATAACCAATATGCAATAGAAACAGTAAAGAACATATAGTATATCTGAAGTTATATATTGTGTATTGAAAACAGTAATAGATAATGTAAAATAATTATCGTATATTATGTAAATCAAATACAGTATGAAAGCAATAATATCAAAGTAGAAAATAAAGCACAAGTAATGTATCTGGAACTTGTATTAACATCATGGTACTATACTAAGGGCTTTAAAGAAACAAAGAAATGTCTTCAAGGAAACTACTGCAATCAATTTGCTTTTTAAAACTTCCACAGCCTTTCTGTGTGGAGTTTGCATGTTCTCCCCGTGTCCGCGTGTTTCAACATTGCCCGGAGGTATGAGTGTTTATGGATGAATGGTGTGTGTGCCCTTTGATGGATTGACAATCTGCCCAGGGGGTTTACCTGCCTCTCGATCAATGCATGTTAGGATAGTGGGATAGGCTCCAGCATCCCCCCCCCCCCAATCTGCCCAGGGGGTATTCCTGCCTCTCTGCCAATGCATGTTAGGATAGTGGGATAGGCACCCCCTCTTGACCCGCACCTAGATAATGGATGGATGGAAAACCACAGAGTTTTTTCCGGATGTAAGTTAGGCATGCTTGTTGCTCGTTATGGCCTTCTGTGACAAAGAGGCTACGCTGTCAATGTGTATACAATGTGTGCATCAATGTGTGTGATGCCACTGATCTTGCCCTTATTTATTTTATTTAACCAGATCGGTCCCATTGAGATACAAAGACGTCTTTTTCAAGGGAAGCCTAGCCAAGACAGCATCATAAAAGAGATAAAAGTTGCAACACATTAAACAGACAAACACCAAGACACAAACAGGCAATAAAAACAGACAAAAAAGAACAATTACACATTCACAAAAAAACATGTGCAAGTACAAAAGGAACCAACTTCTAAATCTCTCAATTGACGTTTGAAAGTGGAATAAGTTCCTGCAATTTTCGGTTGCTCTGAAGTATGTTCCAGGCTGTAGGTGCAGAGTACATAAAAGCCTGTTTGCCAAGATCTGTACGGACTTTGGGGACGGTTAGCTGGTAGTAGTCACTTGATCGTAAGCAATAATTACTGTTGGTTCTAGAAATATAACCACAGAGGTATGATGGAAGTAAACCTAGAATAGATTTATAGATAAATGTGTACCAGTGGGTAAGTCTACGAGGGAGAGGGCCACTCAACCCTGGCATATAGGGTGCAGTGGTGAGTGAGGGCTTTACAGCCCATAACAAACCTCACAGCACCATGATACACAGTGTCCAGTGAGTGCAGACAATGGACAGGGGCATTCATATACAGTAGATCACCATAGTCGAGTACAGGGAGGAAGGTGGCTGCAACTCATTTTTTCCTGGCAGTGAAAGAAAAGCACCACCTGTTGCGAAAGAAAAAACCCAGCTTAAGCTTCAACTTTTTGATAAGGCTTTCAATGTGGAGTCTGAAAGATAGACGATCATCAATTAAAATAATATAGTGCTTATAATCAGGCTGCCCTGCAAGGATAAAATAGTGGGGGGAGGATCTGTAGTCCTACCATTTGAAAACAACATCAATTTAGTTTTGGCAACATTTGGGACAAGCTTCAGTTCAATTAGTTGAGACTCCACAAGATTAAAAGCAGTCTGCAAATAGCCAAGGACTTGAGTAAGAGTAGATCCACAGCAATAGATGACAGTGTCATCAGCATAAAAATGAAACTTTGCATTGGGAACATTTCGGCCCAGCTCATCCACATAAATGGTAAACAGAATTGGGCCCAGGACTGAGCCCTGGGGTACACCAGATGATACATTTAATAAGCTGGATGAGCTGCCTTCAAAACGAGCACATTGAGACCTGTCAGACATGTAATTTACAAACCAGCCAACAGCCTGCTCAGACAACCCAATACTAAGCAAACTTGTTTCAAAATTAGATGGTCCACTGTGTCTTAGAAAGATAAATAAAAAAGGGCTGCACAGAATTTTTTCTGATCCAGTGACTCTGTTATATCATTTGTAACTTTTAGGGAAGCTGTAATAGTGCTGTGTTGTTTCCTGAAGCCAGATTGATATGAAGAATGAATATTTTTAGTGTGTAGAAAATCCTTTAACTGATCGTTTACTAATCTTTCAAGGACCTTTGACAAAATACACAAATTAGAAAAGGGGCCTATAGTTATTAAGGGAGGTAGGGTCCCCCCCTTTCAGTAGGGGGAGAATGTAGGCAGTTTTCCAGATTTTTGGAATGCAATTATTTATATATATATATATAGTTTAAAAATACATTGAAGGGGTTTGGCAATAAAAGTTCCAAATATCTGGACCTGCAGGTTTAGTGTGGTCCAGCGATAGAAGGGCTCTATGGACCTCTTCAACTGAGAACGGGGTGAAACAAAAGGGCTGACCAACAAACATGCAACCATCATTTGGAGCAGAAAGCAAGACACTTGGAGCAGAGGGTAAGACACTAGAGGGAGAAGACTTGACAAACAGAGAGCCAGAGGCAATGAAATGCTTATTAAAACACTCAAGCATAGTAACCCTATCAGAAATGGAGGTGGCGTCGTTGACAATACAGGGAGGAAGTTCACTATCAGTTTCAGTGGCAGAGATAGATTTAATAACTTTCCAAAATTTCCTAGAGTTATTTAAATTTTTGGTCATTGCAGAGAGATAAAATTCAGACTTGGCCCTTTTAATAAAAAGAAAGTAAACCGGTTTCGCCAATCAGCCTCTGTCCCTGTTTTCCTAGCCTTAGCCCAAGCTAGGTTTAGCTTGTGAAGTAGATTGGCTAATTCAGGCGTGAACCATGGATTGTCCCTCCCTTTTACTTTGTACCTTCTGATAGGAGCATGCTTATCCACAAGATCAGAAAAACCATCACAGAAGAACTTCCATGCAGCCTCCACATCACTGATTAAAGCAATTCTTTCCCAGTTTTCATGAAACAAGTCATGAAAGAAACCTTGATCAACAAAGGCCCTCATATTACGTTTTACGATGACACGGGGTTTAGTCTTAGGAACCCTGGTGTTTCTGACTGCAGCAATCACACAGTGGTCACTTACGTCATTCGAAAAAACACCAGAGAGAAATAGCATTCGACTTCTGTCAAAATTTGATTGATGAGCATCAGACATAATTTTATGAATATTCATGAGGTTATGAAAAAATATAATTATGCATAAAAAATTTTAAATATATTATTATTTATTATTCTTTTTTTAATTATGTATTATTATTCGGGGTGGTGTGGGGGTTGTTTCAAGGGGGGGGGGGGGGAGGGGTGGGGGGTGTATTGGCATCGTGATGATGTAATTTTATTGGGGTGGTTGTTGTAAATGTTGGTTTTATGGGGGGTCTTGATGCTTAGGGGGGAAACGTGTTGGTATTTTTTATTAGAACAACATCGTGAAAAAGTAATGGTATATACACTGCCTGGCCAAAATAAAAGTCGCCGTTGCACCTGTCATACATAGTGCCCACTGTACAAGCCTCTGGAGGCAGTGTTATGATCTGGGGTTGCTTCAATTGGTCAGGTCTAGGCTCAGCAACGTTATGCAGCAATAAAATTAAGTCAGCTGAGTACCTGAAAGTACTGAATGACCAGGTTATCCCATCAATGGGCATATTCCAGGATGACAATGCCAAGATTCATCGGGCTCAAATTGTGAAAGAGTGGTTCAGGGAGCATGAGGAATCATTTTCACACATGAATTGGCCACCAGAGTCCTGACCTTAACCCCATTGAAAGTCTTTGGGATGCGCTGGAGAAGACTTTACGGAGTGGTTCGACTCTCCCGTCGTCAATACAAGATCTCGGCCAAAAATTAATGCAAATCTGGACGGAAATAAATGTTCTGACGTTTCATATGGTTGTCGAAACAATGCCACGACGAACGCGCGCCGTAATCAAAGCTAAAGGCAGTCCAACAAAATATTAGAGTGCGACTTTTTTTTTGGCCAGGCAGTGTATATATAGGTTAGTAGCAATAGTTTGAAGTTTTTAAAAAACAGTTTGTGTTAACAGAAACGTGTTAAAAGAATTCAAGCAGGTTGTTAAAACGTGAAAAATAGCCAAGGGCTATATCGAAAAAGCAAGTTAGGTGTCTGAAAGAAAGCATGCCATTTTTTAAAATGTTTGTTAGAGCCGAAGAAAAACTTAGAGAAGTTTTAGAGAGAATCGTAGTTCGTAATACTGTGTAAAAATAGCCAAGCGGTATATCTAAAAAAAAAAGCAAGTTAGTGTTCTAAAAGAAAGCCTAAGATGACTCGAAAGAAAGACTAGAAATAATCAAAAATAAAAGAATAGGCTATGTAACGTTTTACAGAATTAAAACGTAAAACCTAAAAAGAACTTAGAATTATTATTATTGGTTTCCGCCCGGAGGTCCGCGGATAGCCTATAGACTATAGCCTGCAGAGATGTTCACAGCATGACGGCGACAACACAAATGGGCCATTTGGGTCCGTATGGAGTATACCTAAAAAGGGGATACGCCCCACCGTATTCGCTTCCTGCCCCCTATGAAATTGACGGACGTTTATATGGACCAAGAAGAGAGCTGGACAGCTTGTGACAAACCGGGGTCGTAAAGTAATTGATGGCATAGTAGCAGCTGCTGGGGTGTGTGTGCGTGCATGCGTGTTTGCGCGACGTTAGAGCCCGCACCTGAGTGACTTGAACAGCTGTAATACTGGAAGGATATTACAGGATAGTTTGAATGTAATGCATAGACTAGAAAATAAAGCGGTACGCAAAAGGCCCCAAAATGTTGATCAAAAGCCATTGAAAAGGCGTCCAAGAAGCGTTTCCAAAGAATTGTATAAGTACATACCCTATAATGTGTTTTTTCAGTGGTCAGCTTCATGAAACAAACCTTTCGGTATTTTGCACAAGGTAATACTTAGTGTCAATATGTCTATTTAGTATCGAAGGGCTTGGAAAAAGATGGGTTATTCCTTTTAACCAGGGTTGAGCGATTATATATAGCCTATATTGTGTAACCGTAGTAACTTTAAAAAGTGTATTTCATTTCGGAGAACTGGACATGAGCACCCAGGAGGGGGTGACGTCGGAGTGACTTGAACAGCCGTCAGGTTTGGCGGGCTGTTCAGAACATATTGAATGAAAATGTACAGATTAATACATATTGAAAATAAACCTTAGACTAGTGAAACAAACCGCTCAGTAGACTAGTTGCACAAGGGCGTATACAATTTTAGCAGAGGCCGTAGGTCTATAGGCTAGCTACTTAGAGTTTTTTAAAACAAAGTTAAAACATAGGTTATTTGCTAGACGTACCTAGCTACTGTTTAGTATCGAATGGAATGTAAAAAGCGGGGCTCTTCAATTTAACCAGGGTTGAGCCATCATATATAACCTATATTGTGTAACAGTAGTTACTTTAAAAACTGTATTTAATTTCGTTTAAAATCCGATACCATTTGTCAACACCTGCGGCGTGTGGAGTTTTTTTCAAGTTGCGACCCCCCACCCCTAAAGATGAATCAGCCAATCCTAGCTGTTAAACTATAAAATAGGGTTTACAGTTTGGTGAAGGATATATGCCACATTCTGGAGACAAGTAGACAACGAGTTTCAAGAGATGTTTGTAGATTTTTCAACACAAGGTATGTGTTACTATATTTAATTATTGCACAAGTATGAAGCTTACAAGGTGTTAATTAAACATGTTGAATGTTCTATTTCTTAACTTAACGGTTGTTAATGTAAATGTATTACAGACTTGGCCGAAATATTGAATATCGGTGGGGAGTCTAATAGCGGGTCTTTCGACCACGAGGCCGGGCTACAGGATTTTATTGAGGCGCTCCCCGAACAATGACATTACCGTTAGGCAGAATAAGATGTTTTTACAATTTTTTTAAAATGGACTTTTAAAGATGCTTTATAAAAATATACATATAAAATACAGGGAGGAAGTTCACTATCAGTTTCAGTGGCAGAGATAGATTTAATAACTTTCCAAAATTTCCTAGGGTTATTTAAATTTTTGGTCATTGCAGAGAGATAAAATTCAGAAGAGAAAAAGCGGTGAGATTTAAACAAAATGTATGTGTGTGTGTGTGTGTGTGTGTGTGTGCGCGCGCGCGCGTGTGTGTGTGTGTGTGTACGTGCGTGTTTTAAAATAAATGTTTGCTTATTTAAGTCTTTTTTTTATTTTTTATTTTTTATTTTAAATTTTTCCTTACAGGCAGTGAAATAACTGATGCCGAATTATTGGGTGTGGTGATCGACCGGGATATTTTAACCCCTTCTAAAGAAAGGCATCCGAGCAAACACGTGAGCCCAGGCCCACTGTCAGCACCAGAACAGCCGCAAACAGAACCAGAGACCACCGACGTCCAAACAGAGAAGAGCAGGACACCTCCTGCGACTGCCTCGGTTTGTCAAAATGACAAAAGTCTGCGATTAAGCATATTGAATAATTTTATGATCCTTGTTGATAAACTATTAACATAAAATGGCTCCAAAAAGACCTTGTACGTGTAGGGATGGGAATCGAAAACCGGTTCCAAGTTGTCCGATTCCTCGGAATCAATCATCTTCGAGCTTATCAATTCTCTTATCGATTCCAGCATGTAGGCTATTCCTGACAGCTACGCATAGCAAAACAACGTCACGTCAAGCGCGCTGTCATTTTTCATTCAGTCAGCGTATGCTGGCAGGCAGAGTTTGGCACCCACATCAATAGAAAATGTGTTCGCGTAAGCCCTCCATTTTGTGATCCATCTTCGGAAATGATCAACTATTCAACAGATTTGTGGAGTGTGTGCACTTCCCTCGGGAGCCTATAACCAACTACAAGTGTAAAAGTACAGTGTTTTGATTGGCGGTAGACTAATCTGACAACGATTGCCTGCTTGGTCATGCACAGATGAGAAGCCTAGATTTGGAAAGCGAATAACTAGCTAACCTAAATGATCATCTTCAATCTTTGTCATCTTCAGCTAATAAGAGGAGCCAGCTTGCCTCCAAAAAATGGTCAGGTAACGTTAAAGATCTCATCTTTCTTCCATGTAAATGTATTGGCTAAATGA
Organism: Synaphobranchus kaupii; assembly: GCA_029718625.1. Classification (NCBI taxonomy): domain Eukaryota; kingdom Metazoa; phylum Chordata; class Actinopteri; order Anguilliformes; family Synaphobranchidae; genus Synaphobranchus; species Synaphobranchus kaupii. The sequence goes on along the minus strand of CM056388.1, from coordinate 30,755,815 downwards.
GATAGGGGAGAATGGTGACAGTTGAAACTGTTCTGATAATACAGAAAGCAATGCAAACGTTACGGTGCATCTTTATGAAACACGCCTTGGAGCGTAACTCATAAGTAAAGTTTGCGATCTTCGCTAGGGAGTGAAACTCCTAAATCACAGAGCAGTGTTTAAACAAAAATATTTTAGCCATCTTTTTTGACATAACGTTAAACTGATACTTTATCCTCTGTTCTCGCGCCCTTTTTCATTATTTTCTTATTTTCTTTGATGTCTGATATTTTTAAGCACTCGTATTGATCAAGCCAAATTACATTTATAATGCCATTTCAATTTACAGAATTATACAATTCTGATTGTTTTATTGGATGCTTTGCCACTTGTGCAGGCATAAATATAGCAGATAAATATTTTCCATGATATGACTAAGAAATATGAATGAAAAAAGAATGCTTTATACTTTATAAATATGATGTCATTGAATACATTTTAGATTACCACCCAATAGTAATAGTTGGTTTTTTAATAGCCTGGGAGCAAATAATATTTAAGGAATCGATAAAGGAATTGATAAAGAATCGGATCGATAAGCAGAATCAATAATGGCATCGGTATCAATAAAATCTAACAATTCCCATCCCTATGTACGTGTTCGTGTTCAGAGGGCCAGAGCAGCAAAAGACCTGCCACAGAAAATGCTGAAAACCATGACACTAACCGCTTAGATTTACAGCATGAAAATGTTAACCCGCATCTCTTAGCGCTTGTTGATGATGTTAATCAAGGCTCTATTAACACGCATGAAACAATTAATGAAGCTGTAGAGCATGATGTTTTTGCGGGTTTATTAAGAGCGCTGGACTCTGTAAACCGTGAACTCGCTTGTCGTGTTGAAACAGATATGAACCCAAACACCGCAGAAAATAACACGCATGGCCTTACAGAACTAGAGATGTCCCAAAGCACTGTAGATAATAACCTGCATGGACTTCCAGAAGTCAACTAAAATGGTGGGGTGATTAATAACGCAGACATTCAGGTGATACGCAGGCCAGTATTCAACAGTACAGAAATTCGGCTCCAGTTTAACTTTGCATCTTTGTACAATGTTGATAACTACACAGAGTTTTATGTGTACGTCTTAAACACTTTTGAACATCTACTAAGTTTGTGAGCTGTCGAACCCCAGCGATGCCGTACAGTTAGAATTAAGGGGTGATTCTCTGTCTCAGGGTGTAACTGTACAGCTAAACGGTGATGAAATAGATTTGTAGGTTTTTTAGAGCATTATTGAAAAGTTGGTTCAAAGCAATTTTGATATACTGTCGGACGAAACTCTGATGCTTGTGGCCCACATTATTCAGAACCCTAATGGCAGTGGAGACCGGCAGAAATTATCCACATGTCTCAAGAGCGAAATCATTCGCAAAAAGCTAAGACATTTAATTGTTAGCTACAACAGTGGCAACAACCTCTGTTTTGCAATGTGTTGACACATCTTTTAAATCCGACATTCACAACGTGTGAAGCTGAAAGAGAGGCTGAACATTTACAACGTTCCGTAGGCTTGGATGTTCAGGATAAGGTTCGTTTTCGGACATTCAAATGTTTGAGAGGTTTTTAAACATCAAGATAGTTGTATGGTCACACAGCTCAAATAACGACATCTTAAACAAGTTTCAAACAAGCAACACACCACACTCAAAAACTCTGTTTCTCTACCTCGATGGCTGCCACTATTACGGTATCAAATCATTGACAGGTTTCTTAGGCAGTCAATATGTTTGTACATTTTGTTAAACGCCGTACACCTCGAAACATAGCCTCTCCTGCTTACATTATTTTAACCTCTGTTTTTGCTCAGAATGTTTTACACATCATTCAACAACAATAAGGTGTAAGGATTGTAAGCGAATCTGTCGGTCGAGGTTTTGCTATGACGAACATAAAGTTTTGAAATGGCAGGAGTCTAGCGGTAAAATGCTCAGTTCGTGTGATACTCACAAGTTATGTGACAAATGTGCACGAACATATGTTGTAAGTAGCCGTAAATCTAAAACACACACATGTAGTCTAAAGCTCTGCACAGCCTGTAAGGCTGTATTGACCCCTGAAGTTGAGCATGTGTGTTACGTACAACCTGTGAAAACTGAACACCCCAACGTACGTTGTGGTTTTTATGTTTTTGAGCGTCGGCAGGACCATGGCGAACACATTGCGAATTTCATATGGGTCATTCCAGAATTGGAGGACAATTTAGGCATCAACACTTTTGAAAAATTGACCCTTTATTTGATCATTTTCTGTTATGTATTTTTAAAAAACAGGTAATAAATCATCAAAAGACTTTACTTATATTAATTTAAGCAACTTTTGAAATCTATCTTGCAAAACTTTTCAAAAGTTTTTTTTACAAATTTCAGTATTTATTTGTTAAATAATCACTTTAAGGGTTGTTTCTCCTGACAAATTTTCCTATTGAACTCTATGGAAAAATAAGTTAGACAGGCTGCATACGCCGCGTACGGAAAAGGCAGCGAGGAGGAAGAGATACCTCACCCGGACTGGTAGCAAACAGGCAGTCAGGCAGGCAGAAGGGGACCGGCAGGCCAGACGCAGGAGAGATTACAGTGAACGCTAAGCAGGTGGTCAGAGCATGGAGACAAGTGAGCAAAACAAGCAGGCGGAAAGCCGCAGAATTCCCGTAGATTTTTCTCGGTCAATTGTCAAGAATGAGTTTATCCATTAAGGAACAGTCAACCCACCTAGAACACTTTACAAGACCATACTGGTATAAAAATAAAAAATGGGGAAAAGGCACTTATTTAAATATTGATTGCTAATATTGTTAACAGTACACCTGTTAAAGTCTATTGTGAATGGAAATATTTTTAGATGGCGATTGTAACACATGAAATGGAAATCAGGGGGCAGTGGTGGTTTCCCTTTATGAAGAAAGCACTTGATAACCAGGCACCTTAAGTGTGAGCAATGTGCACTATTGTAGTAAACCTGTATTATGGTATTGACACACTGAAATTAATCAGTTCTGGAGGTACGTCCTCCGGGGCAGATTATGTTCAGGCTAACGGATTGAAACATATAAAAGCATTCCGATTTCACTAATCAACTCCTTGGCTTTGGAAAAAGGCATCTCCTTTCCAAAGGATCCCGTACAGATATGTGCGGATAGTGAGGGAGTCTCTTCGCAGGGCGAGATTATTGAGTCCCTGAGTTCCGGAAAATGCTTTAGACTTTAGAATGCTTTAGTAAGTGAGGTTGCCTATTAACTAAATAATTTGACCTACACAATGAGCATTGTTTGTGGTTTATTTTTTTGCAAAAGCTGGCTTTGTTGGCGGCAACGGTGTTGCTTTTTGCGCAAATGATTGTTTTATGTTCTCTGTATCCATCCATTATATCTGTCCATATCAGTCTTTTTTTCCTCAAGAGAGAAATACGCTGCTTGAGTTCAGCCCATTCTGTACCGCTGTAGGCTCATTGTTGTAGACACCGCCCCTTTTATGGGAACACACACGTACCTTCATTAATAAAGCCTGTGTTAGCAAGTTGAGAACCAAGTTCGTAGTACCGGTTAAGCCAGATTGCGGTGGTTAGGTTTCGTGAAGCCAGCTAAGGCAAAGAAACCCTGGGTATGTTAAACTTCCTTCGTAGTATACCCCCTTGGTAAACAATATTAGCTTGCAAGCTAGCTCAAATAGTTCTTCGCTAAGTTAGCAATTATTCCAGTAAAATGGCTTCCAATAATTTTCTGGACCATGCACTGGATGATATTTTACTTGAATCAGAGGTGTAAGGCCACTGTTTTGAGCCCAAATACACGGCTCAGGTGGAGATTAGCCGAAGGCGTGAGGCTGCAGCTGCAGCTACTTGCAGCCGACCGGGAGTGCATCGAGTAAATGATGACTGGTGGTGGACCGAGAGGTGTTGCAGAATTTCTGGGTAGGCTAGCTAAATGGTGTTAAGTATTAACAAAAATTTGGGAGAAGGACCACACCGAATCATAACCAAGGCTGTGTCCAAATAGGACCCCTTAACCCCTTTGAGGGCGCATATTTGAGTCAACTTTGTCAAAAAGATTTTGAGTGGGCGACTTTTTCTCACAAATGGGAGTACACTCTGGAGCACACTCATCCGCAGAACTGTGCACGCAACCGACAATTTCTGTAAGTAACCCAGAAGTAAAAACATACAAGACATACCTGTAGAGCGTATATGCATATCTATGGCATATACGCTAAGAGCGGGTCATATTACAAACTACTCTCTTCATTCATAATCTACACTTTGTAACCATCGTCATATGTTAACTGATTGATATTCTCAATAAAAAATAAAAAAATATTACAAATTACATCCTCACTAGTTTGGAAAGAGTTTTGCAGGATTTCTTTCGCACACTGCTTGCAAAGTGAGGGACAGGGCACATAGTAGACAGGGGTCTCCTAAACGTTCAAGTGTGGTCCTGCCTCATGAATATGTTTTCATTTACCAAAAGTAGATAAAAGAAGGGCTATGTTTTCCTAAATAAAGCTTAATGAATGGCTGTATTTCCCACATTTTTCACTAGAACTGTAGTGGTGGGTTGTGCCCCGAGAATCGGGGGTTCGATCCCCGGTCCTGTCAGATCCGAGCATGGCCGGTGCTTTGTGGGAGCGGCAACTGGCGGCTGCTCCCAGGTGGGGGGAGGGGCTCGGAGAGAATCGCTGGGCACAGATGGCCCTGAGCGAGTTGGAATCACAGTCAGGAGCATGAGGAGCCCTGAAGAGGACGTGGCATCCTTCCTACTACTGGCTGACGGGGTTGTGTAGTGGCGATTCTCTAGCGGTTGCTACACGGGGGGGAATTGAATTAGAATAGGGGTTCAAGTGGCTACCAAATTTGGAGAAAATGGGAAAAAATCTGAAACAAAAAAAATTTATAAAAAAAAGAACTGTAGTGGCTAGCTTGCCAGTGAGTGATGTTAGCGTCTCAAAGAGCAGCTTCCAGGGTTAGTAGCAGGGGTGTAGTGGAGGGGGAGCGACGCTTTTGAAATGGCATTTTGTTTTTATTATGCAGAAAAAAATTAGGTAACTTGAAAATACACCATGGGAATAAAATGAGGTGTGTATATAGCCTAAATAGGAATCGCTGCAGCAGCATAGTCGACAAGATGTATATAGCCCCCTGCAGGTTCGTAGAATGGAACACTCCATAATAAACTTAGGCCTCCTGACCTACGCATTCCCAAACACTTGGCAGGATATGCTAACATCTATGTTGGTAATCTCCAACATTAGAAAATAAAAAGTGTAATGTTGATTGATAATGTTGTGGTCTTGGCTCTGTCAATTTATTTAACAAAAAACTATATAACTAATAATGTGAGTGGTCGTCACTCAGCCTGCTGAAGTGATATCAATATAAAGTTAAAGAGTACGTACACCCACTGCCTCAGCCTGTCTCTGCCTACTACACAATTTTGAAAAATACTTTGTGGGGTGAGCGAGGGAGAGGGGTGGAGGCGGAGGAGCTGTGTCCATCGTCATTCGCATAAATGACCGTACATTGTACAAATTATTTCCTATAACTCGGATCAAACTAAAACTAGACGTTGCACATCAAATATGAATCAAGATTCAGCAACTGCATGGCCTATTTCTCACCTCAAATATTTTCAGAAACATATTTTAGTGGACTATTTAGGTGGAATAACACTAACAGAGTTTATGAACCTGACGCCACATTCCGGTTTAAAGACGTGGAGGTGCCGGCTGTTTCCGTTGTGGGCGACAATTATCCATATGACGTAGAGGTACCTCCAAAGAGGTACTCTGAGATCACGATTGGGGTGGGGGCAGTGTAGGGAGCAGAAAAGAAATTTCAACCAGCACAAAGACACTTTTCTACCAATTTCTTATGATATCCAATATTATTTCAGAATTGTTGAAATAACGGAATACATAAAAAAGTTTCATTATAAGGCAGGCATACAAACACGTTTACAGCGGGAAAAAAATTATCTAGGGTGTACTTACCCTTTAACTTTGGAGAATATTATCTAGCTAGCTAACGTATTAGTCAACATATCATCAGCATTTGTGTTAGCTAGCTAGCTAGCAAAACATTGTTTTGGCTCGTCAGATGTATAGGCTAGCTTATATATGGCTGCTTTCGATTCAGTTCCTCCTTACAAACAGCGATTTATATGTGTGTCATAATCAACAAGTTGTAAAGACTTGTCTCCAAGCACGGAGAACACACAAACTACGCACTGGTGGCTCAGGTGCCAGTGTTGAATGACCCAGGACCACAGACCTGTGACCCAGACCCACTATGGCAGTTTTAATGAGGATTGTACAGTGCTGAAAAACGGATCAATCTTGAGCCCTTGTGGATTTCCCCCCAATTTTCTATTTAGAGAGAACAATTTAAATTGTGATTGTATTTTATTGTATTCTGTAAGAGTGGCAACTTGTGACTAGCGTTGTCTGACTTTGCTCATAAACTGTAAGCCCCTGGACATTGTAGTCCACAGTAAAGCAGGTAGCCTACCTGGAACATGTGCAGTAGTTTGGGTTATATCTCTGTTCTCACTACAGGCTGAGAGCTCATTTTAATCAGGAGGACAGCTACTCTTAAAAATCAAACATAATTTTTTGGTGGAATTCCCCTTTAAACTGCTTCTAAGACAACAAATGAATTAATGCATCTATCAGTTTGCCAAGAAAGGCATTGAATGTGAGGCTGTTTTCTTTTTACGATGCTGCTCCTTTAGAACCTTGCTCCCAAATTGCTGATTTTAAATGTAACTCAACAGGCAGTCATAGAGGGCGAAGTGCATTTCCGTCTTTCTATCATTGGAAAGTGTGACTTCTGTCTGGTTATTGCTCACATTTTGCATCAGTGTTAATAACAAAAAAGAAAACCTATGTATAGCAAGTTCTGTCGGGAATCTTACCGGTAGCATCGGTAGCAACCACGCGTCTCATACTCAACCAATCACAAGCACACACCTCTAATGGAGTGCCATTTAAATCAAGAATCTCTTCACTGCTCATTTTTTTGCTGCATCGTTTGTTTTGGTTTCTGCATTAAAATTTGCGATCATGGTGCCTTTGCCTGCATGTAGGCTATGCCTTTCAGAAATGTATTTGCACTGCCTGTGCTGCATTGCATCGTATGCTTTCATCAAGGCGGAGGTCTTTGGAGTTACTAGAAGCAGATTCCTACATCGTGTAAAGCCAATCCAAAGTAACGCCAATCATCCATCCATCCATTATCTAACCCGCTTATTCCTGGTCAGGGTCACAGGGGTGCTGGAACCTATCCCAGCATGCATTGGGCGAGAGTAACGCCAATCAGCAGGGACATTTAAAACATGCTGTGTAACTCGGACTTTATTATTCTCCTTGCTCTGTTTCAAGATGTTTTATTCAAAATCTCCTAACCGTTTGTTGATTGCTATCATTTGTTAGCACCCAAATAGCCTACGCCTATCAGCATTGCTAATGTTTGTGATCCCTTGGAAAGCTAGTGTTTAAAACACTAATTGGATGTGTTTACATAAGCTACTGTGCGTTGCCGATTCCCTACGGAAGAAGAAGGACGGGACTTTTGTAAAATGATATTGTAAATGCTGGTCGATTAGCTACTCATAAACTGATTTTACTGACAGAATATTCGTAGCGTTCACTGCTGCTACTATGTATTCCTGACGAATGGTCTATTTGCAACTTTATACAGCCCCTCCAGGATTTCGCGATCGCAACTATTAATGCAAAATTAACGAAACTCCGTGAAAGTTGCAAGAGCTTGCATTTTTTTTCCAATCACTGCAACTTTCAAGCGAAAAATGGTCAAATTGTTGTGTTACGACGACCCCAGCTCGAAAGGGCCACAACACAAATGATTTCAAACAGAAATAGGCAACTTACAAAATGTTTTTATTAAAATATCTCCTTCGTTGTAGCAAATCTCATAAAGCAGGGTCAGTTTCCCCGTCATTACTGAGCGTAAAAATGGTTTCATAATAAAAGCTTGTTTGGGTTCTGCTGTCACAAGTCTCTGTGTTTATACATAGGCTACTTCAGGGTATCACACGAGCACAAACATAATTACTCCACTTATTACTCCACGTTAACTGTGATTTCCAGGTCCAAAAAAATAAGTTTCACATTTCAATTTACAAATAAAACTAAACATTTTTGTTATATTATTTTGTATGGTTACTCCAAACACAAGCGCCACAATATTTCCAGTTGTGTTACAGGCTACAGTATTGTTTCATTCTCACTGAACTTATATTACATATGATTTTATATTGAATTACATATATACAGTATTTTTTAAATTGCTATTTTTGTTTACACTAATTACCACAACTTCATCGCAACAAACACACACAAAACATCGCTCTTTGCATCGCAACTTTTCAGAAAAGCTGCCACAAAATCAAGCATTTTAGGCCGCAACAATCACAAAAAAACTCTGCGAGATCCTGGTGGGACTGTTTATACATCTGCTGCCGCTAGTAACTATTGCTGTGATCAGTTACTGTGTGCATACTGGAAATGCTGTAAAAACGAATACCATTGAACGCGCATTTCAAGCAAGGGGCGCCGGGCTTTCGTTTTGAAGCTCACTTCCTGGTTGGGCTGAGAGCGGCCATAGTGCCGTTGCTCACTAGCGCCACTGCGGTTGGCTCCAGTTTACACCATGTAAGTCAATGGCAGCAATGTTGTCAAAATACGTCAATACATTTTTTCTACACGAAAATGTAGTGGTAATAGGTGCTTTTCCATCGTCTAATGTCTCTCCATGTGCCGATTTTTTAAATTATTGTGTTGTTTGGACAGGGTATTAACATTTGTTGAGGACCAATCAGAGGGACAGGTTGAGTCCTGGGGTCACTGCCAAAGGTTCTATAGAGTTCTCACTGCCCTCACTCGGAGGGGTGGGACCAGAAGGGGGAGACAATAATCATTGGTCTAAAATGCTTGGGACCTATTTTTAGACAGTCTATGCTTGGGACAGGGAGACACGCTGTATTTATGAGTGGAAGTCGATGGAGAACATCCCTTAGTAACCTACCGTGAAAAAGCGGTTGTTTTGTGGACGCAGTTCGTAACATAATAAATTGACTGCCTTGTTGCTCATCTTCAACATGTTTGTCATCACTTATGCAAGCTGTTTAGGCTGTAACCCCGTAGATTGCCTATATTTCATATGCATGTTATCAAGTGAAGGATGTGGGCACGCATAAACATTGAAACTACCACTAAATTAAATTGTCTTTCAAGCTGTTGTTAAGCATTTCCCATTAAAATACAGATTCATCCATTTTGAATCGCGTCACTTTCCTCCTACTCGGCAACCCGGAGCTGTGAAATGATACCCGATTTTTCCACTTTTCCACCTTGTGCTTAGTGTGCCTGACATCGATGCAGGATTTCCCAGGTTCACGTTACTTTTTACTGCAGCTATACCAGTCATCTTCCCACATACAGGGATGCCAACTTTCAGATCTGAGCAAGAGTGAGAAATCTGATTTTCAATGACCCATACCCGTGCCGCCGTGCTCGTGCCATTGTGCCCACGCCCACCACCACACTATTTCCTCAATTTCACATTGAATAGGCCTATTTATTACAGTTCACAAATAGCAATAATGACATTACATATATTTCTTTCAGTCCTTTTTTTTTTACTTTGCGTAATCACATGCATGTGGCAAATTATTTTTAAAGGGTAAGTACACCCTAGATCACTTTTTTATCCACTGTAAACGGGTTTGTATGCCTAGCTTATAATGGAACTGCCCCTAACGGTTGAAATTTCCTTTCTGGTCCCCACACTGCCCCCACCCCAATGGTGATGTCAGAGTACCTCTTTGGAGGTACCTCTACATCATATGGATAATTGTTGTCACCCACAATGGAAACAGCCGGCACCTGATTGGTTAGACCCACTACATTACTTTCGTTTCGGCTCCACGTTTTTAAACCAGAACAATGTGGCGTCCTGTTCAACGCTCTTATTCCACCTAAATAGTCCACTAAAATATGTTTCTGAAAATATTTGAGGTGAGAAATAGGCCATGCAGTTACTGAATCTTGATTCATATTTGATGTGCAACATCTAGTTTGAACCAAGTTATACAAAATCATCTGTAGGGATGGGAATCGTTAGATTTTATTGATACCGATGCCATTATCGATTCCACTAATCGATCCGATTCTTTATCGATTCCTTAAATATTATTTGCTCCCAGACTATTAAAAGACCAACTATTACTATTGGGTGGTCATCTAAAATGGATTCAATGACACAATATTTATGAAGTATAAAGCATTCGTTTTTCATTCATATTTCTTAGTCATATCATGGAAAATATTTATCTGCTATATTTATGCCTGCACAAGTGGCAGAGCATCCAATAAAAGTCTGAATTGTATAATTCTGTAAATTGAAATGGCATTATAAATGTCATTTGGCTTGATCAATACGAGTGCTTAAAAATATCAGATCAAAGAAAATAAGAGACACCAGAAAATAATGAAAAAGGACGCGAGAAGAGAGGATAAATGATCAGATTAACGTTATGTCAAAAAAGATGGCTAAAATATTGTTGTTTAACCGCTGCTCTGTGATTGGGATATTTAGTAGTTTCATTCTCTAACGAAGATCGCAAACTTTACTTATGAGTTAGTTACGCTCCTAGGCGTGTTTCATAAAGCTGCACCGTAACGTTTCTGTATTATCAGAACAGTTTCAACTGTCACCATTCTCCCCTATCGCATTTAGTCTATACATTTACATGGAAGAAAGATGAGATCTTTAACATTACCTGAGGCAAGCTGGCTTCTCTCATTAGCTGAAGATGACGAAGATTGAAGATTGTCATTTAGCTAATTTAGGTTAGTTATTCGTTTTCCAAATCTAGGCTACTCATCTGTGCATCGCCAAGCAGGCAATCGTCAAATTAGTCTACCGCCAATCAAAACACTGTAGTTTTACACTTGTAGTTGGTTATAGACTCCCGAGAGAAGTCCACACACTCCACAAATGTGTTATAGGCTAGTTCTGAATAGTTGATCAATTCCGAAGACGGATCACAAAATGGAGCTTACGCGAACACATTTTCTATTGGTTTTTAAATGATAGTAGCAGTAGTATTAGTTTTAAAAAAATGATGCTTACATTTTATATTTTTAGACGGGGCCCCAAACTGAAAAACGACGGCGCGCATGACGTGACGTTGTTTTGCTATGCGTAGCTGTCGGGAATACATGCTGGAATCGATAAGAGAATCGATAAGCTCGAAGGCGTACGATTCCGAGGAATCGGACAACTTGGAACCGGTTCCCGTTAGGATTCTCGATTCCCACCCCTAATCATTTGTAGCTATACTGTACATTAATTTATGCAAATGACGATGGACAGCTCCTCCGCCCCACCCCTCTCCCTCGCTCACCCCACAAAGTATTTTTCAAAATTGTGTAGTAGACGGAGACAGGCTGAGACAGTGGGTGTGCTTACTCTTTAAAGCTTCTAAAGCTGCCACCAGAGGGCGATCAGGCGTCACTAGGGGGGCAATTAACACTTTGCAGTAACACTCTTCAGTGCCCACAAACAGGCAAGCGCTCTCATATTAACAAGCTGGCTTTAACAGTATACAGCAAGCACTGGCCAGTCTGAACCTAAAGCTTTACTTGCAAAACTTCCTCTCCATTTAAAGGGGCAGTTCACCCAAAAATTTAATTAAGATATGTTTCTATATGCCCGGAGTGCCATCTATCCATCCAGGGGTGCGTTTCCTGATAATGATCAATCTTAGGGTTAAGTGCGATTTCAACGAGCGATTCTATGATGGATCTTTAATTTGTAACACGCGTTTCCCAAAACAGTTCTTAAAGCGTGAACGCGCAGTCACCTCTTAAGTGCTACTTAACCAGAGGTGTAAAATCCGGGTTCAGAAAGTCAAAAGTCCTCCCAGTATTTACTTCCAATCACCTGGATTTGCTAATTCGCACAATTCTTCAGCCAGGAGGTAGAACTAATGAGTGAAATCAGCTGGCTGAGTTCATGGGTGGAAGAACTTTTTATGGGTAATTTCCAAATATATAAAAATAAGTAAATGAAACATAAATAAATGTAGGCTAAATATTGTTGCATCTAACATCACTATAAAAAAAAAACAGTGGTTACAGTAACCGTAAAATGAAATGAACACTAACACGAAAAATCAAATAAAGGATGTGATTTATGGGCTTCTAAAACGTAGGCTACTTAACCGTCTACGACTGGTCTGGAGTAATCGTTAATCTACGAGTGTTTCTAAGAGCACCTTAAGTTAAGATGCTTTTGGGAAACGCACCCAAAGTTCAAGAAGATTCGTACAAAGGTTTTTACGACGTCGTAGCCTAACGATAGGCTACTTATGGGAAACGCACCCCAGATAGTTTTGCTGAGATTTCACTGGTTTTAGTGATATCCGCTGCAGCTCACCGTGATATCACCCTGATAGAACGGACCTCAACGGATCCAAAGTTTGTTGGCTTTTACTCATGCGCAGCCAAGTTACTCACGCACAGCCTAGATGTTGTGCACGTTTTTTTGAAAACTACTTTTTACCAAAGTACGCCAACTGTGTATATCTGCACAGAGTCTCAACCAAAGCACACCAGTATTCTAGGGTGCACTGTGTTGACATAAGCCCCAGAATACTTGCAAGTTTTGGTTGAGTCTTAGCTTGGATATTCACTCGCCTTGATGGGCCCACACATCAATTCAGAAAGCAACAAAAAGAATTTTCAACGTACAAAAAAGTTACTCACGCACAGCCTCCAACACTGTCTTTAAGTACTTAATTAAAACTTGTAAAAGCTAAGTCTGCCATTAAAAGTATTCATATCAAAATGAGGCCAAGTTACAACCAACAATATTGACTATGGTAGCTCACACTAATTAAACTAGATCTATTCCAAAACAATGCTCTCATATTTCCTAAATTATTTCATGTACCTTGGCCCTGTGTTTTTTCCATCTTACCAAGAAGAAGAAAGATTGCAAAAATAATAAGTTTGGGGCTTTATTGTGTGGATGTGTGAAGTTGTACCTGAATTATGTGTGGTTACATGAGGTCAGAACATACAGAAGTTAATGTTTTTAAGGGCTGAGAGTCTATGGTCATTATGGCTAGTTCTGTAAGAAACCCTGTAAAGTGGCAAACTCTGTGCTGTAGGTATGGGGCCTGCCACGCCAAGCCGTAACTTGGCGGATTGCATGCCTGCCAACCTAATAAAAGTTAAGTCATACAGTAAAATTCAAAATCTACTACAGTAAATTAGGTTAAAAATATGTTGTAGACTACGCCGTTTTTCGGTGCCGCAGTGGTTGAATGTAGGCTAAGTCTATTCAGAAAGTGTAAAATTCTCAGGGTGATATCTCACGCACCACTTTTCCTCCCATAATAACGTTAAAGGAGCTATATGTAACATTGACACTGAGCGTTTAAAATGGGTACTGCAGTCCAAATTCACAATATTGGAGAGAGTTGTCTCTGCCCGTCCCCTCCTCCCCAGACTCGAAGCTCGCGTGGGTTGCCAGGTTGAGGACACTGAATGAACACGAGCGCAAGACGAGCCAAGCGCAACAGTATATTTTGAGACAAGCTTATTCTATTTTGACAATGACAAGCGACGAAGAGTCCTACACTGTAAGTTGATCAGCTAATGTATACGTTTGTTATTCAAGCTTATGTGGATTTTTTATAACTCTGTCAATGTTAGCTAGCCGCATGGCTGGCTATGTTTACGGTCACACAGATAGCTGACATTAGTGGTATTTTTAGCTAGTAACTATATACATATAAATATTTAAATCTTTAGCTGCCTAGCTAAATGAAAACAATGTTGAACTTAGCTTAGCCATTCGTAAATCGGCTGTCGGAGTGCTGGAGTACATCCGGTTGTTCGTAATGGGCAGTGGGCAGAGTCAACTCGGAGAATAGTGAATCACACAGGCCAAAACAAATACAGACGTTTCGACCCGGAATGGACATTTCAAAGGAGAACATACTGGCTGTAGCATTGTTGTCAGAGAAGTCAGTATTTTTTGACTTAGCATGTTTCCTTAATCTCTGATGACATATCATGGTAATTTTATGATTTACTACAGTAAATGTGTTACATATAGCTCCTTTAAAGTTACTTAGCTAATCTAATGTTTGCCAGGTAAAATTGTCAATGTGGCTACCTGGCTGATACAAAAATTTGCGCGCTGAATCACACAAAATGTTTTTCTATAAAGTTAACCCAACCATTATTAAACCAAACCAGTTGGAGGTAAAATCCAGTGAATTTGACAATTAAGTAACTATGGCTAATAGTAGCCTAACAAAAGCGAATTCCTTACCTTGATTCCTTAGCTCTCAGCCCGGCCTGGCAGACACAAAAATTTGCATGCTGCATGACACAAAATGTTTTTCTAACGTTAGCTAGCTACTATTACTAAAAATGAATAGCCTATTATTAAATCCATTGAATTTTACAATTAGGCTAACTGTGGCTAATTACTAGCTAGCTATCATTGATCAGCGAAGGCTTGATCCCTCTGGCTTATCTGAGCCTCTCAGACTGGCGTGCACAGCCTGCTTCCTCTGCTTGGTCGGCTCCTCCTTATTTCCGGTTCCAGAGGCATTCTCTCTATGGCTCTGCTTATTGGATACAACCACAGTTCTATATAGTTCTGTGGCTACAATCTTCGAGGATACAACGGTATCACTTGCGTACGTATGTCCTTATTCATGTAGCTAGCACATTCTTGCCCGTTACTAACCTGCTGGCCATCTTGGATCTCATGAGCAAAGCCAGGCTGTTGCTCGCGCTTTATGTGTCTGTACATGAAAAGTCCATAGATACCGTACTATATTTATTAGGTAGGTCCACACAAGTGGCCATGGGAGTGCGCAACAAGGGATTTTATTGTTGCCAAATCCACTCTTTCGTTCCGGATACTGAACTGATGCTTGATATGTAATGGACATAACATATGTAGTGTAGTTAATAGACACAACTGCAATTTTAAAATGGAAACATATTTTTATGCATGAGGAATTAACGTTTATAGTGAGAGCGTGAGAAATGACCAAATTGCGTGAGTCTCATGGTCATTGCGAGTTGAGAGTTGGCAGCCCTGCCACATATCACATGAGCAGCTATTTCTACAGTGTAGCCTACCCTTTAAAACACTATCATATGTTTTTCTTTCAGCTAGAATGTGTTTGCATTTAGCCTATTGTGCATGCCTGTCTCCATATTGGTTCATTCATCTACTTGCTTCTTCATGATTCATAGCTCAGGTGGTGGTGTTCATTGTATTTCATTAGACATTGTATGCATAGTTCACCTACAAACTGTTTTAATGTAATTGTGGGCTATTGGCAATAGGAAAAATGCTCTCATTCTCATCAGTAGAGGGTGTTATGGTTACGCGAATGTCTTCAGTAGGAGTCTGCATGTATTCTGTATGCATGTCTCTCGATCTCATTATCTTCATGCATTATCATCATTAGTTAGCTACCAAAAAGAAGTGATATCTCAACAGAAACACGTTTTCAATGTAAAAAATGCTTTCCCCGCGAAAGTTACTCATGCATAGCCTACAAAGCACTGTCTGTAAGTCCTTAATTCCAACTTGCAAAAACTAAGCCTGCCTTTTAAAGTATAAGTATTGATATCAAAATGTGGCCAAGTTACAACTAACAATATTGCCTATCGTAGCTCACACTAAGTAAACTCTATTCCAAAGCAATGCTATGCAAACTTTCCTAAATTATTTAATGCTACTTGGCCCTGTGTTTTTTCATCTTACCATCTCAAGAGAATGTGGTCAATGAAACTGAATGTGCCATCAACCTGTGAAAGGAGAATAATTTATAGTGGAAATACTCTGATGCAGATGTGTTGCACTTAGAAATTAAAAAGAAAAATTACTACACTATATGGTAAGTTTGAACAATTGTTTGCATCCACTGCTTTGGGTCTATGAAAAGCACAACCTGAATAAAATGTATTATTATTAAGTATTTATTGATTTATTTATTTGGAATATTTGGATTTCTATAGTAACCTGTGTGGTCCTTCAGAGCCTAGACATTCTTGTGTTCACAAAATTCTGTTCGCAAATATCATAAGTATTATGTTAAGAAAATTAGTACTATTACTTATTTGGCATCATCTGACCCACAAACATACTGTAGGCTACATTAACAGGGCAACCATATCTGGATATGTTTGCAAAAATGCTATAAGTATGCTATTTTCTAGGTTAAAATATGACAAATTTTTATCTGCATTTATTTATACATCCCCCCTTTCTCTATTGTTCATGATGTTTCTTGATATAAATGTCTGTTTGTGAATTGTAAAGAAATCTGTAGCAGCAGTGAACATTTTAAAACCTGTACATTTTCTAAAGTAAACTTGCCAACAAAGTATAAACATATCCTTTCTGGAGTGTAATCATTCATCAACTGTTTAAAACATTAATTGAAATCATTTACACTTAAAGGTTGTATCAGCGATTTTGGGTCGAAACATAAATGGTCACATTCATCTGATTTTTCCTCACGATCCGCTAGCTGCCCGCCCCATAAGCAGGCCGTCAAAAAACCGCGTCTCTGTAGGCAGCCTATGCTCCGAGATCGTACACAAAAACAAATGGTACTACCAACCACTCAAAACCAAAATAAACAGTATTCCAACCAATCACCGACAAGGGGTGGGTGATACTAATACGCTAATACTCTTATCTCGCTGAAATCTTGACGGATTTACAAACGGTTTGGTTTCTTACAAACGTTATTAAAGGTTGTATCAGCGATTTTGGGTGACGTCACTTCTGAAGCGAAATCCCAAACAAACATACTTATGAATAATTATGTTATGTTTTAAAAAATAGTGTTCAAGCATCCAGAATTATAACCACGTTAATAACGTTTGTAAGAAACCAAACCGTTTGCAAATCCATCAAGATTTCAGCGAGATAAGAGTATTAGCGTTTGTGCAGATCATTGTGATTGGTTGGAATACTGTTTATTTTGGTTTTGAGTGGTTGGTAGTACTATTTGTTTTTGTGTACGATCTCGGAGCATAGGCTGCCTACAGAGACGCGGTTTTTGAGGGCCTGCTTATGGGGCGGGCAGCTAGCGGATCGTGAGGAAAAATCAGATGAATGTGATCATTTATGTTTCCACCCAAAATCGCTGATACAACCTTTAACGTGGTTATAATTCTGGATGCTTGAACACTTTTTTTTAAAACATAACATAATTGGCTCTGAGCTGGAGCTATCTCTGTTTGTTTGGGATTTCGCTTCAGAAGTGACGTCACCCAAAATCGCTGATAGAACCTTTAATGCGTGAATTGTCATTCAATGGAAAACTTGCACACTGCAATAGACGCCGGACATTTGAGTTGTGAAAATGCGCTTTAGATGTCATTACAATGCAGCTCTCTTCATCTAGGCCTACAGTCTGTAAGTAAATAGAATGGTTTTGACTGAAAAAAGTTCAAAACCTTGTGCAGTGAATATTGCATTTATTGTTTTTCAAATAGCCTAGGCTACAGTCCCGGGGATTCACTGTGCATAAGGTTATTTCGATAGCCTACGGTTAAAAAATGGAGATTCATTTAAATTTCACCATTTTAACTGAATTTTACCCTTATTCTTCATCCTTCATATTTTTGTAATTACAGTGACCAGGTTTCCATACTCTCATCTTATTAAGACCCTGCTCATTTCACCTGTTATACCATAACTGAACAAAACAATTTTAAAGAAAACTCAGAGTCTCATTAGAAACAAAAACTAATTTGCAGCATGTTACACAATTCAAAATTAATTTTAATGCCATTCTCTGCATGTGCATTTTAACTTCATGCAGGAGCAGGTCTGTTTCACCTGCTGTAAATTGCACTTTTCACGGTCTTCTCAAGGAAAGTGGACTTGTTTTAAAGTGTTGATCACGTTTCCATAAGCAGGACATTATAAAACAAGGGGAAATGTGCATGAACCTATGGGTTGCCAACCTGACAGCTTTATTGTAGGCTATTTAGTGTCATCATTAAGGCAAAATAACGGTATTTATGTTATTAATCAATATTAGAAAGCAGGTAATGAACTTCGGATGAATCTTGAACTTTGAGAACTCCATGAGTACAACCTCATGGAATTGATGTTTGACAATGCTTCATTGCATAATCAAGCGAAATTCGTTAAACAAGTAGGCTAATTTGGTGTTTTCTAAGGTAAGACGGAAGCCATTGGTAGCTTATTCGTTGCTGTTCCAGGTATTTTTAACAAAATTTAACCGCATATATTTCCTTAAATAACAGCACTGTCGGGAATTACCGGGAACCCGTGCCGGTGTTAAACCCTAATGTTAAAGATTATTATTGTGTATATCAAAACGCGTCATAATGGTAAGTCAGAATAATATTTATCATACTATTGATCCATATAGCCTATTCCTTGCTCACACTACACACGCACAACAATGTCTGTTTTATATAAGTGTCATGGTTATTTGCAGCCTTTGTTGGTCTACGTTTTGGTTTCTTTTTTGACATTATTAACAGAGTCTTTATAAACTTTCCATGGCAGTTAATCCTCCACCAGTAACACAAGCACACACTCCCCCCGTACCCTCTCCACGTACTATTAGGGAGCCCAAACTCCAGTTACCACCACGGTATGGTGGGGAGCCGGGTAAATGCCGCCCCTTTCTAATGCAATGTATAATTTATTTTCAAGCACAACCCTCTGGTTTTACCACATCAGAATTCCGCGTAGCTTTTATTTTGTCCCTCCTGTACAATCAAGCTCTCGCTTGGGCTGATCCGTTAATTCGGGGCAACGCTCCCTATATTCGTGATTCTGTTCAACTGATGAAGGAAATGCAGCTCGTCTTCGATCACAAGGTTTCAGGCGTGGAAGCAGCCAGGAGATTGACCAGCTTGTGCCAGGGAACTGACACCGTAGCGGCTTTTTCTATTGCATTTCGAGCATTAGCCGGGGAAACAGGTTAGCCTGATGCTCCGTTGAGATCGTTATTCTTAAAAGCGTTAGCTGATCCTATTCAAGACACTTTGGCTATGCTCAAACCACCTACCACGTTCAGTGACCTGGTTACTGCAGCTATACGCCTGGACAACCGTATCAGGGAACGTGAACGTGAAGGCAGAAAACACCTGGTTCAGCATAGTCCTTCACTATCAGTAGGCACTCCCCCATGTTCCCCACCATTCTCCTCCGTTGATCAGGAGGAGCCCATGCAGGTAGATGGGTCATCTCTCCACCAAACTGGGAGAGTCAAACCACGGGGGTATTGGTGCCAATACTGTAGGCGTAAAGACCATCGTAAGGATCAGTGTCCTAAGCTGACGGGAAACGAGGGGTCTCCAGTGAGACTTAATAGTACACTTTCTCGGACCCTCTTACCCGTCCGGCTGTTTTGGGAGGGACGCTCAGTTAGCGTTGACGCTTTTATAGATTCCGGGGCGGTGGAATCTTTTATTGATGCTAAATGGGCTAGGGAGTTAAAAATTCCCACACACCGACTTACTGCGACTTACTGGCATTCGTCAGGTTACTGCTCTCGATGGTCTGCCTTTGGGCTTAGGAATTATTGAGTGGATAACTAGTTTGTTGGAGATTTCTCTTCAAGGCCACTCGGAGAGAATAAATTTTTTTCTCCTCGACTCCCCGTCATACCCACTAGTGTTGGGACACTCATGGCTAGGGTTTCATGACCCACATGTCAGTTGGGGTAGGGATAGGAACCCTATTCATCAGTGGGGCTCTCAGTGCCAATCGCATTGCCGCTCAGCCACCTTCTCTGCTTCGGGCCACGCCCCTAGCCTCTCCGAACTTGGCTCAGACAGTGATTCTGAGGAGGCGGAGTCACTTTACGACCCAGATACCCCCTCCTCCCTCGCTGGGAGTCAAGAAGAGAGTCTGTCCTGGGATCCCTATGCAGAGGGGGGTTCCATGGAGGACGAAGATTTTTTCATCTCCGATTTTGAGTGGGACAGGTCGTCTGATACCTCTTCCGGTGCCCCGGAGGTGGTAGGAGCGCTCGAGTTTGCTCTACCCGCAGGTGTTCCAGTGAAGTACTCAGACCTTGCCGAGGATTTCAGTAAACAATGCGCTACCAGATTGCCACCCCCATAGACCATATGACTGCACCATTGAGCTGTACCTGGGTACTGTTCCTCCCAGGGGTTCACTATACTTATTATCTGTCCCTGAGAGTGCTGCTATGAAGCAGTATATCGAGGAATCTTTGGCTAATGGTTTTATCGCACTGTCCACATCACCAGCTGGTTCAGGTTTTTTCTTTGTCAAGAAAAAGGACGGGGGGCTGAGACCTTGTATAGAGTATCGGGGTCTCAATGACATCACCATAAAAAATAGGTACCCTCTTCCACTCATGAACTCTTACAGGGGGCGTCAGTCTTTTCCAAACTCGACCTTTGCAACGCCTAAAATCTGGTGCGCATGCATAAGGGTGATGAGTGGAAAACAGCGTTTAACACGCACCACGGACACTACGAGTACAGGGTGATGCCATTTGGTCTCACTAGCGCCCCCTCTGTCTTCCAGGCGCTAGTGAACGATGTGTTGAGAGAAATGCTGGAGAAATTTGTTTTCGTCTATTTAGAGGACATTTAAATTTTTTCTCCAGATCTCTTATCGCACGTCTTTCATGTTAGGCAGGTTCTTAAGGTGCTGCTTAAGGCCCAACTATTTGGTAAGGCAGAGAAATGCGCCTTTCACACCAACTCCGTCTCCTTTCTAGGATTTATTGTGGCAGACGGCAAAGTGCTAATGGACCCAGAAAAAATTTTGGCGGTTAAGAATTTGCCTACACCCAATTCCATGAAGCAGGTACAATGCTTCTTGGGGTTCGCCAATTTTTATTGGAGGTTCATTCGGAGGTTCATTCGAACGGTTGCCGCTCCCATCACCACCCTCACTAAAAAGAGATCTTCTGTCCACTTCCAGTGGAATCCTAGGGCTGAGGCAGCATTCACTGAGTTAAAGCGGAGGTTCTGCTCCGAGCCCATCCTTATAACTCCCAATCCCTCCCTCCCCCTTTGTGGTAGAGGTCGACGCTTCTGAGCTAGGGGTTGGGGCCATTCTGTCCCAACATTCTCCCGCTGGACCGCAAGCTTCACCCATGCGCTGATTTCTCTCGTATCCTTACATCTGCTGAGAGAAAATATGATGTTGGAGATCGAGAGCTGTTGGCGGTCAAATTGGCATTGGAGGAGTGGCGCCATTGGCTGGAGGGAGCAGAGCATCACTTTACGGTCTGGACAGACTATAAAAATTTGGAGTATATCCAACAGACTAAGACACGCAACTCGCGACAAGCCCGTTGGTCCCTATTTTTCACCAGGTTTAATTTCATTCTGACCTATCGTCCAGGGTCTAAGAATGTTAAACCTGATGCGTTGTCACGCATTTTTAACCAGTCCGACAAGGAGTCACGCCCAGAGTCTGCGGTTCCCAGCTCTCAGATTGTGGCCCCAGTTAGGTGGGCTATTGAGATAGCCATGCAGAAGGCTATACGTTCTGAGCCCGGCCCAGGTGGGGGCCCGCCCCATTGCCTGTTTGTACCTTCTCTGTTGCGGTCGTGGGTTCTGCAGTGGGGTCAAGCCTCTCAATTGGTGGCTCATCCGGGCGTTCACCAGATGAAAGATTGTTTTTCTCGCTGGTTTTGGTGGCGTAAACTTGAGAGTGACGTGCGGGAATTTGTTGCCGCATGTTCTACATGCGCCCGTAACAAGGGCTCGCGGCTTTCCCCCTCGGGCCTCTTACGTCCACTTCCCATTCCGTCCCTGGAGTCACATCGCCCTCGATTTCGTAACTGGTCTGCCACCATCCCATGGGAACACCGTTATCTTGGTGGTGGTTGATCGGTTCTCTAGCGCGGCTCACTTTGTCACCCTGCCCAAACTACCATCCGCACCTGAGACGGCTCAGTTAATGGTAGACCACATCTTCAGGGTGCACAGTCTTCCCCTGGATGTGGTGTCGGATCGCGGTCCGGAATTTACCGCTAAATTCTGGTGCTCCTTTTGTACTCTATTGGGGCGTCTGTCAGTCTTTCGTCCAAACCAATGGACAGACGGAGCGCACCAATCAGAATATGGAGAGCACTCTTTGGTGCCTGGCCACGGCCAATCCTACGGCCTGGAGTCGTCACCTCGCCTGGGCTGAATACGCTCATAACATACCTTGCGTAATGCTTCCACTGGTCTCCCTCCTTTTGAGGTTCAGTTGGGTTATTTGCCTCCCTTATTTCCTGAGCTGGAGAGAGATGCGGAGGTTCCTTCCGCCGCTTCCTTCGTTCGCAGGTGTCGAGCGGTTTGGAGGCGTGTGCGTTCCTCTCTATTGCACGCTTCGGTTAAGCAGAAGGCAGTAGACAACAGGCGTTGTCGTCCTGCTCCTTCCTACCGGGTGGGGCAACGAGTGTGGCTTTCCACACGGGACATTCCCTTGCAAGTTGAATCTCGTAAACTCACGCCTCGGTTCGTGGGTCCTTTTAAAATCATTCGAAAACCCAACCCGGTTACTGTGCGTCTCCGGTTGCCTTCCTCCATGCGCATCCATCCTACCTTCCACGTCTCCCGCCTTTGCGTTTCCTGCCGGCTATAGATAGCCCAGGACTTCCGCATTTCCGACACTTCGATATTGTCTCTGCTATGTCGACAGACGAAGTCGGTAAGGTATAGGAATTTCGGTCGCTGCGTTTCTGGTTCGTACGAATAGGAAACGCAGCAAGTCCGGTTATAAGATTTAGGATTAGATTGGTTTTCTTTCCTTTCCAATCTTTCTTTATCATTTATTCTTTTGACCTGTTGCCAGTTGTGTTCAGCTCTTTTGCCACGAGAGCTCTGGCTAATAGGTCTTTTCTATTCTTTTCCCTCACTCGGGTGGGGCAACGAGTGTGGCTTTCCACACGGGACATTCCCTTGCAAGTTGAATCTCGTAAACTCACGCCTCGGTTCGTGGGTCCTTTTAAAATAATTCGAAAACCCAACCCGGTTACTGTGCGTCTCCGGTTGCCTTCCTCCATGCGCATCCATCCTACCTTCCACGTCTCCCGCCTTTGCGTTTCCTGCCAGCTATAGATAGCCCAGGACTTCCGCATTTCCGACACTTCGATATTGTCTCTGCTATGTCGACAGACGAAGTCGGTAAGGTATAGGAATTTCGGTCGCTGCGTTTCTGGTTCGTACGAATAGGAAACGCAGCAAGTCCGGTTATAAGATTTAGGATTAGATTGGTTTTCTTTCCTTTCCAATCTTTCTTTATCATTTATTCTTTTGACCTGTTGCCAGTTGTGTTCAGCTCTTTTGCCACGAGAGCTCTGGCTAATAGGTCTTTTCTATTCTTTTCCCCTCACTCGTTTTATCAAGTTTTGTTTTGTTTCACCACCTCTTGTTACGCCTAATTATTTAGTGTGTGAGGTTCTTTTCTTAGTTATTCTCGCTGTTTATCGAGATCGTCTCAGTTATTGGAGGTTGCTTTATTTTGCCTTGTGCTAGGGAAGTTTTGCTCCCGATCCTGTGTTTCTCAGTCCTGGTGCGGCTACTTCCGCGTTTTGTGGCATATCTCTCTAGATACGCTTTTAGAAGTCCTTATCGGTCGCGTTTGGTTCTCTGAACCTTACACTCCCCCTCACAATAAGCAATCCACCAAGGTGGGTTCACCAAGGGAATGGGATATGACATTTTGATTGGTTTATTGCATCTACACCCAAGACACACCTATAATTAATGAAGAGGCGAGGTACAGCCAATTAGCACCTTGCACCTTACTTAGGGCTCAAATAATGTGAAATATGAATACTATAACTGCGACGTAGACACTTTTTTTTTCTATCCCTCACGATTCTAACCTTAATTTGTAATGAATCTAAATCTACCCTTTATCCAGAGTTGTTGCCATTTCTGTAATTCTTTTGTCCAAATTATTCCCTTTCCCTCAGTTTTACTGAGTTTATCCTTAACAAAAATTAACTAGGCCTATAGTAAAAATATAGTATGACTACAGCATATAGACCTACTATACAATTAATATAGTATTGCTGTAGTTCTTTCGTGCATACTATTGTCCTATAGAGAACTATCGTGAGGGTCTGAAAATTTCTAAATAAAAGTAGCGACGATAAAATTCTGTTTAATTTTATTAAATTAATTAAGCTATAATTGTACAACAGTTCCTATTCCTTTTCTACTTGAACTAGATTGACAAACACATGCGTTGTGAAAAACATATTTCTGTTAGAAAAGGGTAAGCAAAATTTGCATGTGAAAAGCTTGTAACCTCAACTGTGCAACTTAAGTCAAATAAACGGCATGAAAATATGGCTGGTATTATTGTGGTCTGGAACAGCGATTTAGAGTGTATTAGTACATATTGCATACAGGTGAATCCATTACTTACATCAGCTATACAACTTAAACACTCCAATTGCTATCATTGAGACACTATGTCCAGAGGAGGCAGGAGACCATGATATATTGGAGGCATTTAGTAATAGATCATAGAACTTAATTGACCTAACTGATAAAAACCCAGCCTAAAATGGCAATCATTTGTGATGATTATTTGATATAGCACAATAAAATTATTTGTAGTACAAGGTTTTAGGTAATCAGAATGCACTCCTATCGTATTCATACTCTTTTCCAATGATAAAAGAATGATATGCACATTTCATTTCCATTCCAATAGGTAATTACAGTTTTCCTCAACAGCGAAGACACATTTCCTGGTTCTGTGAGCAAAACATGCCAAACCATTCTATCAGCTACCAAAAGAAATTTGCCTGTTTTCACAAATTTGTTCAACCTTTTTTGCAAAACCCTACACAAAAGTATGTTTATAAACCACGGGTAACCTCATGTAACCTTTGTTTTATCTAGAACACACTGCCATTCAAGAGAGAAAACTCCACTCATTACAACTCAACACAATTATCACACAGTCCTCAAGGTGCAAACACTAACATGCTAAATTGTTCAATCAACAATCATAACATTGGGATGAATAAAACAGGCTACAGGTGAATTAATTTGTTTTGGAACAATGGATGCCAACAACAGAGAGAGGAGAAACATGGCAAAAGAGAGGAGGCAGACGAAGAAGAACAATAAGAAGGAATATTATTGGCCACCGTGCCATTGTGAATGGCCCTGGCCTGCATGGAGGGAACATCACTCTTTGTGCAGCCATCAGGTTCTCTACTGCCATGCCACCTTGGCTCCATATAACACAGGACATCTGCTCACATTCCTTGATGGCCTTCAGGATGCTCTATTCCAACAGTTGTAGAGGGAGCCAGGGCTGCCAGAGTGGCCCTGCTACGTGATTATTTGGGACAATGTCAATTGTCATTGGGATTTCAGAGACAGGATGCTGAGGTATTGTAAAAGACTTCAACAAGAATTACATTTTTTTGTATATCCCTTATTTTTGTTGAATAGTATGGAATTATTTTTACTATAATTTTATTTTTACTTGTTTCCTCAATTTTTCTTGTCTGCCAGAACATACAAATAAAATTGTGAATTTTGATATTGTGTGCTCTTTTACTGTACCACCTGCACTGTTACATAATTGATGTAAATTATAGTAGCATGTTGTTGCACAATGTATAAAGTCTATGAAAAAGCATGTAGTTACTGATTCATTAATGGCTTGTATAGTAGTGTTTCTAATTTATCTCACCACTGTGTATAGGGCGGCAGTGTAGCACAGTGGTTAAGGAACTGGGCTCGTAACCGAAAGGTTGCAGGTTCGATTCCCAGGTACGACACTGGCGTTGTACCCTTGAGCAAGGTACTTCACCTGCATTGCTTCAGTATATATCCAGCTGCATAAATGGATACTATGTATAAATGCAAAATGCTGTGTAAGTCGCTCTGGATAAGAGCGTCTGCTAAATGCCTGTAATGTAATGTAATGGGTATTCAGTAGTGCCTATGTACTTGATGACTTTTGTGTGCCATCTGAAGGCAAAGTTTAATTTCGATGGAAGATAACATGTTTTTGAGAAGAGTGTTTCATTTTGTTTTAAAAGTTTGGCCAGAGCAGTGTGAGGTTCAGTGTTTTGTGTTTATAGTTTTAGGGAAATGGAGCATTATTTCAGGAAATGTGTCTTAACTGTTGGGGAAAACTGCAATCATGCCCACCTCATCACACTCCACATACTGGATTAAATGACAAATGATTGTTATACGAGAAATTATATATTATATTACATCTAGACTTGTAAGAACACCCCAGTAGTAACATGATCTGTTAATTATGACAAAAGATCTTGGAATCCCTGAAATATTCTTTGAAAACTAAGATATTGGTAGCCTATTTCAGAAATTTTGTTTTTCTGCATTTCTAACAACACGGTAGAAAGACAAAACTTTAAAAATACATAGCCTATACATATAAACGTTACTCCAGAAACGTAATTTTCATTACGACAAGTAAACGAATGAGTTGTTTTTTAAATTTAAATTAACTTTGAGACTCGCATTCGTGCGGGAGTAGCCTACTTTTAATTTGAACATTTCCTGCGAATCTGCCCTCTTACTGTCGCTGACGGTCGCTCAATTCATGATACTGTGACAAATAGTTATTAAATTATTATTAGAGGGGGCGATAAACCTATAAGATTCTTGTATTTTTCTAGAAGGTAACTATAGCAATGGCCTACTTGGTTCATTTTCGTATTCTCTTTTTTTAATGCATTCTGAAAATGTTCAACTGCACCTCAATGTAAACCTGTGCAGTGCGATAGCAACTGGGTCTTGAATGGAAAACAGTTTTTTTCTATGGTCTATCTATGTTTTTGTGAAAGATTTAAAGCAGAGATTTTATTTTCTCTATGGGCTTTGTGAGTGAGC
This sequence comes from Synaphobranchus kaupii, assembly GCA_029718625.1. Lineage (NCBI taxonomy): Eukaryota > Metazoa > Chordata > Actinopteri > Anguilliformes > Synaphobranchidae > Synaphobranchus > Synaphobranchus kaupii. The sequence continues at coordinate 30,728,840 of CM056388.1, read as the reverse complement.
TGGTTTCCACCCTCCCCCAAGGAGATGAAGCAGCTGCTTTGTAATCACACAAAGTTTGCATGCTCAGATCACATGGGGAAGACGTAGCTAAGGAGGGGGTGGCCATCACAATGATAAAAGCCAAGCATAGCTGACGTTAAGGGGCATGTCACAAATCTCATGAATATAGCAGAATATCTCAACATGCTCTGGAAATGTCGTAGTGACAGACAGTATGCCTTGACACATATATGCAAATCTTCACAGAATTCCTGCATTGCTATTGGCTGAGGTTCTTTTAAGCGCGTTGACGTGTTCCCTTTTGCTGTGTTGACGCGTTCACTTTTGCTGTGTTGACACGGTAAAAAATGGCGTGGCAACACATCAAATTTTAACACGTTCATTTATGACGTGTTGAAAAAGAAATTGATCAGATTCGCTGATAGATAAAAGTCTGATATGACTAAAGGAATTCCATCCTCATTATTTCAGGTTCTTCCGAGTTCGGCCATGTATAATTTAGCTATGAAAATCGAAAACATTGTATGTAATATTGCAGTTAAAAGTTCCGGAAGCATTTGTGCTCAATTTGACTTGGGAAGACTCTACGTCTGATAGTGTTAACAAAAACAAATCCTTATCATGCTCAAAGGCTCATGAGCTCTGATGCATCGTAAAGCTTACTGCTAATAAGTGCCGCTTTGCTGTATCATATTGCCTATTTGATGGATTGCTGGATGTTGCATATCGCCGGATTATTCTGGCAAAGCTTATTCTGCTTAATAGGTGTAATGGTGGTGTGACATGTGAGGTAGGAGGGGCCAAATGCAGCAAGGGGATTCATTAAGCACAAGGCCACTAGGACGGGAAACCCCGTAATTAAGGGAAGGAGACAAGACAGGGAACACACGTACCAAAGCTACCAACCGGCTCACTGTCACACGCCAATGAGTAGAAGCGCAAACGCCAGGTTTCAAAGTAAGAAAACCAAACAAGGCGAATGGAACAAAGAACTGCTACCCTATACTTCTACAAGCTAAGTAACTCAGTAAAAGCGTGAACGCCCGATCTCCCAGGAGAGAGAAACATTTTACAGGCAAATAGAGCAGAGATCTGCGGTCCCATACCTCTACGAGCTAAGTAACTAAAGGGCCAGCAATAATAAATGCCCTGCCTCGGTAACGAGATGCATAAGAACAGGCGAGTAGCGTAATGGCACAAATAAAACACACAGCCAACAAACACTTCAAAATAGTACGAGATAGTATACGAGGAGGCGAAAGGAACAGAGATCTAACGTTCCAAGGCTACTTTCAGAGACTCGCAGTCACAGGCAAACATGTCCACAACATCGCCTGGTCTCCCTATAGGAAGACATGTACAGAAGGACGAAACAGAACTACAGTTCCGAACAAAATCGCCAAATCTCCATGTACGGAGACAGGTACCAAAGGACGAACAGGACAGATGCACCGGACATTTACCGGCTAAAAGACTAACGCAAGCTTAAATAGAAAATACACGCCCTGCCTCTCAGAATAAATAAAGCCCTGCCTGTCAGTACGATAAAAACGCCCGGTCTCTATACAATGACTATATAAATACACCCACAAACAAACAAAGACTCCTCTCGCTTTCACAGAAGAAAGCAGACAGAGGAGGAAGAGACAGAAAAAGGCAAAAGGTCTAGGCAACGGAAGAAAGGAAAGACCAGGAAGTGGAGACAGGGGGGAAGAGTCCTAATATATCCACAAAGGCAAGTCCCGCATTACTCCAATAAAACCCACTGGAGCAAAATGGGTTTCCTTAAAGCCTAGACCTAATCATACTGACTTAAGCAATCAAAGGGCAAAATAATACCACACACAAAACAATGCAAATTATGCCAGACAATACAAATTAATATCAAAGCCCAGAACGACGGAAAACATGGGCTTAAATAGCTCCAAGGTAACCACGCACAGGTGTGATGCTGAGAGAAGCTTCGCAATCAAGACGGGGCGGAGGAAACATCCACTAAAAGGGCAGCGCCCTCGCGTGGCTACCAAGGAAACCGACCACAAGGGAAAAAGGGTCAAAAACCATGACAATAGGCTATGCATATCTGGTCAAATGGTGAGCTAATTGCTGTATTCTATAGGCAAAACATTTCTAATGGCAAATAATTCAAATGGCTAAGCATTCTAATGGCAATCAAAGCCTAATGGCAAAGTCGACACCAATAGCTTACATAGCAAGTTTCACATAAGAAATGACAAAGACTAGGTCAATCAAGAGGGAGCAATCATTGCATCATCTCTCCAGGTGAGTGGGATATCGGCCCAGTTATATAGTGGGTGATCCACGAGTCACTTAACCCCTTTGCGCAGATGGCAAATGTGGTCAATTCTCATCTATTTAGGGGGTGCTCTGTTTAAGGTTTTATAACTCCAGGTATGAGCAACAAGACAGGTGTACCATTTACAATACAAACTTATTTTTATAATTTAAGTAAAAATAAAGTGCCAGAAATGCAAAAACAAATAATTTTTTAGAGCTACATAAGTGAAATCGGTAAATATATACATTTCCTGGATCATAAACTCCATATCAACAAATGTGCAAAATCTGAGGATGATATGCAGAACCACTAAAGGTCCATGATGCAAAATATAGGCAGTGTACCCTGTTGTCCATTAGTGTCTACAATGGTAGATATCTATGGGTCCAAAACCCCTATGTAAAACATGTCATAAAATGAATTAAATTTGGTTTGTCTATTATAAAGCATATACATTTGCTCCTTCTCATGGTTTAAGATAAAAAAACATTGATATCACAGTGTTACATACACCTAAATATGTAGCCTAATCATTCACTCTTGTACCTCAGTAAAACATCACTTTTCCCTGTACACTACAGTATGTATACTTTTGCCCCGGGATTAAATTTTTCTGTCATTTTTTATGTTCCTATTCATAATGGCTCCAAGGAAAATTTTTACATGAATCTACCACTTATCAGTGCACAGTAAATTGGAATGAGCATTTACCATGCCCTAAGTGAGATTTATACACGCCATAGCCTATATTATGTACGATAATATGAAAATAAAATAGTATTCCACCATCTGCAAAATGCTGCCAAATGTTCTATCTTCAATGAAAATCAGAAGCTTGCATCAAAAATAAAAATTACAATTGCACTACAGTGAAATGCACTCAAAATGCAAAATTTACAACAGGCCTATCAATCATATTGGAAAGACAGTGCTCGAAAAGCGAACGCACATATGTAGCCAGCAAAACCAACTGCATTTTAGACGCAAAAATACTTACATATCGGGAAAGGGAATACTCCCCTCCCTAATGCGTTTTCTATAGAGCTTGCGTAATACTAGACCATTAAAATGAAAGCTGCCGTTACACTGGGCTGTAGTAAATTGTTCAAAGCACCCAAGAAGGCATGGCATATACCGTTGCTAAGGTTATAATTTACTCTATTGTATAAAAGAGCAGACAATTAAATCAAAATGAACTGTAATGAATGAGACAGGCTTGCAGGACATGGGGGTATTACGAGTCGACGTTTCAGATAGTGTAATAGCGGTATAAAGTGGTGTATATTTCCAAAACCGATTGTACCAGGCAATAAATGACCACTGAATTTTGAAAGGAACATCTCTATGTGTAAAACCAATGGTCGGATTGTATATTTATTTCATATTTAGTAACATATATTGGTAGTAGAATACATGATAGAATGAGACAATACTTTCACATTTTTATTTTGCATTTGAGCGAGCAGGGCTTTTCACAGCTTTTCTGGCATCCAATCAGGCTATTGTTGGGTTTATCTTGTTGCAATGATGGAATTCTAATTTTATATGATGAATAAATATATTTATTAACTCAAACATAGATGCTATTGTCCACTATGTCACGCATGGGTAGGTATAGACTGGGTGGGGGGTTGCTGGACTTGCTACGGGAAAATAGTGACACTTAGAAACTCTGTATTTGGCAGAAATCGTCACGAATCGTCTACCAATAAAGTTAAAACACAGAGTTTGTGATTTCCACTAATAGTTTGACTGCAGGAGCATTGAATGTCTCAGTTGAGCAAAATGATGACTCCGGTGGCATTATCACTACAGTAGGCATCTTCGCAAAGAGGTTAACATAGCCGGACCCTGCTATAGTCCAACTCTACTGTCTCCAGCAGTTTTTGGGGGTTCCGTCACCTACATCCAGTATATGAGCATCCGTATGTCGCCTTCCTGCAACCCATTATGAGCTTCTGTTCATGAGCAATGCTGGCAAAATTGTCCGGCTCCTGGTTCTGTGCAAACTCAATTGTCTCTGCCAACACTGCGGGCTTCCTCCTGAACGCTAGCCCGCCCACTCATTCAGGATTGGCGCAGCTTTCATGACAGATCCTAAAGTCTCAACAGTCATTCTGAAAGCCATGGGCCGGTGGTCATCTGCTGCTTTAGGAAACTACATGAGGCTCAATACCAAGGACATCATCCAAACTCAAAACTTTTTTTTTCTAGTAAATATGCTTGTGTGTGCTGTTAAAATTTCCTACTTGCTTTAAAAAATAAATATATATTCAGGTGGTTGCTGGGCACTGACTAAAAATTAGTGTGTCCTTTTTTGATCTTCAGGTTTCTCATTAGTGTTGTGTCGTTCGCGAACGATTCGTTCAAAAGACCGAATCTTTTGGGTGAACAAACTGAACTGAATCACTTACTGAAAAGATCCGTTCATTTCTCAGTTCAGTTGAGCTCTCGAACGGATCTGATCAGCAGCGAGCGTGCACCGTGCAGGGGGGGGAGGGACTGCCGCGAGCGAACGTGATTCGTCCCTTGCGAACTAGTTCTGCTGTGCTGAACGAATCATTCGCATTTGCTTCTTCCTATTCCATTTCGGACTTATTGTTCTAAGTATTGTATAGCCGAAATGAGTACCGTGTTTGCGTGTAGTATACTAGAAAGTTTTGTTTTTTTTTTCGTTTTTTTCTCTAATTTGTTTCCTAAATTGTTCGAAATAAAGTTTATTAAAAAAAAAAATGTATAAAAAAAATTCGCGGGCGGGCGCCGAGCGAGGCAGCGAGCGTGCAGAGTGGACTTCTGCGAGCGAACATGTAGTGATTCGTTCACTGCGAATCCCCCGGGGGACGTTCGCGAACGACACAACACTAGTGCAAGTTGAGTGATCCGTTCACTGAAGGCTACTAGACACAGTGAGTTAACGTGACGTGATCCTGAGTGATAATCAGCGGCTCAAACTGCCAGAATCAGGCCCAGCAAGTTAAGACTTAAGTCATTGAAAACCAGCGTTCACCTCTAATATTGATATTCAACGAGGAAACTTTTAAAATATCAAGATTTGTAAACGGAGTTTGGCGCATTTGTCAAAGCGACAGCACTTCCGCATGAACTGTTCGGCCCGTTTCAGTTCACTTCAGTAGCTACGCAGTACGCAGTCGGAGCTCCGCCCAAGCACTGAACGATTCGGTGAACGAATCTTTTGAACAAATCTTTTTAATGAACTGATTCTAGTGATTCGTGTCACTGAAGTGAACTGTTTTGCCCATCACTATTTCTCATGCAGTGTTTAATTGAGATGTCAACCCAGGACTTCCCGATCCTTAGGAACAGGTGCGCCATATGGGGGGGAAAGGTTAGGATGATTCTAAGGTCCCTTGAATGATTTTTTTTTCAATATCATCATTAATAGAATATTTTATTTACAATGTACTAATAAAACGAACGGTTTCTTTTTATTTTCCTGTTTTTGGCAAAAAGTAAACATCCAGAGAGCTTCTGTATTGCCCAAACCCCCCCCCCTCTATTTACATGAAATCATGAAATGGTTTGGTCCTGCCCCCAAACCAGGCGCGCCGCGAACAGTACTTGCTAACCAAGCAGTGAAAATTGTGAGTGAGGAGTGCCGGTGGAGCAATCATGTCTCAGCTTCCTAAAAAAAAATCTGGGTTCCAAAAACGAAAAGAAAGACAGGAGAGAGTAAAGAAAGGGCGACAGTGTCACCCAATTTTTCACAAAGGAAGGTTTGTGTAGTAGTCCGTGAGTGATGGAAATGAACCTGTTAGCTAGCCTTAGTCCATAGTGAAATAAGCTACTTTTGCTCCCCTAACAATAGTTCCTTAATATTAGGGAGGGCAAACCGGAGCTTTAGAATGTAGACAGCAGTGAATTCACGTGAGCTTGACATTCCTGATAGAAAACTGAGTTTGTTGACTTTTTTGCTTCACTGCAGTGGTGATAAAACTTACAAGAAGTAAGTGCTAGTGTATTGTTATTCTTCATTGATCCCCATAAGAGGCTAGAATGATGTAGCTAGCAGAAAGCAGTTAACTCATACAAAATTGATTTCTAACGGTACTCGTTCAATCGAATGGTAAAAGTGAAATTGTTCGATTGTGGTCAGTGGCAATTTCTGACACACTCTCGATAAACGGCAAAAGTCCCAGTAGAAGATGGAATTAAATCTTTAAAAGTTATATATTTTCTGAATCGTCATCGATTTCCCTTGGCCACTGTCAATGAGGCTGTGTGATCTGTGCATACAGTTGCTATGTAAATTATGTCAGCATTCAAAAGTATTCAGCATTGTTATATGCTAATTAATCGTTACGGCACGCTTGTCATACTAAACGTGATTGGAGCCTGACGTCAGTATTCAAAATCCATTTAAACCTTTCGACTTTTAAGTTATAAGGTAGGATATACCGAGTGACCAGCGAAAATATTGACCTGACAGACTTTCAGAATTCTGACAGTTGATCAAGTCAACTGATTGTCAAATAGGGGAATAGTTCTACAGTTTTTTTAGCTTTTGTGAATGTCACCATATTGTGTGAAATAAATATTCTGAAAATGTTCTCTTTGCTTAATTGCTGGTATAATTTATATGTTTTGTTCTGGAGACCAGATCACCCACGTCGAATCAACCCATAGTGTTAGATCTTTAATCTCAATCATTAATCTTACAACAATTTGAAATGACCGCGAGACTACGGAATAGAACAGAATATTGGCTGCGCTGATCTGATAAGAGTCCTTCTCTTATCATTGATCGAATGTTGGGAAAATGTGAGTTTAAAAGCCGCAAAAACAGTCCTTATATCACATTAAAATTACATATAAGGACAGTTATTGTCTATAATATGTTTATTTAAGGTTAAACTGACATTTTAAGCACAATATTTATGTCGATTTGAATGGGTCGATTGGGTTCTGGAGGTGTGTGGTTACAGCAATTGTGCAGGGTTGGCGTGGCCTGTGGTGGGGCCCAATGTGATCTTTTCATGGGGCCCAAAATCCCTGGTGGCGCCCCTGCTTAGGAAGCAACGTGTGCCCTGTTGTTACACATAGCTTTTCTCACTAGATAATATCAGCCACTTGACCAGGGCGGCCAGGCTACACATAACCTAGTTAGACACATTGCCTTAGTATGGTGAATGACTGATCCAAGATCACAGCCGTGTTCTATCTCTGTGCCGGAGGGATATCGATATGTTCTTCCTGATCTTCAGGAGACAGAAGGTGCTCTGCTGTACACGTAGTCTACTGTCACATAATGTTAGTATGGCCAATGTCTGATCCAGGATCACAGCCGTGTTCTGTCTCTGTGCTGGAGGGACATCAATATAGTCTTCCTGACCTTTCATGAAGCAGCAGGCACTTTGCTATACACATAGCTACTACCACACAGATCGTATGGCCAATGTCTGATCCAGGATCACAACTGTCTTCCATCTACATAATGGAGGGATATCGGTACGGTCCCCCTGATCTTTCAGGAACAGCAGGCGCTCTGCTGTACACAGTGGGGTTGGGCAATGGATGATCTGCTGTTTTGTGGGTTTCTTGTCATTTCCTTTTTAGCAGGGAGATGCCCGTGCACCAGAGTAGGACCTAAAGAAGATCCATTCAGCGCCAAACCAAGATAATTATGCAGCACATTCATTCATTAAACATGTTATTTGAATATGTGAGTTGTGCTGGCAGAAATTGTTTAATAAAGAGCTTGAAACGCATAATTGCTTTTGCTACGTGTGGGTTCATAACCTGTTCATTTGATTGGACTGTGCGGAACTGAGGTTTATATCTCAGAGGTGCCGTATTATTTGCTATTAAACCTGTGTTTTATCAACTGGATATTATCGGAGCCCATTAATATCTCTTCAATTCTTTATTAGAAACTTGCTCACTAGCGAATGTCTCCCGACACACAAGCAGCACCACCAAGGCTTAGGAGCATGGGCTAGTTTTGAAAACCGTGGATTGTGAGTTTGAAATCTTACGGGGTTAATTTGGATTCCCACTACAATTATCAGTTCTGCTGTAGTGTCAGTGTAAAATTGTGATCCAGGAAGTACTCAGGCTGCAGGTGTTAATCTTGGGTAGAGACACTATAGGTATATTTTTCAGCAAAGTACTTGTTCAAGGATCTACCCAGTATTAATTTTATATAGTATATATTCTTACAGTATAAATGTAAATCACCAGGATAACAGTAACTAGTGAATGACAATACAAGTTGACATAAGGCATTCCCTTTAGAGAATCACTGAATCAGAGCTTATTTCAGTTGCTACAGTTTATTAATAGGTTAACACAGGTACAGTAAGTACAGAAACACTCTTCCATATGCTATATTCTATAAACAGAGAAAGCTACGATAGCCACTACAATGCAATGATAATACCAACTTCCCCTGTTTTTTCTTCCAGGTATCTAATGCTAAATCCATTCCATGCACTCAAATGTCACTCACAGCTAATTCAATTGTATATTAAATAAATGTTAAAAAGTTGAAATGAAGTCTTGCTCTTAAAAATAAACATGCAAACAAAAAGAAAGAAAGAAACACGCTATGTTTGACAGCTAACTCTCATGAGCCTAAACATTTTCCATTGGGAGATTTTGTACAAAGTCTATATGTCTGAGGAGTGGCCATGAATCTGCCCGTCAGTTCATCTGCGCCTTCGCCGTGCCCCCTTTTTGGAAGCCTGGTTCTCAGTGCACTCTGACAGCTTGCAGCCGCACGTTTCGACATAAGTGTAGGTGTAGTTGGTTTTTCTTCCATCTGGGCAGATCATCTCCACCTGCTTGCTGCTTGTGGACATCTCCTGACAACAGGAGCATGCATGCATCATGGTATTAGCCTCCAGAGAATACCTGCAAACAGGAGAAAGAAGAGGAAGTGAAGAAAAATCTCAAACAGCATGGCCACACTCTATCAATGACTGAGGGTTCCCCTTTATAAATGCACTTCTGCAAACATATGTCTCACCGGCCATCAACAAAGTACTCTATTAGTAGGCTATAATTTATGTAGTCACAGCCCTACATGTTGTAGGGTGTCTGGAAAGGGACGTTACAGTCTGTGAGATTAGTTTCATGTAGTGTGATTTCATGAGTTTATTTTAGCATTTGTCCTGGAACATCTGTGTTTCTACTCCAGTTGGTAGATGGTATGTGATGCATAGTCTCAAATCAAGGTTCTCTCTAAGGTATCGGGGTATTCCATAAAACAGAAAACTATCCAGAAAACTCTGAGAACCATAAGGCTGTATCATCGCATTCGTGAGATTTCACAGATTTCCAAGCCTTACAGTTGAGCTTTTCAGTGATGTATCTTTTCAGCTCCTTTTTACTGGAATCTGTACTCCATGCAGGTGTGGAACTTACATGGAAGAGGTTTTGCAGGTGCCTTCACAGGAGTTGATTTCCACAGGCTCTGTGGACTTGCAGCCATCTTTCTCCAGGTAAGTGCTGTTCTTCAGGACATTGCAGTCATGACGTGGAGTGCCTGATGAAGGATTGCAGGTCAATAAAAGTGGCCACATCTAAGACAGGAAAGTCTTTTTAAATTTCTACTGAAACTTCCATTATACAGAATGATCTATTACAGAGACATCTTGTGCATCACAAGAACCCTTATTTGTACCATATGTGTAACCGATATGTCAGTGTATAAGGCCATTTATTAATATCACCATATATTTAATCAAATTCACAAGAAGGGTATAATGCAGTCAAATTAAACAGAGAATGTGGGTTACAGAACAAATAAAGGAAAATAACAACTGCTCATTTAAAGGGAATGTGGAAAGCATCTGGATCAGCGTACTGTCACACCATTGCAACACCAGTAACTAAAACCCAGCCCAGTTGCACAAGGTGTGTTAGCACTGTTAAAATATGCAAGTTATTTTGGGCATGCCTCTTGCCAGCTACATTTCCATCCTTAAAAAAGGGCCCATTTTGTGTTACTTCATGGAAATTATTGTGAATTCAAAATAACAGGACTCTACCCAAACATTTATATGAGTTATTGGTGCAAGTCTATTGGATCAACTGATTATAAATAAATGAGATTGCACGCAATTCGAAGTATGTATCTTATAAAGCCTCTTATTATTATTTTTTTTACATACCGTTTAGGCTACTGAAATTATTGTGAACATATTTCATCCTAAGACGACTGATGTAGTATCTTCAAACCTCACAATTCATGATATTTCAGCCTAATTAAAAATTGATATAAAGTCGTGCAATGTAGAATTCCAGTGGACACAGCTAGGATTTCAGGTTAGCATAGTTAACTCCTACTTTAGTGATGTTGCATAAATGTTGCTGGCCCCGGAATGTTGTTAGTCAAGTCTGGCGCTATAACTCATGTATCAGGTGAATGTACTTGTATTGCTTTATATTGTAAATTGCTCTGCTAAATGAATGTAATGAAAATATCATTTAATACCAGATTGTAGGGCACGACTGTTCAAGTTGTGGCCCTCTATAGACGTACTCTTGGCCCATTGGCCATTGATGCATTACAAATTCAGAGTCTGTCGAGGCTTAATCTACAACTGCACAGTGCCAGCATACCTCCCACTAGTGAGAGAATGGAATACACGCATGTACAGTACATCTTCTTCATGCATTTCTGTTGGGTGAATCCCTACACTGCGCCTACATTTCATGCATATTCAAAGAGCCGGGATATTTGATCAGCCGCTCTTTTGCTATTTTTTGAGTAATGCGAGTTTTACTTGTCTGCGATGACTCACGGTCGGAGTCACACACACCGAATCACCCACCAACATCCCCAGCCTAAACCCAGAAGAAAAGTACAAGATGACGTAATGACAGATTATGTGACAGAAAAACTGATTAACATAGAACCAGAATTGTTGGATTAAGCATATGGACATGTCACCAGGCTTACATATTTGTGGTTGGATTGGTAATTATTTTGCTCGAGATTAAGTCAAATTGGAACATGGATAATGAATTATCTTGTTACTTACAGGTTTTGCAACAACCATCTTGATCAGTTTTTTCAGTGCCCTGTGGTAAAATACAGGTATATTAAAAATTATTTTGAGTTTTCAGGAGCTCTTTACATAATACTTGTGGCAACATTATTTTTATAGGAATTTCTATGCTGAAGAAAATGATAACACAAGAACATCATAAAACTAATAATATAATAGTAAAAAGACATGAGTTTAGAATGACATAATAAATGAAACTACCTTCATAATGGATGCTCTAAATTCTGATTATGGTTATAGCTTGTTATGTATCAATAGTTCTTTTTCTAGGAAACTGCTGTGGGAAATCCCTTTGCACCGTCTGCTTTCACTTCATTCCTGGACCTTGCTACTGGTTTGAAACTCACAGGAACGCAGTTCTCTGGGTTGAATTCAGCGCAGACGGTTTTCACTTCTACAGGAACCAGCTGGTCCTCTATCTTCTCACATTTGTACTTTTCACACTTCTCATCTGGAGGTGTCCAGATCTGACCGGGCTGTGAGATTTAAAGAGAGCAATTAGCCTCAGAGTGTGCAGTAAGATGTGCAAACTCTTTTCCAAAACCAAAAATAAATGCAAAAATACTGGATAAAGTTTGACTAATATCTTGAAATCCTACATAATTGTAACTATATTGAAATGTAAAGTCGGACTCTGTGTTAAATGACAATTGATGTATATTCAATGAACAAAATGTCTGCAGTCATAAAGAAAGTTATTAGTTTCAATTGTTGCTGAAGCCATTTTGGTTGAAAGTGCTAGACTCAGACAGAAAACCCAACCCAATAATCAACTAACTTCCGTTGTCCTATTTCATTAATGTTATGTATAATTTATTCATTTTAATATACAAGCATAAGTGGGCATTTGATAAGGATCTATTACCTTGTTCACACTATAGTCATTCAGCTGGTTGTGAACAGGTGTGCCACAAAACTGGACCATGATACTGGAACTGAATACATAAAATGGTTCGGTGGCCAAATTGCTCCTCGTCTATCGTTTAACACAAAATACGACCTAGCGACCTTGCTTAAGGATGCTTCACATAAACATATTTTAATAAAAATTGTAGAACACAGGTATTATTAAGAATTATATTGTGCTGACATACTTTAAATTTCCAGTAGCTCTTGACATAACAATCCCAGGTCCTCCAAACAAATAAAAAATAAATACATTGACAATTTACTTTTTGAAACCACATTGAGGAACTAACCTTCAGACTTGTGCATACATTACTTTTACAGTATATGACCTATTTCTTTGATAGAGAGAATGAGAACATCATAGAAGAAATATAAATGTTTTTATTGACATCATAATTAAAATGACCTTTATTATGGTTTAAATTCTTTCTGAATCATAGTTACATCTCTCTTACGTGTCAGTGATTTGTTTCTAGGAGACTACCCTGGGACAGCCTTGCCCATATACTATATCACTGGCACATTATTTCACTAACATAATGTGAATATATGAATGATGTCACTGTGCATTTATTTCTTTCTAAAAAAGTGCCAAAAGATAAGAGATCGCAATAAGAGATAAGAGAACAACCAGCCTGAACTGAACCAGCTGTGAGAAATATACCCTCTATGGGGAACTCCCAACTAGTGAAACCAAAAAGAAACCAGTTCTCTTAAAGAAGACAATATGGAAAATGGAGGAATATGTATGATTTGAGCATTGGTGGGCAAAAACGGTCGCTGACCTCAATGATTTGTGTTTTGTTGTCTGGCAATGTAACAACACAGCTCTTCTCCACACACTTGCCACAGCACTCACCGGGCACGGCCTCATATTCAGAACCCTACAGGAGATTTGCAGAAGAAAACACGGTCAAAAATCTCCAAGTCTGTTAAGCACTAAAACCATGATTCATTGGTGAGGTTAAAAAAGAACATCTCTGTTTAAATGTTATTAGAGGTGTCTGATGATTATTAGAGATAATAATCGGTAATCCACTGCACAAATGAATAATAGGTTAATTGGTGCAGTGTATTCCTGTCAATGGCAGCATTTGTGTGTAGGGTCCTCTCAGTTGAAAGTTAATGGACAACCAAAGTGTTATGGAATTACCAGACCTTCAGATATTTTTTTAAAACAAAAGTATATTTTCATGCATCTTCTGATATGCTGGGGATTGCTTCAACACAAAGGTCCAGGTGAAAATGAATAGAAAACATGTTTTTTTACACTTCTGTCACAACACTGTGTAGGCACTCTTGCACTGTGTGAAGCTTTACTTGGAAGTTACTGATACCTACCGGCTGGCAGTTCTCATCACACTTCATTGGGGTACACTCCACAGAATGGAGCTTAGTCTCCGGATCAACAGTGGAGCTACATTTGCACTCCTCACACTTGTCTGTGGGAACACTTGCTCCTGGCTGCAATAAGACACAACATTGGCACATCTAAACCCCTGGTTCAGAGGAGAATGCAGCATGAAGCAACCAATATGCATATATACTCACTTTAAATAAGCCAAGACACAAACATACATACACTGTTACCGAGATTACCAGTATGCATATTTTCTCACTCTTTAACTTTAACCACAAGCACACCTCAGCTATCTAAACTCATTTATGTATTTAATTCATGTTAGCTTATTTTATTTTTTAAAATAAATTTTACAAGATACATTATACAATACTTAAAAAAATGGATTATCACCTGATACTCTGTTTCGTTGTGGACACAGACAGGCTTGGGCTCTGCAGGGATAACATTTTAAAATAAGCTCATTTAAAAACACAATGCATGGACAGCATATAATGTTGAAGAGCAGAGGTAGCCAGAGGTATAACTCATAGTTACATATTCCTGGTATTAGAAATATGTAAAATAAGCATGTATTTGTGTGGTAAAAAAAAAGACATAATGACATAAACATGAGAGGCTTACGACAGTCATATTCAGGGCAGCAGCTTCCTTTTGGGGTAATAATTATTGGCTTGAATCCTTCAGAGCAGGTGTGGTTTGTCTCTGGGCAGGTGTCCACATTGCATTCTGTGTGAGAAAAAGTGCATGACATTGAGACGAAAGGGCAGATTTCACAGGCAGGTTGATGCCTAATTTCTCAAACATTCCTTTCTCATAGGGCTGCTGGTCTCTGATCAAATCAGCCTGGTCTCACTCCCAAGTCGTCACATAGCGACGCTTGGGCAGCTCCTACGGCGTCATCCTTTAGACGCAGAAGGAGGCCTTTTGCGTCATTATTTGACGCACTCGTCTCGAATTTACGAATCCTACTATGGCGAAGGCTTTGCTCATGATAACCGACTGCGAGCATGCCCACTCAGTCTTCGCCGTGTGCGCGGAGATCTTTCTGAGTTTGTGATTCCCGTACCCCACCCCCAACCCCTAAACATAACCTCACAGGAGTTCATGTAACTCGGGCTCATGCCCGAACTGTTAAGATAGTGGGCGAGCCCGACCACAAGAGTTCACGTAACTCTCTACCAGATGAAGAAAAAATAAAAATAAAAATGCATAATATTGAAGTGCCACAACCAAAGACAAATTATGTGGCCACAACCGTCAATATACGACGCAAAAGGCTGCGTCAATATACGACGCAAAAGGCTACCTTTGGCGTCACATAGCGACGCTTGGGCAGAAGCGTCGCTATGTGACGAGTCCGCGTGAGACCACGTTGGATCAAATATGGCCTGTGTCAGTGCTGACTGTGGTCAGCAACCCTGCAATTGGCTTTCAGTTGCTCAAGGGTTATATGGGGCTTCAGTCGGCAGGGATGGCAGTGTTCATTGCTCGTGGAACCCCTGTTGGCCGTCGTGCACCCCGCCTTGCTCTCCATGCTCACGTATGACTGGGTCTCCTCCGCCCCTGCTCTGCGCATGTGCGGCTAGTGGCTGTGGTGTGAAATGAAGCAGCTGGCTGGCACCACATGGTTCAGAGAAGAACCGCAAGTCTTCACTCTCCCGAGTCGGCAGCAGGGGCCATATACGCCTGTACATTGTTTTTTTTTAGGTGACCAGGCCCAGACCAATGAATGCACACCCTTCCTCATTCACTTACCACATGTGACCTTCTTGCAGCAGTCCACTGTCTCGATCACTGGCACCTGACCAGGCTTGTCGCAGGTTTTGTTTGGCAGGATTGAACACTCCAGAGGTTTACATAGGGGAGTGGTGGAGTTCATGGGGCACTCACACTCCTGGCAGTTACTCTCCCACTTCTCGCCCGGCTGCATCGCAACAAATTAGGGCATTTTTAAAACATATTAGACTGCTTTGAGAATTATTAATTCAAGCCATTGAATTATGTAGATTTCTTTGCAATTTTTGAATTAATACATTGCCCATGTATTCACACAAGCAAGTGACAATTTCTGCAATCTTCTGAAAATTTCCCCGTTTTGTGACCTGAAAATTGTGGATTGTGTAGTGACTCAGCAGCCTTATTATTTACTTATTATTTATTATAGGACGATCACACTGTTCAATCAGGCAATGTCTTTTGTCGATAGGAAGTATGTGGGTAGAAAATAAATTATACTTTCTTTGACAGAGGGTATGTGAGAGGACATACAGAAAACTAAAATACCATTTTTTAGTTAATTGATTATATTAAAATAAGAACATTATAATATTACCCAAGTCCATGTTTAGTCTCTTAGTCAATTATTTTTTACACTTTTACAGAAGAAAAATAGAAAGTGAGCAATATTATTTAAATTGCCTCAACATATAGGTATTCCTACACAGTTGTTTTTTAATAATTAAAAATGCAGTACATACACTCGTTCACAGCAGTACGACTCAGACTCTATGATGACCATATTGCGGCACTTTCTTTCAAATATATTTTTAAACAAGTATTTCTATAGATTTCATAGACATTTTTAGTAGTAATAATCCATTAAAACTCCCATTAGTTACAGCAATCCATGACACCCCTCCTCTCTCTTGTGAACTAACAATTTATCACGGGTCTCGTCCTCTGTGTTTGCTAATACAATATCCTTGGTAGCCAACATTTATGAACCGGTAAATGTGGCAAGTCAGATTTCTATAGAAACAGTGACAGGGACTTTTATGAGTCATATGTCAAGTTATTACCTCTTTGGTTGTGCCATTAGGTCCCAAGCAGTCTGACAAAACAAAAAAGCACATGGATGAGGACAACAGCAAATCTTATTTTTCCTACATAAATTATTTCCAGCGATTTAATTCATGTTGCAGACGCTATTTTACAGAGCAACTTGTCGGAGAACGTATATGCATTCACATGATTAAGGGTGATTTGAGTGAGCTGATTTAATGTTCATGAAGACTTACATTCACATTCATAGTGGAAGCAGCATCCAGATTCATCATATGCCTTAATTGGGGAATGGCCATTCTCACAAACAACTGGTTCCACTGGCTCACATTCCTTTGGCTTCAAGATTGCAGTACCGTTGCTGCATGTTGCTTTGGTACAGTTGTCAACGTTCCAAGATTCACCATTCTACCGTGGGTACAATTAAACACTTTACCCACAAATACACACAGCCCTTACTGTGTGTGCAAACAAATGATCAAGAATGAAAAGCCTGTGATTGAGGAAGACAGCCCTTTGGTTCATTACTGTATTACTTTGAGTAATTACTGTGGGGAGTATTTAAAAAGCCTGATTATCTATCCAGTGTCTTTTTCAAGCTGGTGAAAGGCCAGTGCTAATACATAGTGATGCACCTGTGGAGTAATACTATAGCCTCAGATTATTTATGCAGCTGAGGTAAATTCTGATTTGAATAATAAGTATTTTCAATGACGTTTTTGTGCCTTACGCTGGTAGTTTAATTATTCAAATGCTACATATATAAGGGGTGAGGATAAGGCTCGTAGCATTATACTACATTTAGATGTAGGACGGTTTTAACTGACTTGTTGCTTTACGAGTGGACTGAGTAGGAGGTATAGTATTGGAAAGAAACTGCAAAAAGCTGAATGACCTTAGGTATCAAATTTAATAATATGCCATAGGTGTCTCATTTTTAACATGTATGCAAAGTAAACATTTTGTGTTCATGGGCAGTGTTTGTGAGTAGAATGTGTATTAATGACATAATTTACTGGAGGCTAGTGAGGATTTTGATAACTTTCATTAATTTTGAAATAATTGATTACCTTCCTTGGAGGATCAAAGTGGGAGCAGTCTGGCCCCAATGTTGTACTTTTAGGGCTGGTCGTTGTTACAATAGCTGGGGTTTCAGTCTTGGACGTTGAAGAAAATGTACTTGCTGGAGTGGCGGTCTTCACAATGGTTGTTGAAACGGGTGGTGATACAGTCGTAAGACAGGGTTTTGACTGCTTGTCAATGTTACATGTTGCATTGCAGTAAGCACTGAAGCACCAGCCTTCACCATCGGTTTCATTGTATATTATTGATCCTGATGGTACAAAAGGAATGGTCATGAGGGAATAGTATCCATATAAAAATCTAACTCAGTATGTAGCTATGTCTCTATACAGACATAGGCCACTACAAATAATGGGTAACACTTCCTTTGAAGGGTCCTTCATAAGTGCTATATAACGTCTTCATAAGGATTACATAATGCATTCATAAGCACTACATAATGCATTCATAAGTGTTTATGTCAATGACCGCAAATAGGCATATGGTGTGTTATGTCAACATTGATGCAGCGAATGACATTACCATGACATACGAAGTGAAACGACATGAGATCCTTATGTCAAGTACCATAAGTAGGCATTTGAACTTTGATACGCTACAGGATATTATTTTTATACTAACACTAGCAGGACCGCTGCACCACCATGACTGCGTGGAAAGACACGTTGGCTGCTGTATACCCTTTCTTTAAAGTTATGGTCTGATTATCATCTGGTAATCGCTGCACCGAAGAAAATGACATGAGATCCTTTTGTCAAGTACCGTAAGTAGGCATAGTTCCTTTTATGCCACTACAGATTCATTCTCTTTTATTCCACTTTTTTGTCTGTAAATCACAGTATGTTTCAGAACCCAGACAGTAGGGTGAGCCTCTCTCACTTTACCATCTGGGAACAGCACTGCAATCCCCCGGGGACGTGGTGGCTTAGACATTGGTCATTCTCAGAGGGTGGTTCATGGAAGTGTTTTCCTGTTTTAAGCTCCGTTTTCACCTTTTACATAGAAAACGTGAGCAGGTTTATCATTCTGAACTGCTTTCACCAGGCTTATAGCAGAGAGGCATGAGCCTGGCACACGAGGCTACATCACAGGTGACAACTGTTATCTAATAGGATATGGTATGTCCTGCTAATGTCACTTGCTGCATCTGTATTGGTATAAAAGGGACTATGCCTATTTACGGTACCTGACATAAGGATCTCATGTCATTTCACTTCATGTGTCATGATAATGTCACTTGCTGCATCAATGTTGACATAACATACCATATGCCTATTTGTGGTCAGTGACAAACACTTATGAATGTGTTATGTAGTGCTTATGAAGTCGTTATATAGCTCTTATGAAGGACCCTTCAAAGGAAGTGTTACCAAATAATGGAAAAGTGAATACATTCAAAGACAACATGTACTAGGTATGATTTGGATATTATGGTTTTAAAATATTTTATGAACTGAAAAGACACAACAATAGCAATGAAAACATATTTAAAAAATTGGAAGAATTTTATCGAAAATTTAATAGAAATACAGGTTCATATTTCTAGAATTTGGGAGCAATGTAAAAAATTACACCTACCTCGTGGATATTCTTGAGATTTATAAATGCAAACACACTGAAGTGTAGTCGATATTGGGATACTAGTTGATGTTGTAAGAACAACAGGTCCTGTTGAATATTTAGGTGTTGTAGAAGTGCCTGAGACAACAGGCATTGTCATCGTAATGGCTGAAGCTGTAGGTGCTGTGCGAGTAGGTTTGGGTGTTACTTCTGTTGGAGTCGGTAGCACTGGTGTTGTCTCTGTGCCAATGGAAGGTCTTGAAGATGTCACAACAGGAGAAACTGTGGAAGTCTTAGGGGACACTACTGGAGTCGTTACTTCTGCTTTTGTTGTTGAAGTTGTGACTTCTGAAATTGGAGTTGTGGAGAATGTTTCTTTGATAGGTCCAGTGGTTTTCTCCTTTGGTGGCTTTGTTGTTTCAGTCAGAATTTTCTCTGTTGTCGATGAAGTGCCTGTGACAACAGGCATTGTCATTGTTATTGTAATGGCTGAAGCTGTAGGCGCTGTGCGAGTAGGTTTCGGTGTTACTTCTGTTGGAGTCGGTGGCACTGGTGTTGTCTCTGTGCTAATGGAAGGTCTTGAAGATGTCACAACAGGAGAAACTGTGGAAGTCTTAGGGGACACTACTGGAGTTGTTACTTCTGCTTTTGTTGTTGAAGTTGTGACTTCTGAAATTGGAGTTGTGGAGAATGTTTCTATGATAGGACCAGTGGTTTTCTCTTTTGGTGGCTTTGTTGTTTCAGTCAGAATTTTCTCTGTTGTTGATGAAGTGCCTGTGACAACAGGCATTGTCATTGTTATTGTAATGGCTGAAGCTGTAGGCGCTGTGCGAGTAGGTTTCGGTGTTACTTCTGTTGGAGTCGGTGGCACTGGTGTTGTCTCTGTGCTAATGGAAGGTCTTGAAGATGTCACAACAGGAGAAACTGTGGAAGTCTTAGGGGACACTACTGGAGTTGTTACTTCTGCTTTTGTTGTTGAAGTTGTGACTTCTGAAATTGGAGTTGTGGAGAATGTTTCTATGATAGGACCAGTGGTTTTCTCTTTTGGTGGCTTTGTTGTTTCAGTCAGAATTTTCTCTGTTGTCGATGAAGTGCCTGTGACAACAGGCATTGTCATTGTTATTGTAATGGCTGAAGCTGTAGGCGCTGTGCGAGTAGGTTTCGGTGTTACTTCTGTTGGAGTCGGTGGCACTGGTGTTGTCTCTGTGCTAATGGAAGGTCTTGAAGATGTCACAACAGGAGAAACTGTGGAAGTCTTAGGGGACACTACTGGAGTTGTTACTTCTGCTTTTGTTGTTGAAGTTGTGACTTCTGAAATTGGAGTTGTGGAGAATGTTTCTATGATAGGACCAGTGGTTTTCTCTTTTGGTGGCTTTGTTGTTTCAGTCAGAATTTTCTCTGTTGTCGATGAAGTGCCTGTGACAACAGGCATTGTCATTGTTATTGTAATGGCTGAGGCTGTAGGTGCTGTGCGAGTAGGTTTGGGTGTTACTTCTGTTGGAGTTGGTGGCACTGGTGTTGTTTCTGTGCTAATAGAAGGTCTTGAAGATGTCACAACAGGAGAAACTGTTGAAGTCTTAGGTGTCACTACTGGAGTAGATAGTTCTGGTTTTGTTGTTGAACCAGTGACTTCTGAAATTGGAGTTGTGGAGAATGTTTCTATTATAGGACCAGTGGTTTTCTCCTTTGGTGGCTTCGTTGTTTCAGTCAGAATTTTCTCTGTTGTCGATGAAGTGCCTGTGACAACAGGCATTGTCATTGTTATTGTAATGGCTGAAGCTGTAGGCGCTGTGCGAGTAGGTTTCGGTGTTACTTCTGTTGGAGTCGGTGGCACTGGTGTTGTCTCTGTGCTAATGGAAGGTCTTGAAGATGTCACAACAGGAGAAACTGTGGAAGTCTTAGGGGACACTACTGGAGTTGTTACTTCTGCTTTTGTTGTTGAAGTTGTGACTTCTGAAATTGGAGTTGTGGAGAATGTTTCTATGATAGGACCAGTGGTTTTCTCTTTTGGTGGCTTTGTTGTTTCAGTCAGAATTTTCTCTGTTGTCGATGAAGTGCCTGTGACAACAGGCATTGTCATTGTTATTGTAATGGCTGAAGCTGTAGGCGCTGTGCGAGTAGGTTTCGGTGTTACTTCTGTTGGAGTCGGTGGCACTGGTGTTGTCTCTGTGCTAATGGAAGGTCTTGAAGATGTCACAACAGGAGAAACTGTGGAAGTCTTAGGGGACACTACTGGAGTTGTTACTTCTGCTTTTGTTGTTGAAGTTGTGACTTCTGAAATTGGAGTTGTGGAGAAAGTTTCTATGATAGGACCAGTGGTTTTCTCTTTTGGTGGCTTTGTTGTTTCAGTCAGAATTTTCTCTGTTGTCGATGAAGTGCCTGTGACAACAGGCATTGTCATTGTTATTGTAATGGCTGAAGCTGTAGGCGCTGTGCGAGTAGGTTTCGGTGTTACTTCTGTTGGAGTCGGTGGCACTGGTGTTGTCTCTGTGCTAATGGAAGGTCTTGAAGATGTCACAACAGGAGAAACTGTGGAAGTCTTAGGGGACACTACTGGAGTTGTTACTTCTGCTTTTGTTGTTGAAGTTGTGACTTCTGAAATTGGAGTTGTGGAGAATGTTTCTATGATAGGACCAGTGGTTTTCTCTTTTGGTGGCTTTGTTGTTTCAGTCAGAATTTTCTCTGTTGTCGATGAAGTGCCTGTGACAACAGGCATTGTCATTGTTATTGTAATGGCTGAAGCTGTAGGCGCTGTGCGAGTAGGTTTCGGTGTTACTTCTGTTGGAGTCGGTGGCACTGGTGTTGTCTCTGTGCTAATGGAAGGTCTTGAAGATGTCACAACAGGAGAAACTGTGGAAGTCTTAGGGGACACTACTGGAGTTGTTACTTCTGCTTTTGTTGTTGAAGTTGTGACTTCTGAAATTGGAGTTGTGGAGAATGTTTCTATGATAGGACCAGTGGTTTTCTCTTTTGGTGGCTTTGTTGTTTCAGTCAGAATTTTCTCTGTTGTCGATGAAGTGCCTGTGACAACAGGCATTGTCATTGTTATTGTAATGGCTGAAGCTGTAGGCGCTGTGCGAGTAGGTTTCGGTGTTACTTCTGTTGGAGTCGGTGGCACTGGTGTTGTCTCTGTGCTAATGGAAGGTCTTGAAGATGTCACCACAGGAGAAACTGTGGAAGTCTTAGGGGACACTACTGGAGTTGTTACTTCTGCTTTTGTTGTTGAAGTTGTGACTTCTGAAATTGGAGTTGTGGAGAATGTTTCTATGATAGGACCAGTGGTTTTCTCTTTTGGTGGCTTTGTTGTTTCAGTCAGAATTTTCTCTGTTGTCGATGAAGTGCCTGTGACAACAGGCATTGTCCTTGTTATTGTAATGGCTGAGGCTGTAGGTGCTGTGCGAGTAGGTTTGGGTGTTACTTCTGTTGGAGTTGGTGGCACTGGTGTTGTTTCTGTGCTAATAGAAGGTCTTGAAGATGTCACAACAGGAGAAACTGTTGAAGTCTTAGGTGTCACTACTGGAGTAGATAGTTCTGGTTTTGTTGTTGAACCAGTGACTTCTGAAATTGGAGTTGTGGAGAATGTTTCTATTATAGGACCAGTGGTTTTCTCCTTTGGTGGCTTCGTTGTTTCAGTCAGAATTTTCTCTGTTGTCGATGAAGTGCCTGTGACAACAGGCATTGTCATTGTTATTGTAATGGCTGAAGCTGTAGGCGCTGTGCGAGTAGGTTTGGGTGTTACTTCTGTTGGAGTCGGTGGCACTGGTGTTGTCTCTGTGCTAATGGAAGGTCTTGAAGATGTCACAACAGGAGAAACTGTGGAAGTCTTAGGGGACACTACTGGAGTTGTTACTTCTGCTTTTGTTGTTGAAGTTGTGACTTCTGAAATTGGAGTTGTGGAGAATGTTTCTATGATAGGACCAGTGGTTTTCTCTTTTGGTGGCTTTGTTGTTTCAGTCAGAATTTTCTCTGTTGTCGATGAAGTGCCTGTGACAACAGGCATTGTCATTGTTATTGTAATGGCTGAAGCTGTAGGCGCTGTGCGAGTAGGTTTCGGTGTTACTTCTGTTGGAGTCGGTGGCACTGGTGTTGTCTCTGTGCTAATGGAAGGTCTTGAAGATGTCACAACAGGAGAAACTGTGGAAGTCTTAGGGGACACTACTGGAGTTGTTACTTCTGCTTTTGTTGTTGAAGTTGTGACTTCTGAAATTGGAGTTGTGGAGAATGTTTCTATGATAGGACCAGTGGTTTTCTCTTTTGGTGGCTTTGTTGTTTCAGTCAGAATTTTCTCTGTTGTCGATGAAGTGCCTGTGACAACAGGCATTGTCATTGTTATTGTAATGGCTGAAGCTGTAGGCGCTGTGCGAGTAGGTTTCGGTGTTACTTCTGTTGGAGTCGGTGGCACTGGTGTTGTCTCTGTGCTAATGGAAGGTCTTGAAGATGTCACAACAGGAGAAACTGTGGAAGTCTTAGGGGACACTACTGGAGTTGTTACTTCTGCTTTTGTTGTTGAAGTTGTGACTTCTGAAATTGGAGTTGTGGAGAATGTTTCTATGATAGGACCAGTGGTTTTCTCTTTTGGTGGCTTTGTTGTTTCAGTCAGAATTTTCTCTGTTGTCGATGAAGTGCCTGTGACAACAGGCATTGTCATTGTTATTGTAATGGCTGAAGCTGTAGGCGCTGTGCGAGTAGGTTTCGGTGTTACTTCTGTTGGAGTCGGTGGCACTGGTGTTGTCTCTGTGCTAATGGAAGGTCTTGAAGATGTCACCACAGGAGAAACTGTGGAAGTCTTAGGGGACACTACTGGAGTTGTTACTTCTGCTTTTGTTGTTGAAGTTGTGACTTCTGAAATTGGAGTTGTGGAGAATGTTTCTATGATAGGACCAGTGGTTTTCTCTTTTGGTGGCTTTGTTGTTTCAGTCAGAATTTTCTCTGTTGTCGATGAAGTGCCTGTGACAACAGGCATTGTCCTTGTTATTGTAATGGCTGAGGCTGTAGGTGCTGTGCGAGTAGGTTTGGGTGTTACTTCTGTTGGAGTTGGTGGCACTGGTGTTGTTTCTGTGCTAATAGAAGGTCTTGAAGATGTCACAACAGGAGAAACTGTTGAAGTCTTAGGTGTCACTACTGGAGTAGATAGTTCTGGTTTTGTTGTTGAACCAGTGACTTCTGAAATTGGAGTTGTGGAGAATGTTTCTATTATAGGACCAGTGGTTTTCTCCTTTGGTGGCTTCGTTGTTTCAGTCAGAATTTTCTCTGTTGTCGATGAAGTGCCTGTGACAACAGGCATTGTCATTGTTATTGTAATGGCTGAAGCTGTAGGCGCTGTGCGAGTAGGTTTGGGTGTTACTTCTGTTGGAGTCGGTGGCACTGGTGTTGTCTCTGTGCTAATGGAAGGTCTTGAAGATGTCACAACAGGAGAAACTGTGGAAGTCTTAGGGGACACTACTGGAGTTGTTACTTCTGCTTTTGTTGTTGAAGTTGTGACTTCTGAAATTGGAGTTGTGGAGAATGTTTCTATGATAGGACCAGTGGTTTTCTCTTTTGGTGGCTTTGTTGTTTCAGTCAGAATTTTCTCTGTTGTAGATGAAGTGCCTGTGACGACAGGCATTGTCATTGTTATTGTAATGGCTGAAGCTGTCGGTGCTGTGCGAGTAGGTTTGGGTGTTACTTCTGTTGGAGTTGGTGGCACTGGTGTTGTTTCTGTGCTAATAGAAGGTCTTGAAGATGTCACAACAGGAGAAACTGTTGAAGTCTTAGGTGTCACTACTGGAGTAGATAGTTCTGGTTTTGTTGTTGAAGTTGTGACTTCTGAAATTGGAGTTGTGGAGAATGTTTCTATGATAGGACCAGTGGTTTTCTCTTTTGGTGGCTTTGTTGTTTCAGTCAGAATTTTCTCTGTTGTCGATGAAGTGCCTGTGACAACAGGCATTGTCATTGTTATTGTAATGGCTGAAGCTGTAGGCGCTGTGCGAGTAGGTTTGGGTGTTACTTCTGTTGGAGTCGGTGGCACTGGTGTTGTCTCTGTGCTAATGGAAGGTCTTGAAGATGTCACAACAGGAGAAACTGTGGAAGTCTTAGGGGACACTACTGGAGTTGTTACTTCTGCTTTTGTTGTTGAAGTTGTGACTTCTGAAATTGGAGTTGTGGAGAATGTTTCTATGATAGGACCAGTGGTTTTCTCTTTTGGTGGCTTTGTTGTTTCAGTCAGAATTTTCTCTGTTGTCGATGAAGTGCCTGTGACAACAGGCATTGTCATTGTTATTGTAATGGCTGAAGCTGTAGGCGCTGTGCGAGTAGGTTTCGGTGTTACTTCTGTTGGAGTCGGTGGCACTGGTGTTGTCTCTGTGCTAATGGAAGGTCTTGAAGATGTCACAACAGGGGAAACTGTGGAAGTCTTAGGGGACACTACTGGAGTTGTTACTTCTGCTTTTGTTGTTGAAGTTGTGACTTCTGAAATTGGAGTTGTGGAGAATGTTTCTATGATAGGACCAGTGGTTTTCTCTTTTGGTGGCTTTGTTGTTTCAGTCAGAATTTTCTCTGTTGTCGATGAAGTGCCTGTGACAACAGGCATTGTCATTGTTATTGTAATGGCTGAAGCTGTAGGCGCTGTGCGAGTAGGTTTCGGTGTTACTTCTGTTGGAGTCGGTGGCACTGGTGTTGTCTCTGTGCTAATGGAAGGTCTTGAAGATGTCACAACAGGAGAAACTGTGGAAGTCTTAGGGGACACTACTGGAGTTGTTACTTCTGCTTTTGTTGTTGAACCAATGACTTCTGAAATTGGAGTTGTGGAGAATGTTTCTATGATAGGACCAGTGGTTTTCTCTTTTGGTGGCTTTGTTGTTTCAGTCAGAATTTTCTCTGTTGTCGATGAAGTGCCTGTGACAACAGGCATTGTCATTGTTATTGTAATGGCTGAAGCTGTAGGCGCTGTGCGAGTAGGTTTCGGTGTTACTTCTGTTGGAGTCGGTGGCACTGGTGTTGTCTCTGTGCTAATGGAAGGTCTTGAAGATGTCACAACAGGAGAAACTGTGGAAGTCTTAGGGGACACTACTGGAGTTGTTACTTCTGCTTTTGTTGTTGAAGTTGTGACTTCTGAAATTGGAGTTGTGGAGAATGTTTCTATGATAGGACCAGTGGTTTTCTCTTTTGGTGGCTTTGTTGTTTCAGTCAGAATTTTCTCTGTTGTCGATGAAGTGCCTGTGACAACAGGCATTGTCATTGTTATTGTAATGGCTGAAGCTGTAGGCGCTGTGCGAGTAGGTTTCGGTGTTACTTCTGTTGGAGTCGGTGGCACTGGTGTTGTCTCTGTGCTAATGGAAGGTCTTGAAGATGTCACAACAGGAGAAACTGTGGAAGTCTTAGGGGACACTACTGGAGTTGTTACTTCTGCTTTTGTTGTTGAAGTTGTGACTTCTGAAATTGGAGTTGTGGAGAATGTTTCTATGATAGGACCAGTGGTTTTCTCTTTTGGTGGCTTTGTTGTTTCAGTCAGAATTTTCTCTGTTGTCGATGAAGTGCCTGTGACAACAGGCATTGTCCTTGTTATTGTAATGGCTGAGGCTGTAGGTGCTGTGCGAGTAGGTTTGGGTGTTACTTCTGTTGGAGTTGGTGGCACTGGTGTTGTTTCTGTGCTAATAGAAGGTCTTGAAGATGTCACAACAGGAGAAACTGTTGAAGTCTTAGGGGACACTACTGGAGTAGATAGTTCTGGTTTTGTTGTTGAACCAGTGACTTCTGAAATTGGAGTTGTGGAGAATGTTTCTATTATAGGACCAGTGGTTTTCTCCTTTGGTGGCTTCGTTGTTTCAGTCAGAATTTTCTCTGTTGTCGATGAAGTGCCTGTGACAACAGGCATTGTCATTGTTATTGTAATGGCTGAAGCTGTAGGCGCTGTGCGAGTAGGTTTGGGTGTTACTTCTGTTGGAGTCGGTGGCACTGGTGTTGTCTCTGTGCTAATGGAAGGTCTTGAAGATGTCACAACAGGAGAAACTGTGGAAGTCTTAGGGGACACTACTGGAGTTGTTACTTCTGCTTTTGTTGTTGAAGTTGTGACTTCTGAAATTGGAGTTGTGGAGAATGTTTCTATGATAGGACCAGTGGTTTTCTCTTTTGGTGGCTTTGTTGTTTCAGTCAGAATTTTCTCTGTTGTAGATGAAGTGCCTGTGACGACCGGCATTGTCATTGTTATTGTAATGGCTGAAGCTGTCGGTGCTGTGCGAGTAGGTTTGGGTGTTACTTCTGTTGGAGTTGGAGGCACTGGTGTTGTTTCTGTGCTAATAGAAGGTCTTGAAGATGTCACAACAGGAGAAACTGTTGAAGTCTTAGGTGTCACTACTGGAGTAGATAGTTCTGGTTTTGTTGTTGAACCAGTGACTTCTGAAATTGGAGTTGTGGAGAATGTTTCTATTATAGGACCAGTGGTTTTCTCCTTTGGTGGCTTCGTTGTTTCAGTCAGAATTTTCTCTGTAGTGGGTACTGGTTTTTTTGTCGTCATAGGTGGTGTCAGTAGTGTTGTTGATGTTTCAATTTGTATTGTTGTTTTCTGGACAGTCGTGCCGGGGGTTTGGGGCTTACATTTGTCTTCGCAGCATTTAAGTCTTATTTCGTAATTGTAACACATTTGTGGAGTTTGATCTTTGTTTTTGCAAATCAGTCCAACAGATGGACTGCATTCCACTTTTTGACCCGCATCTGTGATCGATAATCCTTCTTCTTTTTCTCTGCATTCTACCTCTGTAGGTTTGCTGCAAGTGTTATTCTCAGACTTTACTATATTTTCAATGGACTCAGTATCCCCTCCATCAGTTCCTGATGTAGGATAGTTAGTATCAATCCAGTTTGACCACTTACACATAATACATGGAGTTGTTGTTATTGGAGCAGAAGTTGATGGGACAAATGGAGTAGATAGTTCTGCTTTCGTTGTTGAAGTTGGGATTTCTGAAATTGGAGTTGTGGAGAATGTTTCTATTGTAGGAGTGGTTGTCTCCTTTGGTGGCTTCGTTGTTTCAGTCAGAACTTTCTCTGTTGTGGATACTGGTTTTTCAGTCGATGTAGGCACTGTGCGAGTTGGTGTCGGTTTTACTTCTGTTGGAGTCGGTGGCACTGGAGTGCTTGTTATTGCCACTGTTGTCCTTGCTGTGGTCACTACCTGTGGCAATGTTGAATATTTTGGTGTTGTACCTTCTGACATTGTGATTATGGGTAAGGTTGGTGTTACAGGTTTGAAGGAAGTTTCCCTCCCTTTTTCCGTGGTTGCTGATGTCGCTTCTGAAAAGGAAGTTGTGTCGTGACAATTTTACTTTGTGAGCACAATTATACCTGGCTTGTATTCACTAATTTGAAAATAAGCCACACAGTATAGTCAAACCATAGGTTTCTATATAATGGTCAAATTTAACTTTTGACATTGTATCAGACACATTTTGGGGAGTGATTTCTAATAATTTTCAAAATGAATACATAATTGTCTAAAAGGTTTTATCTTGAGTTTCTAATTAAAAAAATTAAAATAGACTAAAATTCACTGCATTTACAATTTTGTCATGCTCTGGCCAAACTGGTTTTCTGATATGGCCTTGTAATATAATTCCCATTAAGTGCTTCTCTCACATTTCAGACAACAGAGACAAAGAATAGAGGACTTAGAGAGCTGTAAACTTCGAAGAGTTTGGGTCAAGGGAATCATGGAAAAGGCTGTATACACTATCTCTGAACATAAATTGTAACAGATAGGAACATCTTTGATGTGCAAATGTGTTGACTGACAAGTACTGGCACATATTATTGATATTAGTATATTATTCAGTATATCAGTATATTATTGATATCATTGATTTTGAAATAGCAAAAATAATGGCAAATCACAGTGAACCTGAGTGCTTATGCACATATACTTTTCATATTAATCACACACGTTAGTTTTCTCTTTCAGAAGCACTTTTAATCTTTTAAAGCCAGAAATCACAGACAAGCACGCATACACACACACACAAACACATATTTAGTATTTGGTACATTTTCCCTTTAATATCTAGCTGTTTGTTATAATATACCAAACTCTTCTATTTGTTGTACCAGGTGGTGCATAGTACACTAAGGTGCAGTTCTTCCTGGCATAAATATTCTTTTGAACTTACCAGTTGTTGAAAATACAAAGACTGTTGTTGGTGTTGCTGTGGTATACATGGGGGTGCTGGTGGATTCTGTCGTCTCCGGTGACGTGGTTGGTACTGCTGTGGTGGTGGTTGCACAAGGATACATGTCCCTCTCAATTGTTCCATTCTTTCCACAGACAGCAGTGATGCAGCTGCCATCACCATCGGTGGTGTTGTAAATGGTAGAACCATAAGAGTATTCGTTTCCTTTGTATGTGCAGTAACAAGCTGTGAAAGTCAGAACAGAGTTATGTTTACTTGTCAGATCCATTCATACACACATGTTTCCACTCCTTCTTTGATTATTATAGTATTAGTATAGTTTAGAAAAGTTATCTTCACCATTGACGTCATAACTGCAGAGTACTCCAGTCATTGCACAGTAGCTGTAAAAAGAGACAGAAATTGGTTGTAATCTTTTGTTCTTAAATTGTGAGACATTCTTTTGGGTCCAGTGAATATGTAACTGGTGCTTTGAACAGTGCTGCCAGCATTTCTTTGCTGGAGTACAGTACAGCACATATACATGCAAGTGTGTCATGGGGGGATGTTTCAAATTAGTTACATTTGCAGCCTACAATAACCATATAGCAATACAAATATGCTATCTTTTTTATCAGAGATCTATAGCTATCTATCGTTTTTCAGTCTCGAGGTTTGTTTTTTAGTGTGTGTCAAAGCAGTTCGCAAGTATATTTTGCAGGAAATATGTGGCATCCCCTACAAGCCAGACCATTTTTGGTTGAAATACAGGACTAATGGTGACCCTCGTATGGGGATTGTTTGCTGATTGTCCAAAAAAAAGATGTGATCATACCAGGTGTCACAGTTCTTCGTGGATGGGACGCTCTCTCCATCGGTGTAGTGATTTCCCTCTTCATCATAGCAGCCACACTGTTCACTCGGCACACACTTCATTGTGGCTTCATCTAGATAGGGCTTGTCTGCAGGACACTTTGGATAGCACCCTGGGAAGATAAACTCTGTCAGAATATATTCTTAAATTCACTCTGAACAGCACATGACCAGTTAACTGTAGAAATTACTTCTACAGCTGGCATTTTTCAGAACCACTAAGCCCAATATGGTTATTTTACCATGCTGCCACAATTTCCTAAATGGTTATGATTATACCTGCCACACAAACAGTGATGTTGTTTAAGACAGAATCAGGAAGTAAATAATAATAGGAAAAATAGCCTTCAAAAATAGTTTACGTCAAATGTGTAAAACAGTGTATAGTGTGAAAGATCATAGTCACCAAAATTATACGTCATTTTATTTTAATTTATTTATTTCAATCTTGCAATACAGCATATTACAGGCATTTTACAGGCATATGTGGGCATGAGTTGACTTTGCTCAGTAAGTTAAAAATCTGAGGAACATTTCAATTCAAAAAGCTATTTCACTTGAAATACTAATGAATAACAAAAGCAAATGCCTTCATTTGTGAAAATGAGTCATTCATACAGAGGCATCAGTGTGGTTATAGCCACATCCATAATGATATAACCTCTTCAATGATTTCCCTTTAATTATAAACTTGTTAATGTGCTAAATTGGCCAATCAGTCACGCATCCTCTGGCAGCAGAAGCTGG
Organism: Synaphobranchus kaupii; assembly: GCA_029718625.1. Taxonomy (NCBI): domain Eukaryota; kingdom Metazoa; phylum Chordata; class Actinopteri; order Anguilliformes; family Synaphobranchidae; genus Synaphobranchus; species Synaphobranchus kaupii. The sequence goes on along the minus strand of CM056388.1, from coordinate 30,698,057 downwards.
GTAAAATGGAGTATTGGTTTAAATTGTGTAAAGACCTTGAGGAAATAATTGTTACCTGTGAGCACTGGAAACTGAGTCGGGGAAAAAAATGTTACCTTCAAGAGCTGGAATCTGATTGGAGCAAATCCCTGAAGGATTCTTGCAGGTCTTTACGCAGGGGGCTCCACAAGGCTTGTAGTGCCACTCACAGCCATCAGGGCCATTGTAGAAATCACAGAACAGAGCTACAGTGAACAGAAACAAATTACAAAAGTTTACAAAATGGGAAGAAAGAGAAGAATAAGAAGATGCTGAGAAAGAACAGGAGCCTACTATTCATGTTTCACAAGCAAACTTAATAATGCTATTTCTAACATATAAATCACATTCTATATATTCCATTCTAAAATGAAACCTGGTAATCTACAGCTAAAGCACATTTGCAATGGATCTCTTTTACGCAAAGACACGTTCTTCCACAGTTTGTGAGATGGTGACAAGGCTCAGCTGGCTCTGAATGTACAACAGTGCAAACTGCAAGTTCACATACATTATGGTATTTCCTCATGTTGCTCCTCTGATTGCTGTTTCTCTCTATGCTGTGACGTTTAGAATGGTTTCTCTTAAAGATTTTGGTAGGGGCCAGAATGGTTCTTCTACCTTGGGGTGCAGAACCGGTTTAAACCAGCCCTGAGCAGTTTTGTAATGAAATGTGGTATTGGACAAGATAGACTGTATTGCAGTTTCAGTATTTCAGAACAAAAGAACAACAGGTCCGTGGTGTTGTAAACCCTGGTTTGCCGCTCAGTGTTATATTATTAACACATTTTAACAGGGCATTTATTTTGCGTGGCTTGCAGTGACTCACGGCAGATTTGGGGACTCCTCCAGGGTACGCAGACTCCAGCCTCGTTGCAGGCCTGCGCATAAGCCGCTACAGCCGTGCAGAAGCAATCGCAGTCTCCGCCGCTGTCGCACGCACACGAGTCGCTCACGCACGCATCAAAGTATTTCCCAGCGTCCACCTTGTGAAAACAGCAAAAGTTTTCCGCTTCAGATTGTTACATTTTTCATTTTTCATTTACACACCATTTCATAGAATCACTATGCAAAGTACAGGAACATAAGTGTGTTTATCATTATATTCTCATAGAAGTGGCTGTATAACATCAAGTGAGTGATCAGTAGACTGAAAATGGATGCCCGCCTCTAGATCTGAATCTAAAGTAAGAATCCGTCTAGGACAGACCTCTAGGTATGGCAGGGATGGATTTAAACACCCTAAAATATATTTCATTACAAAATACCTCCCAAATAAATGTCTATATGTCTATTAGTATATGAACTACAATCTAAAAGAGTGGACGCCTAGATTGCTTTGCAGGTGGCACAAGGTTGAAACCATACAAAAGCAGGGATGAGCAACCCGTATTATACTATATACAATACATACATGAAAATAAACATTTCAAATGCAGTATATATGTATTTGTAAATGCTACCCATCCCTGGTGTAGGGTAGCTGTTGTACCTGTGAGTGGCAGGCACTGAACACTTTGCTATTGATGATGCTACACTGCTTCTGGGACCAGGACTGTCTGTAAGGGTTTGATGTGCAGGGGTCTTTGTTGAGCTCTGCATCAGGGCAGCTGGGAGCCACCTTCCAGCTGTTTCCAAACTCCAGGGAATTGACTACCACTGCCTGGCTCCTGGTGGTGAAGTCATTGTTGCCGTCGCCATCGTAGTTTCCACACAGACCACAGACTCGGCCCTGGGGAAAAGATTAAACACACACGTGTCTGGCCTGGAACACTGCAGCACTTGCAAACTCTGCTGCAAAATCTCCTTCAGAGTGCCAGCGACAAAATTTTGTGACTTTACAGAATTCTTAACAATATGTCACCGCGTTCCGCTTCGTTTGGTTGTCTTGGCGACAGATTGATCAATCACTTATGAGGTCCCTTGAAAAAAAAGCTTACCGAAAATTTTTTGCTCAGTTTGATGAACATGCTGGTCTTTTTGTCCCACATTAGGATCAGGCCATTGTTAGCCTCGACCACCAGGTAGATCCCCATGGTTCTGATCTGGTATGGAATCTCACCGCCGGTATCTCTCTGGATAACTTGGGACTTTCCTTCTGTCAGTATCAGCTCGTTACTCTGCAAGAGCAAGGACAACCATGCTGACAACAATGGAAGCTGATAGTTACTAGGTACAGTTACAGTTTCAGGAACATTTGGGGGTTATGCAACATTTTGCTTTCCCTTTGCCACGGAGATTTTTATTTGTGAAGTTGGACATTTCTACCAGCAACTCTTACTACAACTTAAGCCACATAATCCAGTGGTGGTTTAAAAACCAACGGGGAAAAAAACTACCTAAAGTAAAGGTAACTGTCTATCTTGCTGGCTGGTTAACTACTAACTTAACTGGACAACAATTTTCTTTGATGCTTTTTAAACATGACCAGGTATATTTTTCATGTCAGTCATGCTAATATATGTAATGTCAATACGAACATGTTAGGAAACAAGTATAGTCAGATTTGTAATGGTAATTTTTTTTTTTTGCTCTTAACCCATTGCTTTTAGGCATGCTTCTGGTTTAACTGTTGACTGTTTCACTAACAGCAGACAGTCAGGCCTGCAGTCCTTACCCCCAGAAAGAGCTTGATGGCCTTTGAACAGGTGGTGCCAGTGGTTCCACAGGGTACATTCTCAGTGATCACCCTGAAAGTACCTTTACCACCGCTCTTGCTGCAGTAATCCTGTGAAAGTTGCACATTAGGGTTCAAGTTCAGGAATATGCACGTTTCTACACATGTGACATGTCTTAAAATGTGGCAGTGTAGCTTCTTACTAGCCTTTGGAACTAGACCAGGGATTTGCATATTCAAATGCTGGGTCAGGGCACTGACAATGCATCCTACAGCAAGTAAACGTGTTTGTATGCCTACCTTCCTTGTAATGAAACTTATTCATCCATTCAGTTATTTAAACAATTTTGAAATAATATTGTATGTTATAAGAAACTGGTAGAAAAGCGTCTTTGTGGTGCCCTCTAACGGTTGAAATTCCCTTTCTGCTCCCCAAACTGCCCCCGCCCCAATCACAGTGTCAGACTACCTCTTTGGAGGTACCTCTACGTCATATGGATAATTGTTGTCGCCCACAACGGAAACAGCCGGCACCTGATTGGTTAGACCCACTACGTTCCTTTCGTTTCAGCTCCACATTTTCAAACTGGAACAACGTGGTGTCCTGTTCATAAACTCTCTTATTCCACCTAAATAGTCCACTAAAATACGTTTCTGAAAATATTTGAGGTGTGAAGTAGGCCATGCAGTTGCTGAATCTTGATTCATATTTGATCTGCAATGTCTAGTTTGACAGTTTGATCTGAGTTATACAAAATCATTTGTACATTGTACGTTCATTTATGCAAATGAATATGGACGCAGCTCCTCCGCCCCCCAACCCTCTCCCTCGCTCACCCCACAAAGTATTTTTCAAAATTGTGTTGTAGCCGGAGACACATGGTGTGTGTACTTACTCTTTTAGGAGAGAAAATATAACACAATATGCTTTCCCAAGCTACTTTTCTATATTGCTCCATGAGTACATTTAGCTTGCAGTTTGCCATTCCTTGTAAAACGTACCTGAGTGAGGGTATATTCACACCCTCCACTGAAGCTGAACCTTTTATCATCAAAGGTGATGTAATTGCCATCTCCATATATGGCACAGGTCCCATGGCAGTCATTAGATGTACACTGCCACTTACTGCTCGTACAGGTGCTGAAACGACAATCATAACAAATTTCAGAGATGAGTTTTCCTGGTCAGTTTGTTTTCAGAATCTATACGTCCCAAAGGCCAAAAGTATATGCCTTCATGCTGAGCATATTTTTTCCACAGAGTGACCCTGAAATTAGGACACATACATTTCAAAGGAGCACTTATAAAAATGTGTGCAGATCCAGCTCACCATGTGTTGCAGGAAACTTTAATTTTGGACCCAGGCTGGTACGGAGCTCCATTGTGGATACAAGGACAGGCATCTTCCTCTATGCAGCCTCCCTTCCCATCAGAAACCAGTCCTTCAGGGCATATGCAGCCTGAAATGCACTCTGTGCTGATCTGTGGTGGAAAATCGCATCACAAAATCAGTCATCATTGGCACTTGTGTACCCGTAAAGCACTTTTTTCACAGCTGTCTGTGTGTACAGAACATCTCACGCCTTTTCATAAGCACACGTGCCTAGACACTGATGGGTGTCAGTTGCGCTCCACTCCAGCAGATGGCAGTAATGCACTGATTAATCCTGTCTGACAGGATCGTCAGGTTACCATATGCTACTTTTCTCAACATTTCAAGCAATTGAATGTCATTTGTGCGTCTATATATCTGATTATTCATCACCATCGGTTCAGGGCAAGGACTGAGCAGATCAGCTCATCAATATTTATGGAAGGGTCAGTGTAATAGTCTGGGCAAAGTCCCCTGCAGACTCTAAAGTAAGTGGGTGACTGAACCTTTCCAGCTCTTAGCCAGTCCATAGGAAGCGTGAGTGTATTGAATTGTATATGCTGTTGTCTGGTCTATAGGAAGCTGCTTGATTTGGAAGCTAAGTGCTTTGTGCTTGTGTGCGAAAATAAAAAGAAAAAACAATAAAGTTTATTATTATGGGCCAAGTACCAACAGTGCACAGGCACCTATTGTAATTGTAGGAATTTCCACCATTATTATGCTTTTGTCACGGGAGTCTATGGCAGCCCAAATAACTCCTTGGTAGATTTTTGTGAAATTTGGCCCGTTAATAGAGGACAGGTAATGGTATCCAGACACCAAGATTGGGTTCAGTTCATCCACTCCTCTAGCGCCAGCAATGGGCCAAAGTTAATGTCAGATTTTTGGGCATAACTTTTGAACCGTTTGGCATAGTCAAGACCCCCCACCCCCATGATCCTTTCATGGACCTGCCAAGTTGAACACCCCCACCCTCGTCAATGAAAAACACACTTTAATCCACCTAGACCGTTGAACAGATCACCACAAAATAAGTAAGTAAGTAACTCACACACTCCATGTTGAGTGAACTGCAGCTCCTCTGGCACTCAGACCCTATGGTCCCTACTTTAGCCCCCTCGCAGTTGAAGAAGACCATGGGTGGGAGGCAGGCTTCTGAGCGATACGCAGGAGAGACATTTCTGTGTTACTGTTTTACTGTTTATTTCTGTCATCGTTACTTAAAATAATGCATTTTCCCTTCTGTTTCACTTGGAATTATTAGAATAAAAGGGTGCAGGGTGCTCAGCTGGAGTTTAAACTGGAATAGCTTAATCTTATTTCACAGATTTGAATAGCTGTTTCAGTTGTAAAGCAGATATGTGGTCTAGGGGTTTAAACTTGAGGTTTAAACTCCAGCTAAGCATACTGTAATTGACCCAAATGTGTCCAGCACAAAAATACCAAGTAAACGTATCTTGTGCTTTTTATTTAAGTGCTTAATTAACAGTGTTAATTAAATGCTTGTTCTGTCTTGACTTAATTGCTTCTGCTTTTGTATGTATGTCCACATTGCTCAGTATAAATAACTGTCATTGAATTTATGTCTTTATATTCATTATTTGGCAGATTTTACTTTATTTAATCAGATGTTTTAAATATAGAATTTATTGTATTCAATCAATTCTGTGATTGAATCAGATTAAAATTGAGATTCAAGGAGAGAGGGAATTATACTCACTTTGTAGCTTTTGTTCAGCCCCAAAGCACCTTAGTTTTCCTTTCTTGCAAGTGCTGCAAAATTAAGACAATGTAAGATTGGCTAAACAACGCTAATATTGGAATGAACTGCAAACAGGTGAAGGGGAATATCTTCTGTCTAAATCAGCACATTTAACAGGGGTTTTGTTTATTGTAATCACTTAGACAGAAGGCCACCTATCCTGGACTTCCATCAGCAGGAGTATATATATACTGTATTGTATCATATTTATGCGCTGATCGTTGACGTATGTGTAATTGTTGTATTTTATACTGTAATCCAAAAGTTTAAATACAATGCCCATCATATCTAATGGACAACAAAGATTTCTATTATATTATACCATACAACACAGCCTGTACTTGCAGAATGTCATGAACAAACACAGATCCTACTCTCACTGACACACATAAAGAAACCCTACTGTCACTAACACACAGCGAAGGCACTACCATGTAGCCCCGTTCTTGATGACTGTCTCTCCCGGGACGACTTCCGCCCCCTTGTAGTAACAGGGACAGCTTGTGGGGGGGACACATTGGTTTTCTTGGTTCATGTATGTTCCCTTGGCACAACCACAGCCGTCCACAGGTAAGAAGTCCACCTGGCAGGTGTAGTCAGGCTCACTGAGAGAGCGGCAGGTACGTTTGCAGCTGGTCATGCTGTACGCAAACACCATGGTACTTGGGCAGGTGGTGTATTTCTCTGAGCAAAGGAAAGACAGAAGGCCCCATTTTAGTAGCCTGACCTGCCCCAAGGGTTTTCTACACTTCTGTTCATCTGATAAAGTTTGACCTACTGCAGGCAGTGTCTCTCCATCCCTTGAGCTTGATGCCTTTGACAGCGCAGGCGTAGACATAGGAAGAGAGTGCGGCACACATGCACTCTTCGCTCTTCTCACAGTTGCAGCTGTCATGCATACATTGCTGAGGGGAAGGGAGATTGATTGATTGATTTTATTTTATGGATAAAAAAACAGCAAACACTTGTTTCCAACATGGTCCCTGATGTAGTAAAACAGGACAGACAGTAACACATAACATAGTATACACAATAAAAACCAGAAAACAACAAAAACACCCATCCTATAAAATCATTAGAAAAACCCTTGAAATACCTATCGTATAACAAACTTTTTACTCACAATTGATTAAAAGACATTATATCCAAAAACCAGACATCATAAAAACAAGCGAATTATATTGTTTTGCATAACCTGCATCTTGTTTTTTAGCTTCACTGCTATCCCACTGTACCATGTGGAACAGGCGTAGTCAAAGTGACACTGTATTAGTGTTGAGACTCCTTCGCGACGGCCCTATTAAAAATGGTTCGAATTCGAACCATAGCGTCATTTGTCTCTCTGCTATTGGTTAACCGTGGATTCGCGGTCGTTTTCATTTGAAAATGTTTTGGATAGTCAGCCAATGATTGCACAGATATTCTTGGCTGTGTGACGTGGTTCATTTACGCTGCACTGTTGACGCGCAATACGTTTCACTTTCACTTTCTTCTCCACTTTCCATTCCTCCATGTTCAGAATCAAAGTCACTGTCATTATCATCGTTGCGCATAGTGCATATTTCAGCAACTTCGTCTGCAGTAAACCGGCGTTTACCACTGGCCGAAGCCATTTCGGAAAGGCTTGTAAAGACGTATTGCGCGTCAACAGTGCAGCGTAAATGAACCACCTCACACAGCCAATAATATCTGTGCAATCATTGGCTGACTATCCAAAACATTTTCAAATGAAAACGACCGCGAATCCACAGTTAACCAATAGCAGAGAGACAAATGACGCTATGGTTCGAATTCGAACCATTTTTAATAGGGCCGTTCTGTCAAACTGTCTTGTTCTATGGTATAGAATTTTAATCTTGGACAGCACTTTGGTAGCAATGGATTCCCCTGAAAGTGTCTGATCCATTTCTATGCCAAGGTATATTTCAGAGGCATGTGAGACAATCTCCTTGCCATTGCAAGTTACCTTTATTTTATCTGCTTTTTGTAACTTGCGTTTGGTGCCGAACAGGATTGATTCTGTCTTCCCTAGATGTAATGACAGTTCATTGCCTATAAGCCACTCCCTAACAGATGCTAGCTCCTTGCTAAGTGTGACCTCAATCTGGTGTTTTTCCCAGCCACCAGTAATGCAGCGTACAAATTAAAAGTTTGCATTTTACTGCAGCTGGCATGTAGTTGACATAAATTAGGAACAGCAAAGGCCTCAGAATTGACCCTGCGGTACCCCACATGTTATTTCCCTAGGTTCAGATCAGGTCCCTCCAACATAACAAACCTGAGTTCTCCCTTTAAGGTATGAACTGAACCAGCTGACCGTAGTGTGTCCTATTCCCATACATTGTAGTTTTGACAAGAGAATGGCGTGATCTACTGTGTCAAAAGCTTTCTGTAAGGCAAGCATGACCATACCAGTGTAATTTCCATTTTCGCTATATTGTCTAATGTAATCACAGAGATAGGTGAGGCAGGTATCTGTGGAGTAGGCCACTCTGAAACCAGACTGGAGTTTATACAACAGCTTATGCTTAATTAGGTATTCCTCCACCTGATCCTTGGATATAGTGGTTAGGATTGATACTGGCCAAAAGTTCACTACATCTGACCTGCTGTTCTTCTTGAACAGGGGACCACTCTAGCCATCTTCATTTCACTTCATTTCTTTTTTTTTTTTGCTTTAATGATATATCCAAATTATGTGCAATGACCTCACATATGACACTGGTGCTATCCTTCAGTAATCTGGCTGGAATGAGATCCAAGCCAGTTGCTTTGTTTGTAGATAGTGGGGACAGCATTGTCATTACTTTTCCCACTGAGACAGGACCCATTTCAAATGTTTCAGGAACAACATTTTTATGCTGGTAAAAAGTGTCCAGAAATGGCAGTCCAAATCTCCCAGAGCCACAAGGTAGTTTAGAAACTAGACTAGAGGCAATGGTTGTGAAAAATTTAGTGAAATGACCAGCACTGTTCTGTTTATCAAAGAACATGATGTTGACTATATCCAGTCCTATATTACATGATTTTGTGTTGCTTTTCCCAGTTGTGTAATACTGGGACTTGCCTATCTGTACCTTATAACTAGCTTGATTTCAATAATGTACATATATATCATAGTCAGTATTCAGATTGGACTTCTTAAACCTTCTAGAGTAACCATCTCTCTGTCTAATGAGGTCCGGAATCTCTTACTGGGAGAGTTCACTCTCAAAAACAGCTCTCAGACATAGGCGGCGCTAGGGGGGGCTTGAGCACCCCCCAAGAAAGGCCATAGCACTCCTGTAGCACCCCCAAGAAATTTTGTAACTTCTTCACACATTTCACTTTTTCACTGAATGAAATTAATTGTTCGACTGTGTGACATTAAAGGTTGTATCAGCGATTTTGGGTGACGTCACTTCTGAAGCGAAATCCCAAACAAACATACTTATGAATAATTATGTTATGTTTTAAAAAATAGTGTTCAAGCATCCAGAATTATAACCACGTTAATAACGTTTGTAAGAAACCAAACCGTTTGTAAATCCGTCAAGATTTCAGCGAGATAAGAGTATTAGCGTTTGTGCAGATCATTGTGATTGGTTGGAATACTGTTTATTTAGGTTTTGAGTGGTTGGTAGTACCATTTGTTTTTGTGTACGATCTCGGAGCATAGGCTGCCTACAGAGACGCGGTTTTTTGACGGCCTGCTTATGGGGCGGGCAGCTAGCGGATCGTGAGGAAAAATCAGATGAATGTGATCATTTATGTTTCCACCCAAAATCGCTGATACAACCTTTAACTGGTCCTATTAATAGATGACCGATAATATATTATTTACGGTATGTTCCCTAGCACCCCCCGATAATTATTTAAGGTACGTTCGCTAGCGCTGGTGTGGTTGGCTAATGTGGTTAGTTGGGCTTGTTTAATGATCGGAGGCACATTTTCAACGCAGAAGTCAGTGACCAATATCGTCCGAAATAGATTGTTTCTTGGTCTCCAAACGGCCAAGTTTTGTGGATGATCAACAGTTGATAGCGAGTCTCCTGAAACAAGTTTAGAGACGGGAGATCAGCTAGAGCAGGAGGAGAATCAGTTTGACGATGCCAAGGCCAACGTGGATGCTAACGTGGATGTTAGCCAACATCCACAGGAAGGGCCATGACGTCCAATTCTTAAAGCATACCGATCACAGATGTTTGGGACTCAGCAAAGGAGTTTCAATAGAAGCTGGTTCGAGCAATATGTCTGGCTGGAATATAGCATCACCAAAGATGCAGCTTTTTGTTTTGCGTGCAGGCATTTTTTACGACCAGGTCAGCACAGATTTAATTCCGAGTCATCATTCACCATCACCGGCTTCTAAAACTGGTGAAAAGCTACAGCCAAGTTTAAGGCTCATAACGAAAGTGCGGGGAACAAATTGTCAATGGAGGCATGGACGGAATTCAAAATGAAGCAGGAATAACAGTTGTTATAACAGTTGTTCTCACGCTTCACCATTATTCTTTATTTATATTCTGTGTGCTCTCGGGAGCCGGCAGCATTGTTATGTACCTGAACTGAAATTGACCGGCCGTGTTAATGATCATTTAAGATTGGCAGTATGTAAGTAATTACATGTGCCATGAGAAACTTACTGCTTTGTAGCTGTCTGGGCTTATCTCAGAATGACACTTGGCAAATACTCCCTTTGGATCCGTCAGCATGGAGCACCAATACTGGGCATATTGCTCTGTGGAAAGGAGGGACATCAAGAAATGAAAACATGGAACTATGTATCCTTTATTTGGTAAAATATCGTCATAGTATTTTAAAATATCATGTCATATACATGCCAAACACATACTTCCTTTCCCTGTGAAAAATGTGAGGGAATTAACAATGGAGAATGAAGGAGAGTAGTAGTGTTCAGGAAGTGCTGTAGTGTACATGTTGTTATAGTGATGGAGTCACAGCTGTAGTGTACATGTCATAGTTAGGGAGTCAGAGGTAGGAAGTCAGAGCTGTAGTGTACTGAATTATTAGGGGACCGAGCTGGTACCCTATTGTTTTTGTTCGGATTCTTTTTTTTTTTTTTCTCCCCTTTCACCTAAAATTACCGTGAGCTGGTTTTGCCTAGAATCACCAAACTTGGCAGGCTTATTGGGATTGCCAAACTCTTGGAGCCACTGTATTTTGACGCAGATTGAACACCTGGTGGCGCTGTAGTGCACGTGACATAATTTTGACATTGACACGCCCACTGCCGACGCCCCGTTTGACCTAGAGTCAGAACATTTGGTATACAGGTCCCTCTCCTCATACTGAACAAATTTACCTCAAGGAACCATCAAGTCACCCGTATTGGATTTTCCGCTAATTAGCATTTTTTGTATAACACTTAAAATGCTACTCCTCCTACAAGATTTGAACAATTTACATGAAACCTGGTATACACACTCCATAGAGCATGCTTCATAAAATTTATATACAGAATTTTGATATTTTAAAAGATGGCAGAATGACGAGCCAATTAATTTTCAATGGCCGTGGCTTATCACAAAAATTCTAATAATTCCAAAACCATTTGACAGAAAGTTATGAATTTTGGTAGGTCTTTTAAGAGTAACATCAGGACATGAAATCTCCAGTTTCAACCTAATCGAGCTACGTGGTAGTGCTATAGAGATCCAAATATAAGAAAATATTTAAAAATTCACTAAAAATCATTGACATGCCCACTGCATACGCCCCGTTTGATCTAGAGTCACAAAATTTGGTGTCCCGCTGCTCATGCCCAACAAATTTGCCTCATGGAACCATGAAGTCTGCCATCTTCGATTTTCTGCCAATTAGCATTTTTTCTAAAACACTTAAAATGCTACTCCTCCTACAGATTTTGACCAATTTGCACCAAACCGGTTTGAGGGACTCGTCCCACATCCCTTCATACATACATTACTTTTCTAAGGCCTATGTCAAAATGGCCGAATGAGAAGCCAATGAATTTTGCATTGGGCGTGGCTTATCACAAAAATGCTAGTAATTCTAAAATCTTTTGATATAAAGTTCTGAAACTTGGTGGGTTGATTGAGAATTAGATTTGAGCCCTGCAGTTTTAACCCAATCAATCCACGTGGTGGCACTATAGAAATACAAATGTTGGGATGGCAGGTATGCCATCCGCCAAGTACACTATCTATGCTTAACAGGCCGTCTACCTACCATACCAACTGTGAAAGTTCCTGTAGCATTGTGGTTAAGGCACTGGACTGCCGTGTAGTAGGTTGGTGGTTCGATCCCCACCTGTTCCCAACATTTTTTTTGAGGCACACAATGTGCACGTCATGCTAAGAATGTTCTTTTAACATAAAACAAGTTATTTTTATTGCAAAGGCTAAGAAATTTCACAATATTACCTGTTAACTGTTTGAATTATTAAGTCAGCATGCCAACACAATCTGATACCGCAACACAAAAGTCTTATTTGGCCGCAACATTTCTGTTAACCTGCTTTGGCCTAGTGGTTACAATCTTGGCTTTCTGTGCGTGAGGGCAGTGGTTCGATTCCAGCTTGGTACCAATGGCTAAGTTAATGTTTGGCAAAATTATTGTGCAAATGCTATGCTTCTTTTAATGCTCTTTTCACAGTAATGAACGCCTTTTTATTGCAAAAGTTAAGAAATTTAACAGTATCAACTGTTCACTGTTTCACTTGTACTTAAAAGACTAATATGCAAGCCCTTACTGGATCGGGTTAAGATACCATCAACAATTGCAAAAGCCATGATTAGAAACAAATATTTGTATTTTGGGTCAACGCTGTCTAGAGTTGTCTACCATTTTGCAGTCTCTGTTTGACAAATGCTGCTCATGCCGCTCGGTCCCCGGGAGTCGCTGCTTGAAGCTATATTTATCAGTGTTATTAGTGTACTATTGGCTGAATTATATATTATTTCACATACTGCTGCCAACTGAGGTGCCTTAATTTGGCAGAATTTGAAGGAAGCATCAGATGTCTCCGTAACCAGATAGGATATCCCATAAGTCTTTGCAACAACCTTAAAAAATGTAATTCTTTTGACAATTCCAGGCTGAGTAAGTGGTAATTCGAGTCCAAGTCAAGACCGATTTGATTCCAGTACATGTATGTAAATATGTACATGCATACACGTGAATATATTTGTTCTGTGGTCTCGATGGGAATGAATACCAGTCTGCAATTCTCACCATCCAAGACTGATTCCAAGACCGAAATAATTACTCCAAATCCCAAGCAAGACTGAGATTTTGAGACTGGTAGGTGGTACCTCTATGGGGTGTTCCATTTTTGAGAGATTACCTCGATGTCCACAAAGTAACTGTCTCCAAAGGTAGCTGCCTACCTCGGCAACAAGGTGGTAGGCGGCTGCCTTTAAAACACTATACAGTATATCTGTACTGTAAATGTTGTCATGGGAAGCCACAGCTGTAGTTTTCAAGGAGTCACAGCTGTAGTGTGAATTTAGTCATGGGGAGTCACAGCTGTAGTGTACATATTGTCATGGGGAGTCACAGCTGTTTGTAGTTTGTATGCTGGTATAGTTACCATTGTCCACACTAAGACTGCAGGGATTCTCAAAGCTTCTCTTAACATCTGTGCAGCTGGCCCTAGCCTTCCAGGTGTTGGCGAATGCTGCTGCGGTGCCCTCCACCAGGCCGCTTGTGGATTTGAAGTCATCAGCTTGGACATTGTTAAAGTTTCCGCACAGACCTGAGAGGGGAAGGCAAAAGGTTGTGGAGATGTGTTGAATTACCATTCTCCAATCAGCCATCCACTAGCCTCCAGTGTGAGGGACATAAATTTACAGTCTGACTGAGTTGACCCGCTCATCACAATATTCTTGTCCACTTTCTGGAGATATGCCAGGGATAATAATATAGAGATAGGATGTTGATGTTGTAACCGTTTGCATAGAAACTAGAGAGGGGCACCACTAATCATGGAGTACACTGATAACAACAAATAGAAGAATGTTATTGGTGACTGAGAATGCTTACGGCCTATATTTATAGGATACAGTACCATCAGGGACTTTGGAAGTATTGCAAGAAAAAAAAATAGCTAGGAAGTATGTCCATTGCTAATAAACTTGATCAGTTACTGCTTCTGACCAATCTTGATCTTGTTTAGGTGGGCTACAAGTGGAGGTGGCACTTGACCCAATGCAACCTCTGACCTATAACTCAGTGCTGTCTAAAATTAGCTAGAACCAATCAGATTGCAGGAAACCAATTTCACCTTTTCCAGACACTAGAGAGAGCCTGCGATTGAGACTGGGCAATAGATAACATCTGTTGATTGGAACAGGGCAGAGGAGGTTTCTCTAAGACAACAGGTGAAGCAGTGCTTCACCAAAAAAAAGGGGTGAAAAAGAACATGCATATCACACAATCACACACACAACATAGGCTTTCTTTAATATTGAATCATCACCGACTTTCGACTTTCCCTTGTGAAGCTAAAAAAAGTGCTTAGATTCAAAAATATGCCTTGTATATTCTTATATAGTTCTGTGCTTGTATCGTGAAAAACAGCGCCACCCTTTGACTTTTAAAAGGAACTTCAGTGAGGCACAGTGTCTGACTGCTTCACTTGACCATTGGAAATCAATGGGGGACTTTATAAGACATGATTGGATAATTGTGGATTATGACGCGTTTTTCAGCCCACCCGTGAAGCAGTGCCTCACTAAAGTATTCAATAGAGTTCCAATCATGCGTGTTCTTGTGCGCGTTCTCGTCCTGATGATTGACATAATGTCTAACCATTCAGAACACAAGTTCAGCTGTACAGCATAATCATCTTCACCACCAATTTCGACTTTCGAGTCAACCATTACTGTGTTACTGTATTAGAGAGAGAGAGAGAGAGAGAGAGAGAAAGGCAGAAAGGGAGCGGGAGAGAAATTTATTCAGTTTTTATGGTTGTGGCGTTGTCAGTGGTGATTTGTATCGTAAACAGTTAAATGTTTTATAGTGTTGTAGTGTTAATAGCTAGCTAATTGCTAACGTTAGTGATTTAACTAATGTTTCCTAACGTTAGCCTAAACTAGTTCACTTTTTGTAACGTTAGCTTTTGCCATTTCATTTGGCTGCATTTGAAAGAAAATGGAACCTGTGACTGTAAACATCCTGGATTGGATTCTGCGGGATTAACGTAACATTATTTTCAATCCTTAAACTGTGAAGAAAGATTGCAAGTGAAGGCGGATGGGAGACCGAAGCCTCCTATAAATCTTATCCAGTGAGTGGGCTCGGTAAGTCAGAGCTTTAGCTAACGTTAAATGCTCGTAGTAGCCTACGTCGAGGTGGATTAGTTACAGGCAGCTTGCTAATGGAATCGCATGTATTGCTGGCCATGTGTGTTGTTTAAAGGAAAGCCTATTCTTTTTTATCCAAGTGTGCTGCTACAGGAGATGTTCAATGTTTGCGAGAGATGGCTTTCATTATTTAGGCTACGTAATTCAGGTCTGTTAAAATTTATGTAAAATCGAAGGAGCATGACAGTGTTGTAACCGTGCGAATTGAGTCTGAGAATGATCATTTTATTGATGAAGGTGCACGCATAACAAAATAACGTTAGTGCGGAAAACCGTGACATTCCTGAGAGGTTGATCGATGCGATTCTTGGGTCGTCGTGAGCTGGCATTTAGGGGAATAACGAGAGTGAAAATTGGGATAACAGAGCAGGGAGTTGACTGAGCTTCCTTCCCGCTATGATGACGTTCAGGTCGCCCTCTGTGTTCTCCGGGATGTCAAATGGCCTATTCGCACTGGACTAGGGTATTAGGCTACCTGGTGAACTCAGATGATTTAGGAATGGCTGATGCTAGATTGGATAGCCCGGAGGGACCTGGGCGGGACCCTGGGACACTATCTTAACAGTTCGGGCATGAGCCCAAGTTACGTGAACTCCTGTGAGGTTATGTTTAGGGGTTGGGAAAAGGTTGATGCTAGATTAACCACCAATCACAGCACAGCGTCCCTCTAAGGGTCCCGCCCAGGTCCCTCCGGGCTATCCAATCTAGTATCAACCTTTAGGAATTATCCCCCGATGAGTTTCATGTGGCGCATTCGCACGGGATAAACGCAGTCAGTATTTCACTCAAATTTACTTATGAAATCCCAGGGATTATCAATGGGTACGAATGAAACGTAACATTTCTATAGGCTACTTCCATATTCTCAGGTTTTCTGCACATTTGCACAGCGTATGCAAATTGGTGTGTTGAAGCTGGCTTCTCAATTCAGTCACATTAAATTCAGCAGTAACATTTAAATACTTAGTTTTGGTTTAAGAATCACACCCAAAATGTCAGAATTGGCAATAACAATTTCCACCGCAGCCTCCGTAAATCTCAACTCGGAAAGATGAAGAAAAAAGCGGGGAAAAAACAAGGAATCCTTGCTGGGGAAAAAAACTAATTACTGAGATGCCGATTCACACAGGACTAATATTATCAGATGACCTGTTTTGTGCGAAATATGGTAGGTCATTTACGGTGAGGAATTTTGACTTTACAAATTACGGAAATGCAGATTCGCTCGGGATTAAGATCACAGACGACCTCCACAAACCACATGAGGTCCCCAGATAATTATACTCCAGTGAATAGGGCATAAGACGATTTAAAATGATCTCAATGAAGCTATTTCAGCTACGGTGCAGGTGGATTTGAGTATTTATCTATTGAATATGCATAGGTGATTAAATAATTTGGCTGCTAATAAATTAGTGTCTACATAACTACTTGTCATTGTATTCTATCTGGTGTTATTCATTTGAGAGAAGGCAGCTCAATTTAAATGGGACAGCCATAGTGATGAGTTGTCAAGAAATATAAACCTGTTTTAAATGGCCACCAGCTCTTTTCTGCCTGCAGCTGGTCAGTTGACGTGGTCAGTGTTAAACAACCCAAAAATGGCCTAGCTCAACAGGTAAAGCAGGGGTTCAATTTTCACAGGTAGAAAAAAAATTGTGGGTTTGCTTCACCAAAAATTCTGGTCAGCAGCCGCCACTGGAACAGGGGTACACATATTCCAGAACAATCCGCAATTGTTCAGGCCCAGGAATGTGTATAACTGCCGGGAAATCCCTGGACGAATTGGAAGTAACATTTGAAAGCGCTCAATGTCTGTGACAGTTTTGGGAAATAATCAGGTAGCAACTTCCAACAAAGTTCATCCATATTAATTGCCATTCTTACAACAACATGCTATTTTTCTGATAGATTACATTAAATATAAACATAAAAATAAACATATTTAGAAAAAAAGTTATTGTGACAAAACCCTGGGTCATGTCCATAATCTCTGTACCCCTCGGCCTGCTGCAGGTCACAGAAAGAAAAGGATCAGGATTTAAAATTCATGCGAAAATGGGAGCACATACCACAGGTAGTCCCCTTGTTTGAGGGGTTTAAGGTGATGTAGACCTGCATGACTGGAACCAGCTGGATCCGCAGCTGGAGCCCGTAAGAGGTCTGGACAATGACGTAGAATGTGGACGGCTTGAACACAGTGACCTGATCTGTGAAGCAAATAGGATTCCATTGGAATACATTCATTTCTGTTCATTACTAGCAGACATAGCAGAAATGCTGCCTACCTGTTGAAAGTGGCAGTTGAGGAGCAATATTATTTACAAGGACAGCTCCATTTGACTGGATGGAGATGATCTGTGGGATGGAGAGGAAGTCAGTCATTTAGCCTTCTACAAGAGCTGCCCTAGAAATACGCCCTGGTTCACTTCAAACAGAAATAGGGTGTCTCACCAACCACAAAGTTTTTTTTTCTTGTTTCATAAGAAAGACTGCCCCCTACTGACCTAACATCACATTACTTCCAACAATTACTTCCAACAGCAACCAGGAGGTCTCCCATCCAAGTATTAACCAAGCGCACATCAGAGGTGGAAAGTCCAGGGGACAGAAAGTAAAAGTCATGCCATGTTTTTCTTCCAGCCATGAACTCACACAACTGATTTCACTAATTAGCTCTCCCGCCTGGCTGAAGAATTGTGCTAATTAGCAAATCCAGGCGATTGGAACAAAATACTGGGGAGGACGTTTACTTTCTGAACCTGGACTTTCCACCTCTGCACACCAAACAAAAACTGCTGTCTCTACACATTAAACATGCATGTCCCTCTACTGGACAGAAAGAGAACATCATAATGAAGTGTTGTGATCTGGGGTTGCTTCAATTGGTCAGGCCTAGGCTCAGCAATGTGATGCAGCAATAAAATTAATTCAGTTAAGTACCTGAATGTACTGAATGACCAGGTTATCCCATCAATGGGCATATTCCAGGACGACAATGCCAAGATTCATCGGGCTCAAATTGTGAAAGAGTGGTTCAGGGAGCACGAGGAATCATTTTCACACATGAATTGGCCACCAGAGTCCTGACCTTAACCCCATTGAAAGTCTGGGATGTGCTGGAGAAGAGAATTGACTCTCCCGTCGTCAATACAAGATCTCGGCGATTAATGCAACTCTGGATGGAAATAAATGTTGTAACGTTGCATAAGGTTGTCGAAACAATGCCACGACAAATGCGCGCCATAATCAAAGCGAAAGGCGGTCCAACGAAATATTAGAGTGTGCGACTTTTTTTTTGGCCAGGCAGTGTATAATATGTAATGAATAATGTATTCAGCTATGGCATGATTTAAGGGTTTATTTAAAGTAAAAAACAGCTTGAAAAAGTCTTAGCGTGAATCAGTTTGTTTTTTTCAAATTGAATTTTTAACAAAATTGGTGTCACTTCAGATTCCAACATTTATAAACATTTATTCATATTATGTTGCACAAACCCAGTGCCATTTATAGGTGATACTAATAGGGAGCACAAGACCAAGAGAACCAGGCTTACTAGCCAGAATATACACTACAATTATATCAAAATAGAATTTAGGTTAAACTAAATGTTTTTTTAAGATCAGTAATCTGTAATTTTACTAGTCTTTAAATAGTTAATGTAGTTCAAATAATAATATTTGAGCCAGATGTGACAAACAAGCAGAAGACACCATGGGCCTTATCTTACACCTGGTGCAAAGCGGCGCTAACCCAAACGCAAGTGTCTTTGCTATCTTACACCCGGCGCTAGGTTCATTATAACGCCTAGCGCTCACGTCCTTTAACTAGCATGTATTCTTGCGCCTATTACAAGTGAACTGGGCGTGTTGGTCTTAAGATGAGGAGTGGCCAGGATTATTTTTGGCGTATTTCTATCTTGAGCCAGCAGAAAGAAAGCGCTTGCGCTAGAACCACCACAAACCTGGTCTAAAGTCATGTTGCAGTTGTTTACATGTTATTTTAATGGCACATATAAGTGCGTCTACATTGGCGTGTGCACAACGCGCGTACCCTCCTGTCTGTTACACACGGGCGCGCACAAGCATGACTAAAATATCTAGATCACTATGCGAAATATTATTATTGTGTAGGCTATATCAAAAATGCATAATAATAAAAGGTTCCATTGGTCCACATACCTTTCCCTTAGCGAAGGGAAACGATGCCACATTACATTGCTCTCAGCCCACTCCATCAACATCCAGGCGATGTGCGATGGTACGGGACAATGGCTATCCATTAAAAAGGAGCTGATAACACCTATATCAAGCCTAATGCGCAAATTGTCATTTACACCTAATGCGTGAATTGTCA
The DNA here is from genome assembly GCA_029718625.1 of Synaphobranchus kaupii. Taxonomy (NCBI): domain Eukaryota; kingdom Metazoa; phylum Chordata; class Actinopteri; order Anguilliformes; family Synaphobranchidae; genus Synaphobranchus; species Synaphobranchus kaupii. The sequence continues at coordinate 30,678,602 of CM056388.1, read as the reverse complement.
TTCAATGGAAAACTCGCGCACTGCAATAGACGGACATTTGAGTTCTGAAAATGCACTTCAGACGTCCTTACAATACAGATCTGTTTATCTAGGAATACAGCTTGTAAATAGAATGGTTTGTGACTGAAAAAAGTTCAAAACCTTGTCCAATGAATATTGCTTTAATTGTTTTTCAAATAGCCTAGGCTACAGCGGATTCACTGTGCATAAGTTTTTTCGATAGCCTATAGTTAAAAAACAGAGATAAATGTCGTCATCTTAACGGAATTGTAACCTTAGCTATTCTTCATCCTTCATATTTTTTAAATTACAGTGACAAGGTTTCCATACCCTCAGCTTATTAAAACCCCGCTGATTTCACCTGTTATTCCATAACTGAACAAAATATTTTAAAGAGAACTAAGCGGCTAATTAGAAACGAAATTTGCAGCACGTTACAAAATTAATTTACAATTAATTTTAATGCCATTATCTGCATGTGTGCTTGACAGGAGCAGGTCTGTTTCCCCTGCTGTAAATCACACTTTTCACGGTCTTCCTGGGAAAGTGGATCGTTTTAAAGCATTACGCTACCAGTAAAATAGGTTCGTCACATTTTCATAAGCAGGACATTATAAAACAAGGGAAAATATGCTGAACCTATGGGTTGCCAACCTGACTGATTTATTGTATTTAGTGTCATCATTAAGGCAAAATAACATTATTTATGTTATTAATCAAAATTAGAATGCAGGTAGCCTAATGAACTTCGGATGAAGCTTGAACATGAGTTCATTGCATAATCAAACTAAATTTGTTAAACAAGCAGGCTAATTTGGCATTTTCTAAGGTGACACGGAAGCCATTGGTCGCTTATTCTCAGCTGTTGCAGGTGCTTTTAACGAAATTTAACCGCATATATTTTGTAAACAGCACTGTCAGGAATTACCGGGAACTCAAAATGGTTAGCCCGAATAATATTGATCATAGGCTACTATTGATCCATATAGCCTATTCCTTGATCGCACTAAACACGCATGAGCATGTCTGTTTCGCCATCATAAGCAATCCGTCAAGGTGGAAAAGCAGGCTTTTAAAGGGAATGGGATATAACATTTTGATTGGTTTATTGCATGTCATGCCCAAGACACACCTATAATTAATAAAGAGACTAGATTCAGCCCATTTGGATGTTGCGCCGTGCTTAGCGCCCAAAAAACACGCCGTTAAAATAGCAAAAGTGGACTTGGACATGCCCTAAATGGACTTTACGCTATGCGCTTAGACCAAGCGCCAAGATCGCCAATATAGAGCCCCATAAGGAGAAAAAGAGGTGTTTAATGAATTGCAGGCTTTATGCCTGAAAGGATGGAAGGGCTTAATCTTACTTACATTTTCTGGGACTCGGATGATCACAGCCTTCAGACAGGTCTCCGTGTCGGTCAGACCACATTTTTCTATGTCCCCCAGGACTGTGAAATCCGTTCCTTTGCATTGCTAATGGAAAATGATGGCAGTGAACAGTGTGTTGTTTTAAAGGAAAGGAGGTGGTTTTCTTTACCTTTTGTCAGAAGCTATGTTCTTTCTACTGAATGTGACATTTCACAAACTTAATATGTGAAGGGCTGCATGCTAACCTGTTAGAAGTGGCACGAAACAAAAATTACTTTGACTGCAGGTACCTGCAAACTGCTGGTTGTGGACAGAGCAAACATTATTGTAAATGGTACTTTTGTTTCTAAAAGTGCATATGTACAGCGGGCTTTCATAGTCAAAATTTATTTGCAGAATTTACTTACTCTAATTAGTGACTCTAAGCAGCAAACTGAGTGCCCCAAGTCTCCCCTATATGCTCTATTCTCTCTGTCTTCTATATAAAGGAGGATGCAGGTCAATGTCACAGTGACATTGTTAAAGATTTTGTTAAAGAAATTTCAGCATTCAGCGTGAAAGAACATGTACATTACTGCAGAGTCCGTGGGCACGGCCTGCAGAGCACATATTGTTTATAGAACCTGACCCTAACCATACCACTGATACGTAAAATATAATGGTGCTGGAATCACAGATGCTTAGGGCACTGACCTTGGCTAGGACGAAGGAGCACTGCCCATTGATGCTGTAGGCTTTGCCATCGAAGGTGGTAATATGCGACCCGCCCTCTACAGAACAGGTTCCTGCGCATTCCAGGTCCTGGCAGCTCCACTCACCCCCAGAGCATGTACTGGACAGGGCAGCTCGTATTTTAGACAATTATTGCCCAGCCACAGTGTTTCACCAAAATATCAAATGCCCGTACATTACAGTACATTCTAAGCATGATGTAAATTAACATTGATAGTGCTGTTATTTCAAAGATTTGGTTCAAAAAAGTGTGACACAGGTATTTGCATGTTTCTAACAACCAAATGCCATGCTTTTAAGCCTGATTTTGCGTATTGTATTTTATATGCTGTGTTCTGTGTTTATACTGTAGTTTTCTTCTTGGCCAAGACACCCTTGCAATAGAGCTATTAATATTAGTGGGACTCCTGTTAAAATAAAGTATAAAAAACAATAATTTTCACGGTCTTTAATCAAGATCTGGATTAGTTGAATCAGATGTTTTCATGCTGGACTTTTCTGATGAGATTAGAACACTGATGAGGTTGATGGAAAAAAAAAGTATGCAAATGATTGAAAATGAATATAGGCCAGAACTAAAATGATGGCAGAAAGAATGGACACACTGTAGATACAGTACCACTGCGGTTTATCTTGACATTTCATATTGCATTTCACTTACCATTTCGTACATCTGCTTCTGTAAGATTCTCCTGGACTATATGTTCTTCCATTATAGGTACAAGAGCACTGTTCTACTTTGATACAGCCAGTCTGCTTGATGTCATCAAAAATTGTCCCTAAAAGATAAATATTTTTAACATTTAGCATAAAGATCTTACTTTGAATGTAAATTTAATTGAAGCCGCAGATATAGAAGGGCACTTAAATCTGTCTGCACCTCTGAATGGACATGATGTGTTCACAGCAGAGATCATTTCAAACATGATTGTTCATCATTCATTAACAATTCAACAATTCATGATTTTTTGTAGTGTGATGGCAATTTAAACCGGAAACATTCTCTGGCTAAAACCTGGAAACAAAAAATGAGACTCTAGGATATCTAATGGAAACCAATCACAACCAAACTTCCCATTCCAGACTCTGAAGCGATAGAGACTACTGAAAATGACAGTGTTTACCAGGTGGACAGAAGCAGCCGTCAGTGCAGTGCTCTTCACACAGCTGGCTTCTCTCTGGGTTAGTGCAGGTGTCGATACATGGGGTTCCGCATTCCTGATACTCCATGTTAAAGGGACAGGATTTACCTGTGTGTCACAGGGAAGCCAGTCAGCATGGCAATATTGAAATCAAAAGGTATTATCAACCTCTTCAGCAGTATGTTATACAGTCAGTGCATATCCACTCTGAAAATAAGACCCCAGCATATTTATTTTTAAAGTTACAATGGGTTTTTATTTGTATTACATGTGTGTCATTTTATACATCTGTGGAATACATTATAAAATTATGTTTGTAAAATAATTCTAAAACAAGTTTATTTTTTTAAAGCTGATGCTGGCTAGGTGCATCATGAAGCTATATAATACTGTATATCTTCATTTAAAAAGACTTCATATTTAATGAATGTAATATTTTCAAGAGTGTTTTAGTGAAGTAATAATGTAACTTGGATTGTGGTGCATATGGTGGTGGAAAGTAGAGAGCCACGTACTGCAGAATTGCTGGGTCCTCCACTGCTGTGGCCTTCCTCCAGCATGCACGCACTGCCGGGAGTACTCAGAGATGGTGTTACACAGGCAGAAAGAGCTGCTGCTCTGGTCACAGTGACACAAATCTGATATGCAGGCCTTTAGTAAGTAATCGCTGGCCACCAGGTCCTGACAACTGCTGAAGGCACGTCCAGAGAGCAGCTGCTCACAAGCCCTTTTCTGCAGGGATAACCACCCAGAGATGGTCAGGGAACAATAGAATGCATTGTGTTCAATAAATACTAACCCCCTGCCCTTCCCCCCAAAAAATACAAATCTTTTTTATAAACTACAACCAAAATGCTGGAAACATAGGCTGCTTTGCAGGGGACAGACATCACGCACAAAACAGGTGGGCGAACCCACAAATACATGCATGCAAATGTATAATTCAAATACATGTATTTGAAATGCCGCCATTCTGTTGCATCCCAGGACCAATTCAAAGACTGAATGAGTGATCGTTTGCCCTTATCATTGGGAGGAGATGCTGCTTTGAGAAATTAATTAATCTTAAAAAAACTGAAAATAAATTTTAATTATTTTTAAAAATGAATTGCACTTCAGTAGTAATTCACATATTCTGTCATACACTCATACTACACCAGGTGCAGATTCATACCAGCTCAGCAGTTTTGCAGTTCTTTCTAGGCAACAATGCAGGTTCTTCACAATCTTCTGTGGGGCTGTCCATCCTCCAGATGTTTGCAAAGTCAAGAACAGACAATTGTGCACCTGCAAGACATGATCATATTGTAGGTTAAGCTTTGAAAACATTTAAAAATATACAAACATATAATCACAGGATAAAATGTGGTTAATTCTGCGTTTTTTTGAGCTGCAAGTATTGGTGAATTTTCAGGGAGGTTTAAGAAGGATTTACCGTCTTTAAGGAATTCATCATAGTACTGCACTCCGTTAAAGTCACCACAGAGCCCACACGTCTGGTTTTTGAATTTCTTGTCCATTTCCATCTGTAGAACAACATGCAAGATGTGGCTTAAACAGAAAAAAGTTCAGTAGTACTTAAAACATTGTGATTATATAATGTTCATATTATATACAAATAGTTAAATGTGTATTAAAATAAAAACTCAAATGCTTTTTGATTTTACTGTATGCTTAGGCCATTTAATGATTTTTTAGACTAATGTAACTTAACAATGGCTATTTCTGCCAGTAGCATGCTTAAGCGCAGATATTGTGGATTCACTCATTAGTTTGCCAACAGAACCTTCTACAGGATGTTTTACAAAAGCATGCACACAGTGACAAATATCCCTGATTTGACTCATGTTGATCAAATTAATTGTTATGGTATGTCCTTCACATTGTGGATTATTTGCTTATACTTAACATAATGTACATACAGTACACAACAAATAATCCACTGTGGTTTCAACATCCTGCTCTCTAATGTAGGAAAACAGTCAGTGGGAATTGTAAAAGAGAAATATTCCTACTTCAGTGAGATTTTTTCTGCATGACATGCTTATGCACATGAGTGTGACTATGTCCAGGCACACCTTTTAACCACCATAAAAGTTAGTATACGCTGCATTTATGTCAACAAACCATGCAAAGAGTTTGTTGTCCGAGGAAGTAGAGGCTAGCAA